>JARYGA010008826.1:0-600000 GCA_030545235.1 Helianthus tuberosus | reverse complement strand
GGTGCATCTCCCGAATCTGGTGGTTCGTCATCGAAGAATAAAAGTTGTGGAGCCGATTTACACTTGTGATCCCAAGTGTACTTCTCATCACAACGAAAACACAAGCCCTGCGATCGTTTTTGAGCCATTTCTGCGGACGATAAATGCCGGAATCCCACCTTAGCTGTTGAAGGATTGGCGGGCTTCGATGGATAAGGAGAAGATGGCTGAGCAACTAACGGCGGTGTTTTAGGTATGGGTAATAAGGGTTTAGAAGACCCGAGAGAAACCCGACCCGACCCTTTTTCAAACTGGATCCGTCTCTCATGCAATTGGGCCTTGTCCATTGCATCTTCCAGGGTAACCTGCCCATGACAAATAACTGATTGTTTAATATCGGATCTAAGAGCCGATATCCAGCAACTAATCAGGAATTCCTCTGGAAGAGGCATAGTGCGATTTTAAATCGCCTCAAATTTGGACCGATAATCAGCAACAGTAGAAGATTGACACAAAGCAAGCAAACCTTCGGGTTCTTCGAATTCAGTTGATCGGAAACGCTTCAAAAGAGCCGCCGCAAAACCCTCCCAATCGGTTACCCTGTGATGCCGACACAACCAATCATACCAATCGGCAGCCGCACCATCGAGATAAAACGACGAAATAGTCAATCAATCGAGCACTGGAATCGCGAAAAAGTCGAAATAACGACCGGCCTGAGCAAGCCACCTCTCCGGTTGTTCACCGTTAAATCTGGCCAAATACACCGGTGCAGGTTTGTGTTTACCCAGAATACTGAAACCCTCACCATCCGGACCAGAAAAAGCTCGATAACTTTCAGGTTTCTTCATACCACTGGGACCAGCATCGGACCGCTTAATCAGTTCGTTAATGGACTGCTGTAACGAAGCGGTTGCTGTAACAACACCATCGAGTTCCTGACACATTGCTTGCTGATCACTCTGAACATTGCGAACAGTTTCCTCCATTGTTTTAAAGCGAGTTCCCTCTGCCATCGAAACAGAGGCGCAATGAAAGCACCAATTGTGATGAACCAGGATATAATAGATGCAATTGACTCAATTATAAGAACAGGAAAGGATAATTTTCACTGATTGATAGTAAGATAGAAATTCAAGATGAGAAGGACGATTACAGAATTGGAGATGAGAGAAGAGTGAACAATGAGATCTAACAAACTTTTTCCTACCTCACCCTCACATAATAATTACTTTAAATAATCATGAATAACCAATTCTGTTAGACTTGAGCTGAGGTGGCATTCATGAGGAAATCGTTGTATTTCTCTGGCTTCCTGCGGATCCTTTCACTTCTTTTTGTTTGGGTTGAGTCCATAGGATGGTTAGAAATACTATTGGGTTGGTCTGTTGGGCCTATAACACCTTGAGTATATGAATGTCACATTTCCCAAATTGGAATTTTTGTGTGTTTATAAGGGATGAAATGGTAATTCTTGAAATACGATAAATAATAAATATAAATCTGTTTTCTTGATTCAGAATTTTCTGTATGATACAGGAGCCGATGCTCCAGAGTATGTGGTTACAGCGGATGATGTCAATAAACTTATTGCTATTGAGTGCACACCACAGGATGACCAAGGTCTAAAGGTACCCTGTAAACATCCTCTATTCATTGTTTACAGTGTTATGTTATTCTTACTATTATCACTTCACTTTGTAACAAATAGGCATTGTTGTTCTTACTATTATCCCTTCAGCTTGTAACAAAAAGTCAATATTTCTACACACAGTTTATGTTTATAACTGATTCTAGCATCCAAAAAATAGAATATTTTAGAATTCAATACTTATCCCAACGTTTAACCTTTTTAGCTCAGAATAAAATATGATACTTAATGGTACAGCATAGTGTAAAATGGTACAAAACCATATGTAATGGAAGTCTATGATGATGCATTTCTCAGTACTGTTTGATACAAAAATGACATGAAACTAAATGAAGTGCTCAACACCTATCTTGCTTTGGGTACTTTTAAATATCTTTTACGGTTGCAACAGTTCAGCCCAGTGTGTACTAACCATATATATTTCCATACATATTATCATATTAATGGTGTAAAGTTAAAATTACTCATGTTAAGACTATTTCATTTTCAGGGGGAAGTAGTGCGGCTCTTCGCCAATGAACAGAAGAAAATAGTGTGTGGTAAGTTTCATTGGTTAACTATGTTCAAAAATCAAACCCTTAAATAATTTGTTGAAAAGCAAAATTTCATGTTTCTCATATCCTTGTTTCTTGAAAACAACTTTCTACAGATCCAAAAATGCAACAGGAGATAGACAATTATTTGTCAACTGGTCTAGCATCATTTAATGCTTTGCTGGTACAGTATCTATAAACTAATTACATGAAATTGATGCTAAAACCGCTTTTCTGGCTACTTTGTAGAATTTATTCATGGAACACTTAATTACTTGTAACACTTGAGGCTCTTAATTTTGCAGATGGATTCCTCTAAGAGCCCGGTGCAAATTACATTTTCTTTGACACGATCCTATTACCAGATACAGATCACTAGCAAGCTAGATATGTTCACCCGCAAGAACTTTTCCAAAGATTTGTCGGTACATATATAACTAATTCATGTCTTCATATAGCAGTGGCGATACTATTTCCCCGTTTATTTAACATGAATGAATCCATTTGGGTTATGTTTAATCTCTAATTGGGCAATGGGCAAAATCTAAAGTTTTGACTTAGGGAGGCAAATAGACGGAGTATCCCAAAGCTGTCTTATAATGCATGGAACTTCTTATAATAAACATTTTATATAAAAACATTAAAATTTTGGACAACTAGTGGTCTGGGTCTAACCATGACACTTTTTAACAGGCCTAGTCATTTTGCCACCTCTATTATATATTTATATAAATTGGAGTTGCTTAAGCAAACTGTACTATCAACTCCTTTACTACCTTGTGAAATTTGAGTCATATGCTTTTGCACTAGTGTAAGAATGTTATTTACTGATCGATTTTCTAAGCATATTTTGCTTTAACTGGAAACAAACTATTGTTCCTGCAAACAAACTAATGGTAAGTTTTCAGTGAAAACCCAAATATAGTAGTTATATGTTATTTTTGGACAATTACAAAAATCAGTGATATGTTCTGATTTTAATAATCATCATTTTTGCAGATTGAAATCCCTTCAGGATATACTACAGAATCTGTGTTGACACGTCCCAATGGTTCTTCACATACTTTTAGTTTCCATGATTCAAGGTAAATACATTGTCTTCAGATTATCGACTTGGTGTTTGACTTTCTTGTTCCAAACAAAGAGGCACACTTTGAATCTTCACGTCAAACGAAATACTTTTCAACTTCCAAAAATGTTTATTGTTTTAATTTCAATGCAAAAGTTTGATACCTACATTAGTCTTTGTGACAACCAACTGTGACAAAATAAATAGTTGATGTAAGTTTGAAATGAATTAAGTATTAAACACATAAATTT
Organism: Helianthus tuberosus; assembly: GCA_030545235.1. Lineage (NCBI taxonomy): Eukaryota > Viridiplantae > Streptophyta > Magnoliopsida > Asterales > Asteraceae > Helianthus > Helianthus tuberosus. The sequence goes on along the minus strand of JARYGA010008826.1, from coordinate 596,517 downwards.
TAACCTAAATAGTCAAATTATACCACTTTACTATAGGGATGAGTTTTTTTTTCCCAAATACTCCTGTATCCGTACCGATTTTAGGTATTTGGTACATGTATCGGTACCCAGTTTGATTTTGATATTCGGTACTTTCGGTATTGGTACGGGTACGGGTAACGAATTTTATGTAGACCTTTAAAACTTTTTTTTTGTATTATGTTTTATTTCGTATTATGGTATTTATAGTACTCGTATTGATTTTACCTATATGGTACCCATATCGTATTGGTACTCGTACCAATTTTACCTATTTGGTACTCGTACTATATTGGTTCTTATGTCAATTTTACATATTTAGTACTCGTACAAGTGCCCAAAAACTAAATAAAAACAAAATGGTACCAAAGCGGGTGCCGTACCGAAAATACCTGTAACAGTATCCGTACTCGTACCCGTACCGTACCTATATATTTGGTACGGTATTTGGTACACAGTTTTGTTCAAATTCGGTACTGGTATTTTCGGTACCGGTACAGGTACTCTACCAATCTGATCCCTACTTTACTATATTCAACAAGAAATCATAGTTAATTATTTTTCTTTTGTTTCTTGTTTTTTTTTTCTGTAGAACACGAGACATTTTCGTGATCACCATGAGAATGTTCCAAAGCAAGAGTAGCTCGTTGGTAGAGCATTTAAAACAACTATTTTAGCCCTCGTGTTTTTTAAGGCTCGGCCCTCATTCCTGGTGTCAACACATTTAACGACTAGTTTCACGGTGATGAGGTGGTCATGGCCCCCGTTAAACACTGCCTGGGCCTTCCATTAAGGGGTGTGATGGGTGGTGATCGTTAGCCGGTTAATGGTAGAAGGGTGGAAATGATGGAAGATTGAGGTGGGAATTAATTCTGGCCTGGGACCCAATAAAAATACTTCATGTGTCCCACAAACATTTTGTTTTATAAGATTTTTAATTTATATAATGTAAATATTACTTTAATAAATGGTGAATACTTAAATCCAGTGAAACCATTACAGTGTGCAGTGAAAAAAGATGTCCTGGCCACTGGCCAGTAATGTGGCAAACACTCTATGAGCTGGCAGTTAAAAAACATGAAACCATTACAAATGGTCATATGTGGTTTCAAATTGATACGGTCCAAGAATCTATCAACACCATCTCCTTGGATCAACGGACTATATATCCAATAGTTTCTTGGCCTTACATCTGGTTAGGCCTTTTTTCATATATCTCTCCCCGTATTGCTAGTAAAGTGTTTTAACTCAAATACTTAAGAGGTTGTATGAGCTACTATTAGATGTAGTTGCAGCCCTTTTCATAAGGTCTTGGCTGTTAAATATTCGTTATAGCTAGATATGAACTAGTGGAGGTGACATTACATTGAGAAGCTAGTCCAACTTTTTTTTTGAACCGCAAAAACTTCTATATATGATATAGAAACTGGGCTAGCAAGAAGCTGAAAACCCGAAACAACACAAACCAAGATTAAGAAATTACATATCGAAGATTAAAATCTAGCCACCTATTCCAATCTAAAGCCTTAAATTGCGATCTGCAAGAAATCCATAGAAACGAGTTAAGTTTAATTTCCTCCACCACCTTGAGCATCGGAATATTCCACCCTTCTAATTCCTTTGCGTTTCGGGCTTTCCAAATTTGCCAAAAAGTAGCCATGAAAATCACAGCCACAAGTTTCTTCCACTCCTTGGATCCATTTAGATTTTGCAGCAGATGCCATAACATATTTAAAGAAAGATCTCCATGAGGAAATGGAATTTTTATCCAAACCAACACATGCCACCATACAGTATGTGCCATTAAACAAGAGGCTAGCAAATGTTCCATGGATTCCTCACCCATCCCACACCTGACACCTCCCACAAGTCACATCTGCCATCTGCACACCTCTAACCGCAAGCTCTTTTTTAATGGGTATCCGATTTAATGAGGGGCGCCATAAAAAATAGTTTATTTTTAGGGGTGCCTAGTTATTCCATAAAGGCCAAATAACTTCATTTAACTGGTTCTTGTGTTGGTTGCTTTCGATGTTGGGAATGATGGTTATGTTTTTTTAGGTAGGGATGGCCAATGTGATGCTTGATTTCTTACCCACCTATGATAAACACTTCCAAAACTTAGAGCCCATATGATGTAGTTCATGTTATTGATGTTGATGTCAACCAGAAGTGATGCAAGGATATAGGTCTGGATTTGATTTTATGAGCTTAGTTGCAAAATTTGGTTATTATGGCTTGAGTAAACTAGTTTGTTTTAATTCAACCATTTGTTTGGGATGAGTTAGTACCCAACGAAGTTAGGTGAGTGAATGCATAGAGAAAATGTTTATACCATACCCGTATATAGGAGTTGATTTGATCCTAATAGTGTTGTTGATACTGGTTTGATATGTATTTCATATTTTAGTAATAAATATACCCAATATATGGATTAATATACAATTAGTCAAACTGACTAATGATTAAGTATTTTATTATATTATATTATAAAAGTCAAAAGTAATAATTATATTTTTTATGTTATTTACTTTATTACATTATTTTATTATAAAAGTTAAAAAGTAATAATTAAAACCAAACACTCTGTTTCTCAAGATGACACTTCAAACCCTAAAATTAAAACCGTCAAAGCTAATTCTTTTCTCACTCTCTCTACGAAGAACAACAACACTTACCCTAATAAAATTTCAGCCGCCACCTCTGATATTATCCACTTCTAAGCCTAATTTAACCAGATCTGACGGCCGGAAACGTAGTCCTCCCACCGGTGTACGAAAGCACGAATCTCCGGCGACAATGGTCACAGATCCGCCGGCCACGGCAGCCGGAAAGGCGCTTGGACAGGTGAATTCGTGAAGATATTGAAACGCGATGAACCGTTGGATGATTTATCGACGGTTTTGAAAGATTTGACCGATCGGATTGTTACAAACGCGACGGCAACCACGACGGTGACACGGTTGCCGGCGAAAGAGGTGGTGGTGGAAAATCTGGGTTAAAGCTTGTTTCATTGATGGGTTTAAGGATTGTTAAATTGAATGTAAAAGTTAGTATATTAAAACTTGTTCTGTTGACTGTAAAAGTTGGTTTATAGAAAATTGAAATAAACTTGAAAAGTTGACCAACTTATGGGAAAAAATAAAAAAAAAATTGACTTTTAGGGTCTAGTTGACTAACAATACCCTTTGTTTCATACACAGTATTTACTATAGAACTAGTGGGTTACAGCCGCGCTTCGCGGCGGGGCGAGCCGATTTTTGATCCTATACAGTCGAAAGAGAAAACTTACAAAATAAGGTCGTGGTAAGTAAAAAAGTATGTCGACACGTGTTTTACATCGACCGGAAAACTCGATTACAAAAGTACTTAGAAAGTTAAAGGGTTGTCAGTGTCAACGCTAAAAGTTGAGAAAATAAAAAAAAAAATTATGTCGAAATGTAAGTCAACTTAAGTTTATATCGACACGTAAGTAAAAATAAAGACGTAAAAGTCGATTAAAAAATATTTAGTATGTTAAGAGGTTGTAAGAGTCAATGCTGAAAATTAAAGGTTAAAAGTAAAAAAAAAATGAAAAAAAGCAAAAAGACAAAAAAAAGAAAAAAAAATCACCGAGTAAAAAAATATTTATAAAGTTAAAGGGTTGTCAATGTGAATGCTAAAAGTTGAGAAAACACAAAAATAATTATGTCGAAACGTAAATCAACTTAAGTTTATATCGACACGTAAATAAAAATAAAGACGTAAAACACGGTCAAAAAGTGTTTAGAAAGTTAAGGGGTCGTAAGAGTTAATACTGAAAGTTAAAGGTTAAAAGTAAAAAAATTAAAAAGACAAAGTCAAAGATCAAAAAAAAAAAAATTACTTAAGCACACTCTAGCACTATTCATTGAGATGTTTCAAATTAATACATATATATGAACTTCTAAAAAATAGAGTATCATTATCTGTTGCTCTACTGTTTGCAAGTGTGTTAAACCACATGGCCCTATGGTAATAGGAGTTGTTTTTTTTTTTTTGAAAGGAAAACTTCATTAAAACACACTCACACCCGAAAACCGGGGGAGCAAAAGACACAACAAGACACTACATATTAACAAATTTACACCAGTCCGACCACGAGATAGATTTACACTTCAATCTATGCTTGAACCACAAAAAACCTAAAGATCTAACTTCGCTAAACACACTTTCCACCTTCACATCGACACCCGAAAAAACCGCCTTGTTATGGGCTGCCCAAAGACACCAACAGGAGATGAAAATGATACCTTGAATGGTCGACTTGTCCTTCGAGTTGATAGAATTCCCATTATGAGTCTCCACCAAATCCGTAAACGAGAAAGCGAATATAGGAGGAATTCTGCACCAACGACTGATCTTTTGCCACAAAATCGCAGCCGTAATACATGAAGTAAATATATGCTCCACTGTTTCGTTCTCCGTCTTGCACAGCGGGCATAACCCGTCGACAACATAAATGCCCCTCCGTCGTAACGCATCTGAAGTTGGGATTCTATTAAGACTCGCCCTCCAAACAAAAAAATTACACTTCATCGGGATCCATTTGTTCCACTCCAAAACATATCTGCTGCTATTGACACTGCCGCCATCTATAATCTTTTTGATAGATCTAACAGAAAAGGAATTAGCCTGATCCGGAAGCCATACCCAATCATCTTCACTATCGTTCAGCAGGACCGACGCAATAGCTTCGTTAATATCGAGCAGCTCTCTCAATTCATCGACCAGCTCAGGATCATGCTTCCATAACCAAACCCCCAAGACCCTATCCCTCACCGAGAAATTCTTAACAGTTTCCAGCGCAAACAAATTCAGAAATTTCTCCATAAGAGGAATCTCCAACAACCAAGGGTCCAATCAAAAGGAAATACAGTCACCCCTTCCTACCTTCCCTCTTAAACAGTCGCGGAAGCGAGAATTACCGATCAATGGCCTGTTGATAACCGACACAATATTATTCCACACCCCACCAAGCGATTTTTTAACCGGAAGAAACGACCATGAAGAGCCACCAGAATGAATCGCTTCCACAACCTTTACCCAAAGATGCTCCTTTTCTCTTTTAAACCTCCAACCCCACTTACATAAAAGAGCTCTATTGATGTTACTGAGTTTACTAATACCCAGTCCCCCAAGCTTCTTATCAGTAGTGATTCTATCCCAGGCCACCGAATGGGTTTTACTGACCTCGCTCGACCCTACCCATAGAAACTTCTTGATAAGACACTCCAAATCCTTAACTACTTTCGCGGGAGCTTTATATAAAGAGAAATAATAATTAGGCAGGCTTACAAGAACCGAGCGAATAAGAGTGATTCTTCCCCTGAATGACAAGAGAGCGGATTTCCAAAGGGCGAGCCTAGATTCAAAGATATCATACACTGGTCTCCAATTAACCACACGGTTCATATTGGCCCCCACCTTGAGCCCGAGGTGCTTAAATGGAAGCGAATCCTGATTACAACCCACAATATCCGCCATAGCTCCCACCTCCGCTGCATCAACACCAATACCAAACAGGTATGACTTCGCCAAATTGATTTTCAAGCCTGAACACACGTGGAGGCATCTTAAAATTCTAACAATATTTAAAGCATTACTTTCTTCCCACTCTCCAATTATTAATGCGTCGTCCGCGAAAAAGAGGTGAGACAACATCGGCCTATCGTTGGGCAGCTGAATACCCGAAAGAACACCCACCTCCCTAGCCTTAACCAATAAACACGAGAGAGCTTCCATGGCCGCGACAAAGAGAAACGGAGAAATAGGATCCCCCTGCCTCATCCCTTTCCCACACTTAAACTCGAACGTAGGCGATCCGTTAACCAAGACAGCCGCTCGAGCCGAAGAAAGAACACCCCGAAGCCAATTACACCATCTATCCCCAAAACCCATTTGGCGGAAGACGTCCACCACGAACCTCCAATTAATGTTATCATAGGCCTTCTCAAAATCAATTTTGAATAAGAAAGCTTTCTTCTTGAATTTTTTAAGCCACGACCAGACCTCGTTAATAATAAGAGGCCCATCCAGAATGAGTCTACCCCTCAAAAAGGCAGATTGGCTATCCGAAATAACTGAAGCAAGAACTTTCTTCAACCTGTTGGCTAGAACTTTTGAAATGACCTTGTTCACAACCCCCCCCCCCCCCCAGAATAATGGGTCTGTAATCGTTAAGACCAGATGGATCTTTAATTTTCGGGACAAGAGTAATAAAGGAGGAACCACACCCAGGACTAACAATACCTGTCTCGAAAAAGACGGCCAATAAAGAGACGAAATCCTGCTCGAACAGATTCCAGAAACGCTTGAAGAATCTAAAATTAAAGCCATCAGGCCCGGGAGCCCGATCGTCCCCACACTCGAAAATGGCAGACTTAATCTCATCGACAGAGAACTGGGATTCCATCCACTCCGCATCAGACACGGAAATCCTCTTTAAGGACGGGCAAGAAAGAACAGGCCGAGCCTCGCATTCCTCCACAAACTTAGATCTGAAAAAATTGAACACCTCTTTTTTTACCAGAGACGGCTTTGAGACCCATTCGCCCCCAATATTTAACCCGTGGATCGAGTTGCTTGCTTTCCTACAATTAACCATCGAGTGGAAGAACTTAGAATTCTCATCACCCTCTTTAGCCCATTTAACCCGGGATCTTTGTCTAAGATCCATAACTTTAGCATGCTCAATTTCAGCCAGAACATTCTTATTTTCCGCTAAAACCCACTCCTCCTCTTCGGTTAAATCTCTGTTTTCTAATATGGACTCCAAAGACGCTATTTCCTCTTCGGCCAAGCTGCGCTCCTCGCCTTCTTTCAGAATCATCTTATCTCCCTACTCTCTTAACTTACTTCGGATAAAACCCAATTTCCTAACCAAAAAACATCCGGGGGACAACCAGGAGAAGAGAAAACCCTACACGCGTCCTCGACCACTGCTGAAAAACCCTCTTTCCCCAACCAAGAATTAAACACACGGAACGGACGGCCCCAAAGTTCACCGACTTAGAAATAATAATGGGACAATGGTCCGACCACAGCCTAGGGAGAGCCTAAACACACGCTTCAGGCCAATTGTTCAGAAAATCCGACTTGACCAGAAATCTATCAAGTTTACTAAGTTTCATGCTGTTTTCGGACCGCCACGTAAACTGAGCTCCTCTCATATCAAATTCAAATAACCCAGCATCATAAATAAAAGAGTTGAAATTGCTAGCACAAGTATTCTTGAATGAACAGTTTCTCTTTTCTTCCCGACATCTGACCGCGTTAAAATCACCGTCGATAATCCAATACACATCAGAATTATTAATAATAACAGTCAACGCGTCCCAAACTTCTTTTTTAGCCGCTATCCCTTGAGGGGCGTAGACGTTGAGGACATTAACAGGCATATTGCATCCCACCATCGTACCCTTTAAGTGAATGAAGTGTCTATCTTTAACCGACTCCTCTAACTGAAAACAATTCTAGTCCCACAAACAAACCAAGCCCCCTGACAAACCCGAAGCATCCACCGACTCCATACCAAATCTATTATTACCCCAAAATTTTGACATCCCAGCCCGAGTCACACCATTATGCTTAGACTCCTGAATAGCTAGGAAATTTATACCATACTCCCGAACCAAGGACTTGATCCAACCCGCCTTTTGAAAACCCCCAATTCCTCTAATATTGATAGACAAACAATTCATTTAGAACACAATTGAATACCTGATGCCAAAACTGAATCTCTGATCAACTCGGATTGGTTTTGAAGCTCCCCACCAAGCATAGACCCGATCGAAATCGTGTTCTCCACCTCCTTCTCCAACTGGGAGCGAAACCCAGAGACATTATCCTCCTGACCCCTGATGTTGGAGCCGACAGCACCCGAATCCTCATTTCTTCCAGCAGTGGTGTCCCCTGAGTTTATACTGGCGTTTAGGTCGAGATCCCCAAAAGCTTTTTCCTTTACCAGATTCCTTGCTTCAGCAACAGGACAAGACTTAGAAGTAAAACCAATAAAACCAAACCCAAGCTCCACCTCCTCCTCTGTACTTCTAGATCTTTTTTTTTCGTCTGGGGACCACAGGAGAAACTTTGGGAGACGAATGGGCCCGGCCCTTAAAGCCCATTGAGTGCTTACGAGGAGCCTTCTTACCACTTTGTCCATCAAAAGATCCAAAAGCAAAGAAGTCAGGCCCACTAGCTTTACTCACCAACTTGGGCCCCACCTCCGCCTGACAATTCTGGTTCTCCAACCGATCCCTCGAAGGTCCCACATCAAACTCATTATCACCAGAAGGGACGTGCCCCTCGTGCATGGTGGAATCAGCATGGGGAATTACACCAACATAATTAAGTGCCCCCTCATTTCCTGCCGACTCCTCCATCAGCTGGGTCTCCTTAACTTCCTTAACAACAAAAGTCTCCGGCCGGCCAACGGTGATGACTGAAACGGAGAATCATCATCCCGAGATCCTCCATCGTCGCTATCAAGGCAATCCGGCACCCAACTCTCCTGTTCCTCCTCCACCCACACTCGAAAGTACCTGTTCTTCCATTTAACGGTCACCACCTCTCCAATCCTGTTAGCCTCCCCAGCTAACACCCCCACCCTAACGTACGGCAAATCTTGATCCCCTTCCGAGGTATTTGGGACATGAAGGACCTTGCCGAATAACTCACCGACCTGTAAGAACACATCAGCGTCCAACAAATGCAGCGGGATACCATGAAGCTTCAGCCAAGCTACCCTTTCCAGCGGAAGAGACTGGCCAGCCCAAACTTCCAGCTTAGAAAACCAGGGTCTCCATAAATCACGGGACTCTAAGAAGCGCGAGGCCGACGCCTCATCAGAGAAAGAAATAAGGATTGACAGTCCACCCAGATACTGCAGCCTAGAATACTCAACCTTAGCAATGCTCATAAGCCTGTTGAAATCAGCGAGTGTTTCCAAATCGACCGTTCTACCCACCAAAGCCAACCCATACAGATCTTTGAATGCAGACAACCAATCGGGCACAACCACCACCTTCCCTGGAACATCACTCCCCACCAAAGGGATACCCCCCATTCCGGAAGCAAACTCGCTGCCACCATTAGACTTGCCCACAACCTCACTAAAGGACCTGCCATCCCTGACGTTAAACACCCCGTTCCTCTAAGGCTGACCAAAACAGTTGGGCCTGGTAGGATTGACCCCAGGCTGAACCAGAGGCCCGCCGTTCTCCACCGCGAAACGGGCGATATTAATCCATAGTTTAGAATTACCCAACTTGGCCCCCTTCAACTTGCCTTCCAGCTCCTTTTTATCTTTGACACCTTTGAATGTAATGAAGCCAAACCTGTTGCCATTCTTATCCCTTTTCCTGGCCACTTAAACCCCCACTACATCCCCAAAGGCGGCGAAAAACTCCCCTAGCTCCAAAGAACTGCACCGATCCGTGAGATTGGACACAAAAATTTCGAACGATCGGAATTGACCTCACCCATTCCAAACCACACCAAGACAAAGGATCTTTAAAAGGTTAATGGGACTCGTACCGGTCTAGCTAAGCTATGCGGAATAGCCGCGACTAATAACAGGCCCACTAAGCAATCAAGATCAATTCGCCGGCGAGGAGGAAGACCACCAGACCACACCAGACTCTGAACAGCGAATGGATAGATCCAGCGGATGAGACAGAGGAAGAGGTCAAGCTGAACACGAAGCGACCTCGCCCGCTATCACAGCAACTTTCACTTCGTCGAGCTGCCGGCAGCCGGAAAAAGGAACGGGAGAGTTGAGTAATAGGAGTTGTTGATGGCTATAAATGTTCAAGCAATCACTGCCATCTCCCCTAAATGGATCTCTTGGTGGAGAAAAGAGATAACTTTATGATATTCTTTTCTGAGTAAGCTGTAGTTTGAGTCCCTGTGGTAAGGTGTGGGTGACACATTGAGTGCCTATTTCTAAAAAAATGTATGGTTGAGTCCCCAGCTTTTCCAAAACCCATCAATCCACCTCCCTGATGCTTCCTGACATCACCATTCTTTAAGATTAAAGGTGAAATGACTGATTTACCCTTTCATTTAGCATCCATGTGTTATCTGTTAAGTTTACTTTGAGTCCTTGTGTTATTGTTTTCCCTCCAAAGTATATTAAACCAACTTTAACTACTAGATCACATAACCATACTAACTACAACAGCACATAACCATACTAGTTACAACATCACATAAATATACTACCATATCACATAATAACCTTCTAACAGAACAATTAATCCGTGTGTGATCATGACATAAGTATCAAATCAATCTGTGTGTAACGATCACATAACTGGTACAATTTAAATTGTACAAAAACAAACTCATCCAATTCAATCAATATGTACATAAACAATTCAATTTGTAGCATAACTGATCAAATTCAATATGTACATCTACCAATTCAATCAATTTATAGATAAACATCACATAACTACCAATCCAATTCAATATGTACATCACATAACTATTAATTTAATCAGTTTGTACATAAACATCACATAACTACCAATTCAATCAACATGTACATAAACAACATCACAATTCAATATGTGTGCATGATCTTCAGTGATGTAGTTGTGATCATTTAATCTATGTGTATGATCACAAATAACCATACTAACCCTGTCAGGGCCGGCCCGAAGGGTGTGCGGGGTGGGCAACCGCTCAGGGCCCAAACCCTCCGGAGGCCTGAATAATTTTTTTTATTAAGTGTATATAGAAATTTTGTTTCAAACACCATAAACAAAGATAACTCTGGTTCCGTGGTCATCATCTCCATTTGAAATATGTTTTTCACAAGTGGTACCGAGTTCGATTCGAGAAGGAGTCTTTCATTTCATTTTTTCTCTTTTTGATTCTGTCACTTTAAGATTTCCTCTTTTTTTATTCCTCACTAGTAGTCGGACCGGTGTAAAACACGGGTAGTTTTAGTAACGTTTTATTATATTAATTAGTAAGTAATTATCAGTTCATTTAGATTGTCGGGGATTTGATATATATTTATATTTACAGTCATTATCCAGTAGGCAGAAAAATTCATAATAAGTCTAATCTTTATACTAATAAATAAAAATGAAGTACACTTGGATGATTATTAAGCTCCTCATTTTGAACCTGCCGATTAAAAAGATCTACATGAAAGCCGATGTATGCGGACAAAAGCAAACTGCTATATTATTACCTATTTGGTAACCGTTAGTATTGTTAATCGTACTGATTTTAACTATATGGTACCCGTGCGAGTGCTCAAAAAAATTAAAAAAGCAAAGTGGTATTAAAACAGGTACCATACCAAAATACCGGTACCCAAAACTTTACCCATACCCATACCATGCCAATATATTCAATACCTAATTTTGTTCAATACTTGCATTTTTCGTACCCGGTTTTGTTCAGATTCGGTACTCGGTACTGGTATTTTCGGTACCGATACGGGTACGAGTACTGTTCTAAATCCCGATCCCATCCCTAGTTTTTAAAAATATATAATTACACTAAAACACATTTATAGATGCTTCCATTTGTTTTTATTAAGAATTACAACTCAGTGAGGAAACTTAAACAAACATATTCTTCATAAAGGAATAAAGAGCAGAAATTTTCAAAATTTTAAAGAAACTTCTAAATGTAATAAGGAACATGACTCTCTAAGTATGCAGTATAAAGATGGGTTGAGATGTTGACATGAAGCATGATCTAAAATCAATTTAAGAAAATAAATAATAAAATATCTATACTGAAAATTCAAAACAGATGCAACATTCGTTTCTTCCCCCTTTGTTTTTAAATGGATTGAAACGAATCCCTGCAAGTCGCAACAGGTAGAATGGAGATGGGGATTATAGCAAGACCATCGAAGCCCACCTACATTTTTACTTCAAGCTCTGCCATTTTTACTCAGTTTCATGAATCACGTATAAAAAAAGCAATCAAACATAAGCTGGTCTTTTTCATCCAAACACGTTTGCCTTCTCTAAAATGTTTACCTCGTCGAAGCAGCCTCCGACTCCATCACCCTCCATATCTCGATATAATTTTATCCTTGGATGCTCAGATCCCTTTCCTACCCATTCGTCTTCACCGTCTCTAAAATATCTTCTAAAACAAACGCACTACAAAAATTTCAAGTTAATGTTGTTATAGTATTATAGAATTAGGTGTATTTTGAAATTTAAACTTACGTTTTCATGTTACGCAGGTAACTTAAATTCTGACCAAAACAAATAGATAACTTCCTTATGTTTCCTTTCACTTCTAATCAGTTCAGGCATTTCATTAAACACCTGGTGAGCAAACAATATGGTTAAGCTTCTCCTTCATAATCGGCATTCGCAACCAAACTAAGTTGGTGTAGGAGAGTAAGATTTATGAACTCCGAACACCTAATCTACTGATTTTTCATTATGAGACACCTATTTATTATAATTTAGGGTATTCTACTGTAAAAAGCATGTATAAACAGCAATATATAAACATAATGATGAGCTCTAATTTATAAAATGAAATTGAATCAACTAAAAAACCATGAAGTTACCGATTTCCTCTAATAAAAAGCTCATGATATCGCATGTGAAGCATGCAGTTAAGCCCATGAAAAAACTGTGAAGTTACCGATTTCGTCTAACAAAAACTGTGAAGTTACCGATTTACTATTTGCACGGGCATCATATAACACTGCAAACTATCGAAAACTAAATATTCAGTTAGGCACTGGTCATTAATCACAAACTATTGTTAAATCCAAATAAAGAAAATGAAAATATAACATACCTTATATGGTGTTTGAGGGTCTGTGGGAAAGTACTGAGCAATTCAAGGTTTGATAGCTCTTGAAATCTCTTCTTCAGATGCATAGCTTGTCAATTCTATAGGTAGCACTCTTAGAATAAACCTGTGAATCCATGAGTGTCCTAAAAGTAAATATATTTTTTCAAAACAATTGGGAATTAATGTTTAAACAATTTAACCTTGACATGTGTCTCTTTGTAGCTGCCGCAGAGGTTATAATGTGCTGAGCAATTTCTTTAGGGGTTGGATCTTTTTCACCTCTCTTGTTCATTTGAACAAACACTACACCATTGCACCCTGAATCAAGGTAGTTGAAACGCCTCTGTGAATCGATGCAACACTTAGACGTTTTGTTTTTCACATTTCTCATAAATAGTAATGTAAATTGTCATTTCCATCTAAAAGAAATAAACTCACCTTGGTTTTGTCTTTTGTCACGGCCCCCGGTCCGGTTTTACCCGGTCCAGAAGCCACAGGACAGAAGCCCGTGGTATTTGATTTGGCAGCGGAAATTATTGTTAACAGGATCGTGAAAACTGAAAATACCCCGTTGATATTATTTTATATTTAGGGACAAAACCCCATAATTTACACTAGAGAAATTTCACTGGGAAATTCTCTGATTACAAAAACATGTTTATTTATTTATTTACTAAGCCACTTCTTCAAGCTTTGTAGTGCTACTCGGCACTATTCCTGGGTCACAGTAAATCACCTGAAACACGTTTAAAAAGATTTTATCAGCGGGAAAATACTGGCGAGTCATTCATTTGATACAAAATGACACAGTGTTATAGATTACAGTATTAAGAGCGATTACAATTACCCCTATTTTATAATTAACTGACCCAGTTGTCACTCGACCGGATCTGTGACTATGGACATATAACTTATTGGGTCCTTTCACCCTCAAGTGATAAATAATTAGTAGTCATGTGCACATACCCCCACTTACTGCCAGTAATTTAAGATAACAAAGACTTAATCCCTGTAAAATATAACTAGAAAATATTTTGAGATTTAGTAAAATAGTTTGATAAAAAGAGAATGACTCACATTGCAGGTTTAGTTTGGACATAATTTCGCCTACTGATTTAGCTGTGTAACCTAGTTAAAATAACAATGCATACGAAACTAGGTCAGTAACTTAATACAACTCTTTACGATAAACTCACGAAATCAAAACCCTCACGACGAATAACAAAGTATAGCCCAAATACGGGCAGCACTTAAACATCGATCGGATCGGTTTCAATCGATCGGACATTGTATCGTAGCAGTGATCGAGTTAATACCCTGTACTCGTAGCAGCGATTCCCTAAGTAAAATTTCGAATTTGAGCAGTATTCTTCGTCTTTTGAAAAGTTTTTCGAACACAGATGAAATCCCCATGCACGCACTACTTATAGCTTGATTTTAGGTTTTACGTGGCCCGCGTAAACCTTCACAATACTCTTACGCGGCCCGTGAGGGCCACCTAGTCTACAATTAGGGCTAGCGTGTCACATGTAGGCCTGCCACGTGTGCGACACGTGGCCTGTTCGCTTATCCGGTCACCAGTTGTCCTGTCGCGGCCCGCGTAGACTAGCCTTATGGTTTACGCGGCCCGCGAGAAGTCTAGTAATCTTAATTTCTTGGTTTTTCAAGAGGATTAGGGTTTCAAGGGTCCGGGTTTTCACTTACGAGTCGTTTTTGGACATTTTTGCAGGTCCTTACATCCTCCCCACCTTATTTAAAATCTCGTCCTCGAGATTTACTGGAATAAGTGAAGATACTTTCGCTTCATTTCCGATTCCAGCTCCCAGGTGTATTCAGGTCCTCTTTTTGAATCCCACTTGACCTTAACCAGTACCAATCTTTTATGCTTGAGGAACTTAATCTTTTTGTCTTCTATTTGAAGCGGTTTCTCTGCGAACTTTAACTTTTCATTCACCTCTATGTCTTGAATAGGTACTACCAGTGATTCGTCAGATAGACATTTCTTGAGGTTAGATACATGAAACACGTCATGTACTCTAGCTAGTTCTCCTGGTAGTTGTAGGCAATAGGCAACTGGTCCTACTCGTTGGGTGACTATAAACGGTCCTATATACCTTGGACTCAGCTTTCCTTTCTTACCAAATCGAACTACTCCTTTGCAAGGAGAAACTTTCAATAGTACCTTGTCTCCAACTTGAAATTCTAACGGCTTACGTCGATTGTCTGCATAACTTTTCTGGCGATCTCGAGCCGTCTTTAGTCTTTCCTTGATTTGAGTTATTTTGTCGGTGGTTTCTTGCACGATCTCGGGACCTGATAATTGGCTTTCTCCTATTTATGCCCAGCAAACCGGAGTTCTGCACTTCCGTCCATACAATGCTTCGAACGGGGCAGCTTCGATGCTTGAGTGATAACTATTGTTATAGGAGAATTCGATTAAGGGTAGGTGGCCATCCCAGTTTCCACAAAAATCTATCACACATGCTCAGAGCATGTCTTCCAGGGTTTGGATCGTCCTTTCACTCTGTCCATCTGTTTGGGGATGGTAGGCAGTACTTAAATTCAGTCTGGTCCCCATTGCTTCTTGGAAACTTGTCCAGAAATGTGAAGTGAAACGACTATCCCTATCCGATACAATGGAGAGTGGGACTCCATGCAAAGATACTACTTCGTCTACGTATAACCTTGCTAATCTTTCCATGCTAAAGGTTTCCTTCATGGGTAGGAAATGGGCTGATTTGGTTAATCGATCCACAATTACCCAAATCGCATCGTTACCTTTTCTGGTCTTGGGTAACTTAGTAACAAAGTCCATAGTAATTATTTCCCACTTCCATACAGGCATTTCTAATTGTTGCAGGAGGCCCGAGGGTTTCTGGTGTTCTGCCTTAACTTGAGAACAAGTTAGGCACATAGAAACAAATTTAGCTATATCCTTTTTCATTCCTATCCACCAGAAGTTGTTTCTTAAATCTTGGTACATCTTATTATTACCAGGGTGCATAGTATACCTAGATTTATGGGCTTCCTCCAAAATCTTACTTCTTAAGTCTCCTTGCTTAGGTACCAAATCCTATTCTTATGGAATCTCCAAATTCCATCAACCCCTTGCTCTAGTTCCTTTATTCGTCCTTTCATTCCTTCTGCATCATCCTTGATTGCTGTTTCCCGAACATTCTTCAGTTGTTCCATTAAGTCTAATTGTAAACTTAATCTAAGAGCACGAACTCGTTTTTGTTTCTCATGATACTTACGACCTAGGGCATCTGCTACTACATTTGCCTTTCCTTCGTGATATTGAATATCACAGTCGTAGTCACTTAGGATTTCCATCCATCTTCTTTGCCTCATCTTTAATTATTTTTGCCTGAATATGTACCTTAGACTCTTATGATCTGTATATACAGTAAACTTACTTCCATACAAATAATGTCTCCAAATCTTAAGGGCAAAAATGATTGCTCCTAATTCTAAGTCATGAGTCGTATAATTTTCTTCGTGCTTCTTCAATTGCCTGGAAGCATACGCAATTACCTTTTTGCGTTGCATCAGCACACATCCTAGTCCTAGCCTAGAGGCATCACAGTAGACTTCAAAATCTTCTGTTCCCTCGGGTAAGGCAAGGATAGGGGCATTTGTTAATCTTTTCTTTAAAATTCTAAAAGCCTCTTCTTGCTTGGGTCCCCACTCAAACTTAACTGCTTTACAGGTTAGCTTAGTTAATGGCACAGCTATCTTAGAGAAATTCTTAATAAAACGTCTATAGTATCCAGCTAATCCTATAAAACTTCTAACCTCCATAGCTGATTTTGGGACCTTCCATTTAGTGATTGCTTCTATCTTAGAAGGATCTACGTGAATACCTTCATGATTCACCATGTGTCCTAAAAATTGCACTTCCTGTAGCCAGAATTCACACTTTGAGAATTTGGCGTAAAGCTTTTCCTTTCTTAACAAAGTTAAGAGTGCATGCAGGTGTTCACAATGTTTCTCCTGGCTTTTGGAATAAATAAGTACGTCGTCTATGAACACAATTACAAATTTATCCAAGTACTATTTACAGATCCTATTCATCATGTCCATGAATGCTGCATGAGCATTCGTTAGTCCAAATGGCATGGCTGTAAACTCGTAGTGACCATACCTAGTCCTGAAGGCCGTTTTAGGTATGTCTTCTTCTTGTACCTTTAACTGATGATATCCGGAGAGCAAGTCTATCTTAGAAAAATATCTAGCTCCCTGAAGTTGATCGAAAAGATCATCAATCCTAGGTAATGGGTATCGATTCTTAATTGTAACCTTATTTAGTTCTCTATAATCGATACACATTCGCATCGACCCATCCTTCTTTTTCACAAATAACACATGTGCTCCCCAAGGGGATGAACTAGGTTGTATGAATCCTTTGCTTAATAATTCATCTAACTGCTTTTTCAATTCTAACATTTCGGTGGGTGCTAACCGATAAGGTGCCTTGGCAATCGGTGTAGTTCCAGGAATTAGATGAATTCTAAATTCTACTTCCCTATCTGGTGGTAATCTAGGTAGTTCTTCTGGGAATACACCCGGGTATTCTGATACTACTGGAATTTCCTTGAGTTCCTTACTTTTAGTGTTAATGATCACCGAAATCATATACACTATCCCTTGTTTTCGTTCATAACTAGCTACTTTCATTACAGAAATGAATTTCATTGGCTTACGTGGCTTATCTCCGGTAACCACGATTATCTCTCCTGTGGGTGTATGAATTTCTATGGAATTCTTTTCACAAAGAATTCGTGCATGGTTGGCTACTAACCAATCCATTCCTAATACGACATCGAATCCAGCTAAATTCATAGGTAACAGGTTTGCAGAAAATTTATGACCTGAAAGTTCTATTTTTCCTTCTTGTAAAACCTTATCTATGCTAACTGAATTACCATCGGCTGTTTCTACTGTATAGATCTGCCTAAGTTTGGTTAAAGGCTGCTTAAGAACTTTGCAGAATGAAGTATTGATAAAACTTTGGTTTGCACCAGAGTCAAATAATACTTTTGCGTAAACGTCGTGTACAAGAAACGTACCAGCTATTACATCGGGAATCAGATCTGCTTCCTGGGTTGTCAGCTGAAAGGCTCTAACATTTTTCTTATTAGTTCCTTCAGCAGGTTTGGCCTTGTTGTCAGCTGGTTTGACCAGTTTTGGACATTCTGGTCGGAAGTGTCCTGTTTCTCCGCAGTTGTAGCAGATTAGGGATTTCTTCCTGCAATTCTCTTCTTGATGCCCCATAATTTTACAGAAATTACAGTACCCTTTACATTTTCCAAAATGCTTTCTCTTACAGGTACTGCAAAACTGAAAAGTAGAAGATTGCCCGGTTCCCTTTTTCTTGAAATTATTACCCCCACGAAAACCTTGGGTAATCTTTTGGGCCAAATCCTTTTTCCTGTTTTCTTCTCTCGTACGCACCAGTCCGTCTGTTAAAGTGTTGGCCAATTCCACCGCATCGTCAATCGTGCGAGGTCTTGCAGCTTTGACAATATCCCGAATCTCGCTAATTAAACCCCAAATATAGCGAGAAATAAGTACCGGTTCTGGCGAGGCCAGAGTTGGTACAATTCTAGCATACTCGAAAAATTTCGAAGTATACCCTCGATAATCAACATCCACCATCCGGTGGTTCAGGAACTTATTCGTCATTTGTTCCTTTTCATAGTCGGGACAAAATTTTCTTTCCAGCAATTCCTTAAATTCGTCCCAACTCATGGCATAAGCCATGTCACTTCCTTTTGCTTTTAGCACCGTGTTCTATCATTCTAACGCATCTTCCTTGAACAGGTGGGATGCGTACATGAACTTGTCTTCCTCAGCACATTTACTTATTTTAATTACTGCTTCGGTTTTCTCTAACCAACGCAGGGCAGCAGTTGCCCCTTCATTGCCTGCAAATTCGACTGGTTTACAAGCAAGAAATTACTTGTAAGTGCAACCAGGTGTTGCAGCTTTCATTTTCTTAAGAATTGGGGCTTGCACCACGTCATTATTATTATTGTTGCCACCTCCATTTACGCTGTTACTGAAATTGTCGTTGCGAGTACGTTTGCTATGGTTGGCTTGCGAAGGTTCAACGGGATTTCTTGCAGCGACAATGATTGCTGGGATAGCATTAGCTATTCCCTGGGCAACGATATTTTCTATGTCTTGCCTATTAAGAAACTGGTCTTCATTATTTTGTTCAGGTTGGTTGGCTTTATTTACTAGTTGGTTTTCTGCATTTTCCATCTGAATAATTAACAATTTCAATATTATTGTCACAAAATAAATATATAGCAATCAAACACATAACAGAACAATCACACATAAGCATGTCAACATGTATAGCCAAAATTGTCGACTTCGCGACTTTCATATTTTATATTTTATATATTAGTATGCATCATTACACACCGAATATCTTACAAACGTTTTATTTTAAATTATTATACAATATTATATTATTATTTTATATTGTTTTTATATTATTATTATTATTATTATTTATTATTATATGGTTTTTATATTATTATTATTATTATTATTATTATTATTATTATTATTATTATTATACAGTATTAAACAAACATCCAACCCCTCTCACTAGCTGGCTTTTCAGAACCGATGCTCCCTTTCGTCATATTTCCAGGAGATCCTTTCTCCCACATCCCGGATCTGATTTCCTGCATCTATTAGCTCCTCGCCATAGTGGCGGAGTTCAGCCAGGTTCTCCGTGCTCATAGGTGGGTTTGGTGCAGGCTCCGAGTCAAACTGGGGAAAATAGGTGTTGGGGTTATTCAGGAGGTTCTGAAACTGCCAATCACTTGTCCACCATTCCTCCAATTCTCCGGGTAAAAGTTGGTGGCTAACAATGGGGTCTGGGATTGCAGGTTAACTGGAAGTTGTGATTCAGCAGGGTAATTGAAGAGGTTTTCATTGGCAGGTCCGATGAGGTCACTATTTGCAAGTTTGCGATCAAGTTCCTCCCATGGTGGCATTTCCTGAGGTTGCTCGGAACTTTCACAATCTCCTTTCCTTTGCCTTTATCCTTCAAATCCTCAGTTTTTTTTAATCTTCTGGGCCGCTGGCTTCTTCCTACGCCCGCGTTTCCAGTCCAGAATTCTCCTTCTCTTTTATGGTTTTGGTTTCTCCAGTGGCTGGGCCTGGAATTCCATGGGTTCTTCAGTATCAGCCAGATAATGTTGATGTGTTCAATAGTGGTTGTTCCTGTAAAGCGTCTGAGGTGGATAGTAGGTTAAAATTGGTAACTAACTATTTACTTTAGTGTCACACCCCGACCACGTAGAACATACAAAACGTGGCGGAAACGTCGGGGAGTGTTGTAACAGAATTAATTGTTTCAAATCCATGGCAATTGAAGTTTTGTTTTATTAATCAAACATGAGAGTTTACATTGTTTTAAAGAAGAAACAAGAGTACATAACATAAATTAACTAGTTCTTGTCTCGTTTTAAGTCACAAAGGCACAGGTCCGCCTAAGTATGTCTTGATAGTCCTATGCATCATCTCCTGAAAACACATGTGAAAATAGGTACGTCAGCATAAAAATGCCTGTGAGATACATAAGTTTTGTGAAAATAGGATTCATGACTTATGTTTGAGAAAATGTTTAGTCATGAACCTTGTAATTTGCTTTGTCTTGTAAATCGTTTGAAAAACAATGAGTTCAGATGATATGTATAGATAAAAGAATAATGTATGGTTAAATGAATAATCATGTAAAATGAGTTTGTATAAGATAAGTTGTTTGTAAATCAATGTCTTGTGAAAAGTAGGTTATTTGTATAGAATGTTATATGTCTCAAATTGAAATGATTCAAATGACGCTACGATATGTAATACCATACAAACACATATATATAGGAAGTACCAGCGGCGTGTCCACCATGCTTGTATCATATTACACACGCCTCGTTACTTAAATCACTTACTCAAACCAAACCATCAAGATGTAATGTTTAACAATTTTTGAATGTTTATGTATAGTCCAAAGTCTATTGTCAAATGTAAATCATGTCAACAGATACAAAAGGTTCACACGGTTCAACAGTTACAAACGGTTCATATAATCAAACGGTTACGACGGTTCACATAGTCAAATGGTTACAACGGTTCAAAATGTAATATAATGTATTCATATGCTGGATGAGCGTATGCAACAGAAATGTAATGTAGAACAATGTACTAAGTATGCACACAATGGACGTACATAGCATGAAATGTGATGAAATCATGTACTATAAATGTACTAATGAACATAGTAAGTATATGATGTGAAAACAGGAAAAGCATGAAAGTAACAAGTAGGCACATGTGTTCCACCCCAAAACAGTTTGAAAACAGTAAAAGAGGGGTCTATGTACTCACTTGAGAATGCTCAGTAGTCCTTGAGTGACAACCAAACAATGCTAGAGATCACGTATATCAAACGGCACCTAATATAGGTAACTATGTTAATAAACCAGACCTAAATTGGAGGATTGGATAGAATGAGGGCCGCGTAAGGATACACACAACTCTTACGCGGGCCGCCTGGCCTTGTCAGATCAGAACTAACTTTGCAAAATGACAGTTTTGGTCCCTGTTGGTGTTTAAGGCCATTCCCGACACTTCTAAGGCCCGTAAAGCCAACTTTAAGGCCTTAAAATGATGCCTAAACATTGTGGACATGAAACATGCTCAAAAATATGTCGGTTATTGGTTCGTTTGGTCGTACGAACGCGATGTTCGCTTAATTACGACGGAATGCGCATAAGCGCGAAAAACGATCCAAATGGCGTGACGAATGGATTTTTCTTATGCCAAACACTAAAATAAAATATTTTAGTACTTACATAAATTTTTGGATGTCCGGATGTATTCAGAACGTAAGTTATGCGCGAAAATGCAAACTTGTGCACTTTTTGACACTTTTAGTCCCTGAATGACCCAAAAGTTTATTTTAGCACGCCGAACCCCTCAAAGCCTATTTCTAAGCTATGTAGAGGATATTTATGCTATGTTTAACTTATGGTCATGTTCTAGAATGTCTGTTACAGTTCAAATTGGCATACTTTCGCAGTTTGTCAAATTTAGTCCCTTTAAACGATTTAACTTGATTTTGCCATACCAAAGCCTTCAAAACTTATTTCTAAGTTATGTAAAGGTTATTTAAGGTATGTTAAGCCTATTTCACTATTACGGAGTGTTTGTTGCATTAAACTGGTTATATTTACGCATCAGTGCGCGTATAACCTTCCAGAAAGCGATTTAGAGCTTGAAATCGAACAAGAGTTGATATGTGCAAACGATACACATATTTTTACAAATCCCAAGTATGAAATACAATATTTCATTGGTTTGGCATTTGTTTGATGGTTACAGTGACCCAGGTGTTACAGTCTACCCTACTTTAGGGAATTTCGTCCCGAAATTTATTCGTAGGAGTCCATCTGTGACTTTGTGTCAAGTAACCACCAGATATACAAGGCATAATCCTGTCATTTCCTCAACGGACATTCTTCAGAACGAAAATGAACAGACGGAGTCATTTTCCCCAACGAGTATTCTTCAGAAGCGGAAATGAAGGAATAAACAAAGGGGGATTCATTTCCTCAACGGACAATCTTCAGAAACGTAAAATGAACTTACGGAGTCATTCTCAATGGGTGCTTCATCAGAAATGGAAATGAAAAGGAGAAACAAACGGATATTCATTTCCTCAACGGACAATCTTCAGAAACGAAAAATGGACTAACGGAGTCATTTTCAACGGGTGCTTCTTCAGAAATGGAAATGAAAAAGATAATCAAACGGATATTCATTTCCTCAACGGACAAATCTTCAGAAATGAAAATGAACAAACGGAGTCATTTTCAACGGGTGCTTCATCAGAAATGGAAATGAAAAAGATAATCAAACGGATATTCATTTCCTCAACGGACGAATCTTCAGAAACGAAAATGCACAAACGGAGTCATTTTCAACGGGTGCTTCCTCAGAAACGGAAATGAAAAAGATAATCAAACGGATATTCATTTCCTCAACGGACAAATCTTCAGAAACGAAAATGCACAAACGGAGTCATTTTCAACGGGTGCTTCCTCAGAAACGGAAATGAATAGAGTTAACTTCTAGGCACATGACAAAGCTCGCTGTGGTTTCTGTGCACTAAATTCCATAATTATGTATGCATCCATAATTACGTAATTCCTTGCACAGTCCGCACAGTTTGTCTTGTAATGTTTAGGGGAGGAAAAACAAACCTGTGATGAGGGTGACTAGACTACCATAGGGTCCTTTTAATTAGATCGACAGATGATCTTATTAATTAGGCCACCAAGGAGTCCTTTCAGCTATATCATCACATGATGTTTCTAACCAGATTTTTGGATCAATCTGTTTAACTAGACCATTCAAGGGGTCTAATTATGGAGTAGTACATTATAACCCAAGGGACTTAACTACAACGTAGAAGTCCATTAAGGATTTTAGATAACAAAAACTTGGATTTCACCAAAAACATAAAAGGGAACACATAAGCACATAATCACATAGTTGTTTAATTTGTTATTAACTTGTTATCGATTGAAAATGGATATGGAAACCAGTTGATAGACTTCGATGTCCTCTGGGATTTATCTGAAAAGATAGGAAGATCTCCCAAAAATTCGATTTTGTTTACAAGGAATCACCACATTCGAATTAAGGTATACAACAATTAAGGATTTACGGAATATCCTTAGGTACCCCATTAAGGAGTGGTTATTCGTCTCGTGTTGTAACTTGCGCCTTGTACTTCGTTTCCTTGGGAGAAACGGGTACTTAGGAATTTTGTGGACAACGCAAGAGATCATAAGATGAAATATTTTGGGGGTAGTTTGCTTTTCAAGGAATACGATTCCTTGATTGTCGGTATTGTAAGGGATATGTTCTTTATACATATAACCACATAAAATACATTGCAATGTAAATAAATGATTTATTTATAAACAATGATAACAACTGTTTCATGGACCTTGACAACAAAAGAAAATAATACATAAGACGTAATTATTTCTAAAGGATGTTGTCTTCGAGTCGGTCAGATGCTCATCCCTGTGCTGGATTAGCATTAGCAAGCTTTGGGCAATTTCTTCGGAAATGACCCATCTCGCCACAGTTGAAGCAAGAACCTGGTAGAAAACGACCTTGAGCAGGATTGTTGTCAGCTTGATTTGGTGCAACTGCTGCTACGCAAACTTTTGCTGTATGACCTTTACGTCCACAAATTTGGCATTCGCGGCACCTCACACTAGCATGATGATGAAGTTTACACTGGTTGCACAAGGGTGAAGTTCCATTGTATGGCTTCCTAGCAGGGGGTTGAGCAGGTTGGTTGGGGACGGCTTGATCATTGTGAGTAACCATGGCGAAGTTCTGAGAAGCCTTTCGCTTCTTTGACTTCTTAGGGGATCCAGTCTGTTCATCCATGGTCTTTGATTCCTCGATTTGTTTCGATTCCTCAACCGGTTTCTTGTCACCCTTTCGGAAAAGCTTACGTTTCCTGATCTGAGATTCAGTCAAGGTTGCAGCTAGCTCAATGGCCTGCCTAACCGTAGTGGGGTTACTACCAGTAACAATGTCCTGAACTGAGTCAGGGAGACCATCAATGTATTTTTCGATCGCCTTATCCAGAGGCGTAACCATGGTAGGACACAACAGGCTCAGCTCCTCATATCGATCTGTGTAGGCTCGATGTTCACCGCTGTCTTGCTTAAGATCGTCGAATTCCCTTTCCAATGCCCTGATCTCGTGACGAGGACAGAATTCCTTCATCATCAGTGCTCGAAGTTCTTCCCAAGTTTGGGCCAGTGCCACTTCGACACCCCTATCTCTCAACACACCGTTCCACCACGTCAAAGCTCGTTTCTCAAAGACACTAGATGCGAAATCTACCTTTCGCTCGTTTGGACATTGAACATGCTTGAAGGTGCTCTCTAGACTCTCGAACCATTGCAGAAGTGCAGTCGCTCCTTGAGACCCAGAAAACTTTGATGGCTTAGCTGAGTTGAACGTCTTGAAGTTGTAGAGGGCATTATTGTTGTTGAGAGCTTGGTGACATTGGGCAACGATGTTCGGGATTGCAGCAGTTATTTGCTGTGTAATGACAGCTGCCAGATCTTCAATAGATACCAGATTTTCGCGTCGTGGAGGCATTCTAAAAGGGGAAACATGAAATGAAACAAGTGAGAGAATTAGACGAAAAGAATGAGATGAACAAATCTGATGAAAGCAAGGATAGTGGTCATTTGTTTGTTACTACAAAGCAACAAACGACCCCGGTGATTAATCAAAGTAAATAGGTCTAAAATAATGTATCGCGAAGACATGCTCGCCTATAAGTGAACACTTATCCCAAGAATTCCCAGGTAAGCACAACTGGTCTCGCGTCTGATGCGATATATACGAAGTGCTTGCCTAGACAGAAAACCCAGAATACAGGCATTCACCCTTCCAGTTTGCACGTGTTAACATTATTTAAAACCCAAAACCTTGATGAGATTTTGAAAACTCAAAAGGGTTCAAAACCATATAACAGAGGGTTCAAAACCTTACAATAGAGGGTTCAAAACCTTACAATAGAGGGTTCAAAACCTAGTAATCAATCATCCAAGAACAGATGATTAGTTTTCAAAACGGTTTTGAAATTTATGTTCTTGTTGTGGTCGTCGCCTAAGGATAGGTGACGGTATTGTTTTATGACTAAACGCAAGTAAACTCGCGTTAGGGTCCTAAGAAGGTTATAGACTAGGTCAAAGTATTACTAATAACCTAATTCCCTATAACCATTGGCTCTGATACCATCTTTTCTGTCACACCCCGACCACGTAAAACATACAAAACGTGGCGGAAACGTCGGGGAGTGTTGTAACAGAATTAATTGTTTCAAATCCATGGCAATTGAAGTTTTGTTTTATTAATCAAACATGAGAGTTTACATTGTTTTAAAGAAGAAACAAGAGTACATAACATAAATTAACTAGTTCTTGTCTCGTTTTAAGTCACTAAGGCACAGGTCCGCCTAAGTATGTCTTGATAGTCCTATGCATCATCTGCTGAAAACACATGTGAAAATAGGTACGTCAGCATAAAAATGCCTGTGAGATACATAGGTTTTGTGAAAATAGGATTCATGACTTATGTTTGAGAAAATTTTTAGTCATGAACCTTGTAATTTGCTTTGTCTTGTAAATCGTTTGAAAAACAATGAGTTCAAATGATATGTATAGATAAAAGAATAATGTATGGTTAAATGAATAATCATGTAAAATGAGTTTGTATAAGATAAGTTGTTTGTAAATCAATCTCTTGTGAAAAGTAGGTTATTTGTATAGAATGTTATATGTCTATTCAAATGACGCTACGATATGTAATACCATACAAACACTTATATATAGGAAGTACCAGCGGCGTGTCCACCATGCTTGTATCATATTACACACGCCTCGTTACTTAAATCACTTACTCAAACCAAACCATCAAGATGTAATGTTTAATAATTTTTGAATGTTTATGTATAGTCCAAAGTCTATTGTCAAATGTAAATCATGTCAACAGATACAAAAGGTTCACACGGTTCAACAGTTACAAACAGTTCATATAATCAAACGGTTATGACGGTTCACATAGTCAAATGGTTACAACGGTTCAAAATGTAATATAATGTATTCATATGCTGGATGAGCGTATGCAACAGAAATGCAATGTAGAACAATGTATTAAGTATGCACACAATGGACGTACATAGCATGAAATGTGATGAAATCATGTACTATAAATGTACTAATGAACATAGTAAGTATATGATGTGAAAACAGGAAAAGCATGAAAGTAACAAGTAGGCACATGTGTTCCACCCCAAAACAGTTTGAAAACAGTAAAAGAGGGGTCTATGTACTCACTTGAGAATGCTCAGTAGTCCTTGAGTGACAACCAAACAATGCTAGAGATCACGGATATCAAACGGCACCTAATATAGGTAACTATGTTAATAAACCGGACCTAAATCGGAGGATCGGATAGAATGAGGGTTCGTAAACCAAACGAGTATGGAGACTCGGGTAATATGGTTTAACAAAGCCTACATACTAAATGAAACCTAACATAAGTGCTTACGACCCATTACGACCCGTTTAGGTAGCTTATGCTACTTTAACGCGTCGTTCGCGTGAAACGCGTTCGGAACGTCTAACTAGTCCTATGACAAGTGTTATATGCCTAAACATGTTACATAACCAGTTATGTGACAAAAGTTTAGGTTACATATGCTTAATTACCAATTATACATGAAAAGGGTATTCTGGTAATTTACCTAAGGCATATAAACTACCTATCATACAACTAATCAAACGATGTGACCATAGGGTATAACCTCGGAAGGTTATTCCCTACCTACTATGGTCACCTAATGTAGTTGGTCGGATCCTAATGATCGACCAAATGGGTCGGGTTCGAAGGTATAAGCGATTTATCAGATCGCTTACCCTACGACCCTAGACAACGTGGTAATCAGTAGGCATAGTCCCAAGGGACTATGACCATCGTGATTACAATCACGTTGCGAAGTTCAAATGAACTTCGCATTGACCATAAACTGGTCAACGCAGAAATTCAAACAAAGTTTGACTTTCAGACTCGAAAAGCAATAAAAGAACGAAGGAATACTTACGAAGGGTCCCCGAATGCTAACCTCGATCCAAGTAGCTCAGGTATGAAACAAAGGTTTCAACTTAGAGCTTCTCAAATCAAGATTCTAGTGGGTTTTGCAATGGGGTGGGTTGGGTATTTATAGGATTTCCCGAACCGTTAGGATCATTTCTTGGAAAATGTGCTTCAATCTTGGCCATACACTTGCACCCATGGTATTGTAATACCATGTGCACCCAAAACCGGCCCATAGATTTCCCAAAACCATTTGCAACAAGTGAAACGGACCAGATTTGATGTTTTTGCACATTCTGCTGTCTGAGACCCTGACGCGGGCCGCGTAAGGATACACACAACTCTTACGCGGGCCGCCTGGCCTTGTCAGATCAGAACTAACTTTGCAAAATGACAGTTTTGGTCCCTGTTGGTGTTTAAGGCCACTCCCGACACTTCTAAGGCCCGTAAAGCCAAATTTAAGGCCTTAAAATGATGCCTAAACATTGTGGACATGAAACATGCTCAAAAATATGTCGGATGTTGCTTCGTTTGGTCGTAAGAACGCGATGTTCGCTTAATTACGACGGAATGCGCATAAGCGCGAAAAACGATCCAAATGGCGTGACGAATGGATTTTTCTTATGCCAAACACTAAAATAAAATATTTTAGTGCTTACATAAATTTTTGGGTGTCCGGATGTATTCAGAACGTAAGTTATGCGCGAAAATGCAAACTTGTGCACTTTTTGACACTTTTAGTCCCTGAATGACCCAAAAGTTTATTTTAGCACGCCGAACCCCTCAAAGCCTATTTCTAAGCTATGTAGAGGATATTTATGGTATGTTTAACTTATGGTCATGTTTCGGAATGTCTGTTACAGTTCAAATTGGCATACTTTCGCAGTTTGTCAAATTTAGTCCCTGTAAACGATTTAACTTGATTTTGCCATACCAAAGCCTTCAAAACTTATTTCTAAGTCATGTAAAGGTTATTTAAGGTATGTTAATCCTATTTCACTATTCCAGAGTGTTTGTTGCATTAAACCGGTTATATTTACGCATCAGTGCGCGTATAACCTTCCAGAAAGCGATTTAGAGCTTGAAATCGAACAAGAGTTGATATGTGCAAACGATACACATATTTTTACAAATCCCAAGTATGAAATACAATATTTCATTGGTTTGGCATTTGTTTGATGGTTGCAGTGACCCAGGTGTTACCTTTAGTGATTGATTGATGATTTATTGGTGAAAAACTTATTGTCAGATTAAAGTGGGAGTCTGTTTGTGTTTTTAAATTTGTGTTTTTGAAACTTGCTCCATAAAAACAAAAATTTAGGGGGAGAAATTTCCCTAAGCCAAAAAGAGTTTAGTTAGTGCGTGAGTTTAGGGGGAGTGAGTTAGTAAGTATAAAATTTTATAATACAAAAACATTGGAAAAATGAAAAATAAAAAAATCAAAAATCAAAAATGAGTTATCACTGTGTGAAAAAGAAGAGATGATAGTACATCAGCAAGTTAGACTGTCACACTGAAACTAAAATTTAATTGCTTAAGTGTGATAGCAGCTTCATCATATGATGTACCAGTAGGCAAAAAGCATGAAATAATCAACTTACCAATGTGATATAAACATAAATGAACTGTGTATGAGTGGGGAACACATCAGTGGTGTATGGTTTAATGACCTTAAATCTTGTGTTGATAGATTGCCAAAATCTGAGGTTTTGGGTCTTTATACTGTTATTTCATCTGGGGATATCAGGGTTGTCCTTCTGCTGCATCTAGATACATGCTGACCTAGGCACAACCAGGATATCTTCAAAGAGCTAAAAATGCCAAAACCCATATATGAAGAAGCTCTCATAGAGTGTTATTCAAATGTGCAAAATGCATAATTCGTACCAAAATTGGTATTTGTCATAACCCTCGTTAGATATTTTGGTCTATTTGCTGTACGGAAGTACTGACCTGATCACCAATTATCTAAACGGTGAAAAACAAAATGGATGAATTCGGTATACTCACCTACTACGATGAATCTTTGTGCATACCTTGATTGCGGGGGTATATCCTGAAGTGGGACACACTAGTATTTCAGTATAATAATATTACCTTAATGTATCATACGGTAATGGTACTTGAAATGTTCATGCATTTTGTTTAAGTGGACAAACATACTGGTAATCGTCTTGGACTGCTTTTCACGAAAATAAATAAAGAATTAACTGCAAGTGTGAAACAGTTTGATTTTGGCTGGTATGATCTTCTTACACATGATTCTCACAAAAAGATGAAATGGTAAATATTTTTGAGTTTTATTTAGGTGTGTTATTTATTAAAAAAAATCCAAAAATATTTTCTTTTTAAAAAACTTCCATGTTGAATTGACAAGTTGTTGTTTTTGCATGATAAGATAAAATATTGGTTTATCTTTAAATGTGAAAAAGACTAATGGTTTTTCAAGATACTTGCTTGTGTTTCTAAACAGATTGATGCAGTTATCAAAATGAAGTGCAGAATACAAGTAAAGTGCAGATTGAGAGTGATGTGAAGAATGTGTGAAGATGCATGGTAGGATCTTTCTACTACATTGCAGAGAGAAAGAGATATGGAAGAGTTGGAGCTTACTTGCTTAACCAAGGATTGCTAGTTCAATGATCTACAAAGGAATTAAAGTTTTGGAGATTGGAAGCATCAGCTAAGGGGGAGTCTGTTGATGTCAGAAATTGTGTAGCTCACACTATCCAAAGACCAAAAGAACACAAGATGTTTGAAGACAAAGTTACACTATGAAGCTATTGTCAAGGGGGAGTCTGTTGGTGCATATTCTGTGACAACAACTTAATAGTTTGATTATTTAGTCTTTGGATATTTTGTAACGGGCTTAGCTTATTGGTTAGTGAGTTATTTGTTGTAATGGGCTTGGATAATGGCCTAGCCCAGACCAAAGCCCAGTATGCAAACATGGCTGTAGTATATAAACAGTATTATGCATTAGGGTTGGAGTTAGTCAGAATACAAACAGAATTTTAGAGAGAGAAAGTCTAGAGAGAGAGAAATTTTGAAATCTAGGGTTTGTGTAGCAAGATCACAGAGATAGGCTGTGAGGTTGTAAGGTCTTGAGTTGATTGTAAAACTGCAAGTTTGGATAATCAATAGAAGACCTTTTGATTGTGAAATCTGTTTTTCTACTCATTTCTGTGCTAATCTGGTCTAGAGGATTCCGCACTCTAGATTGGATATACAACTCTGTGACGATCCGTACGAACCAGGGGACCTACAGATAACCGGAAAAGTCTCTGGAAACTTCCATACCAGCAGAATGGATATTAAGGTTCTGAAGAGCTTCAGACAACTCATTCATGCTCTTAGCAGATATGAATAAAACACAAAATCCTAATTAGAAAGTTATATATTGTAAGTTAAATTTTCACAAAATCACAGAATGGCAATTTGAGAAATTAAGTATTTCTAAATACTTAAATGGCTTAAATCAGTGGCTCTGATACCACCTTTTTTCTGTCACGGCCCCAGGTCCGGTTTTACCCGGTCCAGAAGCCGCGGGACAGAAACCCGTGGTATTTGATTTGGCAGTGGAAATTATTATTAACAGGATCGTGAAAACTGAAAATACCCCGTTGATATTATTTTATATTTAGGGACAAAACCCCATAATTTACACTAGAGGAATTTCACAGGGAAATTCCCTGATTACAAAAACATGTTTATTTATTTATTTACTGAGCCACTTCTTCAAGCTTTGTAGTGCTACTCGGCACTATTCCCAGGTCACAGTAAATCACCTGAAACATGTTTAAAAAGATTTTATCAGCGGGGAAATACTGGCGAGTCATTCGTTTGATACAAAATGACACAGTGTTATAGATTACAGTATTAAGAGCGATTACAATTGCCCCTATCTTTTAATTAACTGACCCAGTTGTCACTCGACCGGATCTGTGACTGTGGACATATCACTTATTGGGTCCTTACACCCTCAAGTGATAAATAATTAGTAGTCATGTGCACATAACCCAACTTACTGCCAGTAATTTAAGATAACAAAGACTTAATCCCTGTAAAATATAACTGGAAAATATTTTGAGATTTTGTAAAATAGTTTGATAAAAAGAGAATGACTCACATTGCAGGTTTAGTTTGGATAGAATTTCTCCTACTGATTTAGCTGTGTAACCTAGTTAAAATAACAATGCATACGAAACTAGGTCAGTAACTTAATACAACTCTTTACGATAAACTCACGAAATCAAAACCCTCACGACGAATGACAAAGTATAGGCGAAATACGGGCAGCACTTAAACATCCATCGGATCGTTTTCAATCGATCGAACATTGTATCGTAGCAGTGATCGAGTTAATACCCTGTACTCGTAGCAGCGATTCCCTAAGTAAAATTTCGAATTTGAGCAGTATTCTTCGTCTTTTGAAAAGTTTTTCGAACACAGATGAAAGCCCCATGCACGCACATCTTATAGCCTGATTTTAGGTTTTACGCGGCCCGCGTAAACCTTCATAATACTCTTACACGGCCCGCGAGGGCCACCTAGTCTATAATTAGGGCTAGCGTGTCACGTGTAGGCCTGCCACGTGTGCGACACGTGGCCTGTTCACTTATCCGGTCACCAGCTGTCCTGTCGCGGCCCGGGTAGACTAGCCTTATGGTTTACGTGGCCCGCGAGAAGTCTAGAAATCTTAATTTCTTGGTTTTTCAAGAGGATTAGGGTTTCAGGGGTCCGGGTTTTCACTTACGAGTCGTTTTTGGACATTTTTGCAGGTCCTTACATCTTTTAACTCATCAAGTTCGGCCTTGATTAACTGATCAACAGACTTGCTTTTTCGACTACCCAAAATAAAGGAAAGATGAATCAAACCTTATTGAATAGGAACCATTCATAATACGCCAAAACCCCATCAGCCCTCGTATTCGAATCTCAACAAAACCCCAGCTGTGCTAATATGTTGTGACAACTCACTTCCTTGTATAAGAACCTCAGCTACAGATACATTAATTAGGCACAAAACCACCTGAAAAACGATCGTAAAATAGCCAAGATAAGTCCACATTTTTAACTATTTAATAACCTTAAGAGAATAATGAATATTTAATACCTTCAGGTAATCATTAGCCAAGACAGGTCCACATTTTTAACTATTTAATAACCTTAAGAGAATAATGAACTATTTAATACCTTCAGGTAATCGTTGACTTTAGGATCAGTGTTAACAACAACACCAACATCACTCACAAGCTTCACTATTCTTTTGGCATTTGTGTATGTTGCAAACGCTTTTCCTCCGATCATGATGGTCCTTGGGGTCATGGTTTTCCGCTCTTCAGGGCTCATTTCATGTTTCAAATGTATTAACTCTTGAAAATTTGAACATAAGGCTTATATAGTTGATA
Source organism: Helianthus tuberosus (assembly GCA_030545235.1). Lineage (NCBI taxonomy): Eukaryota > Viridiplantae > Streptophyta > Magnoliopsida > Asterales > Asteraceae > Helianthus > Helianthus tuberosus. The sequence continues at coordinate 563,557 of JARYGA010008826.1, read as the reverse complement.
TATTGATAGTGTTTTTACAATCTTTTCCTATGATTATCCACGTGTTTGGTACTTGGTAGAAGTGCGATAAACCAACCTTCAATTTTTTGTACCGATAAACCGCACCCAAAATATTTAACAACTGTCTTTATACTCATGGATTCGTTTCACTTGAATATCGAAAAGGCTATTTGGGTCAATGCTTTCACCTGTTACACATGATATGTACTGCACTAATCTCTGCTTGTTGGCCATCTTAGCTGAGTCCCAGTCAGCTTGAAGTTCTGGATTGTCAGCAAACTGTTGGAAAAAAAAATTCTCATTAATCATATTGCTTTAAGCAAAAAATTTATATTTAATAACAGTCAGTATAGAAATGAATGAAGAAACATACCTCCCGCAGACCCACAAGTAGGTCTAGTTCAAATCAAGTCCGTCTAGCCATATGTAGACAAATACAATATGTATAATTTGACTAACAGAGAAACAACCGTTGGTAATTCTCATTGTGAAACAAAAACAACTAAGAAAGAAATACAATCTTTGTCCGTAATGCTAAGTCATGGGAACTAAGAAAGACATACAATCGTTCGTAATTCTGTCACACCCCTTTCTAATGCGGAAGCACGAGGTGTGATCCTGAAAGGTTCTCATTGCATACGAATGGTAAAAATACTACATGATCATAAAACAAACTCCAAGATGCCATTGACATTAAATATTCAAAACATAAGTTAAGTCAAGTGTTTACATCACACGATAGATAATTGTTTGAAAAGTTTACAACTTATTTCAAAGACAAACATCAAGGTTTTGATCATTATATCACCACACGAGATGGAATATAACAACCAAATCCCACAAAAGGGGCATTGGAGTCTTGACACAACATAACTAAAAACATAAACGACATCCTTGAGCAAGGGTGAGACTGCACGTACATCCACTTTAGTTACCTGAAATACATGTAAGTTTTGGAAAATCGTCAACATAATGTTGGTGTGAATTCATGCAATTTTGTGTAAAACATTTAAGCATTCGTTGTAGAAAACATGATATGTAATTGTACTGGAATAAGTATTTCTGTAAATGTAAGGAATACGAGATCGCTAATGGTTCGCGAGGCCACTAACATATGTAACAACATAGGAAGCATCCAAACCATAGGCATTTTTACTTATCGATTCACGACTAGAGACACAAAAGCACTCTCGGTAAAAGTGTGGCCAAGAGTGTGGCTGCCTAAAACCCATTAGATCTAACCTTTTGTTCCACGGTCTAGGTATATAGTTGATTAATGGTGCTTATGGCACCCTATTCGTCACATGATCTATGTGTCATTCCTTAGTTTTGTATTCTACATACCATAGTACATGTATTTTCCCCAAGTTTAGAAAACAAGTAAAAGTTTAAAAGTGGGGACATGAACTCACAATTTTGCGTATCCTGCGTCGTAAACTTCACCGGGTTTGCTTTGTGAGCGTCGTGACCTATATGCGTTCTATTTACGTTAGTCACTAGACTTGTATCACACAAGTATAAGTCACCATCTTTTGTTTATGTATTTGTTCTTTGTACGTTCATTCTTTGTGAGGGTCGTGCCCTTGTTTGTCAGGTCTTGCCCGTTCGTTGTGTCTTGCACTTTGAGTATGTATTGTATATTCGTGATTATATATTTCATTTCCCAAATATATATTTGTTTATGTAGTATTTTTCAAGGTAATAAGTGTTAAAAATAAACTATATTTTTAACTTTTCATATATGTTACTTATATTATTTTCCCAAAAATAAATATAAGTATTTTGTGAAATAATATTTTCAATATTATTTTTGTACAAGTATTCTTAGGAAAGTATACTTGTATTTTATGTAAATACTTGCGTATCTTGTATTATTCACCAAAAATCAATACTTTGATTTTTATTACTTTCCGGAATTATATTTCTTAAAAATAATATATTTTTAAGACTTGTGTGAAATATATATATATATATATATATATATATATATTTTGTCATGCTATAAAATATATATAATTATTCTTGTTATTCATCCAATTTTTGTATAATTTCCATTACATGGTAATGGTTATATATTCGTCAAAAAATATATATTTAGGTCCATAAGTGTCCATAAGTTGTCCAAGTCCAATAATATATTAAGGAATATATTTTCATAAATATATTTCTTTGTATTTATCCATGTACTTCCTTGTGAGGAATTTTGTGTATTTGTATACTTTAGTATTCCCAAGTATTTGTATGTGTATTTTGGTATTTATACTCCATGGGAGTATTTAGTGTATTTTTAAGTTCCTAATATACTACTATATATAATACACATAATATACACTTAGCACAAAATTTGGTGATTACTAAATATATATATTTTTCCTAAAAATATACATACTTAATATTAATTTTAACTTGAAGAAATCATCATTTCTTAACTTGAAATTTCATACAAAAAATAGGAAACCTTGGTAAACATTTTTAGGTGAATTTTTGGGGATTAAGTTTCACCAAGACTTATATTTTCTAAGTGTCAAAATTTTATAAAAAATTTGACATAGTTTCTCCTAAAAATAGAGGTTTCTCATGTTTTCAAAACATGTGTTTATTTTCTTTTCAACACCAAAAACAATTTTTAACAATATTCACCAACAACATATACTAATTTCTTCATATGAAACATCACAGTGAACTTTATTTTTGTTAAGAATGTGTAGTCTTTTAGATCTAGATTTAACATGTAATGGTTTTTCCAAAAACAAGTGTTCTTGAGTATTTTAAACAAACTTTTAGGAGACTTTAATTTTACTAACTCAATCATCCATGAGTTTTATGGTTTCAAGGTTTGTAAATCATGTTTTAAAACCACTTTTATGTTTATTAGAAAGATCATTATGTTTAACATCATGTTTCTCCATGGATCTTTCAAGATCCATGTTTAACATCTTTAGGTTTTTCATAAACAAGCTTCTTGAAAAATCATTAACAAGCTTTTCATGTATTTTAGTTTCAAAAGTTAGTTTTATACACACTTTGTTACTTCAAGATTACAAGTTCATGCATAAAAATTCATTTTTCAAGCTCACATAAGTGTTTCATATGTTCATCTTCAAGTTTAACCATGGATCCTTCAAGATCCATGCTTAAACTTGTTAGATCTAAGCTTCTAACAAGCTTAACATACTTGATCTAAACATATACACAAGATTTAACATCAACAACTTCATTACATACACCAAAAATTACTATAATCACTTGTTTTCTTCATGAATATGTTAGATCTTCTCATTTTTATCTTTAAAATTTTAGTTGTTTAGATGGCGAGACTTGTACATAACATAAACATGAACTAATATAGTGATTAAGAGGCTTACAACTAGCTCTAATGGTTAGGGAAGTGGCACAAAAAGGATGAAGATGAAGATGGAAGAAAGTGAGTGGTTAAAGGCTCCACAAAGAGGTCCTTCAAGTTCTAGCACTTCAAGCCTTCCTAGATAGCCTCCATACACCTTGTTGTGACCTTGGATTGCCTTGTAATGAAATGAAAATGATGGATGTATGTGTGTGTGTTTGAGCCGAGACCAAAGGAGGAAGAAAGGGAGAAGATGGTGAATTTTTGAGATGTAGGATAAAGCTTTCTTACTTATGGTCCTTTATTAAAGAATTTCCAACACACCAATCTTATTTAGATTTTTGGCACCATATCAAGGGGACAAGGGAAAATAAAATAATCAAAAGGCATGCGGGCCCTTTGGGGCCGGTTATGGTGAAGGGGGGGGGGGTTAAAGTGTCAAGTTTTGGAAGTTGAGGGTTAAAGTGCAAACGAGAAGGTTTAAGTTAGTTTAAGTGTGTTTAGGTGTTTTTATGATTTTTAAGGTGTTCTATCACCAATACTAGCTTAATATCATAAAAACATTACTTCTAGTCAAATTTTGATGTCCCGGATAGTGTCCGGTTATTCGTTTCGTTACGATGCGTTAAAGTGCTAAATTGCGCAGTTTCACTAAGTATGAAGCACCTTTTGTGGCAGTTTCAATTCTCAACACTTTGTGAGTTATTCTGGACACTAAAACCTAAATTCTGCATGATATTTTAGTGTTAAAATGCTGTTTATAGCTGAATTATTGCTGAATTATGCCGAATTCAGCATTTTAGGTATGTTTCAGGTGTCTTTTAGTGCATAGTTTAACTTCCGGAAAGTTTTTATGTTAACCCTTGTATCCATACTTGGGTTTTTATGTATTTTAGACGTTGGACCTCCTCCTAGGCCCTAAATCTATTGTCTGACTGCTTTCTGCAGAATTGCTGACATAAGGTGTCTTACCGGTGAGTTTAGTAGTCTTTCTGACGCAACGTTTAAAGTAATGCACAAGGCAATATTTGAAGTTTAAAACATGCATGAATTCATATGTATAGCAAGTAATCAGACAATGTTGACGTTTAAGCACATAATTGCAGATAATAAATAATAATTAAAATAGTACGGAGATTACCGGTTTTGTGCCAGTTGTCACAAATTCTAATGTAATCGAAAACTTGAAACACACCATTGAGCCTTAATTTTGTGACCTCTTCGTCAGTCTCCATAACTGCCACAAGCACTCAACAGAGCTCCCAAAATCTTCAAATTAGCTTTCCACGACATTCTGTTTATCAACTCTTCAGCCTTCGATACCATCCCACCTCAACCTAAAAGGTCAATCATGCATCCGTAATGCTGTATTTTGGGCTTAATTCCATATAAACACCTGGAATAAGGGTCCATATAAATATCTGTTGAAGTGACTGTAACACTTACTCGGTTGACTACGTTCATCACACACACATATATATATTTATATCCATTTTCTCTTTCTCTCTCTCTAAAAAAATCTCAAATTTCACCTTCAAACAAAACTCTATTGTAACACCTCGTAAAATCGCGACCAATGATGTGTTGACACGTGTACTAAACCATAATAAAGTCAAACGTTGACTATGAAGGAATAATTTCGTCAAAAACGAAAACTATGAATGTGGAAGGACCAAAATGTGTCAACATGCCAAACTTGTGCCTCTGATTAACCTCATATGATGTTCGTATTCTTTATTGAATAAATTGTCGGACACAAGAAGCCGTTTGTGCCTAAAACCAAAAATTTACAAACCACAGGGGTTAAATGTGTCAACATGTTAATTCTTACATTTGAATGACCTTTTAACGATCTCGAGGCTTTGTAGAATCTTTTTATACTCTCACGATTGTCGGATAATGATTTCGTGGAGTTTCGATGCAAATAAATGATTTAAATTACAAATATCAAGAAGATGGGTTAAAAGCGTCAACATGTTCAAATTAACCTCTGAGTGACCTTTTTACAAACCCGAAGCATCGTAATGTTCAATATTACTCTCGAGAATGCCTAATATAGATAACATAGGGCTTTGACATGATAAAATGATAATGCGCGCAAGTTATGCATTAAAGGGGCCAAAAGCGTCAAACTATAAAACTACACCTTTGAACGACCATTTAAGCAAACTGGAGTAAACTGGAGTGTCATGATATCCCATCATACTCTTGGGAATGCTTATTATTGATCTTGCCATTTCGCGTTAAAACGCACAAGTTCGCAAATTAAAGGGTTATAAGCGTCAACGGGGAGAAACTAGTGTTTTCGGTAATCGTTTAACGAAACCGGATCTAACAGTGTTTGGTTGTACTTTCTAGATCATCCACAAACTAACTAAAAGGGTTAAAAGTGCCTAAAATGAAAGATATATTGAATAAAAAGGTACAGGGGCCAAAACTGTCAAGTTTGAAACTTGATATGAGGCCGTGGCGCACGGCGACGCCTCCCCCCTTTTGCCGTGGCGTGCGGCGACGGCTCAATTTTGACAGAATTTCACTTCCAGCTGTGGGTTCTTCTTCCTTGTTCACCAATCTTGATTTCTAGAACCATTTGATCATTCTAGGGGCTTGCTAACTGATTTTTATAGCTGGTATACACATGTAATGATCCTAAGCATTCCCCTAACACTTGTTGATCATCCAAACATCCTCCAAACTCTATATAAGGGGTGTAGAATTCACTTCAAAATTCACACCTTCATTCAAATCTTCTATACTTATCAATGTTAGAGGATCCTGAGCAATTGGGAACCTCCATGGAGTTTTCTTCAGTCCATAGGACCAATTGTAAGTGTCCTTTCGTGACTAGTTTATTTTATTTACCTTTTAGAGCCGATAAGTCAAGCGTTTATGATAAACGCTTTGACTTTTAGCTAGACCATAAACGGTCAAGCCATTGTTCGCAACGAACATGGCTACGTGATCGTAATTAGGTAGGTGTTAAACCCTCTAAAGGGCACCTCCTAATTATCACATTTACTTAGTTAATTGTCGGGTCAAAGTAATTAAAATAAAAGTCAAACGGGTCAGTTTTTAAATAAAATTCATAACTGATAAGGTAGAAGCTATAAAATCAGTTTTGTCACTTTAATAACTTGGTAAATATTAATTGAACATGTCTAGGCATGTTCAACCCGACAATTTTGAGTTTAGGATCGGTTCGCAACCGAAAGTCGCAAAAGTAGACTTTTGCTTTGACTTTCAGTTCTGACCCGATTTAGCTTAGTTTCTTTGTGCCTTAAGGTTCCTTTGTGACCATATTATATGTTAGTATAACCCTCTAAGGTTATACTACATGGTCCCTTAGAAATCAGAGTTCGTTTGCATGTTCCGTTATTTGCTTAAAAATTGACTATTATACCCTTATGTTATAAAAACAAGATTTTTGAAAATATGAGAGGACAAAAAGCTTTATTACTGATATATAAGAATGTCAAATAAATTTGACATCAATTTCTGGTCTCAAACTAAAGTTATGCACGATATCGTAAAACGAAACTTTTTATTAATTAAATTACGATTTTTAGCATAAATCATGTTTAAACCCAAATTTCGACACCAAACTCTTTACCTACTATTTCAATATTATTTTTAGGGATTTTTGGAATTTTTGGTCAAATTATAAACTGAACATATCGTTGAGTTCTCGTATAATACGGTAAATGACGATAATACCTTTTTCATTCATAAAATGAGATTAACATATGATTTGCATACCAAACTTTTTCCTACTGATATTATATATTAAATAAAATATTTTAAGCATTCAGGTCTGATCAAAAGCTCGGAATTTCCTAAACATCCCGAATATCGTCAAATACCGACTTTTACGATAATTAGGTGCATGGTATGGTTTAAAAACATATTTAACACCTAAGACTTGTTACCTACTGATTTTAAAAATAAATTCTAATACTTTAACAGTAAGTATAAGTCTTGAACTCAGACTTCCAAATTAACCTTAAAGGCATATGTGAAATGACCAAAATGCCCCTACGATGCATAGTTTGGCCATAAATGGTAAACCTCACATTTGTTTGATATGTTAATGATGTAACATGATAAAGTAAATATTTTTACTGAATGTTTTAGACCAGAACCTCAGTTTATGTTTAAACCACTTTTATAAAGTTTAAAATGACCAAAATACCCTTACGGGACTTAAATTGGTCTTGAATTCATTTGGGGCATAATTGTTGATATCCTAGTGATATCATATCATACTTAAAGCATAATAACTTATGGAACTTGTACATGACTCATCCGGTTACCCGTTATGCTTATACGCGTTCGGTGCGGTTTATGTAAATAGTTTGAATAAATTAGCCGAAACGGGTTAAACCTTATAATTTTTTACTTCAAAATCCAGAATGTATTTAGTTTACCCATATTACACAAGTCTTCATACTTGTTGGGTCTAAATTACATTTATTCCGGTCATCGCTTAATCTAGCGTATCATACCGTTTCTAATACTTTAAGTTAGCCGGTCTAGGTCTATGACCTAAATAAGACCCGTTAATATTCTAATTGGTTATTTATACCATCATTCTAGACTAGAGCCTTCCGGTAAATTGTACCTACGCTTACTTAATTGAATACGGCTGAGTTTTTATAAATCTTGCTGTTTAAGACAGGAGCTAGCTAAGGTAAGTACTTTTAACTTATTTTCCCTTATACGGGCTTGGGATACGGTAAATTATTACCGCTTGGTCGGGTGTAGAAACCTTTTAATCGGAAATGGTTAAATTGTATAATCCCGTTTAAACCAGTATTGCTTGATAACATATAACATTGGGGGTTAACAACCGTGTCCTGGATATCCTTGGCTCATTTAAGAATTGTAAATGGCCACGACTTAAGCACGGGGTGTAGGCATAACACCTGTCCGTTGCATATATAAAAGATATACTCATTTGCTGGGGTAACCTGCCGTGAGTATATACTTGTGGTGTGTTGTTTAATCTTGTTCGGTTTATTTAATACAGGCCCTAAATGTTGGACAAACATGTAAATCTGATACAAAATTATTATTAATATAATTGTCCCAAGTTATAAATGAACATTTAAATCAATTTTCATAAAATATTTTCGTGCCTTGTGCACCTAAATCAATTTTCATAAACTTTTTCAAATGTGTCGGTTAATTGTATTTACCAGTGAAAACTGACGTATTTGCAAAAGTCTAAGTGACAGGTACAAATACGTAAATAGGCTGGAAGCTGCTTAGGATTTTTAGACGAGGAACTTGCAACTCCTTCGCATAAGCCATTAGTCTGATAAACTTCTTTTGTTAATGACCCGCCTGTGGATTATTACAAGCTTGTCTGCACTTAATATTTTTATATTTTCAGACATTTGGGTTTGTATTAATATTTTATATTCCAAGACTTCCGTTGTGCTATTCTATGTATGTTTGACCATGACGATACCAATCTTACGTCACGATACTCTCCACCGGGCCCACCGGGCTGAGCTGTAAATATCGGGGTGTGACAGGTTGGCATCAGAGCCAACGTTTGAGTGAATTAAACACTAGCCTTTAGTGTTTAATATCAAATGACACAGTAGCATATTACTTTGACCTTCTGAGTCTAGACTTAACATAGGAACGCCCTCATCCCTATTAAGTAAACATTGTTTTCGATTTTATGTGTTTTGAATATCTCGCCAAATCAAAGAAGTCGTTGATGGAAATTCTCCACTTCCGAAGCATAGAAATGCCAAGCTTCATACCACGGTTAGGATAAGCGTGCGACCGGCTAAAGGAAAGACCTTTATGGACCTATTCCCAAAACCAAACCTATTTAAACTCTTAACCAGACTTCGGAATCCATACCGGAGGTCCCTGAGGCTCAAATCTTGAAGTCTGTACCAATGGAGTCCATATCAGGAGATCCCCGAGGCTCCTATATTGAATATAATACATGTGGATGCTATTAATCCCTATTTTCTATTTCCAATTTTTGAAATTTCAGACTTGGACTATACCAGTCAAAACCCAATCCGTGATCCATTTGATTTCTTTAACTATTGAGTCTTTGGATTCTACTTCTGCAACGGATCCTGATTTTAAATGTTTACTTTACTCACTAAAGATCTTCAGTGTCGCTACCGCGTACGATAAATAAAGAAGAAAAATAATCAGAATGAATCAAGAAAGGCATTAGAAAATCAATCTTTCATTATATTTCGTTTTTCTCTAAATCCCTGTATGGGCACTTAATTATCATAGTCCCTTCGAGGACATTATATTTCAATAAAGTCCCTTTGAGGACATTATGTTTCAAAACAGTCTCTTCGTGAGCATTATATTACAATATAGTCCCTTCATGGACGTTATATTTCCATATAGTCCTTTCGTGGACATCATACTCTGTTATAGTCTATTCATGGACAAATCATTTCATTAAAAAATATAAAATAAAAAAAAAATTAGACATGTTATTCATTAAAGTTCCCTGGCAAATATAATAATTCATCATAGTCCTTTCGAGGACATATCGTTTCACTATAGTCCCAGTGTTGACATGTCTTATAGTCCCTAAACGGACTTATATTTTTCCCTTTCGTCCCTGTGTGGACATGTATTGCTTCAAAGTCCCTATAAGGACCTATCTCTTCTATAAAGTCCCAACATGGACATTTGTTTATTATAATCCTTATATGAACATATCCTTCAAATTGAGTCCCTATGAGGACATCTGTTCAGCAAAGCCCTTTAGTGTGCCCGCTGTATCAATATAGTCCTTTTATGGACATGTTATTTTATTACAATCCCTTTGGGGATATACTATTTCGAAATAGTCTCTTGTGGACATGAGATTTCACTATAGTCCATTAGCGGACAAGACATTTCATTATAGACCCTTCGTGGGCAAACAATTTCAATGTAGCCCCCATACGGACTTATAACGTTTTAATAGTCCCCATACGGACTTATAATATTTTAATAGTCTCCATACGGACTTATAATATTTTAATAGTCCCCATAAGGACTTATAATCTTTTAATAGTCCCCAAACGGACTTATAATTTCCTTTTAAGTCCTCTGTGGACAAATACAACAACAACAACAACAACCATACCCAGTAAATCCCACAAATAGCAAAGCTACTTATAGGGTCTGGGGAGGGTGGGATGTAGGCAGACCTTGCCTCTATCCATAGGGATAGAGAGGCTGCTTCCAGAGAGACCCTCAGCTCGAAAACGAACAACAAACCAACACACCACGTCAAAGAATATAGAAATAAGAAGTCCCTCGTAACAAGAAATTGATCCGAGTGACACGATATAATGTAAATCATGTATAATAGCATGCATACAACATCATTTGGGCATAAACATAAGAAGGCAATTAGCGGGAAAGTCCCTTAAAGAGTAAGAAAAACCTACCTCCTTAAAATACACCTAAGACCTTACTGCAATAACTTCTAGAAGTCCTTAACCCTAATCCTACGCCTCCACGAAGTCCTATCTTGGACCATGTCCTCAGAAAGATGCAACTCTACTAAAACATGCCTAATCTGCTCATCCCATGTCAGTTTGGGTCTGCCTCTTCCCCTCCTCCCCTCGACAGTAAGAGTTTCCACTACTCTAACTGGTGCTGTCATTTCCCTCCGCTTCACATGCCCAAACCATCTCAATCTCCCCTCCTTAATCTTCTCCGATATACTAGCCACTCCTAATCTTTCTCTAAAAACCTCATTTCTTATCCGATCTAACCTCGTGTGTCCACACATCCACCTCAGCATCCTCATCTCTGCTACCTCTGTGGACAAATATGATACTAAAGTCCTGATTAATGCACTATTGTAAATTTCCTAATAATTTATGGGAAGCTTTGAAAATTTTATATAGGTATTCATTTCGTCCTTTATCAAACAATAGTATCAATTTTATTCGAACTTTATCGATCTGCTAAATAATCTCAAAAGATATCCTTAATGGTTTACCCCTGCCAAGTGGTAAGTCCACATTAGTTGGCCAAAACTTTTGGTAGTTAAGGATGATTATTCCTTCCACTATAATAGTTAAGGGAGATACCCCTTCTATCCAGAGGTGGTGAACTATGTTCAAGCCTCCAAACCTATATGATCAATGCGATCATGGAAATATTGTGTAATCATTAAGACAAATTAAAACTTGTTAACATCTAAGAACATGTTAACACTCCTGGCAGTGTGACATGAGAAACCACACTAGCCATCAAGATATTTGGACTACGTCCAAGCCTTAAAGCCTATATGATCGAATTAGATCATGGCAAGTATCATCAACGTGATGATCAAAATATAAACATCCGTTAGTGATGAAGTGCCTACAGGCTAAACTTGTTGTCCAAAAAGACAACGACAGTTGTGGTCTATGACCCCCTGTCTAAAGATATTGGACTATGTCTAAGCACAATAGTCTATATGATCAATGCGATCATGACTAATATCATCTGATACGATGATCATATTATTTAACATCCTTTAGTGATGTTTCGCCTACAGGCTATATACTATATTGTCCATTAGTGACATTGACAAATGTGACCGTTATGGTTCATCGTCAAAGGTGATGGGCAATGCCCAAGCCTTATAGTCTATAAGATCGATAAGATCATGACTAATATCCAAAATATACGATAATTATATATACATATATGTATAAACGTCCATTAGTGATGTCCATTGATTGGCCTTTGTGGCAAAATAAATTGTATTTCAAGACAATGACAGTTGTAGTCTATGACTCCCTGTCCAAAGGTGAAAAAAAAAACTATGTTCAAACCTTAAAATCCCTGATCAAATAAGATTGCGGCTTATATATTATGTCCTTTGTGACAGGCCTTTTGTGCCATATCATATATGTCCTTTGTGACAAGGCCTTCGTGCCTTATGGCTATTAATGTCCTTCGTGACAAGCCTATGTACTACATCTATATGTCCTTCATGACGGACTCATGTTTCATATTTTAGAAGTCCTTATGTCAAGCCTTTGAGCTATCTAAAATCGTCAATATGACAAAGACAGTTGTGACATTTTGATCCCCTGTCAAAAAGATAATGGACTCGGTCCAAACCTTAAACGCCATTGATGGTCCTTTTGCGACCTAGGATAAATGTAATCGATATACATTCAAATAACATTCATTAGAAATGTTCATACTCTATTAGCCTATATGGTTTAATGATACCATGGCTAATATATGTTAGGTCGTCATGATGATGACACGCCATTGTAATACAATTAAACAATTGTTTAATTTTGGTGTATAGTGCCAAGTTTCAAGTATGGCAAACTTGAATGAGACAAATAACAATCGCAACACTAGTGATGCGACGAATGCTACTGATGCTACAAATGTGAACCTCAATGTTAACGGAGTTAATCTCCAAGCTGTGATTGATGCTGCTGTTAGAAGGCTATGAGAAAGGTTATGAAAAAGTTCATAGAGCCGAATGCTACTGCTCTAATGAGGAGAGCTTTATTCATGATTTGAATGCGAAGAATAAACCAAATAAAATGATATATATAGCGAGGAGCCCGTTCCTCTAAAGGATATAGGTAAAAGTACTTTGTCTCTTGCAAAGTCAAGAGACTTCAATGGAAAAAAGGGGCCATTGATTGCATAAAATTGTTGGATGAAATAGAAGCCATAATATGCACCAGCGGTTATGCTGGAAAGGACATTGTGAGGTATGTATCACAGTTATTTAAAGGCGATGCCCTTAGTTGGTGGAAGACATTAATAAAGTCACAGGAAAGATACTCTTATACAACATGGGATGGTCCAAGTTTATAGACCTTATCAGAAAAACCAGTTGTCTGCAACATGAAATAGAAAAGGTGGAATCAGAATTTTCTGACTCTCACCATAAAAGTTCTAGACTGTCGACAATATGTTACAGAATTCAATTTGTTGTCTGGGATAATGCCCTATTCGGTTAACCCAGAATCTAAGCATAATGCACTATATATTGGTGGTTTAGCATCAGAAATTAGAGGGCATATTAAGGCTGCAAAGCCTGCTTCTTAAAAATCCACTATGGATCTATCTCAGCCACTCACATTAGATGGGTTATGAAGTAAATCAGTCAAAGGTGAGACTGCCGGAAAAAGGAAAAGTGAGAAGGATAACTCCCAGAAATCTAAGAAGCCTGTATGCAAGACCTGCAACAAAAGGCACTGGGACAGTGTCTAACAGACTGAAGGTCAAAGCAATGTGGCATCTGTAGTTCCCTGAGTGTAGAAACATAAGAGTGTAGTCTGTTTCGGCTATGGCGTTAAGGGCCACATCAGAATTAACTGCCCTAGAACTGTCAAGGACGGTATATCTAAGTATAGAAAGACTAAGAATGGAGGCGCTTAAACCCTCATGATAAATGTCAGAGGCAGTTCATATCAATAAATGACACCAGATACATCCCCTATTGATATATTATTGCTAAGAATTATGTTTTGATTCAGGTACTACTAAGTCTTTCATAGATCATAAGCTTAGCAAACTTTTAGAATTTTTCCATAAGAACTCCAGATATTGAGTATAAGGTAAAACTTACTGACAAATCGTAGGAACCATTTCTTATATCCTTGTCGAAAAATCTTCGTTCAAAAATCTAGAGTACTCTTTCTTCGGATGGAGTACGGCAATATATGTTATTTTATTTCATTTTCTCATTGATTTCTATCAACTACGAATGCCAGACTGTATGATAAAAGCGCCATATGAGGATTGGCGTATCCTAGTGTGTCCCATAGATTGCTTCCATGCCTGATCAGTATAGAGGTTTAATGCATGGAATCACTAAGAGATTTCCAATGGTCATATTGTACCAAAGCCAGCTAGTGGTATTCAAGGAAGATATCCATTATAGAAATGCCTGAGTAGGCGTTTCTACTTAAGACATCAATGTGCTCATGAAAACAGATGTGTCATTTGCATGGCACAAGTGACAAACTACCTTGGTTACCTCCAGAGAGGTAAAATAGAGTTAGGATTGACATCCTATTAGGAGCCGTAATCTTCATAGAACTCTATATTAGTTAGTACCGAAGATAATGAAAGGATTGAAACCCCAACCAATACAGCTTTAAGAGAAAGGTTCATAAAACCTAGTTCATCATTCCGATATTATTATTATTATTTAAGAAAAGACGGTTCATTATGCTTATGCATTGAATACCGCAACCCTATTTAGGCAACAATTAAGAATCGCCATCAGCTGCCCAGGATCGTCGATTTGATCGACTAACCGTGAGGTTAGCTATTCTTTAAAGATTGGATAAAGTAGTAGTTGGAATGACTATCTCGCCCTAAATAAGCTTTCCTATAACTAATAGTTGGTATATAAGCATCAAGGATGCTCCTTTGGAGACCTTGTATAAATGGAAATGTCAAACGTCTGTTTGTTGGACAGAAGTTTGGTAAGTTCAACTATCAGGATCTGAAGTTACCCTGAAGACAATGGATAAGATTATACAAATCTGTGATCGTCTGAAAGCTGCCAGTAATCGACAGAAGAATCAATGCTGATGAGAGTCACAAACCTCTTGAGTTCTCAATAAGGAACAAGATTCAACAAAAAGTAGCACCCTAGAAAGGTGTACTGCCTTTTGATGTAACGGACAAGTTAAACTCTAAAAATATAGGATCATTCGAGAAAAATCGAATATGTCAAGACCGGTAGCCTATAAGCTGAAACTTACCTAAGGAGCTTGATGGTAATCACAATGTGTTTCACACTGGTGATTTCAAGATATGGCTAGACAATAAGTCGATAGCATTGTCACATAATGATGTGCAGATTAATGAAAAATTATAGTTTGTGGGGAAACCAGTATCGATTAAGAATCGACAGGCTAAGAAGCTCCAAAAAGAAAGTATGTACCTATTGTATAGGTCAACCGGGATGCCGTAGAGGCCCCTAATAGAATGTGGAGGTTAAGTCCATTAAATGACAGAAAGTACTTCCATCTTTTTTTAAGCAAATCTTGAGGTCAAGATTTCTTTTAAGGGGGTGAGGATGTAACACCTCGTAAAATCGGGACCAATGATCTGTTGACACGTGTACTAAACCATCATAAAGTCAAACGTTGAGTATGAATGACTAATTTCGTCAAAAACGAAAACTATGAATGTGGAAGGACCAAAATGTGTCAACATGCCGAACTTGTGCCTCTGATTGACCTCATATGATGTTCGTATTCTTTATTGAATAAATTGTCGGACACAAGAAGCCGTTTGTGCTTAAAACCAAAAATTTACAAACCACAGGGGTTAAAAGTGTCAACATGTTCAAATTAACCTCTGAGTGACCTTTTTACAAACCCGAAGCATCGTAATGTTCAATATTAGTCTCGAGAATGCCTAATATGGATAACATAGGGCTTTGACGCGATAAAATGATAATGCGCGCAAGTTATGCATTAAAGGGGCCAAAAGCGTCAAACTATAAAACTACACCTTTGAACGACCATTTAAGCGAACTGGAGTAAACTGGAGTGTCGTAATATCCCATCATACTCTTAGGAATGCTTATTATTGATCTTAAAAGGCTTTTATGCCATTTCGTGTTAAAACGCACAAGTTCGCAAATTAAAGGGTTATAAGCCTCAACGGGGAGAAACTAGTGTTTTCGGTAATCGTTTAACGAAACCGGATCTAGCGATGTTTGGTTATACTTTATAGATCATCTACAAACTAACTAAAAGGGTTAAAAGTGCCTAAAATGAAAGATATATTGAATAAAAAGGTACAGGGGCAAAAACTGTCAAGTTTGAAACTTGATATGAGGCCGTGGCGCGGCGACGACGACTCAATTTTGACAGAATTTCACTTCCAGCTGTGGGTTCTTCTTCCTTGTTCACCAATCTTGATTTCTAAAGCCATTTGATCATTCTAGGGGCTTGCTAACTGATTTTTATAGCTGGTATACACATGTAATGATCCTAAGCATTCCCCTAACACTTGTTGATCATCCAAACATCCTCCAAACTCTATATAAGGGGTGTAGAATTCACTTCAAAATTCACACCTTCATTCAAATCTGCTATACTTCTCAATATTAGAGGATCCTAAGCAATTGGGAACTTCCATGGAGTTTTCTTCAGTCCATAGGACCAATTGTAAGTGTCCTTTCGTGACTAGTTTATTTTATTTAGCCTTTAGAGCCGAAAAGTCAAGCGTTTATGATAAACACTTTGAATTTTAGCTAGACCATAAACGGTCAAGCCATTGTTTGCAACGGACATGGCTACGTGATCGTAATTAGGTAGGTGTTAAACCCTCAAAAGGGCACCTCCTAATTATCACGTTTACTTAGTTAATTGTCGGGTCAAAATAATTAAAATAAAAGTCAAACGGGTCAGTTTTTAAATAAAATTAATAACTGATAAGGTAGAAGCTATAAAATCAGTTTTGCCACTTTAATAACTTGGTAAATATTAATTGAACATGTCTAGGCATGTTCAACCCGACAGTTCTGAGTTTCGGATCGCTTCGCAACCGAAAGTCGCAAAAGTAGACTTTTGCTTTGACTTTCAGTTCTGACCCGATTTAGCTTATTTTCTTTGTGCCTTAAGATTCCTTTGTGACCATATTATATGTTAGTATAACCCTCTGAGGTTATACTACATGGTCCTTTAGAAATCAGAGTTCGTTTGCATGTTCCGTTATTTGCTTAAAAATTGACTATTATGCCCTTATGTTATAAAAACGAGATTTTTGAAAATGTGAGAGGACAAAAAGCTTTATTAATGATATATAAGTATGTAAAATAAATTTGACATCGATTTCTGGTCTCAAACTAAAGTTATGCACGATATCGTAAAACGAAACTTTTTATTAATTAAATTACGATTTTTAGCATAAATCATGTTTAAACCCAACTTTTTTCGACACCAAACACTTTACCTACTGTTTCAATATTATTTTTAGGGATTTTTGGAATTTTTGGTCAAATTATAAACTGACCATATCGTTGAGTTCTCGTATAATACGGTAAATGACGATAATACCCTTTTCATTCATAAAATGAGATTAACATATGATTTGCATTCCAAAATTTTTCCTACTGATATTATATATTAAATAAAATATTTTAAGCATTCAGGTCTGATCAAAACCTCGGAATTTCTTAAACATCCCGAATATCGTCATATACCGACTTTTACGATAATTAGGTGCATAGTATGGTTTAAAACCATATTTAACACCTAAGACTTGTTACCTACTGATTTTAAAAATAAATTCTAATACTTTAACAGTAAGTATATGTCTTGAACTCAGACTTTCAAATTTAACCTTAAAGGCATATGTGAAATGACCAAAATGCCCCTACGGTGCATAGTTTGGCCATAAATGGTAAACCTCACATATATATGATATGTTACTGATGTAACATGATAAAGTAAATAATTTTACTCAGTGTTTTAGACCAGAACCTCAGTTTATGTTTAAACCTCTTTTATAAAGTTTAAAATGACCAAAATACCCTTAAGGGACTTAAATTGGTATTGAATTCATTTGGGGCATAATTGTTGATATCCTACAGAAATCATATCATATTTAAAGCTTGATAACTTATGGAACTTGTACATGACTCATCCGGTTAGCCGTTATGCTTATACGCGTTCGGTACGGTTTATGTAACTAGTTTGAATAAATTAGCCGAAACGGGTCAAACCTTATCATTTTTACTTCAAAATCCAGAATGTATTTAGTTTACCCATATTACACAAGTCTTCAAACTTGTTGGGTCTAAATTACATTTTATTCCGGTCATCGCTTAATCTAGCGTATCATACCATTTATAATACTTTAAGTTAGCCGGTCTAGGTCTATGACCTAAATAAGACCCGTTAACATTCTAATTGGTTATTTATACCATCATTCCAGACTAAAGCCTTCCTGTAAATTGTACCTACGCTTACTTAATTGAATACGGCTGAGTTATTATAAATCTTGCTGTTTAAGACAGGAGCTAGCTCAGGTAAATACTTTTAACTTATTTTCCCTTATACGGGCTTGGGATACGGTAAATTATTACCGCTTGGTCGGGTGTAGAAACCTTTTAATTGGAAATGGTTAAATTGTATAATCCCGTTTAAACCAGTATTGCTTGATAACAAATAACATTGGGGGTTAACGACCGTGTCCTGGATATCCTTGGCTCATTTAAGAATTGTAAATGGCCACGACTTAAGCACGGGGTGTAGGCATAACACCTGTCCGTTGCATATATAAAAGATATACTCATTTGCTGGGGTAACCCGCCATGAGTATATACTTGTGGTGTGTTGTTTAATCTTGTTCGGTTTATTTAATACCGGCCCTAAATGTTGGACAAACATGTAAATCTGATACAAGATTGTTATTAATATAATTGTCCCAAGTTATAAAAGAACATTTGTGCCTTGTGCATTTAAATCAATTTTCTTAAAATATTTTCGTGCCTTGTACACCTAAACCAATTTTCATAAACTTTTTCAAATGTGTCGGTTAATTGTATTTACAAGTGAAAACTGAGGTATTTTCAAAAGTCTAAGTGACAGGTACAAATACGTAAATAGGCTGGAAGCTGCTCAGGATTTTTAGACGAGGAACTTGCAACTCCTTCGCATAAGCCATTAGTCTGATAAACTTATTTTGTTAATGATCCGCCTGTGGATTATTACAAGCTTGTCTGCACTTAATATTTTTATATTTTCAGACATTTGGTTTGAAATAATATTTTATATTCCAAGACTTCCGCTGTGCTATTCTGTGTATGTTTGACCATGACGATACCAATCTAACGTCACGATACTCCCCACCGGGCTGAGATGTAAATATCGGGGTGTGACATCTATTCATCATTTCATAACATATATCGATTCAACTCGTCATAACCATACATCTAATTGGTGATCCTGTTGCAACTAATTGTTGTTTTAGAAGCAAATCACCATAACCATACATCTTCAAATTCACATTTCACATAAGAAACTACTTCACTGTATCATTGTTTCCTCTCAAATCATTATTCATATGCTATATAAAACAGAGCAAGTGCAAACAAAATCAATGAAAACACTATCAACGGATCAACAATTTGAAATACAGTCACGTAAAGTCATTTTTTATGGAACTTAAACTTATCAACAAATATTTCAAGAGGAATTAATGATTCTATTGCAACTAATTGTTGTTATAGAATCAAATCATTGTAACAATACAACTACAAATTTCACATTTCGCATAAGAAACTACTCCACTGTAACATTATTTTCTCTCAAATCATAACTCACATGCTATATAAAACTGAGCAATCGAGCAAGTGCAAACATAATCAATCTAAACACAACTAATGGATCAACAATTCAACATACAGTTACCATAAGTCAATTTCCATGGATCATAAACTTATCAACAGATATTTCAAGAAGAATTGATGATTCTATTGCAACTAATAGTTGTTTTAAAAGCAAAACACTATAACAATACACCAACAAATCTCACATTTCGCGTAATTAGTCTGATTAACCCTATTAAACAAAAAGAAAAATTATACCAATCCAAATGACCTATTAGAAGTGGTGTATGGATGAAGTGTGTAATGGGGAGAAACAAATTATACTCACAGTTTAAAGATTGTAGTTTTGCAAAAAATAAGTCTACCAAGACCATTACATTAGCTATATTTGTTTAGCTTCCTCTGGTGTCATCTCTATACAAGCAGGATGAAATTTGAACTCCAGCTATCATATTTGATGTTCTTTAAATCCGCGCTGCCATCGCATTGAATTATTATGTCATTAGGATTGTGAGACATCTCGCAATTACAATACCAGCCAAGTAACATCAAACATCTTAAAGAAACGATTATTATCAATGGACAGTAGCCTAACCAATAACCGGAGGCGGCACGATACGTGCATCAAGATTTTTATTCATATTCATAACTCCTTTAATATCTGCTACTTCATTCACAGCATAACTCATCCCATTCTTCTCTTTGGCACTTGTCACGGCCCCCGACCCGGTTTTACCCGGTTCTGAAGCCGCAGGACAGAAAACCCGTGGTATTGGTGTGTTAATTGGCAGCGGAAATTTTTAACAGGATCTTTTAGACTAAAAATACCCGATTATTTTATTTCACATTTTTGGGATAAACCCCATAATTTACAATAAAGGGATTTCTCAGGGAAATTCCCTGTTTTAAAAAACATGTTTATTTATTTATTCACTGAGCCATTTATCCAAGATGGTAGTGCTTCGCGGCACTTTTCCTTGTTCACAGTAAATCACCTGAAACATGTTTAAAAAGATTTTATCAGCAGGGAAATACTGGCGAGTCACTCCAGTTGCATAAAACGACTCACTTGCTATAGATTACAGTATTAAGATCGATTACAATTGCCCTTATCTTACAATTATCTGGTCTAGTCACACTATTGGTGACGATGGTCATACCACCATTGGTTCCTTTCACCCAATAGTGATGATTATTGTAGGATCGATTTGTGACCCGAATGAGTCATTCGGAAGAGCTCAGATCCGTTTCAGAGGCGGAAACAAAGAAACGGAGGTGAAAACAGCTTGATTCACACTTTAAACCTCTTGGATATTGAATTAACAACGTTTACAATCAAAAGGAATACCGGCAGCACCTCGGTATCGAATCTGAAATCCGTTTTTTAAATGAAATTGTTTGAAGGGTATTTATAGGCCTAGCCCTTCCGTTTGAAGGTGACATGACACCTTTCAAACGGACACGTTCAAACGGAATGCTTTCAAACGTGACCCTTCAAACGTAATGCTTCAAACGAAAGTCAAACATATCTACATTCTGTTTTGTCTTCTTGTGAATTAACATTCTGTTTTGTGAATATGTTGCAATGTTGATGTCATGTTGTGATGTCATCTATGTGATGTCATCATCAATGATGATGACATAATCCTTGTTCCGAACCGCAATGAACCCGAGACTCGATATAAGATGAAGACGACATATGTATGCACCAACAGACTCCCCCTCAGATGTTGACGAGTCTTAAGTGTCGAGTCTTCACAATCTTCAGTCTTTATCAGTCTTTGTTCTTTCTTCACTCTTCAGCATCAACAGACTTCTCACGAACAATCTCTACTCGAATGTCTTCAGACTCCCCCTTTCGATATGCTGGGATCGCAATCTGGCTTGATGAAATCACATAATCTTCAGGAATCGAAACCTGGCACTCTATCTTCAGGTTCAAGATCGAAACCTTGCTACACCTGCACATTCTTAACCCAGAAATAAATTTCACAAATTTAACAATTTGACAAATTTATCCATACAGACTCTCTCTCAAATTAAACCAAAATGATTTATCAATGATAAAAACTTCAGATGACCACTTGTATTGAATAAAATTTAAAACTTTTCTCATTTAAACACACACTCCCCCTCACCACATGCTCATCATGTTTAGCACTTGGAATTTTGAAAATCTGCTTTCCAACATCAGTTGTCGAAAATCTTTTTGAATTTTTCAAATTTTATGCTAAAACACACCAAAATCTTTTTGAATTTTGAATGAGATGAAATGCAGTAAAGAAATATTTACAGACAATATTTTTGTGAGTTTGTGCAAGAGGATCATATCAGTTTTTGATAAGTCACAAGTACCGTTGAGCTTAGTTACACATTAAGAATTAAACAATTCACTTAGATTTCCGATATACCGATCCACCTAAATTTTCACACAAATTTCAACTGATTCAGGATATGAATTAGATGTTTTAAGGACTTAAACTCATTTATGTGTCCCACCTCTTGAATATACCCCCGTATCCAGATCCCAATATTCAGTCTTACAGGTGAGTATACCACAGATGATATCTGTAAGGGAATAAATTATGAAACGTACGAAACCGTGAGAGCTCAGGTCAGAACTTCCATTCAGCAGAGAGATGACGGCTCGACTTTTGGTGAGTCCCCTTTAGAGGATCTTTTGATTACAACAGCCATGATTAGCATTTTTCAATGTTTCATCATTTTTTAGCTGAGGGTGACGCTATATTTCAAGCAAGCAGAAAGTATTCTCCGGGGACTAGGTCAGAATTTCCATTCAGCAGAAGTCCCGGGATAATACCCTAGATATCACTGAGCATAAAGACCTAGTATCTCAGAAAGAGGGACCTTTCAAATGAAATTTCAGGGGTTACCTATATATCCAAGTAGTGTTCCCCACGAAATAAGCAAGTTTGAATTTAAGTTTATATCCCAAACAAGCTTACTTAATGTGTAAAAACCTATCGGCATATCATCAGTGAGACTGTTTAACGCTATTTAAACATTACATTTCTTTAGCATACTGTAACTGTCTACTGATGTACTATCATTTCCTCTTTTCAACAAACTCATTTTTGAATTTTATCATGTTTTTGTCTTTTTCAAATTTTCTAATGTTTTTGGATTTTCTGAAAATTTCTACTCCCCTTAAAATGCAAACACATTTAAGGAAATTTGAAAACAAACTATACAATAAAATTGTCAACCGATATCGAATTGCTTCAAATCGCCATCCACTTGGCATAAACAATCAGAACCCCCCTTTCAACAAACTATTTTCTCATTATGATTTCAAAACACTTAAGTTTATTTTAACCAAAATAATTTTTCCGGAAAATAAGTTTTGTTGGGGTTACCACTTGTAAAGTAATGGTTCATCACATTGTTTCTCAATCATTTGTAGAAAATCAAATACAACTTAATGTCTCTGATTTACCACTTGGAAGATTAACAACCAAGAAAGATGCCGATTCCTGCTCCACGCTTACAAACCTGGGAGCTCCGGCATAGTCCATCACCTGTAAAATCTAAACACATTTAAAAATCTTTCACAAAATCTATCATAACAAGAATGATGCCGATTCCTGATCCACGATTACACACTTGGGATCTCCGGCAAGTCAGATGTTCAAGGGAAAAGAATTTCCACCCAAGTCTTTTCAGACTTGAGAGTTTTCAATTCTTGCTCAGTAGGGTTGTAGGTTGCCTTTTTAGTTGCATAAAAGTCTTTAACCCCTTTCACTTTCCCATCAATCATTTTTCCAAAAAATTTCTTAACATTCCCATTGAATGTTTTCTCAACATCAAATTCCTTTTGATCAGTAAAGAATTGATTTGAGATTTCAACCTTACCAACTTTCTGTTTAATCTTTTCAAAATTCAGTGATGGAAACTCATCATCTACTGAAGATATATTTTTTACATCAACCTGTGGCTCTTCTGGCTTTGTGGAACCAGAATCATCGCCGACTTTCTCTTCAGACTTCTTAGCAACCCACAATTGGTTGTTATTGGCTTTCCTTTTGTAAAAATTCTTTTTAGAACATTCACCAACCTCATAAGTTGAGTTTTCAAAAATTTTGAATTTTTCGGTTGGTGGTTCAACATCAACAATCTTTTCTTTGAGTTTTTCAGAAACTCCCTGTTTTGTTTTAGCATTTTTCGGACAATTCCATGCAATGTGACCAGTTTCATTGCATTTGAAACAAGTTCGAGTCTCTTTTGGATGAAACACTCCAGTTCCATTCCTTTTCTTTTCAGCAAGAAACTCCTGGTTTGATTGTCTCCAGAAAGGTTTCTTCTGTTCCTCCTCAGCCCTTCCACCTGAAACAAAATCTGTTTTTGTTTTAGAAATTTTCTCATTTTTATAATTTTCTGGTGGAATAAAACCTAATCCTTTCCTTTTGTAGCCACCATTATGGTTTGGTTTCTTTTGAAAACCAGAACCAGAATTGTAACCCTTTTTCTTGTTTAAACGTTATTGTACTCTTGAAGTGTATTTTTTAGGTTTTCCAGTAAGATTTAAATCTTTTATATCAGAAATCTTAATTTCTGTCATTTTGAAAACCTTTTTGATCATTTCAAATCTAACACTTCTTATTGGAAACTCTTTGTCAGAGTATAATTTGTCCGAATCATTCAAAGTGTATGCTACTTCGAATGTTTCATCATTCAAATTTGATTTTGATAACAAAAATTCTTTACTATAAGACCGTTTAACCGACGATTTGGGACCATTGACTGACGAACTTGAACCTCCAGACTCAGACTTTGACTCAGACTCCTCATCAGTATCCAACACCTGATCGACCACCTTTTTAATTAACTCAGACTCATGATCAGTATCTGATGATGTGAAAGTAATGTCAATGTTTTCTGGTAATTCATTAGTTGTGTCGGTTTTTAACTTTATATTGACTGCTTTTTCGACTCACTCCTCATTTGGTTTCCTGGGAGAATACCCTTCCCGGATCGGAGGCGGACACTTGTTATAGCTAACAGTCGGTTTCTTACCACTGTCTTTCTTCTTTGGCTTGTCCTCTTGGAAAGCTTCCATACCTGAAACAGTTGGATAAATTCTATCAATAAGATAATCAGAACTAGAGTAACTCTGCAATAAACGTCTGATTCTCTCATTCTCGATCTTCTCAGTTTCCATCTCTTGCTTCCATTTAGCACTTTCTTCGATGTAGAAGTTGATAGCTTTCTGCTTCGACATCAATGTTGCATTCATCATCATCAAAGCATTTTCTCTTTCAGAGTTTGTCTTTTGAAGACCAGTTACTGTTTTTTTCAAAACATCATAAGACTCCTTTACATAGTTGAGATTGAACAGTAATTGTTCTTTCATCTTCTCAAGCTCAGCCAGCTTTTCATCTTTGGCTGCACATTCCTTGCATGGTTCAAGACACTTTGAACATGGCTTGATGACCTCCACAATCTTTTCAACTTCTATTATCTTCTCAACTTCGACGATCTTCTCGACTTCGACCACTTTCTCAGCTTCAGTCACATTTTCTTCTTCTTTCACATGATCAGTCTTTTCAGCAGCAACTTTAACTTCTTCATGTTGAACAATCTCATCCTTTTCAGCAACACTTTCAATCTTCATTTCTTTTTGTTCTTTTGCATCTCGTTTTTCCTTCAGCTTCTCCAATCGATCTGCAAAATAGAAATGAAAAATTTCAGGAGAAAGATGAAATTTTGCAACATTTATATGTTTTTCTTCCTCATCATCACTGCTGTCATCAGTTGGTGACTGATCAAACTCTGCAGATTTTTCAGAACTATCATCCGATGAACCAGTATCAGATGGAGTTTTATCAAAAACAATTTCTTTTTCAGAACTGTCATCACTTTGTAAACTTTCATCTGCGCTCTGTGAGCTTTCATCAGATGCAACTGACTCTTCTTCCTGCTGCTTTTTCACAGTTTCACCAATAGACCTCATCCATTCAGTGAACATATCAGGTTCTTTCACAATCTTAGCAATGAAAGCTTTGAAATCTCCATTCTCATCTGTAAACATATCCCAGCTAAAGCCTTCAGGTAGCCTTTCATCATCTTGATTGACTAAACTGACTTTGCTTTTAGGTGATATGTATTCTTTCCAGTTAAAATCCACCAAACATGCTCTTTTTGAATCCTCAATCACTTTTCTACCATGAGCCACCTGTGGTTCTTGTTGCTGACCAACTTGTTGAGAAATGGCTTTCCGGTAGTAATCGTCTTTTCTGAATGGATTCTGAGCTCCACTAGCTTCCCTGTTCTTGCATTCTCTCTTGAAATGACCTTTCTCCCTGCATCGAAAACAAGTAACTTTAGATTTATCAAAACCTAAAGTAGACACATGTGCATCAAGAAAGTCATTTCTCCCAGTAATCAGCTTGAATTTTTCAGCTCGTCTAAGAACGTTAGCTAGGCACCATTTAATGTCCATCAGTTCCATTTCTTCGGCGTCTATTTGATCGTAATCCTCCTTTGTGAGCATAGGATTTCCGATCCTTCCAGCCACTAACCCTTCATAAGATAGCAATACAGAACCAAGTAGAGCCATGTGATCTTTCGCAACCTCTTCAGAAAAACTTTGGCTGTCTGGAAGATTCAAAGCTATGTTGCACTGTATCACATAACCATTTCCAGTTTTTGTGCTCTGAGAATGAAAACTTGTAGTTGAATCTTTTGGATTAACACTTGGAAATGAAGAGAATCCACTGCTTTTGTTTGAACTTTGATCAACTTTTTCCGTTGAATCCCTAGCACTAAATGCAGTCTGGATTTTAGGACTTCTCTCAGCTTCCGGAACACTGCTTTATAGTACATTTTTACATCCTGTTGACCACTTGGACTGTTCATCCTCGCGATCTTTTACTGTTCCAAATCCCGACTTTCAATTTTCTCAATGAATTGAGAAATCGTTAACCCATCATAAACCCCGGTATTTTTCAGAATCATCAAGTAAGTTCCCCACTCTTTCTGCGGTAACACATCAGCTAACTTGTCTACCCACTCATCAGGATCTTTGGTTATACCAATCATCGACATAGATTGCACTAAGTGGCAATAACGTTCAATCAGCTTCTTCGTATCTTCTCCGGGTAAACTACTGAACAGATCAAACTCTTTCTTGAGCAACGCCTTCTTGCTCTTAATCATGTTCTCACTACCCTCAAACTTAACATGTAGAGCATCCCAGATTGACTTTGAAGTTTTGTCGTGCTGAAGCAGTATGAAAATGTCTTCTTTGATAGCTTGCTGAAGTAAGCTGATCATCATCTTTTCAGCTCTATACATTTCTCGTTCTTGATCACTAAACTCATAAATTGTTTTCACAACTTGTAACTCAGTACGTGGCAAAACATATTTCTTCAGAATACACTCCCATGACCTAAGATGGTTTGCCTGAACCCAGTTTTCGAATCTGTCTTTCCACCCATAGTACTCTTCGATACTCATCAGTTTCGGGGGCTTTTGTAAGGTTCCGGTTTCATTTTCCAGATTCATGTTTTGAGCAATAACAGCCAGACTAGTCGGGGATGTTGCAAATGCGTTGTAAAACTCTTCACTCATGATTCAAAATCGAAGAATTTCTCAAACAAACTTTCAAATGAACTGGTTCACCTCGTAAAAATATACCTGACAAACGAACAAACAAACAATCAGTTTAAACGAACTGAAAACATAAAAATGTGTTGATGAAATCAATCGAAGACTCGTGTCGAAGATTTGTGGACTCGTTTCAATGTATTCCGCAAACTGAATGAATAGACCAAAACAAATAGTCCACGAGATATGGGCTAAGAAAGAACTGGGTCGAGATTCTTTACTACACTGTTACGAGATGATATTTAT
Organism: Helianthus tuberosus; assembly: GCA_030545235.1. Classification (NCBI taxonomy): domain Eukaryota; kingdom Viridiplantae; phylum Streptophyta; class Magnoliopsida; order Asterales; family Asteraceae; genus Helianthus; species Helianthus tuberosus. The sequence goes on along the minus strand of JARYGA010008826.1, from coordinate 536,021 downwards.
GATTGGGCCAAACACGTGCAAACCGATATCATTGGGCCGAGAACTTTGACTACAACCATTCACGTGGTAACTTGGGCTGCTCAACAAAATTCTCACTTGATTGGGCCGCTAAAAAATGAAGTCACATGGGCTTCCTATTCAATTCACGTGGCCGATATTTCGTTAAATGTACTAAGTAGTTTGAAATTTGATTGGGCCAAATACTGCTTTCACATGTAAAGTCCGACAAACCCTTCAATCTCTAAACAGTCAAGTGTCAACTTTAATCATATGAATTGTTTTAATTGATTTTGATTGGACCTCAAAGTCAATCACACATGGGCTAATCACCTTTGAATTTTTGTTTGCACTAAAAATTGGTGGCCGACAAACTTTTTACACCACACTTATCAAGTTACATGCAAAGTCTAGAATGAACCGACACCTTTTTAATTGTTCAACACAATCTGATTGGGCCTTCACATCCACTAAACCGAATAATGCTTCTTTAATTTTTTTAAATGATTGATAATAGAAGTTGGCCGACAACTTCTATTAATACTTCACATGCCAAACCGTTTTCAATGTTCTCAAAATAATAGGTCACATGCAACTGACACAAAAACACGTTAATTCACACAACTCGATACACTTTCAAGCGGTTCACACTTTACAAACGGAATGGTCAACTTCAAACGGAATAGGTCAGATTTCAAACGGAACGGTCAACTTCAAACGGAATAGGTCAGATTTCAAACGGAACGATCAGTTTTCAAACGGAACATCATGCCTCGTTCAAACGGAAACCAGTTTTCATTCCATTTTTACCAGTTTTACCTCGAGTTTTAATCTGATATTCTCAAGGATTTGTTAAAATGCAATTACACATACATTGTGAAAGTTTTAGCCGATTTTAACTGTGAAAACTTGTTCAGTTTTAAAAAGAAGGTATAGAAGTTAGAAATCGTGATGAAAACAGGCTGTTTTGGTAAGAACTCCTCGTCCTGAGCTCTGATACCACTTGTAGGATCGATTTGTGACCCGAATGAGTCGTTCGGAAGAGCTCAGATCCGTTTCAGAGGCGGAAACAAAGAAACAGAGGTGAAAACAGCTTGATTCACACTTTAAACCTCTTGTATATTGAATTAACAACGTTTACAATCAAAAGGAATACCGGCAGCACCTCGGTATCGAATCTGAAATCCGTTTTTAAATGAAATCGTTTGAAGGGTATTTATAGGCCTAGCCCTTCCGTTTGAAGGTGACATGACACCTTTCAAACGGACACGTTCAAACGGAATGCTTTCAAACGTGACCCTTCAAACGTACTGCTTCAAACGAAAGTCAAACATATCTACATTCTATTTTGTCTTCTTGTGAATTAACATTCTGTTTTGTGAATATGTTGCAATGTTGATGTCATGTTGTGATGTCATCTATGTGATGTCAACATCAATGATGATGACATAATCCTTGTTCCGAACCGCAACGAACCCGAGACTCGATATAAGACGAAGACGACATATGTATGCACCAACAATTATCACTTGTTTAGGTTCGTCCACCTAAAAGTGAGAATAACAGTAATGTGCACAATAGCCCATTTACTGCCAGTAATTTAAGATAACAAAAGACTTAATCCCTAAAAACTATAACTGGAAAACATTTAGGTATTGTAAAACACTTTTGATAAAAAGAGAATGACTCACTTTGCAAGTTTAGTTGGACAGAGTTTTGCCTACTGATTTAGCTTCGTAACCTAGTTAAATAATAATGCACACGAAACTAGGTTAGTAACTTAATACAACATTTACGATAAACTCACGAAATCAAAACCCTCACGATGAATGACAAAGTATAGCCCGGATTCGGGTAGCACTTAAACATCCATCGGATCGGTTTCATTCAATCGGACATTGTATCGTAGCAGTGATCGAGTTATTACCCTGTTGTTGCAGCAGAGGTTCGTGACTGTGTGTGTGTTTGAATGAAACAGTGTATAACTCAGCGTACGTAACTAAATTTTTCATCGTAACAAGTTTTCCATGCAAGTGCCAAACCCCTGATATATATACCGATTTTTAGCCTCCCCCGCGTGTCGCGCCAGGCACCCTGGCCTCTGGCGCGTGTCGCGACAGCGACCAATATAGGCTAGGTGTGCCTGGTGTCCTACTTAGACTTGCTGAGCCAAAATTTTACTAAAATACGTGTTCTAATCTCATTTTGAGCGGATAAACTTTATTAGGGAATACCCCCTTTGTCACACCCCGACCACGTAGAACATACAAAACGTGGTGGAAACATCGGGGAGTGTTGTAACAGAATTAATGTTTCACAACCATGGAAATTAAAGTTTCGTTTTATTCAACAAACAAGCGAGTTACATTGTTTTAAACAAGAACCAAAGAGTACATAATATAAATTAACTAGTTCTTGTCTCGTTTTAAGTCACTAAGGCACAGGTCCGCCTAAGTATGTCTTGATAAGTCCTATGCATCATCTCCTGAAAACACATGTGAAAATAGGTACGTCAGCATAAAAATGCCTGTGAGATACATAGGTTTTGTGAAAACAGGATTCATGACTTATGTTTGAGAAAATGTTTAGTCATGAACCTTGTAATTTGCTTTGTCTTGTAAATCATTTGAAAAACGATAAGATCAGATGATATGTATAAATAAGAGAATGATGTATGGTTAAATGAATAACCATGTAAATGAGTTTGTATAAGATAAGTTGTTTGTAAAACAATGTCTTGTGAAAAGTATGTTATTTGTATAAAATGTTATATGTCTCAAATTGAAATGATTCAAATAACGCTACGATATGTAATACCATACAAGCACTTATATATAGGAAGTACCAGCGGTGTATCCACCATACTTGTATCATATTACACACGCGTCGTCACTTAATCACTTAATCAAACCAAACCATCAAGATGTAATGTTTTAACAATTGTAGAAATGTTTATGTATAGTCCAAAGTCTATTGTCAAATGTAAATCATGTCAACAGATACAAATGGTTCACACGGTTCAATGGTTACAAACGGTTCATATAATCAAAGGGTTACGATGGTTCACATAGTCAAATGGTTACAACGGTTCAAAATGTAGTATAATGTGTTCATATGCTGGATGAGCATATGCAACAGAAATGCAATGTAAAGCAATGTATTAAGTATGCACGTAATGGAAATACATAGCATAAGTGTAATGTAAAACAATGTACTAAGTATGCACACAATGGACATACATAGCATAAGTGTAATGTAAAACAATGTACTAAGTATGTACACAATGGACATATATAGCATGAAATGTAATGTAGAACGATGTACTAAGTACGCACACAATGGGCATACATAGCATGAAATGTAATGAAATCATGTACTATAATGTACTAACGAACATAGCAGGTATATGATGTGAAAACATGGAAAGCATGAAAGTAACAAGTAGGCACATGTGTTTCACCCCAAAACATTTGGAAAACAGTAAAAGAGGGGTCTATGTACTCACTTGAGATTGCTTAGAAGTCCTAAGATAATCACCAAGCAATGCTAGAGATCACGGAATATCAAACGGCACCTAATATAGGTAACTACATTAATAAACCGGACCTAAATCGAAAGATCGGATAGAATGAGGCTCGTAAACCAAATGAGTATGGGAACTCGTGTAATATGGTTTAACAAAGCCCACATACTAAAAGAAACCTAACCTAAGTGCTTACGACCCATTACGACCCGTTTAGGTAGCTTTTGCTACTTTAACGCGTCGTTCGCGTAAAACGCGTTCGGACCGCCTAACTAGTCCTATGATAAGTAAAATATGCCTTAACATGTCTAATATGGTTGTCAAATCAGTTTAGATGTCAAAAGTTATGTTACATATGATTAAAACGAATTTTGGAATCAAAGGGGTATTTTGGTAATTTACCTAAGGCATATAAACTACCTATCATACAACTACTTAATCGAAGCGACCATAAGGTATAACCTCGGAAGGTTATTCCCTATATACTATGGTCACCTAATGTGCTTGGTCGGATCCTAATGATCGACCAAACGGGTCGGGTTCGAAAGTATAAGCGATTGTTTAGATCGCTTACCTTACGACCCTATATAAGCACTAAACTAAAAGTGACGAGCTAAGCATGTTAAAACATGCTTAACTAAGTTTAGAAAACAGGTTTGGTATCACAACAAACGGTTGTGATACCTAAGAGTAGTTTGGTTACAAAATACGCAAGAATACGTATTCTGACCGAAACTACGACTCGTCACTGAGCCTAGATAACGTGGTAATCAGTAGGTATAGTCACTAGGGACTATAACCATCGTGATCACGCTCACGTTATGAAGCTCAAACGAACTTCGCATCGACCATAAACTGGTCAATGCAGAAAGTCAAACAAAGTTTGACTTTCGGACTCGAAAAGCAATAAAAGAACGAAGGAACACTTACGAAGGGTCCCCGAATGCTAATCTAGATCAAAATAGCTCAGGTATGAAACAAAGGTTTCAACTTAGAGCACAATTGATCAGATTCTAGTGAGAAAAGAAGTGAAATGGGTTGGGTATTTATAGTTTTCGGTCCACCGTTAGGATCATTTCTTGGAAAAGAGGGAATGATCTAGCCCGTACACTTGTCAAGATGTTGCGGTAACTGATTTTGGCCACCATAAGAGCTTAACAAGTGGCACTTGACCTTTGGAGGGTGTTTAAAAGCTGAAATCAGCTGTTTACTTGACCTTTGCTGATCTGAAGGGCTGATACGGCCCGCTTCAGGATCAGACAAAGCTCAGGCGGGCCGCCTGGAGCTTCTGATCAGAAATCAAGTTTCAAAAGTGACAGTTTCAGCCCCTGCACGTGTTTAAGGCCATTTCCGACACTTCTAAGGCCCGTAAAGCCAACTTTAAGGCCCTAAAATGACGCCTAAACATTGTGGACATGAAACATGCTCAAAAATATGTCGGATGTTGGTTCGTTTGGTCGTACGAACGCGATGTTTGCTTAATTACGTCGGAATGCGCACAAGCGTGAAAAACGATCCAAAATGCGTGACGAATGGATTTTTCTTATGTCAAACACTAAAATAAAATGTTTTAGTGCTTACATAAATTTTTGGATGTCCAGATGTATTCAGAACGTAAGTTATGCGCGAAAATGCAAACTTGTGCACTTTTTGACACTTTTAGTCCCTGAATGACCCAAAAGTTTATTATAGCACACCGAACACCTTAAAGCCTATTTCTAAGCTATGTAAAGGATATTTAAGGTGTGTTTAACTTATGGTCATGTTCCGGAATGTCTGTTACAGTTCAAATTGGCATACTTTCACAGTTTGTCAACTTTAGTCCCTGTAAGCAATTTAACTTGATTTTGCCATACCAAAGCCCTCAAAACTTATTTCTAAGTTATGTAAAGGTTATTTAAGGTATGTTAAGCCTATTTCACAATTCTGGATTGTTCGTTGCATTAAACTGGTTATATTTACGCATCAGTGCGCGTATAACCTTCCAGAAAGCGATTTAGAGTTTGAAATCGAACAACAATTGATATGTGCAAAAGATACACATATTTATACAGATCCCAAGTATGAAATACAATATTTCATTGGCTTGGCAGTTGTTTGATGGTCGCAGTGACCCAGGTGTCACAGTCTCCCCTACTTTAGGAAATTTCGTCCCAAATTTATTCGTAGGAGTCTATTTGTGACTTTGTGTCAAAAACCATCAGAGATATGAAAGGCATAATCTGTCATTTCTTTAACGGACATTCTTTAGAAACGAAAATGAACAGACAGAGTCATTTTCCTCACCGAGTATTCTTCAGAAGCGGAAATGAAGGAATAAACAAACGGGGATTCATTTCCTCAACGGGCAATCTTCAGAAACGTAAAATGAATTTACGGAGTCATTTTCAACGGGTGCTTCATCAGAAATGGAAATGAAAAGAGAAACAAACGGATATTCATTTCCTCAATGGACAAATCTTCAGAAACGAGAATGAACAAACGGAGTCATTTTCAACGGTTGTTTCATCAGAAATGGAAATGAAAAAGGATAGTCAAACGAACATTCATTTCCTCAACGGACAATCTTCAGAAACGAAAATGAACGAACGGAGTCATTTTCAACGGGTGCTTCCTCAGAAACGGAAATGAAAAGGAGAAACAAACGGATATTCATTTCCTCAACGGACAAATCTTCAGAAACAAGAATGAACAAACGGAGTCATTTTCAATGGTTGTTTCATCAGAAATGGAAATGAAAAAGGATAGTCAAACGGATATTCATTTCCTCAACGGACAATCTTCAGAAACGAAAATGAACAAACGGAGTCATTTTCAACGGGTGCTTCCTCAGAAACGGAAATGAAAATGATAGACAAACGGATATCCATTTCCTCAACGGACAATCTTCAGAAACGAAAATGAACAAACGGAGTCATTTTCAACGGGTGCTTCCTCAGAAACGGAAATGAAAATGATAGGCAAACGGATATTCATTTCCTCAACGGACAATCTTCAGAAACGAAAATGAACAAACGGAGTCATTTTCAACGGGGGCTTCCTCAGAAACGGAAATGAATAGAGTTAACTTCTAGGCACATGACAAAGCTCGCTGTGGTTTCTGTGCACTAAATTCCATAATTATGTATGCATCCATAATTACGTAATTCCTTGCACAGTCCGCACAGTTTGTCTTGTAATGTTCATAAGCACATAATCACATAGTTGTTTAAATTGGTTATTAGTTTGTTATCGATTGAGAACGGATATGGAAACCAGTTAATGGACTTCAATGTCCTCTGGGATCTATCTGAAGAGATAGGAAGATCTCCCAAAAATTCGATTTTGTTTTCAAAGAAACGTAATAGTTGAATTAAGGAACACAACAATTTTAGGATTCACGGAAATACCCTTAGGTACCCTATTAAGGATTTATAGTGGTACTTTGGGTATTCGTCCAGTGTTGTAACTTGCGCCTTGTACTTCGTTTCCTTAGAAGAAACGGGTACTTAGGAATTTCGTGGAAACGCAAGAGATCATAGAATGGGAAAATTTTGGGGGTAGTTTGTTCTTCAAGGAATACGGTTCCTTGATTGTCGGTATTGTAAGAGATATGTTGTTTATACATGCAACCACATAAATACATTGCAATGTATATAAAAGATTTATTTATAAACAACGATAACAACTGTTTCTTGGACCTTGACAACTAAAGAAAATAATACATAAGGATTGATTATTTCTAAACAGCGTTGTCTTTCGTTCGGTCAGAAGCTCATCCCTGTGCTGGATTTGCATTAGCAAGTTTTGGGCAATTTCTTCGGAAATGACCCATATCGCCACAGTTGAAGCAAGAACCAGGTAGAAAACGACCTTGAGCAGGATTGTTGCCAGCTTGATTTGGTGCAGCGGCAGCTGGGCAAACTCTTGCTGTATGGCCTATAAGTCCACAAGTTTGGCATTTGCGGCACTTTACATTGGCATGATGATGGAGGCTACATTGGTTGCACAAGGGTGCAGTTCCATTGTATGGCTTCCTAGCAGGGGGTTGAGCTGGTTGGTTGGGGACGGCTTGATCATTGTGAGTAACCATGGCGAAGTTCTGAGAAGCCTTTCGCTTCTTTGACTTTTTAGGGGATCCAGTCTGTTCATCCATGGTCTTTGATTCCTCGATTGGGTTTGATTCCTCGATCGGTTTCTTGTCACCTTTTCGGAAAAGTTTACCTTTCCTGATCTTTGATTCAGTCAAGGTTGCAGATAGCTCAATGGCCTGTCTAACTGTAGTAGGGTTGCTGCCAGTCACAATGTCTTGTATTGAGTCAGGGAGGCCATCAATGTACTTTTCGATTGCCTTATCCAAAGGCGTGACCATGTTTGGGCATAACAGACTTAACTCCTCATAACGGTCCGTGTAGGCTCGATGCTCACCGCTTCTTGCTCAAGATTGTCGAATTCCCTTTCCAAGGCCCTGATCTCATGACGAGGACAGAATTCCTTCATCATAAGGGCCCTAAGTTCAGCCCATGTCTTTGCTAGAGCAACTTCTGCACCTCGATCTCTCATAACCCCGTTCCACCACGTAAGGGCTCTCTTCTGGAACACACTCGAAGCAAACTCGACCTTGCGATTGTCAGGACACTGAACGTGGCGGAAAGTATTCTCAATGCTCTCGAACCATTGAAGAAGCCCGGTCGCTCCCTCAGAACCACTAAACTTGAGTGGTTTCGCCGAGTTAAAACTCTTGAAATTGCATGGACCATTGTTGTTGTTGTTGGCTTGATTCCATTGAGCAAAGAGGTTTGGGAATTGAGCAGCCATTTGCTGCGCAATGATTTCTGCCAGTTCGGCAGTCGCTATCTGGTTTTCGCGTCGAGGAGGCATTCTAAAAGAGGAAATATGAAAGGAAACGAGTGAGAGAATTAGACGAAAAGAATGAGATGAAACAAATTTGATGAAAGCAAGGGTAGTGGTCATTTGTTTGTTACCACAAGGTAAACAAACGACACACAGTGACTAATCAAAGTAAATGGGTCAAAAATAATGTATCGCGAAGACATGCTCGCCTATAAGTAAACACTCATCCCAAGAATTCCCAGGTAAGCACAACTGGTCTCGCGTCTGATGAGATGTATACGAAGTGCTTGCCTAGGCAGAAAACCCAGAATACAGGCATTCACCCTTCCAGTTTGCACGTGTTCACATTATTTAAAACCCAAAATCTTGATGAGGTTTTGAAAAACTCAAAGGGGTTCAAAACCATATAATAGAGAGTTCAAAACCTTACAATAGAGGGTTCAAAACCTAGTAATCAATCATCGTAGAACAGATGATTAGTTTTCAAAGCGGTTTTGAAATTTATGTTCTTGTTGTGGTCGTCGCCTAAGGATAGGTGACGGTATTGTTTTATGACTAAACGCAAGTAAACTCGCGTTAGGGTCCTAAGAAGGTTATAGACTAGGTCAAAGCATTACTAATAACCTAATTCCCTATAACCATTGGCTCTGATACCATCTTTTCTGTCACACCCCGACCACGTAGAACATACAAAACGTGGCGGAAACATCGGGGAGTGTTGTAACAGAATTAATGTTTCACAACCATGGAAATTAAAGTTTCGTTTTATTCAACAAACAAGCGAGTTACATTGTTTTAAACAAGAACCAAAGAGTACATAATATAAATTAACTAGTTCTTGTCTCGTTTTAAGTCACTAAGGCACAGGTCCGCCTAAGTATGTCTTGATAAGTCCTATGCATCATCTCCTGAAAACACATGTGAAAATAGGTACGTCAGCATAAAAATGCCTGTGAGATACATAGGTTTTGTGAAAACAGGATTCATGACTTATGTTTGAGAAAATGTTTAGTCGTGAACCTTGTAATTTGCTTTGTCTTGTAAATCATTTGGAAAACGATAAGATCAGATGATATGTATAAATAAGAGAATGATGTATGGTTAAATGAATAACCATGTAAAATGAGTTTGTATAAGATAAGTTGTTTGTAAAACAATGTCTTGTGAAAAGTATGTTATTTGTATAAAATGTTATATGTCTCAAATTGAAATGATTCAAATAACGCTACGATATGTAATACCATACAAGCACTTATATATAGGAAGTACCAGCGGCGTATCCACCATACTTGTATCATATTACACACGCCTCGTCACTTAATCAAACCAAACCATCAACATGTAATGTTTTAACAATTGTAGAAATGTTTATGTATAGTCCAAAGTCTATTGTCAAATGTAAATCATGTCAACAGATACAAATGGTTCACACGGTTCAATGGTTACAAACGGTTCATATAATCAAAGGGTTACGACGGTTCACATAGTCAAATGGTTACAACGGTTCAAAACGTAGTATAATGTGTTCATATGCTGGATGAGCATATGCAACAGAAATGTAATGTAAAACAATGTATTAAGTATGCACGTAATGGACATACATAGCATAAGTGTAATGTAAAACAATGTACTAAGTATGCACACAATGGACATACATAGCATAAGTGTAATGTAAAACAATGTCCTAAGTATGCACACAATGGACATACATAGCATGAAATGTAATGTAGAATGATGTACTAAGTACGCACACAATGGGCATACATAGCATGAAATGTAATGAAATCATGTACTATAATATACTAACGAACATAGCAGGTATATGATGTGAAAACATGGAAAGCATGAAAGTAACAAGTAGGCACATGTGTTTCACCCCAAAAAATTTGGAAAACAGTAAAAGAGGGGTGTATGTACTCACTTGAGATTGCTTAGAAGTCCTAAGATAATCACCAAGCAATGCTAGAGATCACGGAATATCAAACGACACCTAATATAGTAAACTACATTAATAAACTGGACCTAAATCGGAAGATCGGATAGAATGAGGCTCGTAAACCAAATGAGTATGGGAACTCGTGTAATATGGTTTAACAAAGCCCACATACTAAAAGAAACCTAACCTAAGTGCTTACGACCCATTACGACCCGTTTAGGTAGCTTTTGCTACTTTAACGCGTCGTTCGCGTAAAACGCGTTCGGACCGCCTAACTAGTCCTATGATAAGTAAAATATGCCTTAACATGTCTAATATGGTTGTCAAATCAGTTTAGATGTCAAAAGTTATGTTACATATGATTAAAACGAATTTTGGCATCAAAGGGGTATTTTGGTAATTTACCTAAGGCATATAAACTACCTATCATACAACTACTTAAACGAAGCGACCATAAGGTATAACCTCGGAAGGTTATTCCCTATATACTATGGTCACCTAATGTGCTTGGTCGGATCCTAATGATCGACCAAACGGGTCGGGTTCGAAAGTATAAGCGATTGTTTAGATCGCTTACCTTACGACCCTATATAAGCACTAAACTAAAAGTGACGAGCTAAGCATGTTAAAACATGCTTAACTATGTTTAGAAATCAGGTTTGGTATCACAACAAATGGTTGTGATACCTAAGAGTACTTTGGTTACAAAATACGCAAGAATACGTATTCTGACCGAAACTACGGCTCGTCACTGAGCCTAGATAACGTGGTAATCAGTAGGTATAGTCACTAGGGACTATAACCATCGTGATCACGCTCACGTTATGAAGTTCAAACGAACTTCGCATCGACCATAAACTGGTCAATGCAAAAAGTCAAACAAAGTTTGACTTTCGGACTCGAAAAGCAATAAAAGAACGAAGGAACACTTACGAAGGGTCCCCGAATGCTAATCTAGATCAAAATAGCTCAGGTATGAAACAAAGGTTTCAACTTAGAGCACAATTGATCAGATTCTAGTGAGAAAAGAAGTGAAATGGGTTGGGTATTTATAGTTTTCGGTCCACCGTTAAGATCGTTTCTTGGAAAAGAGGGAATGATCTAGCCCGTACACTTGTCAAGATGTTGTGGTAACTGATTTTGGCCACCATAAGAGCTTAACAAGTGGCACTTGACCTTTGGAGGGTGTTTAAAAGCTGAAATCAGCTGTTTACTTGACCTTTGCTGATCTGAAGGGCTGATGCGGCCCGCTTCAGGATCAGACAAAGCTCAGGCGGGCCGCCTGGAGCTTCTGATCAGAAATCAAGTTTCAAAAGTGACAGTTTCAGCCCCTGCACGTGTTTAAGGCCATTTCCGACACTTCTAAGGCCCGTAAAGCCAACTTTAAGGCCCTAAAATGACACCTAAACATTGTGGACATGAAACATGCTCAAAAATATGTCGGATATTGGTTCGTTTGGTCGTACGAACGCGATGTTTGCTTAATTACGACGGAATGCGCACAAGCGCGAAAAAAGATCCAAAATGCGTGACGAATGGATTTTTCTTATGTCAAACACTAAAATAAAATGTTTTAGTGCTTACATAAATTTTTGGATGTCCAGATGTATTCAGAACGTAAGTTATGCGCGAAAATGCAAACTTGTTCACTTTTTGACACTTTCAGTCCCTGAATGACCCAAAAGTTTATTTTAGCACACCGAACCCCTTAAAGCCTATTTCTAAGCTATATAAAGGATATTTAAGGTGTGTTTAACTTATGGTCATGTTCCGAAATGTCTGTTACAGTTCAAATTGGCATACTTTCGTAGTTTGTCAACTTTAGTCCATGTAAGCGATTTAATTTGATTTTGCCATACCAAAGCCCTCAAAACTTATTTCTAAGTTATGTAAAGGTTATTTAAGGTATGTTAAGCCTATTTCACTATTCTGGATTGTTCGTTGCATTAAACTGGTTATATTTACGCATCAGTGCGCGTATAACCTTCCAGAAAGCGATTTAGAGTTTGAAATCGAACAAGAATTGATATGTGCAAAAGATACACATATTTATACAGATCCCAAGTATGAAATACAATATTTCATTGGCTTGGCAGTTGTTTGATGGTCGCAGTGACCCAGGTGTCACACCCTTTGAGTTTTAGGGGGCCTGGATCCTAGTTTTGTCCGTTTTAAAATTTATGGGTCGTGCCATATCATTTGGGGGTCTCAATTAGGGTTTCCTAATGTGCACTAATAAAATAAGAATTAATAATTTTGACAAAAGTTATTACATCCTCCCCACCTTGTTTAAAATCTCATCCTCGAGATTTACTGGAATAAATAAGGATACTTTCGTTTCATTTCTGATTCCAGTTCCCAAGTGTATTCAGGTCCTCTCTTTGAATCCCAATTTACTTTGACTAGCACCAATCTTTTGTGTTTGAGGAACTTGACCTTTCTATCTTCTATTTGGAGCGGTTTCTCAACAAATTTCAACTTCTGATTTACCTCTATATCTTGAAGAGGTACTACCAGGGATTCGTCAGATCCGGCTAGCTCTTCTGGTAGTTGTAATCTATAAGCAACTGGTCCAATTCGTTGGGTGACTGTGAATGGTCCTATGTATCTTGGACTTAGTTTTCCTTTCTTACCGAATCAAACTATCCCTTTCCAAGGAGAAACTTTCAGAAGTACCTTGTCTCCAACTTGAAATTCAAGCGGCTTGCGTCGATTGTCTGCATAACTCTTCTGGCGATCTCGAGCTGTCTTCAGTCTTTCTTTGATTTGAGTTATCTTATCGGTGGTTTCCTGTACAATCTCGGGACCTGATAATTGACTTTCTCCTATTTCTGCCCAGCATACTGGAGTTCTGCATTTTCGTCCATACAGTGCTTCGAACGGAGCAGCATTGATGCTGGTGTGGTTACTATAGTTATAGGAGAATTCTATTAATGGTAGGTGGTCATCCCAGTTTCCACCGAAATCTATTACACATGCTCTGAGCATGTCTTCAAGAGTTTTAATCATCCTTTCACTTTATCCATCTGTTTGGGGATGGTATGCAGTGCTTAAATTTAATCGCGTCCCCATTGCTTCTTGGAAACTTGTCCAGAAATGTGACGTGAAACAACTATCTCTATCCGACACAATGGAGAGCGGGACTCCATGTAAGGATACTACTTCATCTACGTACAACTTTGCTAGTCTTTCCATGCTAAAGGTTTCCTTCATGGGTAGGAAATGAGCTGATTTGGTTAAGCGATCCACAATCACCCAGATTGCATCGTTACCTTTCCTGGTTTTGGGCAACTTAATAACAAAATCCATGGTTATTAATTCCCATTTCCATACGGGCATTTCTAACTGTTGAAGTAAACCTGAGGGTTTCTGGTGTTCTGCCTTAACTTGCGAACAAGTTAGGCACTTAGAAACATATCTAGCTATGTCCTTTTTCATTCCTATCCACCAGAAATTATTCCTTAAATCTTGATACATCTTGTTATTTCCAGGATGCATCGTATACCTAGATTTATGGGCTTCCTCTAAAATCTTATCTCTTAAATTTCCTTGTCTAGGTACCCGAATCCTTTTCTTGTGGAATCTCCAAATTCCATCAGTCCCTTGTTCTAGTTCTTTTATTCCACCTTTCATTCCCTCAGCATCATCCTTGATAGCTATTTCCTGAACATTCTTCAGTTGTTCCATTAAATCTAATTGTAGATTTAATCTAAGAGCACGAACTTGTCTTTGTTTCTCATGATACTTACGACTTAGGGCATCTGCTACTACATTTTTCTTTCCTTCGTGATTTTGAATATCACAGTCGTAATCACTTAAAATTTCCATCCATCTTCTTTGCCTCATGTTAAATTCTTTTTGCCCATATATGTACCTTAAACTCTTATGATCTGTATAGACGGTAAACTTACTTCTGTACAGATAATGTCTCGAAATCTTAAGGGCAAAAATGATGGCTCCTAATTCTAAGTCATGAGTCGTATAATTTTCCTCGTGCTTCTTCAACTGTCTCGACGCATACACAATTACCTTTTTACGTTGCATTGACACACATCCTAGTCCTAGCTTAGAAGCATCACAGTAAACTTCAAAATCTTCTGTTCCTTCTAGTAAGGCAAGAATTGGGGCATTTGTTAATCTTTGCTTTAAAATCCTAAAGGCCTCTTCTTGCTTGGGTCCCCATTCAAACTTAACTGTTTTACAGGTTACCTTAGTTAATGGCACAACTATCTTAGAAAAGTCCTTAATGAATCGCCTATAATATCCAGCTAATCCTAGAAAACTTCTAACTTCTGTTGTTGATTGCGGGACCTTCCAGTTCGTGATTGCTTCTATCTTGGAGGGATCTACGTGAATACCTTCGTGATTCACCACGTGTCCTAAAAATTGCACCTCCTGTAGCCAAAATTCACACTTCGAGAATTTGGCGTAAAGCTTTTGTTTTCTTAACAAAGTTAAGATTGCATGTAGGTGCTTACAATGCTCGTCCTGGCTTTTGCAATAAATAAGTATGTCATCGATGAAGACAATTACAAATTTATCCAAGTATGGTTTACAGATTCTATTCATCATGTCTATAAATGTTGCAGGAGCATTTGTTAATCCGAATGACATGACTGTAAACTCGTAGTGACCATACTTAGTCCTGAAAGCAGTTTTATGTATATCTTCTTCTTGTACCTTCAAATGATGATATCCAGAGCGCAATCTATTTTAGAGAAGTATCTAGCTCCTTGAAGTTGATCTAAAAGATCATCAATCCTAGGTAATGGGTATCGATTCTTAATTGTAACCTTATTCAGTTCCCTATAATCGATACACATCCGCATCGAACCATCTTTCTTTATCACAAACAACACGGGTGCTCCCCACGGGGATGAACTAGGTTGTATAAATCCTTTGCTTAATAATTCATCTAATTGCTTTTTCAGTTCTAACATTTCTGTGGGTGCTAACCGATAAGGTGCCTTAGCTATTGGTGTGGTTCCAGGAATTAGATGAATTCTAAACTCTTCTTCCCTATCGGGTGGTAATCCAGGTAGTTCTTCTGGAAATACATCAGGGTATTCTGAGACTACTGGAATTTCCTTAAGTTTCCTACTTTTAGTGTTAATGATTACCGAAATCATATACACTATTCCTTGTTTTCGTTCGTAACTAGCAATTTTCATTACTGAAATGAACTTCATTGGTTTACGTGGTTTATCTCCCGTAACCATAATGACTTCTCCTGCGGGTGTATGAATTTCTATGGAATTCTTATCACAAAGGTTTCGTGCATGGTTGGCTACTAACCAATCCATTCCTAATACGACATCGAATCCAGCTAAATTCATAGGTAGCAGGTTTGCAGAAAATTTATGACCTAAAAGTTCTATCTTTCCTTCTTGCAGAACCTTATCTATGCTAATAGAATTTCCATCTGCCGTTTCTACCGTATAAGTCTGCCTAAGTTTGGTTAAAGGTAGGTTAAGAGCTTGGCAGAATGAAGTGTTTATAAAACTTTGGTTTGCACCAGAGTCGAATAATACTCTTGCGTAAACACCATGTACCAGAAATGTACCAGTTATCACATCGGGGATTAGATCTGCTTCCTGTGTCGTCAGCTGGAAGGCTCTTACATTTTTCTTGTTTGTTCCTTCGGCAGGTTTGGCTTTGTTATCAGCTGGCTTAACCAATTTTGGGCAGTCGGGCCTGAAGTGCCCTGTTTCGTCGCAGTTGTAGCAGATTACTGATTTCTTCCTCCTGCAATCTTCTTCTTGATGCCCCGGTCTATTGCAGAAATTGCAATATCCTTGACATTTCTCAAAATGCTTTCTTTTGCAGGTATTGCAAAATGGAACAGTGGAGGATTGCTCGGTTCCCTTTTTCTTGAAGTTACTATTATTACCCACACGAAACCCTTGGGTAATCTTTTGGGCCAATTACTTTTTCCTGTTTTCTTCTCTTGTACGTACCAGTCCGTCAGTTAAGGTATTTGCCAATTCAACTGCATCGTCAATTTTGCGGGGTCTTGCCACTTTGACAATATCATGAATCTCGCTAATTAAACCCCAAATATAGCGAGAGATAACTACCGGTTCTGGCGAAGGCAAAGTTGGTACAATTCTAGCATACTCGAAAAATTTCGAAGTATACCCTCGACAATCAATATCCATCATCCGGTGGCTTAGGAACTTGTTTGCCATTTGTTCCTTTTCATAATCGGGACAAAATTTTCTTTCCACCATTTCCTTAAATTCCTTCCAACTCATGGCATAAGCCTCATCACTTCCTTTCGCTTGTAGCACCGTGTTCCACCATTCTAACGCCTCTTCTTTGAAAAGGTGGGATGCATACATAACCTTATCTTCCTCTATACACTTGCTTATTTTAATTACTGCTTCGGTTTTCTCTAACCAACGCAGTGCGGCTGTCGCCCCTTCATTGCCTGCAAATTCAACCGGCTTACATGCAAGAAATTCCTTGTAAGTGCAACCAGGTGTGGCTACTTTCATTTTCTTAAGTATTGGGGCTTGAATCACGTTATTATCATTATTATTACCGCCTCCATTCACACTATTACTGAAATTATCGTCGTGCGTGCGTTTGCTATGGTTGGCTTGCGAAGGTTCAACAGGATTTCTAACAGCAGCGACGATTTCTGGGATAGCGTTAGCTATTCCCTGGGCAACGATATTTTCTATATCTTGCCTATTAAGAAATTGATCCTCTTTGTTTTGTTCCGACTGATTTACTTCATTGACCGGTTGGTTTTCCACGTTTTCCATCTGAATAATTAATAATATATACAAATTATTATCACAACATTGATAGCAACCCAACACGCAACAGGATAATCACACATAATTAAGTCAACACGTATAGCTAAAATTGTCGACCTTGCGACTTATATATATATATATATATATATATATATATATTATAATATTATATCTTACAACAAACCATATATTTTACAAAAGTTTTATTTTTAGTTATTATTATACAATATTATATTATTGTTATTATTATTATTATTATTTATATTATGATTATATTTTTCACATTTTAATATTATACAAACATTCCACCACAGTCAGCTGGCCCTTCAGAAACGACGCTCCCTCTCGTCGTATTTCCGTGAGATCTTTTCCCCCACATCACGAATCCGGTTTCCCGCATCCACCAGTTTCTCACCGTAACGGCGGAGTTCAGCTAAGTTTTCTGTGCTCATACGTGGGTATGGTGCAGGTTCAGGATCAAACTGGGGAAAATAAACATTGGGGTTATTCATGAAATTCTGAAATTGCCAGTCACTCGTCCACCATTCCTCTAATTCTCCGGGTAGAAGTTGGTGGTTGACAGTAGGGTCCGGAATTGCAGGTGCCAAATTGATTGGAAGTTCAGATTGGGTAGGGAAATTGAAAAGGTTTTCATTGGCAGGTCCGATGAGGTCACAGTTGGCAAGTTTTCGATCAAGCTCTTCCCAAGGTGGCATCTCCTGGGCCTGGTTGGAGCTTTCCCCTATCTCCTTTCCTTTTCCCTTGTCTTTTGGATCATCAGTCTTTTCACCTTTTGGGTAGGTGGCTTCTTCCTTCGTCCACGTTTCCAGTCCAGGATTCTTCTCCTCTTTTTAGGCTTTGGTTTCTCCTGAGGCTGTGCCTGGAATATTAGTGGTTCCTCGGTATCCACCTGGTAGCCAGATGGGTTTCCTGTGGTATCCATATCGGTGGTATGGGTAGTAAAGTTTCGGAGTGCCTCTGACAGTTCATTCATGATGTTAGCACACATGAATAAACACACAAAATTTAAGTTAAAATTTTATTTGTTGTAAATTAAATTTTCACAAAATCACAGAATGGCAATTTGGAAAATTAAGTATTTCTAAATACTTAATTGTCTTAGATCAGTGGCTTTGATACCACCTTTTTCTGTCACGACCCCCGACCCGGTTTTACCCGGTTCCGAAGCCGCGGGACAGAAAACCCGTGGTAGTGGAAATTTTTTACAGGATCTTTTAGACTGAAAATACCCGATTATTTTATTTCTCATTTTTGGGATAAACCCCATAATTTACAATAAAGGGATTTCTCAGGGAAATTCCCTGTTTACAAAAATATGTTTATTTATTTATTCACTGAGCCATTTATCCAAGTTGGTAGTGCTTCGCGGCACTTTTACTGGTTCACAGTAAATCACATGAAACATGTTTAAAAAGATTTTATCAACGGGGAAATACTGGCGAGTCACTCCAGTTGCATAAAACGACTCACTTGCTATAGATTACAGTATTAAGATCGATTACAATTGCCCTTATCTTACAATTATCTGGTCTAGTCACACTATTGGTGACGATGGTCATACCACCATTTGGTCCTTTCACCCAATAGTGATAATTATCACTTGTTTAGGTTCGTCCACCTAAAAGTGAGAATAACAGTAATGTGCACAATACCCCATTTACTGCCAGTAATTTAAGATAACAAAAGACTTAATCCCTGTAAACTATAACTGGAAAACATTTAGGTATTGTAAAACACTTTTGATAAAAAGAGAATGACTCACTTTGCAAGTTTAGTTGGACAGAGTTTTGCCTACTGATTTAGCCTCGTAACCTAGTTAAATAACAATCCACACGAAACTAGGTTAGTAACTTAATACAACATTTATGATAAACTCACGAAATCAAAACCCTCACGACGAATGACAAAGTATAGCCCGGATTCGGGCAGTACTTAAACATCCATCGGATCGGTTTCAATCAATCGGACATTGTATCGTAGCAGTGATCGAGTTATTACCCTGTTGTCGCAGCAGAGGTTCGTGATTGTGTGTGTGTTTGAATGAAACAGTGTATAACTCAGCGTACGTAAATAAATTTTTCGTCGTAACAAGTTTTCCATGCATGTGCCAAACCCCTGATATATATACTGATTTTTAGTCTTCCCCGCGTATCGCGCCAGGCACCATGGCCTCTGGCGCGTGTCGCGATAGCGACCAATTTAGGCTAGGTGTGCCTGGTGTCCTACTTAGCCTTACTGAGTCAAAATTTTACTAAAATACGTGTTCTAATCTCATTTTGAGCGGATAAACTTTATTAGGGAATACCCCCTTTGAGTTTTAGGGGGGCCGGATCCTAGTTTTGTCCGTTTTAAAATTTATGGGTCGTGCCATATCATTTGGGGGTCTCAATTAGGGTTTCCTAATGTGCACTATTAAAATAAGAATTAATAATTTTGGCAAAAGTTATTACAACACTCTTATTCTCTTCAACTTCTACAACCACTGATGTCATCTGAACAACACCTTTTCCTTCCGTGGCTGCAAGAACATGAAAAATACCTGAAATTGTTAAAAAGTTATCCTTAAGCCGCACATCAGAGCTCTTATGCATAATTTATATATCAAAACATGAATTAAGCAAATCTAAAGATTACTATGTAAATAGCGTAAAAGAATTGCAATTTCGTTAATATATATGCAAAGATACCTATAGGAAAAAGTGAAACCACTGTTTTGGGTTAAAACATTGTTGTGAAACCACTGTTGGGTTAAAACAGTGTTTTGAAACCACTTTAGGGTTAAAACAGTGGTTTCAAACACTGGTTTAACCCAACAGTGGTTTCAAACATTGTTAACCCAAAAGTGGTTTCAAAACACTGTTTTAACAACACTGTTTTAACCCAACAGTGGTTTCAAAAACTGTTTTAACCCAAAAGTGGTTTTAAAACACTGTTTTTACCCAAAACAGTGGTTTCAAAATACTGTTTTAACCCAAAACAGTGCTTTCACTTTTTTCTCGGATTAAAACACTGTTTGAGGTTAGGCAAGCTCGTGCTTGGCCCTTAACCGAATGACATATATACTCTTACATTATTTTTCAGTAATGTAAAACATAACAAATTTAATTGTAGTGCATATGATAATGACTTGTTTATATATGTGCTTTCACCAAGTATGCCTCCTACCTTTTCTATGACGTGCTAGAAATGATTATTAATCACAAACTTTTCAGAGCATAAAGAATACGCTTTTTTGAATTTGAACAGGTCATATTTGTGCAATTGACAACGTATCAGGGTGAAGATATTACCTCTTCCATGAGGAGGAAGATTTTATTACGTCTACTCCTTAATGCAACTGCCATTGAATTTATATTTTTCAATATATTTTTTTAATTACCTGCGATAATGGTTGTGGTCACCGGAAAGTTGGTGGTAGTAGAAGTTCCCCAGTACTTGAGTGCAACCATATCATAAGCCCTAGTTGCTTTCTCTTCTTTGTCATATCCACCTAGCCACTAAAATTGGTAATAAAATGAGATCATTTCAACTTTGAATAGAAGATCATGATATTGATGAAAGAAAACTCGACACTATGAAACAAAAATTAATATCTAAACTCCAACTCTACATCAATCTCAAACGACATCCAAACACCCCTAAAATTACAGATCAGATCAAATAAACACTTCCAGAATCAGTACACATGATCCAATACTAATCAGTCACCAATTAAGTTCGAGATCCAACTAATACACTACAAATTCAATTGCATCTTCTCTTAGAACAACAATTAGGGTACGAAACAAACACTAACAATCCAATCCAATCGAATACAAAACTTAATCATATACCTATGCTGATTTAATAGCCAATTCGGAACCAGACATCCATTTAAAATGCTCCTTCACCAGCCTCTTTGAATCAAACTCTCGGATCTTCTTGCGTGCCATTATTGTTACGTTAAAATCCCTAGCTACAGAGCATGATTCAATAATGTCAGATGCTCGAATATTTCACATGATCGCCTACGTGTTATAAAAATCAAATAGATCTATTGGTGTTAGAATAACAATATTCTCTATACACGACAATTCACTTTCACCAAAATATAACAGTATTGCCTGTCTATTAGACTATGAGCCCATGGACTAAGTTAGGTTTCTAGGGTTACTCGATTAAAATTCGAAAATATATATTATCATATGATGATTAAAAGACGAAAATAATTATATTATTTCAATACAGAATGTAGGAGACTGATGTAAGTATAATGACGCAGGAGACTGAATGTATTAAAAAATACACCTTTGGTCAAATTTGACATGTTCCACCCACTTATCTCGTTTATGTTTTAGTTAAAAAGAATTGAAGTTTACATGTCCAGCCTAATAGAAAGAAGACATAACACAAATTAAAACATTCAAAAGTAAATGATACATAAAGCATCTGAAAGTGTTTTCACTTTTGATATTGCCTCTTTCGGTTCCATTCCAATAAACAAAATAACAGAAAGAGAATACAAAGAAAGTTTTTTGTACTTACACAAGCTAAACGCTACTTAACAACCCGAATATTTTAGTCGGTTGCTGCAGTTGCTGCTTTCTGATATTCAACCAACGAATGAGCTATCACAAAAGAACTGTCAGCTGGAAGTTGCATATCTGTTGCACGAATTGGGTTCAAATCTATGAGTTTAGCAAACCCAGTTTGGCCATAATGGATATACTTCTAGGCTACTAAAAATAATAAAATATACTAAATAGCTACAGACTTGTTTAACTAAGTTGAATAATTTGTTGCTACATGAAATGTTTAAAATAAAACCAAATATCTATATGCGAGTATGTATATCTAGATTCTAGATCAACAGGTCTCAATTTGAGTATCATCTCAAGATTAAAAATATGATAAATTTGCATCTATTAAACAATGTTTGTACCTTCTTGAACCTCTTCTTCTACAACACATTCACCAAAAACATGAGAGAACTTGTATTGTAAACCATCAAGAGTCATAGCCACATCGCGCATGTCCTCCATTGTCACAAACATTGAATAGGGTAGTTGTTGCACATTAGAAACAAATAGCATAGAGTATACACAACAGTCAAGCAAATGATGTAAAAGAAGTTCAACAATTTGAGGACAAATAATAGAATCAAAGAGAAACAAATCCTTAAAAAGTATACTCTGCAAGTTTAGTAGATTGGATAAAGAAATAAAAACTACATTCCTATGAAGAGTTATAAAAAAAATTAACTAACCATTGATCTCTGATTCAATCTCTTAGTAATCATACCATTTTCATCTTAGTTGCGACTGCCTGGACACCTTTCTTTGGAGCCTTCATCAAACTACGAACAGAAATGCATTAGAATCAATCAACAGACAATGATATTTAGTGCATAAATGTCACACCCCGATATTTATAGCTCATCCCGGTGGGCCCGGTGGGGAGTATTGTGACGTAAGATTGGTATCGTCATGGTCAAACATACACAGAATAGCACAGCGGAAGTCTTGGAATATAAAATATTATTACAAACCCCAATTGTCAGAAATACTGAAAAGATAATTACATTCGAGCTTGCAATATTAAATCCACAGGCGGATCATATTAAAATGTACAAAATGAAGTTTAATAGACTTTAGGGCATCCTAAGGATTTGCAAGATCCTTCATTGACACCAAGGAGCTTCCAGCCAATTACGTATAGTACCTGTCACTTAGTCTTTTGAAAATACGTCAGTTTACACTGGTAAATAAAATTAACCAACTTATTTGAAAAGTGTTTATAAAATTGATTTAATTGCACAAGGCACAAATGTTCTTTTATAACTTGGGATAATTATATAAAATAATCTTGTATACAGATTTACATGTTTGTCGTACGTTCAGGGCCCGGAATAGAAAAGCCGAATCATGATTAATTAACACACCACTAATATAGTCCACAAGGAGTTATCCTCACGTGTGGTTATATTTTGTATCTTAATTCCCTTTTTGGGGAAAAGAATCCGTATCGTAACTGTCAGGTGTATGCCTACACCCCGTGCTTAGGTCGTGGTCATTTGCATTTAAATGATGCAAAGGATATCCAGGACACGGTCATTAACCCCCAAATGCTTTGTATCAAACAAGACAGATTAAAACGGGTTATCTCAATGATTTAACCACTAATCGATTAAATATTCAATACCCGACCAAGCGGTAATAGTTTACCGTATCCCAAGCCCGTATAAGGGAAAATAAGTTAAAAGTATTTACCTGAGCTTTAAAACGCAAGATTTGTATACTCAGCCATATAATCTACTCAAACAAGTGCAAGTTTCTTTTTCCGGGGCTCCTAATCTGGAACGAAGGTTATATTAACCTATTTGATTACTAACGGGTCCTATTTAGGTTGTAAACTTAGACCGGTTAGTTTAAAGAAAGGTTTACGGTACGAAACGCTAGATTAAGCGAAGACCCGGATTGGAATGTAATTTAGACCCAACAAGTATGAATACTTGTTTATAATGGGTAAACTAAATACATTCTGGATTTTGAAATGAAAATGATAAGGTTTGACCCGTTTTGGCAAATTTATATAAACGAGTTACATGTACCGTACCGAACGCGTATAAGCATAACAGGTAACCGGATGATTCAAGTACAAGTTCCATAAGTTATTATGCTTAAAATATGTTGTGATATCAGTAGGATATCTTATGCCCTAAACGAATTTAAAACCAATTTAAGCCCCGTAAGGGTATTTTGGTCATTTTAAAGTTTATAAAAGAGGTTTAATAGCAAACTGAGGTTCTGGTCTAAAATATTTAGTAAAAATATTTATTTTATCAAGTTGTATCAGTAAGATATCATACATATGTGAGGTTTATCATTTATGGCCAAACTATGCAGCGTAAGGGCATTTTGGTCATTTCACATATGCTTTTAAGCTCAAATTGGGAAATCTGAGTTCAAGACTTATACTTACTATTAAAGTAAAAAAATTATTTATAAAATCAGTAGGTAATAAGTCTTAGGCGTTAAATATGGTTTAAACCCATACTATGCGCCCAATTAGCGTGAAAGTCGGTATTTGACGATATTTGAGATGTTTATAAAATTCTGAAGTTTTGATCATTCTTAAATGTTAGAAATATTTTATTTAACATATGACATCAGTAGGAAAAGGTTTGGTATTCAAATCACATGTTAAACTCATTTTATTAATGAAAAGGGCATTATCATCAATTACCGAGTTCATGCAAGAACTCTATGTTATGGTCAGTATAAAATTTGACCAAAATTCCTTAAAAATTGTATTAAACCAGTAGGTAATGAGTTTGGTGCCAAAATTTGGGTTTAAATATGATTTATGCTAAAAATGTCATTTAATTAACAAAAAGTTTCATTTTACGCTATCTTGCATAACATTAGTTTGAGACCAGAAACTGATGTCAAATTTTGTGGACATACTTATAATTCAGTAATAAAGGTTTTTGTCCTCTCACATTTTCAAAAATCTCATTTTTATAACATAAGGGCATAATGGTCAACTTTTAAGTAAATAACGAAAAATGCAATGTACTATGATTTCTAAGGGACCATGTAGTATAACCTCAAAGGGTTATACTAACATATAATATGGTCACAAAGGAATCCTAAGGCATAACTAAACTAAGCTAATTCGGGTCAGAACTGAAAGTCAAAGCAAAAGTCTACTTTTGCGACTTTTAGTTGCGAACCGAGCCTAATACTTAGAATTGTCGGGTTGAACATGTCTAAACATGTTCTTATATCATTTACCAAGTTATTTATGTGATAAAACATGGTTCATATCTTCTACATTATCTGTTTTAATTATTTTATGAAAATCTGACTAGTTTGACTTTTTGACTAGTTACTTTGACCCGACAATTAACTAAATAAACGTGATAATTAACTAAGTGAACGTGATAATTAGGAGGTTCCCTTTTGAGGGATTAACACCTACCTAATTACGATCACGTAGCCATATTTGCCTCGAACAATGGCTGGACCATTTTAGGTCTAAACCGAAAGTCAAAGCGTTATTATGACAACTTTGACTTTTGGTCTTTAAACACATAAAATCCAAACAAGAGTGGCTAAGGACACTTACATCAGGTCCTTGAATGAAAAATTGAAATAAGGTGGGCTCCCTCTTGATCAGGAATCCCAGAGAAATGCTCAAGCAAATGAGATGTGAGAGTTTAGAGTGAAGGTGCAAGGATTATGGCTGCCCTAAGGGCCTTTATATAGTGCATAGAGCCTCCTCTAGATCATGCCAAGTGTTTAGGGGCTCTCTAGGATCAATCCAAGTGTAATACCAGATGTTGAAAACCATTAAGAAGCTCAAGGTTTTGAATTATGAGTGTTAGAGTAGTTTATTTTGGCTACAAGGAAGAACCTGCAGCTGTAAGTAAAATTCTGTCAAAATGAGGCCGTCGCCGCACGCCACGGAGAAAGGGGTAGGCTGTGGCGTCGTGCTACCACCCCCTATCTCAGCAAACAAGTTTTAAACTTGTCACTTTTAGTCCCTGCACCTTTATAAGCTTTATAACATTCATTTTAGGCACAAAAGCCCCTTGTAGTTAGTTTGGAGATGATCTAGGGAGTATAACCAAATACCATTAGGTCCGGTTTTGTTAAACGATCACCGAAAATACTAGTTTCTCCCGGTTGGCGCTTTTAACCCTTTAATTTGCGAACTTGTGCGTTTGAACGTGAAATGGCATAAAAGCCTTTCTAGATTAATAACAAGTATTTCCAAGAGTATGATGGGATATTACGACACTCAAGTTTACTTCAGTTCGCTTAAATGGTCGCTCAACAGTATAGTTTTAGAGTTTGACGCTTTTGGTCCCTCTAACACGCAAATTTGCGCGCATTAACATTTTATTGCGTCAAAGCCCTTAATGGCCAATATTAGGCATTCCCGAGAGTGTAATCAATTATCATGAAGCTCTCAGTTTGTTAAAAGGTCAATCAGAGGTAAGAATTAACATGTTGACGCTTTTAACCCTTCGACGCGCAAACTTTCAAATAATTACGCAAACGACTCCTCTCGACCAACAAGTGGCTCATTTGTGAATATGAATATCGTGTATTGTTATTCAGAGGCTTAGTTTAAGCATGTTAACACTTTTAGTCCTTCTATATTCAAAGTTTTTTATTTTTTCGCAAAGTTAGTCCCTCATAGTCAACGTTTGACCTTATTAGGGTTTAGTACACGTGTCAACACATCATTGGACGTGATTTTACGAGGTGTTACATCCTCACCCCCTTAAAAGAAATCCCGACCTCAAGATTTGCTCAAAAAGATAGGAGCTCTTTTGTCACATAGTGAACACGACCTCCCATGTATAATCAGGGCCTCTACGGCATCCAGTTTAACCTTAATAATAGGTATATGCTTTCTTTCGGAGCTTCTAATCCAGTCGATCCTTAATCGATCCTGGTTTCTCATCAAACCATAAGTTTTCATTAATCTATACATCAATGTGATAATGCTATCGACTTATCAGCTAGACATATCCAGAGATCACCAGTGTGAAACACATTGTGATTACCATCAAGCTTCTTAGGCAAGTTTCAGCATATAAGCTACCGATTTTGACATATTCTATTTTCTCGAATGGTCCAATATATTTAGAGTTTAACTTGTCCGTTATATAAAAATGCAGCACACGCTCCTAGGTTGGTACTTTCTGTTGAATCTTGTTCCTTATGGAAAAATTAAGAGATTTGCGATTCTCATCAAATATTGATTTTTCTGCCGATTACTGGCAACTTTCAGACGATCACAGATTCGTATGATCTTATCCGTTGTCTCCAGGGTAATTTCAGATCCTGATAATTGGACTTACTAAACTTATGTCCATCAAACGGATGTTTGGCATTCCTTTTTATACAAGGTCTCCAAAGGAGCAGCCTTGATGCTTATATACTAACTATTAGTTATAGGAGAGCTTATTTAAGGTGAGATGGTTATCCCAACTACTGCTTAAACCAATCTTAAAGAAAATCTAACCTCACGGTTAGTCGAACAATTAGACGATTCTGGGCAGCTGATTGCGATTCTTAATTGTTGCCTAAATAGGGTTGCGGTAATCAATGCATAAGCATAATGAACCGTCTTTCTTAATTAATAATACCGGATTTCTCAGAATTTTGAATTAGGCTTTATGAAACCTTCTCTAAAAGCTTATCTAATTGGCTCTTAGGTCTTCCATTTTCGTTGGTACTAACTGATATGGAGATTTCTCAATAGATGCAGCTTTAAGTGGGATATTAATCTTAACTCTACTTGCCTCTCAAGAGGTAAACATGGTAGTTCTACGAAGAGGACAAACGAGATTCACATAGATGACAGAGATATTCTGAATCTCAGGCTTAAGTTCATCTATCATTATCCGTGCCATATAAATGACACATTTTTCTTTACGAATGCATAGATGCCTTAACTAGTGACACTTATTTGGACATTTCTATACTGGATATCTTCCTCAAATACCATTAGTTGACTTTAGTACAATATGACCAATGGGATATCTTAGTGGTTCCATGCATTAAACCTCCATACTGATCAGGCATGGAAGCAATCTATGGGACACACTAGGATACGCCAATCCTCATATGGCGCTTTTATCATACAGTCCGGTATTCGCAGTTGATAGAAATCAATGAGATAATAAAATAAAATAACATATATTGTCGCATTCCATCTGGAGAGAGAGAGTACTCTAGATTTTACGAATGAAGATTTCTGACAAGAATAGAAGAAATGGTTCCGATGATTTTTTTGTCTGTAGGCTTTACCTTATACTTAATATCCGGAGTTCTTATGGGAAAAATTTTAAAAGTTTGCTATGCTTATGATCTAGGAAAGACTTAGTTGTACCTGGATCAAAACAAAATTCTTAGCACTAATATCATTGATTCTCGATAAGGCATGTACTTAGTGCCATTAATGATATGAACTGCCTCTAACATTCATCAGGAGGGTTTAAGCGCCTCCATTTTTAGTCTATCTATACTTAGCTATACCTCCCTCGACAAATTTAAGGGTCGTTAGTTTTGACGTTGACCTTAATGCTATAGCCGAAACAGGCTGCATCCTTTATGTTTCTACATTCTTGGGACTACAAATGCCACACTGCTTTGACCTTTGGCCTGTTAGACACTGTCCCAGTACCTTTTGTTGCAGGTCTTGCATACAGGCTTCTTAGATTTCTGGGAGTTATCCTTCTCCCTTTTTCCTCATCAAAATTTCTGGGTTAACCGAATAGGGCACTATCCCAGACAATAGAATAAAGTCTGTAACATACTGTCGATAATCTAGAGCTGTTATGGTGTGAGTCAGAAAATTTTGATTCCACTTTTTCCATTTCGTGTCGTGGACAATAGTTTTCTCTGATAAGATCCACAAACTTGGACCATCCCATATTGTATAGGGGAATTTTCCCCGTGGACTGTACCATGGCCTTCCACCATGCGAGGGCCTCGCCTTTGAAAGATTGTGAAACGAATTTCACTACATCCTTATCAGCACAATTGCTGATGTCCACAACAGTTTCCATTTCATCAAGCCATTTCATGGCATCAATCGCTCCTTTTTCCCCATTGAAATCCCTGGGTTTGCATGAGACGAAGCATTTGTATGTGCACCCGTCTTCAGTTGAACGGGGCTTATCATGGATCACTAACTTTTGAGATTCACTCTTTGCATTTGAAGAGTGAACGGAGCTCTCCTTGTGATCTGATGTATTTGGTTTTGTATGGGACTCTGAGCGAGTAGCACTTAATTCCTTATTGTTCTCAAGAATTTTACCCATAACTTTATTAACTGTTGTGTCAATCATGGCCTGGAGATCAGCGCCATTAACATTTACATTTGCATCATTGTTTCTGTTTGCAGTACTGCTGTATGCTTCATCAGAATCCACCATTTTGAAGCTTTGGTACTAAACACCAATAATAACAATTGCTTAGTTACAAAATAACAGTGAATCATCGTATTTGATGATTATCAAACTATGGTATGATTAAACCATATCGACTATTAGCTTTTAACTTCCTTATAGTTTGTTACTAGAAATTATATTAATCATATTTGGCCTAGGTCTCAAAAGGGACCATTAATGATATTTAAGGGTCGGACCGAGTCCATTGCCTTTTTGACAAGGGCAATGTCACAACTGTCTTTGTCATATAGACGATTATGAGTAGCTCGAAGGCTAGCCTTAAAGGACTTTACTATATATATATGGCATAAAGGCCCGTCATAGGGACGTAAAACGATATGTTATAAAGCCTAGTCATGAAGGACATAAGTAATTATGTGGCATAAAAGCCTTGTCGCAGAGGACATTAGTTTATAAACCGCAATCTTCTTAGATCAGGGGCTTTAAGGCTTGAAAATAGTTCTTCACCTTTGGACAGGGAGTTATAGGCTACAACTGTCTTCGTTTTAAAAGATGATTTATTTTGCCACATAGGCAAATCAATGGACATCACCAATAGATGTTTATATGTATATATATAATTATCGTAAATTTAGGTTATTAGTCATGATCTTATTGATCTTATAGACTTTAATGCTTGGGCATTTCCCATCACCTTTGATGGTGAACCATAACAGTCACACTTGTCAATGTCACTAATGGACAATATAGTATATAGCCCGTAGGCGAAACATCATTAAGGGATGTTAAATAATATGATCATCATATCAGATGATATTAGTCATGATCGCATTGTTCATATATAGACTAATAGGCTTGAGCATAGCCCACTACCTTGGACAGGGGATCATAAAGATCACAATGTCAATGTCTCAAATGGACAATATGTTATAGCCCGTAGGCAAAACATCATTAAGGATGTTAAATAATATGATCATCGTATCAGCTGATATTAGTCATGATCGCATTGATCATATAGACTATTATGCTTAGACATAGTCCAATATTTTTAGACAGAGGTTGTAGACCACCACTGTCGTTGTCTTTTGGGACAACAAGTTTAGCCCGTATGCACTTCATCACTAACGGATGTTTATATTTTGATCATCGCATTGATGATACCTGCCATGATCTAATTTGATCATATAGGCTTTAAGGCATGGATGTAGTTCAAATACCTTGACGGCTGGTGTGGTTTCTCAAGTCACACTGCCAGGAGTGTTAACATGCTCTTAGATGTTAACAAGGATTAATTGTCTTAAGAGGGTTTTACCATTAAGAAGATCTTTTAAAATTATTTAGCAGATCGATAAAATTTGAATAAAATTGATACTATTGCTTGATAAATGACGAAATGAATACCTATATAAAATTTTCAAAATTTTTCGTAAATTATTAGGGAAATTTACAACAGTGCCTTAATCAGGACTTTTTAGTATCTTATTCACAGAGGACTAGAAGAAAATTATAAGTCCGTTTGGGGACTATTAAAAGATTATAAGTCCTTATGGGGACTATTAAAATATTATAAGTCCGTATGGGGACTATATTGAAACAGTTTACCCACAAAGGGTCTATAATGAAATGTCATGTCCGATAAGGGACTATAGTGAAACGATATGTCCTCGAGAGGACTATGATGAATTATTATATTCGCCAGGGGACTTTAATAACATAATATGTCTACAAAAGATTTTTAATGCAATAACATGTTTACAAAAAGATTTTATTGAAATAACACGACCATGTAAGGAATATAATGGAGTATAATGTCTATGAAAGGACTATTTTGAAGTATGATGCCCTAGAAGGGACTATGATTGAAATATAATGTTCATGAAGGGACTATATTGTAATATAATGCTCACGAAGAGACTATTTTGAAACATAATGTCCTCAAAGGGACTTTATTGAAATATAATGTCCACAGAGGGACTATAATAATTAAATGCCCGTGCAGGGAATTGATGGATAAAAGAAATATAATGAAAGATCGAATTTCTAATGCTTTCCTTGCTTCATTCCGATTGTTTCTCTTCTTTGTTTGCCGTAAGCTATAGCGATACTAAAGATTTCAGTGAATTAAATAAGCATTCCAGTTCAGGATTTGTTGCAAGGAGTAGGATCCAAGGATTAATGATTAGAAAATTTTAAATTGCATCACGAATTGGGTTTTGAGTGGTCTAGTCCAAGTCTGGAAATTTCAAAACTTGACATTAGGGAATAGGGATTAATAGCATCCACATGTATCATCTCCAGTATGGGAGCCTCAGGGACCTTCTGGTATGGACTCCGAAGTCTGGTTAAGAGTTTAAATAGGTTTGATTTTGGGAACAGGTCCATAAAGGTCTTTCCTCCAACCGGTTGCACGCTTATCCTTGCCGTGGTACTAAGCTCAGCATTCCTTGGCTTTGGATGAGGAGAATCTCCATTAACGGCTTCTTTGCCTGGCGACATATTCAAAACACATAAAATCGAAAACAATGTTTACTTAATAGGGATGAGAGTATTCCTATGTTAGGTCTAGACTCAGAAGGTCTAAGGAATATGCTATTGTGTCATTTGAGATTAAACACTAAAGGCTAGTGTTTAATTCACTCAAACGTTGGCTCTGATACCAACCTGTCACATCCCGATATTTACAGCTCAGCCCGGTGGGGAGTATCGTGACGTAAGATTGGTATCGTCATGGTCAAACATACACAGAATAGCACAGCGGAAGTCTTGGAATATAAAATATTATTACAAACCCCAATTGTCAGAAATACTGAAAAGATAATTACATTCGATCTTGCAATATTAAATCCACAGGCGGATCATATTAAAATGTACAAAATGAAGTTTAGCAGACTTTAGGGCATCCTAAGGATTTTGCAAGATCCTTCATTGACACCAAAGAGCTTCCAGCCAATTACGTATAGTACATGTCACTTAGTCTTTTGAAAATACGTCAGTTTACACTGGTAAATACAATTAACCGACTCATTTGAAAAGTGTTTATAAAATTGATTTAATTGCACAAGGCACAAATGTTCTTTTATAACTTGGGAGAATTATATAAAATAATCTTGTATACAGATTTACATGTTTGTCGTACGTTCAGGGCCCGGAATAGAAGAGCCGAATCATGATTAATTAACACACCACTAATATAGTCCACAAGGATTTATCCTCACGTGTGGTTATATTTTGTATCTTAATTCCCTTTTTGGGGAAAAGAATCAGTATCGCAACTGTCAGGTGTATGCCTACACCCCATGCTTAGGTCATGGTCATTTGCATTTAAATGATGCCAAGGATATCCAGGACACAGTCATTAACCCCCAAATGCTTTGTATCAAACAAGACAGATTAAAACGGGTTATCTCAATGATTTAACCACTAATCGATTAAATATTCAATACCCGACCAAGCGGTAATAGTTTACTGTATCCTAAGCCCGTATAAGGGAAAATAAGTTAAAAGTATTTACCTGAGCTTTAAAACACAAGATTTGTATACTCAGCCGTATAATCTACTCAAACAAGTGCAAGTATCTTTTACCGGGGCTTCCAATCTGGAACGAAGGTTATATTAATCTATTTGATTACTAACGGGTCCTATTTAGGTTGTAAACTTAGACCGGTTAGTTTAAAGAAAGGTTTACGGTACGAAACACTAGATTAGCGATGTCCGGATTGGAATGTAATTTAGACCCAACAAGTATGAAGACTTGTTTATAATGGGTAAACTAAATACATTCTGGATTTTGAAATGAAAATGATTAGGTTTGACCCGTTTTGGCAAATTTATGTAAACTAGTTACATGAACCGTACCGAACACGTATAAGCATAACGGGTAACCGGATGAGTCAAGTACAAGTTCCATAAGTTATTATGCTTAAAATATGTCGTGATATCAGTAGGATATCTTCAATTATGCCCAAAACGAATTTAAAACCAATTTAAGCCCCGTAAGGGTATTTTGGTCATTTTAAAGTTTATAAAAGAGGTTTAATAGCAAACTGAGGTTCTGGTCTAAATATTTAGTAAAACTATTTATTTTATCAAGTTGTATCAGTAAGATATCATACATATGTGAGGTTATCATTTATGGCCAAACTATGCACCGTAGGGGCATTTTGGTCATTTCACATATGCTTTTAAGGTCAAATTGGGAAATCTGAGTTGAAGACTTATACTTACTTTTAAAGTAAAAAAAAGTATTTATAAAATCAGTAGGTAACAAGTCTTAGGCGTTAAATATGGTTTTAACCCATACTATGCGCCCAATTAACGTAAAAGTCAGTATTTGACGATATTTGAGAGGTTTATAAAATTCTGAAGTTTTGATCATTCTTAAATGTTAAAAATATTTTATTTAACATATGACATCAGTAGGAAAATTTTTGGTATTCAAATCACATGTTAAACTCATTTTATTAATGAAAAGGGCATTATCGTCAATTACCGAGTTCATGCAAGAACTCTTTGTTATGGTCAGTATAAAATTTGACCAAAATTCCCTAAAAATTATATTAAATCAGTAGGTAATGAGTTTGGTACCAAAATTTGGGTTTAAATATGATTTATGCTAAAAATGTCATTTAATTAACAAAAAGTTCCATTTTACGCTATCTTGCAGAACTTTAGTTTGAGATCAGAAACTGATGTCAAATTTTGTGGACATACTTATAATTCGGTAATAAAGTTTTTTGTCCTCTCACATTTTCAAAAATCTCGTTTTTATAACATAAGGGCATAATGGTCAACTTTTAAGTAAATAACGGAAAATGCAATGTACTATGATTTCTAAGGGACCATGTAGTATAACCTCAGAGGGTTATACTAACATATAATATGGTCACAAATGAATCCTAAGGCATAACTAAACTAAGCTAATTCGGGTCAGAACTGAAAGTCAAAGCAAAAGTCCACTTTTGCGACTTTCGGTTGCGAACCGAGCCTAATACTTAGAATTGTCGGGTTGAACATGTCTAAACATGTTCTTATATTATTTACCAAGTTATTTAAGTCATAAAACATGGTTTATAACTTCTACATTTTCAGTTTTAATTATTTTATGAAAATCTGACTAGTTTGACTTTTTGACTTGTTACTTTGACCCGACAATTAACTAAGTAAATGTGATAATTAGGAGCTGCCCTTTTGAGGGATTAACACCTACCTAATTACGATCACGTAGCCATATTTGCCTCGAACAATGGCTGGACCGTTTTAGGTCTAAACCGAAAGTCAAAGCGTTATTACGACAACTTTGACTTTTGGTCTTTAAACACATAAAAACCAAACTAGAGTGGCTAAGACACTTACATCAGGTCCTTGCATAAAAATTGAACTAAGGTGGGCTCCCTCTTGATCAGGAATCCCAGAGAAATGCTCAAGAATGCTCAAGCAAGTGAGATGTGAGAGTTTAGAGTGAAGATGCAAGGATTATGGCTGCCCTAAGGGCCTTTATATAGTGCATGGAGCCTCCTCTAGATCATGCCAAGTGTTTAGGGGCTCTCTAGGATCAATCCAAGTGTAATACCAGATGTTTAAAACCATTAGCAAGCTCAAGGTTTTGAATTATGAGTGTTAGAGTGGTTTATTTGGGCTACAAGGAAGAACCTGCAGCTGTAAGTAAAATTCTGTCAAAATGAGGCCGTCGCCGCACGCCACAGCAAAAGGGGTAGGCTGTGGCATCACGCTACCACCCCCTATCTCAGCAAACAAGTTTTAAACTTGTCACTTTTAGTCCATGCACCTTTATAAGCTTTATAACTTTCATTTTAGGCACAAAAGCCCCTTGAAGTTAGTTTGAAGATGATCTAGGGAGTATAACCAAACACCATTAGGGAGATATTACGACACTCTAGTTTACTCTAGTTCGCTTAAATGGTCGCTCAAAGGTATAGTTTTAGAGTTTGACGCTTTTTGTCCCTCTAACGCGCAAATTTGCGCGCATTATCATTTTATTGCGTCAAAGCCCTTAATGGCCAATATTAGGCATTCTCGAGAGTGTAATCAATTATCATGAAGCTCTCGGTTTGTTAAAGGGTCACGCGGAGGTAAGAATTAACATGTTGACGCTTTTAACCCTTCGACGCGCAAAGTTTCAAATAATTACGCAAACGGCTCATCTCGACCAAAAAATGGCTCATTTGTGAATATGAATATCGTGTATTGTTATTCAGAGGCTTAGTTTAAGCATGTTAACACTTTTAGTCCTTCTATATTCAAAGTTTTTTCTTTTTTCGCAAAGTTAGTCCCTCATAGTTAACGTTTGACCTTATTAGGGTTTAGTACACGTGTCAACACATCATTGGACGTGATTTTACGAGGTGTTACAATAAACTTTGAGAAACAAACAGATGTAGACGATAAAGAGACTAACCATTGATGAAGGCTGAGATTCAATTTTCGAAACACCGATGAAGTGATCAAACGAAATTAGATTTTTAACCAAATTCAATCAAGAATCACGAAATCAATAAGAAAAATAGTTCAAGATCATCAAATAAAACATACCCGATTTCAAATTCATTAAATTATACAAAAACCATTTCACGATTGATTAAAAATCACAAATAACAATTCATGATTATGCTAAAAGCACAAAATCAATAGGAAAAACAGTTAAAGATCATCAAATAAAGCTTACCCAGATTCTAATTCATCAAAATAAACAAATTTCTGTGTCTCGTGATTTTTTCAAATTTCTTCAAGTAATAAACCCTAATCGAATAAAAAAATCTAAAAACACATGAAAATCATACCTTCGCCTTTGGTTTCCACACTAATCGAGTATCATCCCCATCTGTATATTTGACTTTACCATCGGAATTACAAGCACCAGAACAGTTTCCTGGACGATTATATCGCGACATCTTCAAATTGTTCAAATAATCACTTCGATTAACGAAATTGTTAGTTTAATAAAGCGAAAATCAAAGCATAAGATCGTTAAAATGAAGATACCTGCTAGAAATCACGATCAGAACTGTTACACAGGTTCAATTTGTGGTTGAATTTGTCGAATTTGACGTCACGATAAAACCCTAACAGCCACAATTTGAGAAAGAGGAAAGTGAGGATTGATTTAAGAAGAAGAAGAAGAATAATCTTACCTGCTAGAAATCACAATCAGAACTGCTAGAAATCACGATCGATGTTGTTCTCCAGATTGGGGATTGATTTATGAAGAAGAAGAATAATCTTACTGATGACGAGAGAGAGAGAGAGAGAGAGAGAGAGAGAGAGAGGTGAGATCTGAAAGTGAATTCAAAACCTTGGCCAGAGGTTTTAATTGAGCCCCCTTCTAATAACCCACATTTGAATTTGAATTTAAAATTCAAATGAAAAGCTTAATTTAGTTTGTGTATTTTATAGAAATGAGATGATTTTTTTTAAATAAATAAAGTGATATTAATGATGTAATAATGACTTAAGAATGACATTGTTGGATGGGCTCATTGGTTGACACCTAAGCAAAGCTTAGGTCAGCCTCTTTCTCCTTTAATAGAGAAGGGAGATTGTATTTTTTGTTTTCTTCCTATTTCAATTTGAATTTTCCTTTTACTAATATAAAAATGAAATATTTTTTAGTTTGTTTGTTATTAAAATTAAATATATAACGAAACAATTTTGAAATGGTTTTATGCTTTTATTATACAAAAAAAACTAGTGAAGCAAGCACATTTTAGACATAATACGACTATATTTTTTTAAATTTTCTCTTTTGTTTGCTATAACGAGTGCATTAAAACATACAAAGTTTTCACCTAGCGCAACATGCGGGTTTAATCCTAGTATATATCTTTAATATATATATATATATATATATATATTAAAAAGATTCATATTTACCGCTCATTTTTTCATTTATTCTTATGTTTTCGAATATATAAATACGTATTAATTCAAATGTATTTATCTTTACTTTTTAAAATTGAGTTATTGATTTTATCTTATAAGGGCCCCTTTTTTCTACTCGCACAGGGCCTAAATATTTTCGAGGATTTTCGGAGACGGCCTTGAACCCTGTACATAATCTATGATGCACCGAGTGTTCATTTTGTGACCATATTAACTTGTACATAAGCGATACACATCCTAAGAAGATTGATGGAACGTGGTTGCAGGTTCCGAGTGTTCATTGTGAAAATAAATCGGAACCTGCCCAGGTTATGTTAAACCAGTTTGGTTTCATGCCAGGGCGGTCAATTACAGAAGCAATAGACATCCTAAGAAGATTGATGGAAAATATAGGGAGAAGAAGCGGGATCTACATATGGTGTTCATTTACCCTCAAAAAAGTATATTATAGTGTACCACATAGATTAATTTGGGATAATTTGGAGGATAGGGGGGGTCCTAGGAAGTATGTTGACATAATTAGAGATATGTATGTTAGGTGTGAAACTAGTGTCCGTGCACCTGTAGGGGATATCGATTTCTTCCCTGTTGAGATAGGACTTCACCAAGGGTCTGAGTTGAGTCCGTTACTCTTCACAATAGTGTTGATGAGTTGTCTAGGTCAATTCAAGAGACAATTCCATGGTGCATGCTTTTCACAGATGATATTGTGGTAATGGCGGAGAGTAAACAGAGCATGAATGCGAGGTTAGAGGAATGGCGAACAACTTTAGAGGGCAAAGGTTTAAGAATTAAGCGCTCCAAGACTGAGTACCTTTACTGTAATTACAGTGGTGCGGGCGATGGCGATGATACTCAAATTACTATTGACGGTCAACAGGTTCCGCAGGTTACTAAGTTCAAGTATTTAGGATCGTTTGTACAAAGGGATGAGGAGATAGATAGCGATGTAGCACATCGCATCCAGGCTGGTTGGTGTAGGTGGAGAAAAGCCACTGGGGTTTTGTGCGATAAAAGGTTCCCAACTAAATTAAAGGGGAAATTTTATAGGGTTGCGATTAGACCTGCTATGTTGTATGGCACAGAGTGTTGGTCAATTAAGAAAGAACAAGAGCGCAAGATGGAGGTAGCAGAAATGAGAATGTTAAGGTGGATGTGTGGGCACACATGTGACACCCCATGAAAACGTTTAAACACAATAGCTTGTCTGTGGCTGCGCACTAAATTTCGGGATGAAATTTCTTTGAACTTGATGATAATGTGACACTTCGGGCTTTCTTACACGACTTTTGTACGTATGATTATGTGTATCTAGTAAACAAGGTTAAATTAACAATTAAACGGATTTATTTTATATGTGTTATGTGGTTTGTATATGGAATTATTATTGTTGATATTAAATAATTAACCCAACCGCACAAAAATCCATTACTCGTACACTCACACACCATCGCACACTTCCTTAACCTCTCAAGCCGGGCCGCACACATCTAGAACAGGCCCAAGTATTTGGTCCACAGCCCACTCAATGTACCGCACACTCAAAGGCGATGGAGAATGTGACTGTGCGGCACTTCCTACCCGTATAAAAAGGAAATGTGTGCAACCCTAGGAGGATTCTTGACTGCTGAACATTCCTTTTTCAGCAATCCTAAGAACATTCCACTCTCTCTCTTCACCAACCTCCTCCCTCTCTCTAAAACCCTAGAAATACACCAACTTCTTCTTCTTCTCCTTGGATTTCTGGGAACATTATCATCACCATTTCAACGGTAGCTAGCAACGCTACTTAGGAGCTTCTTTTCCTCCGATTCCGCACACCTCTCACACTTGAATCAAACGGTTAGTGTACTACCTCTATATTTGAGTGATAATATGTAATAAAGGTGCTTACTTGATTCATGATTCGAATAGATGCTATTGTACTCGATAGTAAGACAGCTTGTTTGTATCTTGATTAAATGATATGATAGAGGAGAATGCTAGGATGTCGATTAATGATGATAGAATATGGTAAAGGAGCTAACTTAGTTAATGATTTGAATCTTAAATGGTTATACATGAGGATGTTGGTTTTAATGTTAAATAAATAAAGAACTTGGCTGGATTAGTGTTCATATAATGATGTTTCTATGATTCAAATAATGATGATTCTTAGGGTGTAAGCAATATGAGGATCTGTGATATTTGAATCGGTGTTGAAATGATTGATGCGTGATGATTAGAGTTCATGAGAAGTAATGTTTGATTTAGTGTTTTGAATCCAACCTGATTAACTTGAAGGATTTACTGTTGGTTTAAAAATGGAAATCGGTTTTGTACGAGAATACCTGTTTATTTATCCTACATGATTTGATCTGGAACTGGTGACAAAATGTTTTTGAGGCAAAACAAGCCGCACACTAGCCTGATGTACAACAGGATCTGCACTTCATACAAAACAGATAAAGTGTATCGCACACTCCCCAAGTGTGCAATCATTACTGCTTAAGGTACAAGCTTGTGGTGCAGGGTCCCACACCTCCTGTGACTGCACACTCCTCTTGTACAAACCTTGGTGCATGATGTATCACTGATCCATGCAGGGCCGCACATTCTAAGGACCGCACAATAAATGTACAACGCATAAAACACATAGTACAATTAAGGATTTGCATGACCGAACACTTAGAGACAGGCCGCACACTCTGTCTGGGCTATCCAAAGTGGGCCGCACACTCACTCTTGGGCCAGTTACTTGTTGGGCCGCACACTTTAAAGAGACTGATAATTGATTTGACCGCACACTACTAGATAGGTCGCACACCTGCTTATTGGGCTTGATTTACTGGACCGTACATACTGATTTGGACCGCACACTATGTGTTGTAATTGAACTATCTAGACTCTACTGTTTATCTGACCGTATAAATGCTCGTATGAGAAATAGGAAACTTGTGTGCTACGTGTTGAATACGTGAATACATGATGTTATTTGAATACGAGCCTAATTAAATATGGTAACTATAATAGGACGTGATTGACCAACTCCTAAAACAAGTAAACCATATGCCGAGTAAACTAAGGTGAGTCCCCACACTTTTTTAAAAGCATGCGTTCCTGGTGGTTGGGAAACAGAACGATAAACACTTTCCCTGGTTTGGGATTGCTTACTATTCCTGGTATGGAATACAGTTAATTACTATTTATATTAGATGCAACAAGTGTACTATACGAAACTCTATCACGAAGTCACTACTTACGATACTGATTAGTCGTTAGTGCCTGGCGAACGAGTTATTAGTTGATAGCGCTATTTAGGTTTCACCAACCTCACACCGTGCCTGGAGAAGATCGATCGTGAACTAATAGACTAAGGTAAACCGTCAATGATGATAGACATTGACAAAACGGGGCAAACAAACATGAGGTCACAGAGTATTCGGTATGATGCAGTTTATTAACTTACATATGGGGTAGCTCCCCATGGCATGATATAAATGAGTAACTTAACAACTTAAACAAGTTTTATGGAATTAAAACTGGACAACTCGCGAACTAGCCAACTTTATGTTGATACCTTACCGTATGCTTTGCAGGTACTCAATGATGGCAGGAGCTTGCAGCTTGGGAAGTGTAGTGGGCGCATTAATCTGTGTTGGGTTTTTAATAAATTTAAACTTTGGACTTTTGGTTGAACTGTTTGACCTATGCTTCCACTGTTATCTTTAAACATTGTTTTAAACTAAAGACTTTGGATGTGAACTTTAATAGTCACTAATCGTATTACTGATAAAACTGCTTTGTTACTATGATTGTTCAATATGATTGGTGGCTGGGTCCTGGTCGGTCACATGCCTTGCGGTAGTACTCCGCATGTGGAAATTAAGGGTGTGACACATTGGTATCAGAGCCATTGGCTATAGTGACCTCGGTTTTAAAAGGAAAAGTCTTTTTGAGAAAAACCAGACTATAACCCGTTTTGTACTAAACTACTCGCAACGACACCAGACTCCAAGTGCATGGCTCAACAATCTAGACTTTGTGGCTCGGGCATGTGTTTACTTGTTACTTGTTTGGTGCATATGTGATGCTATATGTACTAGTGTGCCTAGCTATACATGTAACAACCTATACTCTCAATCCGAATTATCGAGAGCCGGTTATTTTACCGCATGATTAATATTATCACTTTGATTATTACCAATAGAATTATTAGTTATTTATTAAATAACAATAATCCACAACGAGAGGCTTATTCGCTCATATATTTAATTACCTTTAGAACCGGGCCAGTCTGTTGGAGCGAGACGCATAGTCGCTTAACAAAATTCACGCATTTGGGCCAGGCCCAACCCAACCCAAACTACCTAAACCTAAAACTTTACCCTATATAATTATCTTAAGCACCCCACCCCCTCACATTAAAAACCCTAATCCTTTATAACATTTCAGCCACACATTACCCCTACCCCCTTCCCTATCTCCTGCCCGATTACTAGCGACCGGAGCCGGTGATGACCGGCTTGCTGGCGGCCGTTCGCATTCTGATGAACCCACACACACCTACCCACACAACCCTGTATCCCAGCAATCGCACACTCGAAGTCCCTCACCTCACCAACATTCCCCTTTCACTATAACAGTCAACCCCCACCCCCGTGATACCTTCTGTGCACCCATAAAAACAATCACAGAGATCCAGAGAGAGAGAGAGAGAGAGAGTTGGAACGAAGAAAGTTTAAGGGCAGTGCCGGCAACGACACTTTCCCTGGTTTGGGATTGCTTACTATCTCCTTGTGTGGGATACTGGTTTGGGATTGCTTACTATCTCCTTGTGTGGGATACGCTGAACGGTAACAACCCTTTCCCTGGTTTGGGATTGCTTCCTATCTCCTTGTGTGGGATACTGGTAACCCCTTGTGTGGGACATTTTATTAATTACTATTTATATTAGATGCAACAAGTGTACTAAACGAAACTCTATCACGGAAGTCCCCACTTACATATACCGATTAGTCGCCGGGGCCTGGCGAACGTGTTATTAGTTGATAGCACTATTTAGGTCTCACCAGCCTCACACCGTGCCTGGATAGGATCGGCCGTGAACTAATAGACTCTGGCAAACCGTCAATGATGATAGACATTGACAAACGGGGCACACTACGGAAACGTACGGTCGCAAGGATTCGGTATAACGCAGTTTTGTAGCTTACATATGGGGTAGCTCCCCATGGCATGATATAAATGAGTAATTAAACAACAAAAATGTCTTTGGAAATAAAACTGGAAAACTGTGAACTTGTGAACTCGTTAAATTTTTGTTGGCACCTTACTGTAAGCTTTGCAGGTTGCTCGATACAGCTTAGGACGGACATTGCAATCAGCTAGAGTGCGTGGTTGGTAAGTTTCTTGGTTAACGTATAATTAACAATTTTGTGGTTTTAAATTAATATGGGCTTTCTTTATACTTCCGCTGCTAAATTAAACCGTGTTTTTAACGTTTAAACCTTGAACACTAATTGCGTCAATTAGAAAAATTTATATCTTATAAAAATGGTTCATCGTGATTAGTGGCTAGGATCCTAGTCGGTCACACGCCTCGCGGTAGTACTCCACGGGTGGATTTTTGAGGGTGTGAAAGATTGGTATCAGAGCCATTGGTTATAGTGAACTAGATTTAAGATATACAATATTTTAAAGACGTAAAATGTTTTTATATGGAAAACCAGGCTATAACTGTTGTTTAATGAAAAACCACGACACCACACTCCGGATTGCAAGGTTCGTCAGATTCAGGTACTCACATGGAAATCGTAATTATCGGCATTTACTTGTATGTGAAATCGAGACGTACACTAAGCGATCCAACGACTATGCTGCTCTTTGTACCAACATGTCTCAACCTGTATACAAA
This sequence comes from Helianthus tuberosus, assembly GCA_030545235.1. NCBI lineage: Eukaryota > Viridiplantae > Streptophyta > Magnoliopsida > Asterales > Asteraceae > Helianthus > Helianthus tuberosus. Next base: position 493,241 of record JARYGA010008826.1, on the reverse strand, counting down.
AGGATCGAGCTTTATATAAGGGGTCTGGTTCCCGAGATTCAAGGTCTTGTAACTTCAGCTAATCTCTCCACGATCCAGCAAGTTATTTGTCTGGCTCACTGACTCACTGATCAAGCCGTGGAACAAGGCAAGGTGCCCAAATGAGTCAATGCTACTGCTGAAGCTTCTGGGGATACCAAACGTTAGTGGGATGGTAATCAGGGTAAAGACGCTAACCCCACTCAAGCCCTAACTCAGCAAAGGAAGTTTGAGAACAACAAGGACCCTCAGCAAGAGGGTGGGTACCACGTAAAATGACCCAATTGCAACAAGTGTAACCGAGATCACAACGGGCCGTGTGAGAAGAATCGCTGTCAGAGATGCAACAAACTGGGGCATGAGGCTAAGGACTATAGAAGCCCGTATCCAGCAAGGCAAAACCAGCCACAACAACAACAACAATAGCGGCAACAGCAACAACAGGGAAACAACCGTGGATGCTACCAGTGCGGAGCAATAGGGCATATGAGGAAGAATTGCCCCAAGCTGAACCAGAACCGTAACACCAACAATCAGGGCACTGTAAACAACAACAACAATGGTGACAACGGTGCCAGAGGAAGAGCATTCATGATCGGAGCTGGAGAAGCAAGGAATGATCCCAACGTTGTAGCGGGTAAGTTCCTACTAGATGATCATTACGTTTCTGTACTATTTGATTCTGGAGCCGATGCTAGCTATGTATCACTACAAATTAGTAAGACGCTTAAGTCTATGCCAACACCTTTACACTATAAGCACGTCTTCAAATTAGCTAACGGTAGAAATATCGAGGCCTCACACGTTATCAACAATTGTAAACTCGTATTATCTGGTAAAACTTTCCTCATCAACCTCTTTCCCATTATTCTCGGGAGCTTCGACGCTGTTATTGGGATGGATTGGTTATCCAAACATGGACCTGAAATACTCAGTCAAGAGAAAGTCATTCGTATTCCTTGTTCTTTCGGTGAACCTCTTATTGTTTAAGGCGATAAAAGTGGCGTAGTCATAAGCATTATCTCGTTCTTAAAAGCCCAGAGTTGCTTACGAAAGGGCCATACCGCCATTCTAGCACTCGTCACTGACACCCAGGAAAAATAAAGGAAGATTGAAGATTTTCCAATTGTACGTGACTTTCCCAAGGTGTTCCTCGAGTAATTACATGGACTCCCGCCTCACCGTCAAGTTGAATTCCAAATCTAGCTAACTCCTGGAGCGGCACAAATAGCTCGTGCACCTTATCGACTAGCCCCAACCAAACAGGAGGAATTATTTACACAACTGCAGGAGCTGTTGGATAAAGGTTGTTAGGACCTGAGTTTGATTGATTGTGGTTTTGTTTAACAAATTGAAGATGAAACTGTATTAAGTGCAGCGGAATTAAGATGGTATAAACTTTCAACACAATCAAACGAGAGAACAATTCTAAGCACACATGTTTGACATCAAACCGAATGATTATATTTATTACAATCAACGATTACAATATGCATGCATGCATGCATGCAAAAGTCTCCCCCTGTCACACCCCGACCACGTAAAACAACAAAACGTGGTGGAAACGTCGGGGAGTGTTGTAACAGAATTAATTGTTTCACTACCATGGAAATTAAAGTTACGTTTTATTTATCAATCAAGAGAGTTACATTGTCATCAACAAGAAACAAAGAGTACATAACGTAATTTAACTAGTTCTTGCTTCGTTTTAAGTCACTAAGGCACAGGTCCGCCTAAGTGTGTCTCGATCATCCTATGCAATAGTCTCCTGAAAACACATGTGAAAATAGGTACGTCAGCATAAAAATGCCTGTGAGATACATAGGTTTTGTGAAAATAGGATTCATGACTTGAGTTTAAAGAAGTTGTTTAATAAAAAGTAGTCATGAATCTTGTTGAGTGTTTCCTTTCATAAATCATTTGAAAAGCAACGGATAAATCAGATGATATGTATATAAAAGAATAATGTATGGTTAAGTGAATAACCAAGTAAAATGAGTTTATACAAATTAAGTTATTTGTAAAACGATGTTTATGTGAAAATGAGTTGTAAATGTAATATGTCTAAACTGAAATGGTTTAAATAACGCTATGATATGTAATACCATAAAAGCACTTATATATAGGAAGTACCAGCGGCGTATCCACCATGCTTGTATCATATTACACACGCCTCGTTACTTAAATCACTTTACCAAACCCAACGGTTCAAACAGATTTCAAACGGTTCATGTCACTCAACAGTTACAAATGGTTCACACAGTTCAACAGTTACAAACGGTTCACAAAGTTCAACGGTTACAAACGGTTCACAAAGTTCAACGGTTACAAACGGTTCACATAATCAAATGATTAAAACGGTTCACATAGTCAAATGGTTACAACGGTTCAAAATGTAAATCATGTAATGTGTAAACAATGTTATGTAGGGTAAGTTAAACGAGGCTACTTAAACCAAAAGTAAAAATGTACAAAACAAAGTGTCCATATGCTGGATGAGCATATGCAACAAAATGTAATGTAAAACAATGTGTCCATATGCTGGATGAGCATATGCAACAAAATGTAATGTAAAACAAGGTGTCCATATGTTGAGTAAACATATGCAACTAATGTAATGTAAATCAATGTGCTAGCATGCTCAGTCAACATACATAGCAGAGATGTAAAGTAAAACAATGTACTAAGTATGCTAAGTAAACATACATAGCAAAACAATGTAAATCATGTACTAATGAATATAGCAAGTATATGATGTGAAAACAGGAAAGCATGAAAGTAACAAGTAGGCACATGTGTTTCACCCCGAAATGTTTGAAAAACAGTAAAAGAGGGGTCTATGTACTCACATAAACACCTTCAAAACATGTAAAAAGAGGGGGTTCTATGTACTCACTTGAGATTGCTCAATAGTCCTAGGATAACCACCAAGCAAAGCTAGAAGATCACGGAATCAAACGGCACCTAATATAGGTAACTAACCGGACCTATATCGGAGGATCGGATAGAATGAGGGCTCGTAAACCAAATGAGTATGGGAACTCATGTAATATGGTTTAACAAAGCCTACATACTACAATGAAACCTAACCTAAGTGCTTACGACCCATTACGACCCGTTTAGGTAGCCTATGCTACTTTAACGCGTCGTTCGCGTAAAACGCGTTCGGAACGCCTAACTAGCCCTATGATAAGTAAAATATGCCTTAACATGTCTAATGTTGTTTCCAAATCAGTTTAGATATCAAAATTAATGTTATATATGCTTTAAAATGAATTTTGGCGAAAAAAGGGCATTTTGGTCATAAACCTAAGGCATATAAACTACCTATCATACAACTACCTAAACGTCATGACCATAAGGTATAACCTTGGAAGGTTATTCCCTATACAACTATGGTCACCTAAAGTATTTGGTCGGATCCTAAAGATCGACCAAACGGGTCGGGTTCGAAAGTATAAGCGATTGTTTAGATCGCTTACCTATACGACCCTAGACAAGCACAAAACTAAAAGTGACGAGCAAAGCATGTTAAAACATGCTTACCTAAGTTAGAAAACAAGTTTGGTATCAAAACAAACGGTTTTGATACCTAAGAGTAGTTTGATTACAAAATACGCAAGAATGCGCATTTTGGCCGAAACTACGACTCGTCACTGAGTCTAGATAACGTGGTAATCAGTAGGTATAGTCACTAGGGACTATAACCATCGTGATTACGCTCACGCTATGAAGTTCAAACGAACTTCGCATTGACCATAAACTGGTCAATGCAGAAAGTCAAACAAAGTTTGACTTTAACGCTAAAAGAATAAAAAGAACGAAAGAACACTTACAACGGGTCCCCGCAAGCTTTGATTTCCGAATATTTCTCAGGTATGAAGCGTTTTTACACCTCAACTTAGAGAAACTTTCAGAAATCAAGTGGGTTTTGCAAATGAGAATGGGGGGTATTTATAGGATTTCTAGGACCGTTAAGATCGTTTCTTGAAAACCGTGCTTCAATCTCATCCATACACCTCAAGCCCATGGTTTTATAAAACCATTTGAGCCCCTAGTTTCAGGAAATACCATGTGCATGTGAGATTAAGGTGGGTAACAGCTGTTAACAGCTGTTAAAACTGGTTTTGCAGTTCTGGGAGGTCCTTACGGACCGTATGGCTCTCATGCTTACGGTCCGTAAGCCTTGTGCAGACCAGCTAGTTTCATAAATGGCAGAACAGGCCCCTGTGACTCCGAACTTGATTTTTGATGCGTTTTGACACGTTTAAGCCCCGTTAACCTCACTTAAAGGCTCAAATATGAAGTTAAAGTATAGGGGACTTAAAATATGCTCAAAAATATGTCGGATGTCGGTTTGTTTGGCCGTACGGTTGCGTTGTTCGGTTAATTACGACGGAAGTCGTAACGGACGCGAAAACGATCCAAATTGCGAAACGAATGGATTTTTCTTATGCCAAACACTAAAATAAAATATTTTAGTGCTTACATAAATTTTTGGAAGTCCGGATGTATTCAGAATGTAAGTTATGCGCGAAAATGCAAACTTGTGCACTTTTTGACGCTTTTAGTCCCTGAATGACCCAAAAGTTTATTTTAGCACCCCGAACCCCTCAAAGCCTATTTATAAGCTATGTAAAGGATATTTATGGTGTGTTTAACTTATGGTCATGTTCCGGAATGTCTGTTACAGTACGAATCGCCGTACTTTTGCAGTTTGTCGAATTTAGTCCCTGTAGGCGATTAAACTTTATTTTCCCATACCAAAGCCTTCAAAACTTATTTCTAAGTTATGTAGAGGTTATTTAAGGTATGTTAAGAATATGTTGATGTTCCAGAGTGTTTGTCGCATTAAACTGATTATGTTTACGCACCAGTTGAGTATAACTCTCCAGAAAGCGATTTAGAGCCCGAAATTGAGCAACAAATGATATGTGCAAAGAACACACATATTTATACAAATTCCAAGTATGAAACACAATATTTCATTGATTTGGTATTTGTTTGATGGTCGCAGTGACCCAGGTGTCACAGTCTCCCCTACTTTAGGAAATTTCGTACCGAAATTTATTCGTAGGAGTCTGTCTGTGACTTTGTGTTAAATGATCATCAAAGATATGTAAGGCATAATCCTGTCATTTTCCTTAACGGGTATTCTTTAGAAGCGAAAATGAACGAACGGAGTCATTTTCCTCAATGAGTTCTTCGGAAATGGAAAATGAAGGATTTTAACAAACTGATATTCATTTCCTTCAACGGATATTCTTCAGAAGCGAAAATGAATGGATGATTCATTTTCCTCAACGGGTTCTTTGTCAGAAACGGGAAAATGATGGATTTAACAAACGGATATTCATTTCCCTCAACGGATATTCTTCAGAAGCGAAAATGAATGGATGATTCATTTTCCTCAACGGGTTCTTTGTCAGAAACGGAAATGAAGGAACAATCAACGGGTATTCATTTCCCTCAACGGATATTCTTCAGAAGCGAAAGTGAATGGATGATTCATTTTTCTCAACGGGTTCTTCGTTAGAAACGGAAATGAAGGAGTAATCAACGGGTATTCATTTCCCTCAACGGATATTCTTCAGAAGCGAAAATGAATGGATGATTCATTTTTCTCAACGGGTTCTTCATCAGAAACGGAAATGAAGGAGTAATCAACGGATATTCATTTCCCTCAACAGATATTCTTCAGAAGCGAAAACGAATGGATGATTCATTTTTCTCAACGGGTTCTTCGTCAGAAACGGAAATGAAGGAGTAATCAACGGATATTCATTTCCCTCAACGGATATTCTTCAGAAGCGAAAATGAATGGATGGTTCATTTTTCTCAACGGGTTCTTCGTCAGAAACAGAAATGAAGGAGTAATCAACGGATATTCATTTCCCTCAACGGATATTCTTCAGAAGCGAAAATGAATGGATGATTCATTTTTCTCAACGGGTTCTTCGTCAGAAACGGAAATGAATCAACGGATATTCATTTCCCTCAACGGATATTCTTCAGAACGAAAATGAATGGATAATTCATTTTCCTCAACGGGTATTCTTCAGAATGGAAATGAAGAGATAAACAACGGATATTCATTTACCACAACGGATATTCTTTCAGAAGTGAAAAATGAATAGCTAGTTCATTTTTCCTCAACGGGTGCTTCATCAGAATTTGAAATGAATAGATAAACAATGGATATTCATTTCCCACAACGGATATTCTTTCAGAAGTGAAAAATGAATAGCTAGTTCATTTTTCCTCAACGGGTGCTTCATCAGAATTGGAAATGAATAGAGTCAACTCTGGATACATGACAAAACTTGCTGTGATTTCTGTGCACTAAATTCCATAATTATGTATGCATCCATAATTACATAATTCCTTGCATAGCAATCACAGTTTGTTTCCTAATGTGAAGGGAATAGAATTTGAACAAGGTCGAGACAACTTATAATTAGGTCAACACATCAACATACAAGCACGTAATTGTTTTCTTGGATATAAATTTTGTTATCATCTTGTTATTAATTGTTATTAACTTGATGTCGATAAGAACATGGGTATTCAAGGTACACCAGGAACCCAGTCGATGGACTTCAACGTCCTCAAGAATCTATCCGGAAATAGGGTGATCTTCCAAAAATTCGATTTCTGATTACCAGGAATCATAACATTCGAATTAAGGTACACAATAATTAAGGACTTACAGAAATACCCTTAGGTACCCTATTGAGGATTTATAGTGGTATATTGGGTATTCGTCCAGTGTTGTAACTTGCGCCTTGTACTTTGTTTCTTTGGAAGAAACGTGTACTTAGGTTCTTCGTGGGGATCGCAAGAAATCAAAAGATGGGAGGAATGCGGTTCCTTAATTGTCGGTATCGTGGGGGATATGTCGTTTATTCATGCAACCACAATTGTACATTGCAATGTAAATAAAGGATTTATTTATAAACAACAATAACAACAACAGTTGTTTCATAGATTGTGACAACAAAAGAAAATAATACACAAGGCTTGATTATTTTCTAAACAGCGTTGTCTTTTGTCGGTCAGATACTCATCCTTGCGCTGGATTTCCATTAGCAAGCCTTGGGCAATTTCTACGAAAATGGCCCATCTCGCCACAGTTGTAGCAAGACCCCGGTGGAAAACGAGCTTGAGCAGGATTGTTGCCAGCTTGATTTGGTGCAGCTGCGGTTGGGCAAGCCCTTGCTGTGTGACCTATAAGTCCACAAACTTGGCATGTGCGGCACTTCACACCAGCATGATGATGTAGGCTACATTGGTTGCACAAGGGTGCAGTTCTGTTGTAGGGCTTCCTAGCAGGGGGTTGAGCTGGTTGGTTGGGGACGGCTTGACCACTGTGAGCGACCACGGTGAAGTTCTGAGAAGCCTTTTGCTTCTTTGACTTCTTAGGGGATCCAGTCTGTTCATCCATGGTCTTTGATTCCTCGTTTGGTTTCTTGTCACCCTTTCGAAAAAGTTTACCTTTCCTGATCTGAGATTCAGTCAAGGTTGCAGATAGCTTAATGGCCTGTCTAATTGTAGTAGGGTTGCTACCAGTCACAATGTCTTGTACTGAGTCAGGGAGGTCATCAATGTATTTTTTGATTGCCTTATCCAAGGGCGTAACCATGTTTGGGCATAACAGACTTAACTCCTCATAACGGTCCGTGTAGGCTCGATGCTCACCGCTATCTGGCTTAAGATCATCAAATTCCCTTTCTAAAGCCCTCAGTTCATGACGAGGACAGAACTCCTTCATCATAAGGGCCCTAAGCTCGGCCCAAGTCTGTGCTAAAGCAACCTCAGCACCACGGTCTCTCATAACCCCGTTCCACCATGTAAGAGCCCTCTTCAGAAACGTACTGGAAGCAAACTCGACCTTGCGATTATTAGGACACTGAAAGTGACGAAACGTACTCTCAGTGCTCTCGAACCATTGTAGGAGCCCAGTTGCTCCTTCAGAACCACTAAACTTGAGTGGATTAGCCAAATTGAAACTCTTGAAATTGCATGGAGCATTATTGTTGTTGTTGGCTTAGTTCAGTTGAGCAATAAGATTTGGGAAAGTAGCAGCCATTTGCTGCGCGATGATTTTTGCCAGTTCGGCATTTGCTATCTGATTGTCGCGTCGAGGAGGCATTCTAAAAAGGGGAAATAAGAGAGAAAACAAATGAAATGGCATTGGGTAAGAATAGGATGTTATAACTACCGACCAAAATCATGGGTGATGGTCATTTGTTTGAACCACGAAGCAAACAAACGACACACAAAGGCTGAATCAAAGCAAGTAGGTCCTCATAATGTATTGCGAAGACATGCTCGCCTATAAGTGGACACTCACCCCAAGAGTTCCCAGGTAAGAGTGACTGGTCCGATTATGTGGATTTGTACGAACACTCTAGCCTTAGACAGAAAACCCAGGGTACAGGCATTCACTCTTCCAGTTTGCACGTGTTCACACTATTTAGGACCCAAAAATTTGACGAGATTTTGAAAACTCGAAGGGGTTCAAAACCTTGTAACAGAGGGTTCAAAACCTTACAACAGAGGGTCCAAAACCTAGTAATCAATCATCCAAGAACAGATGATTAATTTTCAAAGCGGATTCGGAATTGATGTTCTCGTTACGGTTGCTGCCTAAAGATAGGCAACGGTATTGTTTTATGACTAAACGCAAGTAAACTCGCGTTAGGGTCCTAGGAAGGTTATAGTCTAGGTCAAAGCATTACTAATAACCTAATTCCCTATAACCATTGGCTCTGATACCAACTTTTCTGTCACACCCCGACCACGTAAAACAACAAAACTTGGCGGAAACGTCGGGGAGTGTTGTAACAGAATTAATTGTTTCACAACCATGGAAATTAAAGTTACGTTTTATTTATCAATCAAGAGAGTTACATTGTCTTAAACAAGAAACAAAGAGTACATAACATAATTTAACTAGTTCTTGCTTCGTTTTAAGTCACTAAGGCACAGGTCCGCCTAAGTGTGTCTCGATCATCCTATGCAATAGTCTCCTGAAAACACATGTGAAAATAGGTACGTTAGCATAAAAATGCCTGTGAGATACATAGGTTTTGTGAAAATAGGATTCATGACTTGAGTTTAAAGAAGCTGTTTAATAAAAAGTAGTCATGAATCTTGTTGAGTGTTTCCTTTCATAAATCATTTGAAAAGCAACGGATAAATCAGATGATATGTATATAAAAGAATAATGTATGGTTAAGTGAATAACCAAGTAAAATGAGTTTGTACAAATTAAGTTATTTGTAAAACGATGTTTATGTGAAAATGAGTTGTAAATGTAATATGTCTAAACTGAAATGGTTTAAATAACACTACGATATGTAATACCATAAAAGCACTTATATATAGGAAGTACCAGCGGCGTATCCACCATGCTTGTATCATATTACACACGCCTCGTTACTTAAATCACTTTACCAAACCCAACGGTTCAAACAGATTTCAAACGGTTCATGTCAATCAACAGTTACAAATGGTTCACACGGTTCGACAGTTACAAACGGTTCACAAAGTTCAACGGTTACAAACGGTTCACATAATCAAATGATTACAAACGGTTCACATAGTCAAATGGTTACAACGGTTCAAAATGTAAATCATGTAATGTGTAAACAATGTTATGTAGGGTAAGTAAAATGAGGCTACTTAAACCACAAGTAAAAATGTACAAAACAAAGTGTCCATATGCTGGATGAGCATATGCAACAAAATGTAATGTAAAACAATATGTCCATATGCTGGATGAGCATATGCAACAAAATGTAATGTAAAACAAGGTGTCCATATGTTGAGTAAACATATGCAACTAATGTAATGTAAATCAATGTGCTAGCATGCTCAGTCAACATACATAGCAGAAATGTAAAGTAAAACAATGTACTAAGTATGCTAAGTAAACATACATAGCGAAACAATGTAAATCATGTACTATAATGTACTAACGAACATAGCAAGTATATGATGTGAAAACAGGAAAGCACGAAAGTAACAAGTAGGCACATGTGTTTCACCCCAAAACGTTTGAAAAACAGTAAAAGAGGGGTCTATGTACTCACATAAACACCTTGAAAACATGTAAAAAGAGGGGGTTCTATGTACTCACTTGAGATTGCTCAATAGTCCTAGGATAACCACCAAGCAAAGCTAGAAGATCACAGAATCAAACGACACCTAATATAGGTAACTACGTTAATAAACCGGACCTATATCGGAGGATCGGATAGAATGAGGGCTCCTAAACCAAATGAGTATGGGAACTCATGTAATATGGTTTAACAAAGCCAGCATACTACAATGAAACCTAACCTAAGTGCTTACGACCCATTACGACCCGTTCAGGTAGCCTATGCTACTTTAACGCGTCGTTCGCGTAAAACGCGTTCGGAACACCTAACTATCCCTATGATAAGTAAAATATGCCTTAACATGTCTAATGTTGTTGCCAAATCAGTTTAGATATCAAAATTTATGTTATATATGCTTTAAAATGAATTTTGGAGAAAAAAGGGCATTTTGGTCATAAACCTAAGGCATATAAACTACCTATCATACAACTACCTAAATGTCGTGACCATAAGGTATAACCTTGGAAGGTTATTCCCTATACAACTATGGTTACCTAAAGTATTTGGTCAGATCCTAAAGATCGACCAAATGCGTCGGGTTCGAAAGTATAAGCGATTGTTTAGATCGCTTACCTTTACGACCCTAGACAAGCACAAAACTAAATGTGACGAGCTAAGCATGTTAAAACATGCTTAACTAAGTTAGAAAACATGTTTGGTATCAAAACAAACAGTTTTGATACATAAGAGTAGTTTGGTTACAAAATACGCAAGAATGCGCATTTTGGCCGAAACTACGACTCGTCACTGAGTCTAGATAACGTGGTAATCAGTAGGTATAGTCACTAGGGACTATAACCATCGTGATTACGCTCACGCTATGAAGTTCAAACGAACTTCGCATTGACCATAAACTGGTCAATGCAGAAAGTCAAACAAAGTTTGACTTTAACGCTAAAAGAATAAAAAGAACGAAAGAACACTTATAACGGGTCCCCGCAAGCTTTGATTTCCGAATATTTCTCAGGTATGAAGCGTTTTTACACCTCAACTTAGAGAAACTTTCATAAATCAAGTGGGTTTTGCAAATGAGAATGGGGGGTATTTATAGGATTTCTAGGACCGTTAAGATCGTTTCTTGAAAACCGTGCTTCAATCTCATCCATACACCTCAAGCCCATGGTTTTATAAAACCATTTGAGCCCCTAGTTTCAGGATATACCATGTGCATGTGAGATTAAGGTGGGTAACAGCTGTTAACAGCTGTTAAAACTGGTTTTGCAGTTCTGGGAGGTCCTTATGGACCGTATGGCTCTCATGCTTACGGTCCGTAAGCCTTGTGCAGACCATCTAGTTTCCAAAATGGCAGAACAGGCCCCTGTGACTCCGAACTTGATTTTGGATGCGTTTTGACACGTTTAAGCCCTGTTAACCTCACTTAAAGGATCAAATATGAAGTTAAAGTATAGGGGACTTAAAATATGCTCAAAAATATGTCGGATGTCGGTTCGTTTGGCCGTACGGTCGCGTTGTTCGGTTAATTATGACGGAAGTCGTAACGGACGCGAAAACGATCCAAATTGCGAAACGAATGGATTTTTCTTATGCCAAAAAGTAAAATAAAATATTTTAGTGCTTACATAAATTTTTGGATGTCCGGATGTATTCAGAATGTAAGTTATGCGCGAAAATGCAAACTTGTGCACTTTTTGACGCTTTTAGTCCCTGAATGACCCAAAAGTTTATTTTAGCACCCCGAACCCCTCAAAGCCTATTTCTAAGCTATGTAAAGGATATTTATGGTGTGTTTAAATTATGGTCATGTTCCAGAATGTCTGTTACAGTACGAATCACCGTACTTTCGCAGTTTGTCGAATTTAGTCCCTGTAGGCGATTAAACTTGATTTTGCCATACCAAAGCCTTCAAAACTTATTTCTAAGTTATGTAGAGGTTATTTAAGGTATGTTAAGAATATGTTGATGTTCTAGAGTGTTTGTCGCATTAAACTGATTACGTTTACGCACCAGTTGGCGTATAATTCTCCATAAAGCGATTTAGAGCCCGAAATTGAGCAACAAATGATATGTGCAAAGAACACACATATTTTTACAAATTCCAAGTATGAAACACAATATTTCATTTATTTGGTATTTGTTTGATGGTCGCAGTGACCCAGGTGTCACACCCCCTCAGCCTAAGCTCACAAGATTGCTTGTACAGAATGACAGAGATGAAAGTGCTAATAGAACAGTACAGGGTACTGCTCTATTTATACTGTAAAGCAAACCACTGTGGCATCTTTGCTGACGTCACCATTGATAGTGACATCTAACTTCCTAACAACCTGAAACTACTGATCTATACAAACACTGTTATCTAAACACTGTTTATCTAAACAACTGATTACAATACAAATAAGAAAGCAAACAACTGATTCTTCATTCCACTGCTTCAGCCCTAGCAGTGCTTTGGTCTTCAGTAGTACTTGAGTTGAATCAGTAGATTGACTAAGCAGTACTTTGTCTTCAACAGTCTTTGGGAAGCAATAGTTGTTGTAGACCATCAGTAGTTGTAACAGATCAGTACTTAGAAGGCAGCAGTTGTTAGAATCACCATCAAAGGGGAAAGACTGATTGCAAACCACTGCTTATTCTGGATCCACTACCCTGATCCAGTTTTGGCTCTATATCATCTGTTCCTCTATAGGGTTTAATCCCAACAATCCCCCCTGGAACAGATGATGCCAAAACCCTTCATTATTCTTGGATCTTTATTGCCTCATCAAAATTTCCCTAACTTGTCCTTTGAATTGTAGTTCAAAGTTTAAAGAACTTGTATCATCCTCTTCCCTACGCAGTGTAAGCTCAAGTAGATCTTGTAAATCTTTAACACCCAGGCCTAGTGCTTGATCCCTTGTTATATGCTTCACTTCCCCATTAGATCTGAGCAAAGTCAATTCATGGGTCTTTTGGTCAGACTTCCACTTTAGAATTTTTGAATTTAATGGGTTTCTTGGGAGAGGTTTGTTAGCTGATGAGTTTGGAGATGGAGGCCTGGTAATGACTGCTTGGGCAGAGTTTGCAGCCTTTGCTAATTCTGTATTTTCAGCCATCATTTGTTTAAGGACCATTTTTATAATGTAATCCCCTTGGGCTAAATCCTATGCCGTTTCTGCATCCATTTGCTTTTATTTCCTTCTTTGGTAAAGGTGAATAGCAGGTGGAGCAGTGGATCTCCTGATTTGTAGCTTTTGTGGCTTTTCTTGAACCTCTGCTTCAGGATTATCAGGCTTTTGAGGAACCTTTGGATTTTTCTTTCTTAATTCTTCCAACTTTTTGTAACTAGTTAAGACTTTATCTTCTGACCATCTTGTCACCTGATTCCTTGACCCAAAATTAGCTGTTATCAGCTCTTCTTTCATTCTCTTCAACCTCAAAGCGCTTTCAGGTACATTTTTCTTGTATTTAGACCAGACAGGAGGAGTGTGTTTTCTTTTCTCTTTATTCATCTTTTGGATTCTTTCTAGCTCCTCTTTGAGCTCAGCAATGGTCCATTCTTTATATTGAGCTTTATCTGCCTTGTATTTCTTTAAAGCTATGATGTAATCAACATAATCCTTTCTCAGGCTTTCATCATCTCTTTCTGATAATTTCCAACAAAGGTCTTTTGAAAACTGCTTCAAAGTTCTGACCTGAGTTAGCAGATATTGATAGTTCCTTTGGATTTTTTTGTCAGATTTTCCTGCTGTGTTTCTTTTGGACATATCCTCAGCTTGTTGTGCTTTTAATTGCAAATATTATTCAATATTGTTTGGCCTTGGATATCCTTGAAGATATGGTAACTTCCTTTTAGCAGTGTCATCTTCAGTATAGAAGGATTTGATTTCCTCCCTTACTGCTGGAAGATCCCGTGGATATTGGACACCTGCAGGAGTTATGGCTGAGTTTGATTCATGAGCTTTGACAGATGATAATGGAACAGGGTTTGGAATGATGACAAGGGCTAAAGATTGTGAAGATGTTGGAGGTGGTGTAGATTCATCATCAAGTATAATTCTTCTCCTTTTTAGTTTTGGAGAAGTTGGTGGTGGATCCGTGAGTTGAGTGGCAGTGATTTGAGTGGTAGGTGGTTGACTAACAGCTGTTGAAACAACTGGTGTTTCAACCACTGTTGTCATTCCAACAGATGATGTGTCATCTGATGTCTTCTGTTTTTTAGCAGGTGGTTTTGAGGTGGTGAAGTAATTTTTGGTGTGGCAGTGGTTGAAGTGGGTATGGCAGTGGTTGTGGTGTGTGTTGATGTAGCAGTTGTTTGGTTAACATCTACTAAAACCACTGAAGTCTCAAAAGCTATTGACACAACAGGTGTTTCAACTTCTGTTGCCTTGGAGGTTTGATGAGAAGAGCTTTTGGGAGGTTTAGGAGTGTGTTTTGTGGATTAGAAAGGTGTGGTTTTGGGTTGCCTTGGTTTTCTGGTAGGCCTTCTTTTAGGCGTAGGACTTTCTTCATCCTTAGGCTCAGAAGTACCCTGTTCTTCCCTTTGCATCAAAACTTCCTTCTCCTTTTGAAACCTTGATTTCCCTTTTGCCTCCATATCCCTTTTTAACCTTTCTTTTTCATCAGCTAAGGCATTTACGGTTTCATCAACCTTTTTAGAACCATCTGGTTTAGGGATGTCTGCAAGCATGCTAGATTTATCTGGTGCAATGTAAAGATCATCTTCATATCCCTTTTTCTTAAGCTGCCTCATTTTCTCCCCCTTTTGGCATCATTATGGTAGGAGGAGCAGTACCAGTGGTTTGTAACAAATGGGCCTTGATTGCCATGATGTCTTCTTGTGTATCCATGAACCTAGCTTCCATGACATTTCTGATCTTTTGAACTTGAATTTCATGTTGCTGATCAGCATATTCTCTTTGTTTTTGAAGCATAGGTTGAAATAAGTTCTAGAGCTCAGCAGGAGTAGGAGCAGATGATGGAGCAGATGTTGCAGCTGGTGCAGCACTGGGTGTTGCCTTTTTTGCTTTTAACAACTGTTGCAGCATAGACTTGATGTCTGCAACAGATGTTTCAATTGTATCAACCCTCTCCGTCAATTATCTATACTTTAAACCATCACCCAAAATAATGGGATCATCTGATTTCCCACTGGCAGTGGTTGTATCAGCAGTTGACTTAGGGAATGTATCCCAAAAGTCATCCGCTGATGCCCCTTTTTCTTGGTACTGGGGTCTTCTTCCCTCAACACTTGATAATTTTTTAATTGCACCAGTGGTTGGGATAAACTCACTGGTAAATATCAGAGGTGCTATGGAGGGAATTGCCTTCAAGGGAGTCTTATTTATGAAACAACTGGCCAAATGTAGATCTGTTGATCCAACACTTGTAGTTGCTGCTCCACTTGAACTATCACCAAGAGTTACATGTAACTCAAGGGATGTAACCTCCTCCGTTGTTGGTGGGTTAACAGTGATAGAAACACTAGACTCAGTCACTTGTTGGAGTATATTATCATTTACATGTGATTGAGAAGAACTGATTTGTGTCTGGGCAATATCAACTGCATCCAACAAGGGTAAGATTTGTGGTGGAATTTGTGCAGTGAGGATAGGGGTAGAAAGAGAATTTGCCCCGGGAGGAGGGCTGTGGATGATAGAATCAAGTGATTCCAGAGCATCATAACGTGGTGTCCCTGTGCTTACAACCTGATCTTTTTGTGAAGATGCAGGAGGAGTTTTAGGCAAGGGTGGAGATATTTCTTCCATCTGCTGTGAGGAAGTAGCTGCAGTGGTTATTTATGACTTTTGTTTTGTCACTAGTATTTGCTCTGTGATCACATCTTCCAGAGTTACCTTTTTAGTGGGTTTGGGGGGTTTTGAGATGTTTTCTTTTTGGACTTTTTAGTGGTTTTAGGTGTGGGTTTCACAGCAGTGGTTGTGCTGCTATGATCACCTAGAGCAGTGGGCTCAACAGCAGGTGCCTGAGGAGCAGTAGTAGCTGCTAAATTCTGCTAAGGTACCTCTGCTTGTGTTTTTGAAGGTTTTAACATTCTTGTGAATGTTTCAGCAGTTAAACTGTTTATTTGAATGGGAATACCCTATGTAAGCACATGGGCATTGTCCTTTGAAAACTTTTTATTGAAATAATAACTCAAAAACCTTGGAAATAATAAAAATGCTTTCTTATTAACATGTTTGACCAAATCATTAAAAATCTCTTGGGAGTAATTAAAGTTTTCTTCTTGCAAAATAGCATAGCCCAAGTATTGGATTTTTAATGGAATCTCATTAAAAGCGGTGGTCTTATTAGAAACACACATGAGGAGTGTGTGAAACATAAACCTCATGGCAGGAGGAAAACTGCCTTTTTGTAGATTATCTTTCTTCATTTGTTCCTTATAACCTCTTTCCAAAAAATCATTTTGATACTCTATTGGAAAAGAACTTTTATCTTGAAGTTCATCGAGTTCAAAAACTTCAAAAATGGTTTGAGGTGTGATTGAGAATTTTATACCCTTTATTGAAGAATTTATAGCTACAACCTTTTTGTCCACTGTTTCAAGGGTTGCATTTTTCCAAAACTCCCTTTGAGTAGTCAAGTAGACGGTTGCATCGCAGGTTAACAAAGTTTTATACTTTGTGGAAAAAAGTGTATCAATGATGGAATCAAAGGTTGTGGTTTCACTGGGTTTTTCGAGTATACCCAAGTAATTGTGTGAGGATTTGAACGGAATCTCAACCATGATTGAATCGGAGATGATGAAAGTGAAATGAAGAAGATGATGGATTTGAGAAAATTTGGGGAAAACTGATTTTGAAAGGAATTTTGAATTCGATTCGACAGTGAAAACCCTATTTGGGGTTTTGATCTGGGTTTTATAGATGGAAAAAGTGTATGCTGACGTGGCAGCGGTTACAAAGATCTGACGGATAAATACTGACCACGTGCCAACCTCTGATAGAAGGATGAATAATGGAGGACAATTGTTTAGGAAACCACTGAAGGATCAATACCAGTGGTTTACAAAGGTGAAATGAAAACATTGGGTGACTTTAACTATCAGTGGATAGCTGGTGTCAGTGGTTCAAAGCACTGAGGTTTGACAACAGTGTTTACCAAAGAAAATGAAGAAACAGAGGTTGACTTTTAGCAGTGGATAGCTCTTAACAAACAGATGTTTGCACCAAACAGTGGTTATGGCAGACTTTTAAGGATTTATGAAAATTTTCATTTTTAGCTATTTTTAGGATGAATTTCTAAATTTTTTTTAAACTTTTTAATCTTTTATTCATAGAAAAACAGGATTTTTCCTGTTATTCCATGTTTAGCATGCCAATCCTCGAGATCAGACTTTCAAAGATGGATGTATCTACTGCTTTTGTTAGCACATCTGCCAGTTGATCTTGAGTTGGTACATGATGCAAAGAAATCAGACCTTTTTCATAGCAATCCCTCACAAAGTGATGTCTGATGTCGATATGCTTGGTGATTGAATGTGAAACTGGATTTTTGATGATATTTTCTGCTGCTTGACTATCCAGCATGAGTGGTATTTTTAAAGCAGTGATACCAAAATCCAGCAACTGATTTTGAAGCCACAGGAGTTGGGCTATACAGCTTACAGCAGCAATGTATTCAGCTTCAGCAGTGGATGTTGAAATAGCTGCTTGCTTTTTGCTTTGTCAAGATACCAAGCAATTGCCTAGAAATTGGCACCCTCCTGATGTGGACTTCCTTGTGGTGTTACATCCAGCAAAGTCACTATCTGAGTATCCTGAAAGCTTGACATTCCCATTAGCTGGATACCAGATACCAAGTGTGGGAGCACCTTTTATGTATCTGAATATCCTTTTTACAGGAATAAGATGTGACTTTCTTGGGGCTGATTGATTTCTTGCATAAACACATGTTGCAAACATGATGTCTGGCCTAGATGCAGTTAGGTACAATAGAGACCCAATCATGCTTCTATATAAGGTTTGGTCAATCAACTCATCCTTTTCATCAGACAGGACTAACTTTGTGGTTGCCATGTGAGTACTGCATGGTTTACAATCATTCATATCAAATTTGTTTAAAAGTTATTTTGCATATTTTCTTTGATGAATGAATGTTCCATTTTGCATTTGCTGAACTTGGAGACCAAGAAAGCATTGCAGTTCACCCATTGCACTCATCTCAAACTCAGCTGTCATGAGTTGTCTAAACTCTTCACACATTTTATGACATGTGCTTCCAAAGATGATGTCATCCACATAAATCTGGACAATCATCAAATCCCTCCCTCTCCATTTTAAAAATAATGTTTTATCAATTGTACCTCTTTTGAAACCAATAGAGAGTAGGAATGTGGAAAGAGTTTCATACCAGGCGCTAGGTGCTTGTTTCAGGCCATACAGGGCTTTATTGAGCTTGTAGACATGATCTGGATAAAATGGATCCTCAAAACCTGGAGCTTGAAAAACATACACCTCTTCTTGAATTGTACCATAGAGGAAAGCACATTTGATATCCATTTGAAACACCTTCATGTTGTGGTTGACAGCAAAGGCCAGGAACAGTCTTATAGCTTCCAATGTAGCTACAGGGGCAAAAGTTTCATCATAGTCAATCCCCTCTTCCTGTCTGTAACCTTGAACCAGTAGCCTAGCTTTATTCTTGACAACAATGTCCCTTTAATCAGTTTTATTCTTAAAGACCCACTTTGTGCCTATGGGACTTACATACTCTGGCAGTGGTACAAGCTCCCATACTTGTTGTCTTTGAAACTGTTGGAGCTCCTCTTACATGGCTTCTACCCAACTGTTGTCTTTTAGTGCCTCTTGTTACTTGACAGGTTGATGGAGTGATAGAAAACCAGCAAAAAGACTAATGTTTTAGGATTGGCTTCTTGTGAGCACCCCTTCATTGATGTTGCCAATGATTTGATCAGGTGGATGAGATCTCAAGAAGATTAAATCTCCTTGGTATGGTATGATGGAATTTGTTGGTGAAGGCTGCAAATGTGAATCATCTGAGCTAACATCTGTTGAGGCTTTTGAAGACTCAACATTTGTTTGAAATGGAGGTGGAGGGATTGGTGGAAGTGGTGTAACACTTGATGGACTTTTATCCACTGATGGTAGATTTTGACCAACAGTGGTTTTGGATGTGGAAGCAGATGATGAAGGGCTACTTTGGTCAACAACTGTTGAGGTAGC
Organism: Helianthus tuberosus; assembly: GCA_030545235.1. Taxonomy (NCBI): domain Eukaryota; kingdom Viridiplantae; phylum Streptophyta; class Magnoliopsida; order Asterales; family Asteraceae; genus Helianthus; species Helianthus tuberosus. The sequence continues at coordinate 473,917 of JARYGA010008826.1, read as the reverse complement.
AGTGGTTGGACTTTGACAGCTGTTTTGAACACCTGATGCCCCAATGGAGGATTTGAATCTTTGTTGTGGGATCACAACTTCATATCCATATTCTTGTGGAGGAGTTTGAGATGGACCTGCACTGTTAGTCTTGACAGCAGTATTTTCAAAGGTGAATTTATCAAGATTAAATAGTTCTGCAGGATTTGCAGGGATTTTCATTGATGAAAGTTCATTGAACTTCACATCTAAAGTCTCTTCCACTGTCTTAGTCCTGGTGTTAAACACCTTGTAGGCCTTAGCAGTGGTTGAGTATCCCAAATGGTATCCATTGTTTACTTTGGCTGCAAATTTTGAAATGGAATCTTTTAGGTTTAAAATGAAACATGGGCAGCCAAATACTTTAAAGTATGAGATCAGTGGTTTGATTTTATACAGAATTTCATAAGCAGTCTTTTCATGCATAGGGTTTATTAAAACTCTGTTTTGGACATAGCAAGCTGTGTTTACTGCCTCTGCCTAGAAAGTTAAAGGCAAACCTGAATCTGCAAGCATGGTTCTGGCTGCTTCAATCAGATTTCTGTTCTTTCTCTCAACTAACCCATTCTGCTCTGGTGTTCTTGGAATGCTGTACTGCCTTACAATTCCTTTTGACACACAGAAGGCATCCAACTCCTTATTTTTGAATTCTGTGCCATTGTCACTTCTAAAGACTTTAACTGGCAAGTCAAACTGCTTTTCAACCTGTGTCACAAAGTCTTGCAATATGCCTGCAGTCTCATCTTTAGACTGTAAGAAATAAGTCCATGTAAACCTAGAAAAGTCATCAACTATCCCCAAACAATATCTTTTCTTTTTAAGACTCATGACTTTAACTGGGCCAAACAAATCCATGTGCAGCATTTGCAAGCACTGGGTTGTTTTCGACTCTTCAATGGGCTTAAAGGAGCTTCTATGTTGTTTTCCTTTTAAGCAGGAAACACAATGCTCAGGACATGAAAATGATTTTTGGGGAAGACCTCTTACAAGGCCATTTTTTTTTTTTTTACAAAGTGGTGATTGTTATGAGATTTGTGTGCCCCAATCTTCTGTGCCATAGCTCTGTCTCTTTATTAGAGGCAGCTGAGAACAGACATGCATCAGTTCTGGGGCTCTCTTTTGACAAATCAACCACATAAACATTGCCACTTCTTTTAGCAACAAGTTTAGTTTTTCCATTTTTTATTATTTCTTCAATCTTTTTGACCATTTCTGGCCCAACAATCCTACAAAAATCTTTAGTGAAGAATGACCCAAACCCTTTGTCACTCATTTGAGACACACTAAGAAGGTTGAATTTTAGATTGTCTATTAGATTAACATTTTTAAACCTAACATTTCCAGACTGTACTGTACCAGAACCCATCACCTTTCCCTTACTATTATTCCCAAAAGATATATCAACCCCTCCCTGATTTTTTAATTCTTTGAGAAGGGCTCTACATCCTGTCATGTGCCTGGAGCCTCCACTATCTATATTCCAAAGACTATCTAAACATGAAGAAGCTCCATGCACATCAAGTAAATTATTAGTTCAGGAGGGTCTCCAAAGCCAAGATGGCTTTAGATGGGGTCTCAACAGTGTCTGTGTTAAGTTCAGGTGGATGGACAGTGGTTAGCTCAGGGGTTTGGTCAGTTTTTGAGACATTTTTTCTCTAACCACTGCTGGGGGTCATTTCCCAACAACTGTTGGTAACCAAAGGGATGCCTGTTCACTCTGGGTTTAGAGGGCCTTTTGTAGGCCTCATAAACGTGTAGAACCCTTGGGTATGGTGGTTGACCTTTACCTCTTTGGTATTGGTTAGCAGGGGGTGCATCAGTCACCTGAACTTCTCTTTTAGCAGAGGTTTGGTTCAGTGTTGTGTAACAGCGGCTGGAATTGTGGTTGTTTCTTGACTTGTGGTTTTGATGGACTCATTGGTGTTTTAGACATGTACTCATCCTTTTTGACCTCATAGGATTTTAAGTACACACAATGCTGAGTAGTATGGTTGGTTTTACCACAGATGGTGCAGCTCTTCGAAGGATGAATGATACTTGTTTTGTTAATGTCATAAGCTTTCAAGTGAAAACAATCTTTGGTCAAATGAATTTTCTTTTCACAGAAATCACAAAACAAGTTTTTAATCTTTTCTTTCTTTTTCTTCTTTTTAGACTCCTTAGAAACAGAGTTTTGAACTACTGCTGTGATGTCCTTAAGAGGAATTACTTTTGCCTTGATAGCTTTGACACCATCTATAGTTGTGAAGTCCATTGGTTTAAAGTTTCCAAGGATGTCACACTCATCAGACCATGTGGGTTTAAATTGGTATTTCTCAATTTCCTCAAAAGTTGAGGACCGCACAGGTCTTTCCAAAGTGATTTTGTTACCAAGTTTGTCAGTGATTTTCACTTCTTGGCCATCCTTGTTGGTTGGAATGATTTCAGCAGTGGTTTGAACAGATTTTTCAAAAGCACTGTTTTCAACATCATCATGTTTTCTATATCCAACACCAAATTTGACATTGCTTTTAATCTGTTTTTCAAGCATGACCTCATAACCTTTGCAGGATTCCACCCACTTTTCACATGTGATCTGGGTGGATTCCAACTCCTTTTTACAAACTTGATATTTTTCTATCATGGTTTGAAGTTGGTCCTTGGTTATGCTCTGCTCTTGTTTGAGGCTACAAATTTCACTATCCTTTTCTGACAATTTGTTTTTCAATTCTTTTAAAGACTTTTCAAATTGTACTTCACAGGTTAGCAATTTATCAACAAGGTTTTCATTCACCTCCTTAATGTTAACAAATGCTATGATGCATTTGTCTGAACAAAGGTTTTTAAGGACCTTGGGTGATACCTTGCTTGCAGCCATCATTGCACAGTCACAAGCATGCTCTTCTTCATCATCCACATTCTTTTCCTTTTCACCATGTTTCTTCTCTTCATCTTCAGACCAGGGGGCAGACAGTGGTTCAATCAGGGGTTCTGAATTTTCTCCCAACAGTATTTCATCAGCAACTGCAGTAACCACTGCTTTAGCAATTGTATCCACTGTTTCATCATTTGACTGTCCTTCATCAGCTGTCAGCCCATTTTGCACAGACTCCAATGCTACAAAACAAAAGTCATCACTAGAAACAACATTATTAGCAAGGAGAGCAAAATTTTCATCACCTAGCTCATCAGGTAAGCTACTCCAGTCAATAAAGCCTTGGGTGAAAAAGCTTTGCTGATCTGGTTGAACCACTGCTGGTGCAGTTGGTTGAGGTGCAGCTGGTTGCACTTGAACCTGAGGAGCTGGTGCCTGGACATACTGTATCTGAGGGACAGTGGTTTGGACATAATGCACAGGAACAGGGGTTGTAGGGTGTGCATAGTGAGCAGTGTTTACATGAGCAGCAGGGGTACAATGATTATAATTCACAGTGGTTTGGTTTTGAGGTAGGATGTGTGATAATTGGTCCAGTTGTTTGACTCCTACACTCTCTAGCAAAATGACCTAGCCTATTGCACTTGTAGCATTTTATTTTTGACTTATCCAACCCTACTTTTAAATTCCCATGTTACCCTGGAAATTTTCTCCCTGTCCTTTTTGTAAAACTTGCTGGTTCTCACACTTAACAAAGTAAGTTGGTGCAAAATATTCACCTTTTCTAAATCAGTTGGATCAAAATGTTGTAAATCATTGAGTTTAAAACACGGATTATCAGAGTTCTGGCTTTCTCCATTTGCTGTGAAAGCATAACTGGATGAGTGAGGATCAGAGTTGAAGTTACCACCAGCAGTTATGTCAATAAAATGATCATAACTCTGATCCTTACTACTGCCAGACTCTTCATGACCCAAAAGAGCTGTGTTGCCAAATGCATAGTCATCTGCAACTTTACCAGACTCTTGCAACTTCTTTTTCTAGTTTAACTCCCTTTCATAGGTCAGGAGTCTACCATGAAGTTGGGTCAGGGTCAGATCTTTGAACCCAACAGAGTTTCTAGTCACAAAAGCAATTGTGTCCCATTTTTCAGGTAATGATCTAAGAAACCTGCTATTTTGTGTTGAATTAGCAAACTCAACATTAACAAGTCTTAGCTCACTAATGAGACAACTGAAACGTTCAAATTGTTGTGTTAATGTTTCACTCTTAACGTGACAAAATGTTTCATACTGTTGATTCAGAATTTCCCTATTATTTTCAATTACTTTTTCCGTTCCCCAAACTGTTCCTTCAGTGCATCCCACAATTCCTTGGCACTGTTACAGTGTAACAGCCCAGCATAAATCTCATTTGTTAGTGCAGATGCAACGATGCTGAATGCCTTGGCATCTGGTTCAATTTTCTGAAAATCCTGGTCCGTATAGTTCTCAATTTTCTTAGGAACAAATACCTTGATATCCTCAGCACTCGGCACCATTGGAACATGTGGTCCAAAGATAACCGACTTCCAACATCCGGTATTCTGTTGAGCAAGGATGTGTCCCATCCTTCTTTGCCAGATGATGTACTCATTCCGTTTCAACATGGGTGGTTTGAAGAGTGAACCGATGCTATTGTTAACATCTTGTGATTGTGACGTCATCCTGGTTGTTTTACAGGTATTGATTAATCAACTTTGTTGGTGATTAAATCTTACTCTGTTTTTCAACAAAAACAAACAATCAAAAGTATCAATGAGATCGAGCTGAACTTTTATGTCAAATTGATTGTTAGATCGAATTTGACTGTCCTAAGCTCTGATACCAATTGTTAGGATCTATGTTTGATTGATTGTAGTTTTGTTTAACAAATTGAAGATGAAACTGTATTAAGTGCAGCAGAATTAAGATGGTATAAACTTTCAACACAATCGAACGAGAGAACAATTCTAAGCACACATGTTTGACATCAAACCGAATGATTATATTTATTACAATCAACGATTACAATATGCATGCATGCAAAAGTCTCCCCCTCAGCCTGAGCTCACAAGATTGCTTGTACAGAATGATAGAGATGAAAGAGCTAATAGAACAGTACAGGGTACTGCTCTATTTATACTGCAAAGCAAACCACTGTGGCATCTTTGCTGACGTCACCATTGATAGTGACATCTAACTTCCTAACAACCTGAAACTACTGATCTATACAAACACTGTTATCTAAACACTGTTTATCTAAACAACTTATTACAATACAAATAAGAAAGCAAACAACTGATTCTTCATTCCACTGCTTCAGCCCTAGCAGTGCTTTGGTCTTCAGCAGTACTTGAGTTGAATCAGTAGATTGCCTAAGCAGTACTTTGTCTTCAACAGTATTTGGGAAGCAACAGTTGTTGTAGACCATCAGTAGTTATAACGTATCAGTACTTAGAAGGCAGCAGTTGTTAGAATCACCACCAAAGGGGAAAGACTGATTGCAAACCACTGCTTATTCTGGATCCACTGCCCTGATCCAGTTTTGGCTCTATATCATCTGTTCCTCTATAGGGTTCAATCCTAACAAAGGTTTTATTCATCCTAGCTCGTCACCCTGGGGAGCTCCTATACGGTTCGTCAAGAAGAAGGACGGCACTTTTCGTATGTGCATCGATTATCGTGAGCTGAACAAAGTTACCATCAAAAACCGTTACCCACTCTCGCGCATTGACGATCTGTTCGACCAGCTGCAAGGGTCGAGTTACTATTCTAAGATTGATCTGTGATCAGGTTATCATCAGTTGAGAGTCCATGATGTGGACATCTCTAAGTCTGCTTTCAGAACTCGTTATGGTCCTTACGAATTCCTTGTTGTGCCTTTTGGAATGATGAACGCATCAGCGGTTTTCATGGATCTTATGAACCGAGTATGCAACCTATCTTGACAAGTTTGTGATAGTATTCATCGATGACATCCTGATCTACTTGAAGAATCAAGAAGAACACGAGCAACATCTATGTCTCATTCTAGAACTTTTTCGGAACGAACAACTCTACGCCAAATTCTCGAAATGTGACTTCTGGCTCTGCGAAGTCCATTTGCTCGGACACGTGGTCAATGAAGCTAGGATTCACGTCGATCCTGACTCTATTAAGAATTGGCCTACACCCAAGACTCCCACTGAAATCTGCCAATTCTTGGGATTGGCAGGATACTATCATAGATTTATCGAGGAATTTTCAAAGATTGCTCAGCCCCTCACAACTCTGACCGAAAAGGGTATTGCTTACAAATGGAATGGTGCTCAGGAATCTGCATTTCAAAAACTGAAGGAGAAACTTTATAGTGCTCCTATCCTTTCATTACCTGAAGGTACCGATGATTTTGTTGTCTACTGCGATCCGTCGATTCAAGAACTTGGTTGCGTGTTGATGCAACGCGAGAAAGTTATAGCTTACGCCTCTCGACAACTCAAGACCCACGAACGGAATTACACATCACACGACTTGGAACTGGGAGCAGTAGCCTTCGCACTCAAGATTTGGAGACATTACTTGTACGGTACCAAGTGCACGATTTACGCCGATCACAAAAGTTTACAGCACATATTGGACCAAAAGGACTGATAATTGATTTGACCACACACTACTAGATAGGTCGCATACCTGCTTATTGGGCTTGATTTACTGGACCGTACATACTGATTTAGACCGCACACCATGTATTGTAATTGAACTATCCAGACTCTACTGTTTATGTGGCCTGTATAAATGCTTGTATGAGAAATAGGAAACTTGTGTGCTACGTGTTGAATACGTGAATACATGACGTTATTTGAATACGAGCCTAATTAAATATGGTAACTATAATAGGACGTGATTGACCAACTCCTAAAACAAGTAAACCATCTGCCGAGCAAACTAAGATGAGTTCACACACTTTTTTAAAAGCATGCGTTGCCGATGGTTGGGAAACGGAACGATAAACACTTTCCCTGGTTTGGGATTGATTACTATTTCTGGTATGGAATACAGTTAATAACTTTTCAAATTAGATGCAATAAGTGTACTAAACGAAACTCTATCATGAAGTCCCTACTTACGATAACGATTAGTCGCCGGTGGCTGGCGAACGGGTTATTAGTTGACAGCGCTATTTAGGTTTCACCAACCTCACACCATGCCTGGAGAGGATCAGTCGTGAACTAATAGACTCAGGCAAACTGTTAATAATGATAGACATTGACAAAAAGGGGCAAACAGACATGAGGTCGAAGAGTATTCGGTATGATGCAGTTTTGTGACAACTGCCAAATTTGCATGTATCCGTACAATTAATTAATTATGATTAGTGCTTAATGACTGTGCTGAATTACAATTGATGACTTAAACTGCTTTCTGATTTCTGTATCATACTTACATGTGCATCACATATTACATAATGTCACCTCATTATCACATGCAAACTTTATTGACATACATGATGCACAAAACACAGTTAGCACAGTTAACGGGCAAGACAGGAATATGCTGACGGGGTTCAGTACATAGACTGACAGTGATTTGACACCCAGTATGAGCCAGAAACAAAGTTCTACACTAGTATGGAGTGTAGGGAACTAAGGACCATAAAACTGCGTCACTAGGTGATAGTTTAAGTGCCGGGAAGTGCCTAAAACTCACCCAAAGTGCAGAATTCTGCAAATTTCAGCAAAATTCAGCATTTAACATACTAGTATCATGCAGAAAATATGGCGAAATGGCCCTGAATGCTTTCCTAAGTATCGGGAATTAAAAGTGTCGCAAAAAGTTACATAAAATACACTATCCGATATAACTTAGCACTTTAAAAAATCGGTACCTAACCGAACAACCAGACTTTACCCGGAACACTAAAATATTGCTAGAAACGTTGTTTCACTTTTTCTGAGCTAGTCATGGTTCCCGAGCACACTAACATATTACATAAAGCATGAAACATACTAGACACAAGACTTGACACTTAACACCCCACTAAATCACCTACTTACCATTTAATTAACACTTAGCCCCCCTTTTTTGTGTGTGGACGGTCACTTGTGGCCCCACCATAGATCCCACAAAATCTCACTTGATCCCCATAATCTTGCTAAGATCCTATGTGATCTCTAATGATCTTGTAGAAGATATGTTGTGTACTTATGGATCTTCAAAGATTGGAAAACTAGTATATAATACTCACAAGGCCTTCATGTCATCTTCAACCTCCATCCATCTTCTCCATCCCTTCAAAACTTACGGCCCAAACACCCCCATACTACCATAATTTTTCTAGCTAATTCCCAAGTAGTCTATGGTGATTCTAAGGTGTCTTAACCCTATCTAAGAAGGTTGCAAGCAACGGAACTTGAAGGACCACTCTCTAGTGCTTTTATCCACCTCATTTGTCATAATCATCTTCTTGTGTTCTTCCCTAGCTTAGAGCTAGTAGTAAGATCCTTTTTAACCCTTGTTACTTCTATTTTTAGTGGTTAAAAGATATGTTATGGTGTAAATCACAAGAACATTAAAAGACATGAACATGAATCTTGAACATAAAGCTTTACACGATGAAACATAATGAAATATTGTTAGAATGATGTTGTTTTGAATATGTTGATGATTGCTTGTTGATTTCTTGGTAATGTGATATTGATCATCATATGGAACTTGTTAAATGATGATTAGAAACATGATTTAACAAGATTAGGAGATGATTATGTGTTTACATAAAATAATCATGTTCTAATAAAAATATGAACTTGATAATAAAGATGATTTCTTGAAATATAAGTAAAACAAGTAGGTTGATGATCATGTAGATCCGAGATTTACAAATGACTTTTCTAAACAAACCAAGTTCAAGAGACGGTTTTTTAAAGATCATAACTTTTCTTGCACTTACATTATTTTTGGAAATAAAATAGTTTTGTAAAATGAGTTCACAAGTTGTAAACATCTAGAAATCCCGAGAATGAGATTTTAACAAAAGTAAATACATTTTGGAAGGTAACTAAAGCCACTAAGCGCCTTACCAAGTTACTACGCGTTTTTGTAAAACATCAAGTTCATGTTGTATTATAAATGGAATAGTTTTGCACGTGGTAAGTGTAATATTGTTTAGAGAATGATTGTTGATGGTTTGAATGATTTTTGGAATAGAAAATGATATGCTTATTAGCATGGACACCTCCGTTTTCAAAGGAAACTATGGCGAAATTTTATAAAAATGTAAACACTTAGAAAATATTTTCTAACAAATGTTACAAGTGTGTTTTAAATTTTGGTTTTTCAAAATAAACTTCGCCATAGACAATATACAAAATCAAAAGTAATTCGAGGATGATTTTATAAATAAAAATGGAAAAATATATATTCTAAATATATATTTTATATTCAAACCCTTGTGTGAATATTTGTATACTTGGTGGAATAGTTATATTATTTTAGGGTAAAATAATATAACTTAAAAAATACCATGGAAATTACAATTCCAAAATAATACCAAAAATCACAAGGAATGAATATTTAAGTTACACACTTATTATTGTGAAACCGAACGCAAAAACGTAACTTATGTTATATTCCGGAAAATACTCTTGCAAATATATTTTTGGACAAATATTATTTTGGATACGGAAGACATAAAAATATGATTTTTATTACAAAGTGTATCATATTTTCGACAAGATGAAAATATATTATTTTTGGGAAGTTATAATATATTTTCCTAGTATATTTAGAAGATATATAATTTTTGGGAAAAATATATATTTTCTTGGGAAGACATTATTTTTGACAAATAAGTTATATATATTTTCTAAGTGGGACTTAAAAATATATTATTTCGGAACTACAATGTACCTGTATGAGATACCCCATCCTTGGGAAGGAAATACGAAAATTAAATATTTGAGAAGTATTATTACAAAAATATTGAAGACACTTTAAAACGTAACTCAAAGGCACTAATCAATACAAAGGCAATGCACGACCCGTTCATCTAATAGACCCAAGTACATTGTAGGTAATCGTGTTTGCTGAAGGGATTTGGGTTACGATTACCGAAGACGCAATACTGTGAGTTCATATCCCGCTTTTCTATTAACTGTTTTCAGTTTTATACTTCGGGGGTGAAATACATGTTACAATTGTTACAAACGTTTATTACATGGTATGGTTAGCTTAAGGAGGGTTACTACTTAGATCATGTGAGTGGTGGGTACAACACTTAAGGCCATTAATCCTCATCGTAGGACCGAGGGACATGAGTGATAGATCTATTCGGGTGTAGCGAGCCCCACCCCTGAGTCCGCTGAGTGGACCATGAGGTGACTATGTCTTATTGACGAAATCTGCTAGGTTTGAAGTCTTCCTGCATCACTTCACACATATCAATGGCCTTGCAAACCATTGGTGATCTCTTTTTCCTTATTGCTACATGTATTTCAGGGAATTTATAAGTGGATCTGGGGGGCGTTGGAAGTTTTTACGCTGCGTTAAGAATAAAGATGTCATCCATGGTCTTTGAGTTTAGTTAGTGTGTCTTATTCCTGGACGGGACACATCTTCCAAACCTTGGTGTTATTCAATATCCTCTGAAGAGTCCTGAATGAACTCATAAACAATTTGTACGGTTTGTAAAATTTGAATTTAAAGTCTACGTTTTTGAACAATGTTGTTATGTTTTAAACTTATTTAATGGATGACGAATCTATGGTTTTATCATATAGTGTTGTTATGATCGTATGCAATGGTATTAAGAAGTCACACCAATAATCACGCTTCCGCAAAAGTCAGGGTGTTACAAGTGGGGTAGCTCCCCATGGCATGATATAAATGAGTAACTTAACAACTTAAACAACTTTTATGGAATTAAAAGTGGACAACTCGTGAACTCGCCAACTTTATGTTGATGCCCTACTGCATGCTTTGTAGGTACTTAGTGATGGCAGGAGCTTGCAGCTTGGGAAGTGTAGTGGTCGCATTAACCCGTGTTGGGTTTTTAATAAATTTAAACATTGGACTTTTGGTTGAACTGTTTAACCTATGCTTCCGCTATTATCTTTAAACATTTTTTTAAACTAAAGACTTTGGATGTGAACTTTATTAGTCACTAATCGTATTACTGATAAAACTGCTTTGTTACTATGATTGTTCAATATGATTGGCGGCTGGGTCCTGGTCGGTCACACGCCTCGCGGTAGTACTCCGCACGTGGAAATTGAGGGTGTGACAACACAATGCTAGACCATATAAGAAATGAGGATTTTAGGGAAAGGTTAGGACAAGCTACTATTTTGGATAAGATAAAGGAAGGAAGATTGAGATGGTTTGGGCATGTGAAAAGGAGGAAATTGACAGCACCAGTTAGAGCAGTAGATGGCCTAACTTTGGAAGGGAGGAGGAGTCGAGGTTGGCCCAAGTTGACTTGGGATGAGCGGATTAGAAAAGATTTGTTAGAGTTACACCTCTCTGAGGGCATTGTCCAAGATAGGGGTTTATGGAGACGTAGGATTAAGGTTAAGGACTTTTAGGAGTAGATTCATTAGGTCTGAGCATTGGGGAACTTGCTTAGCGTTTCTTTCTTTATGGTCTAGGCGGATTTTGCAGTGATTGTTGTTGTTTTTTTTTTTTTCATAAATGCTTAAGTGGGATCTTGTAATTTGAAATATTTGCTCTATTTCACTATGTTACCTAGCCAACACTTCTTTGCTATTTAGTAGTGCTTTGTTTATAGATTTGTTTGGTTTCTCGCTTTCCTACTATATGCCTTTGGTATTGGGGGTCTCTCTAGAAGAAGCCTCTCTATCCCTAGGGATAAAGGTAAGTTGTGCTTACATCTCGCCCTCCCCAGACCCTACCAGTAGCTTTGCTATTTGTGAGATTTACTGGGTACTATCATCAACCATGAACCAACATCACATAACTTTAAAATTGTCATCAGCCATGAACCAACATCACATAATAATGCAATTGTGATCTCATAACCTGTAAACTATCATGCAACTGTAAACTATAACATGCCTAAACATAACCAACATCGCATTATTGATGCAATTGTAAATTTTCATCAACCACATCTTATCATTTTGATGCAACTGTAAGCTATAACATAATCAACCATACTAACTTGTACTTAAACATAACCAACTAACAACATGCAAACTATAAATTGTCCATCAAACATACTAACCTGCAACATCACTTATGATCAAAAGAAATCCAATAAAGTAGTTACTAAAAATCATACATACCGAATTGATCAACGCAAATGATCAACTAAAAAGTGCTAACTACCTAGTGCTAACATAATCTTCTGCTAACTTATAGTTAGCATAATTATGAATCGTAATAGTGGTTCCAACGTCCTAGTTGATCATGTCCAGCTAACCACGTTCAAATCTGACGTCCATGATCTTGTTGTTCCAAAATCAGAGTACCATCATCATGATGGAGAGTGTGAAACATGGATGTTCAAGTGATTATGTAACGTGGTTTAGCTTGTTTTATATGATTATATGCCTGGAATTAGCTTATTGCGAGCGATTGTATGTTTGCAGGCAAAACAAGTGAATTCGGTGAAGTCAAGGGGCCATGCGGTCATTAATCTAAAGATGAATTTAGCGAAAATGCAAGAGGATTATGAAGGAAAGAAGTATAGGGGGTGGAAGTACTATTACATGGAAGTTAATTGTGAGTTATAGTTAAGTTACAAGTTTGCAATCATGAGACACTAAAGTTGAGGGGCTTAATTCTCATTAATTGAAAGTTAAAAATAGTAAAGTAACATATAGAATTATGAAAGATTAAAAGTAGAGGGGGATGAATTGACAATAAGTGAAAGTTGCGTGTGAGAAGGAACATGGAGTTGGAAATCACGATGGGAGCTACGGCTCAAAAATCGTAACTTACGGTTTTTGCATGGTTTCACAAAAAAAGGAATAACAGCATAGCATTGTGGCTTACGGTCAGGAGTTATGGCTTATGGATTGGAACAGTACACAACATATAAAAGTCGTAACCTACGGTTTGAAACCGTAGGTGATGGCGATGGGATAGGAAGCATGCACATGGTTTTTGTGGAACAACCTCAAAAGGTTTTTAAACCCTAATGGCCGAACGCTCCTCCCTCTGGAGATTGGCAGCAACATCTAGAAGCTTCATTCACGAAAAAGTTTGGCAGCCATTTACATAACTTTCTTAGCTCTCAAAGCATCACAACATCATCATCATTCATCATAAAACATTCGCGCAATACCAATTCGATCATGAATTCATCATTCTACAACACTCTTGAGAATTGTTCGAACATCATGAGCGGCTAGATTTCCCGTGACCGTCTCCGGGAATAGGGTTTGTGTTTAAACATTGGGTTGCGTATTGTTACGACTTTTTGGATTAGGATTCGATTAAACCTTCGGTTAGTCGTTCTTATTGTTTCTTGTTCGATTAAACAATATTTAATTATCGTAATCATTCTTGTTCATCAACGACCGAGATTAAATACTAGGTTGTCATTGTTTTAAACCTTTAATCATTGAATCTGTTAATGTTTATGAAATCTGAAATTGGTAATTAACTGGAGTACTATTCATTTGCATCAATCCTTTGATTTCGATCGCGGATCATTGCAATCAGATATATTATTTATCAAAAACAGTTTTCAAATCATGTCTATGTGATTTCCACCTGGTAGTACCAAGTAAAACGATTTTCTGTATAACCTGAAAACCCGGAGATTGGTTCTTTTCTCATAATTTTTTACAACTCCAATTTACATTTGTTTTAACAATTACTCTCACAAACTCCAAAAAAGCAATTAGGTTTTAATTTAGATAATAGTCATTAACAATGAGCTTTCATACTTTTCAATGGTTCCCCGTGGATTCGACACCCTACTTACCCTTTACTAGTAAAAGGTGAATAGGACATTTTCACTTATATTTTTGACCGAACATACGACATCGATGAAAATGGCGTCGTTGCCGGGGAATCGGTGCGCATAGTTTAGTTAGTTATTTTTTCTTAAAAATTCAAAAAATCATAAAAAAAATTAGAAAAACCCAAAAAAAATCCAAAAATATTTCCTTTTGTTTGTCTTTTAATTGTTTCTTTCCATATTATGCTTGGTTTCTTGTTTGTCTGTGTGCAGGTGATCCTCGTGTTGCATGCATACCAGGTTTTCCAAGAAATCATCACCGCTCTTGTTTTGGTCAAAAATTACCAAAGCAATTAAGTGATTAAATTAGTTAAGTAAGGTAGTGTGCTAAGAATGCATATAAAAAATATGCCAATTGAGTTGTTTATAAAAAAGGTTTTCAGGATACGGCTCGGGATATTGAGTTGTATCAATAATCAAACAATGAGCAAAAATGTAAAGGATGACACAAGATGTACGAGGAAAGCCCTTGATCAATCTAGATCGCCGGCATAAAACCTCGGCAGCTGACAATCGCAGCTGCCTTGTTCTTCTTATTGCTTCAAATATCAGGATACAGTGTAGGATATGATGCGGATCAACTAAGTGTTACAATGTAATTTGAATACAAGTGTTAGTGTGTCGTGAATGTTTGCTGCCAGAGAGAAAAAGTGTGCGAAAGATTGTGTGCCTTAATCTGATCCGATCAATCCCTTTTATAGTAAAGAAACTAACTAACTATCCTATTATTCCGGGATTCAGCGAATATTCCACATGTGAACGTTGCAGTCCGCGTCTTCCGTCTTCAACGTCTATAACCCAACTGATTTGCCCGGGTCTTGAGGAGAAGAAGTCCAGCTGAATGTTAGAGACTTGCACTTCTTAATCTGCACATGGTTAATTAGTTACTATCAGGATATCATATCAGAGTGTTACCAATATCCTGATTCAGTATCCTGGTCACAAATAAACAAACAAAGTCAGAATATCAATCAGGATATATAGGCAGGAAATCACCCATAACAATTGTCCCCAAAAATATATCTGTTGGTAATCCAACGGATATATTTTTTATCTCTCAAATCGGGGTTAATAACTTGAAATGACGATTGATGTGACTTTGTGCAACTTCCAAGGCGACATTTACTCTTTCCCCCCCTATATTCTGCCTTTATTTAGCTGGCTTAACCAGCATTATGATCATCATTTCTCCAAGCGAATTTCAGGTATTTCCTTTTTTTCTCCCCTTTTTCTTTCTTTGTTTAAATTGCTCCTTTCTTGGTCGAGATTTTCCATGGCTGCCCGAACTAGATCCCAAACGGCAGACTCTTCTCCTACTTTTCATAACCAGAACCTGCTAAAAGAACCCTCAAAAGAGGTGTGTTCCTTTGACAACGCCAACATCGCGGCCTTGCGAGCCTCCTGTGCCTTCCCTGCCGGAGCAATCTTCCATCCGTTTGACTGAGAGGTCCGATCGGATTTTTGTTCCGACGAGTCGGTATGCTTTTTTGCTTATCCTTTCTCCATAGGGCTTCAATATCCATTTTCAGCCTTCATATGTCGTTTCTTCGAGCTTACTGGCCTTAGCTTCGCCCAAACCATGCCCATGGTTTGGCGCGTATTAGTTACCTTGGAGCGGATTAAAGCTCGTCGCATGCCTAACTTGTGCATCGAAGATCTTCCGATGGCCTATCGTTTAAGATCCCATGGTTCCAGCCGGTTCCTTCTATTTTCTATCTCCAAAGATCCTCTCATTCTTAAGGCTACCAAGAATGAGGATAAATGGAGAAGAAATTTCTTTTTTTGTAAAAAGGGACTCCATTGACAGGGGTTTTGACCTTCCTAAGAGATGGTTGACTTCCGGTAGGATTTAGGGTTTTAGGAATATCCCCAATCATATCCCGAGACTACATCTTGAACTGGTATGCTGATATGTTTATTTTTTGTAGCAAACTTCAAGGAATTAGCTCCCCCAAGTGCCGAATCGGAAGGAAGAATAAAAGAAATCTACAAGCTTCTGGAAAGTGAGAGGACTTTTACCCTGCTACTTACAAGTTCAAGTCAAAGATCAAGTTCCATCATGTTTGGTAAGCATATTTTCAGAAGTTATTTTAATTTATCAAACCGATTATATTTTAAGGGTATAACAAGACTGAACGTATCTTCCCTCATGCAGTGCCGGTTACCAATCTTGAAGGCTTCCAACTTGACGAGTTGGACAGTTACTCCGACCTCGCGTCTGTTAAGCAAGAAACTAATCCCAAGCCAGCGGTTGCACCAAAGCCTTCCGGTTTGAAGACTGCTACTGCACCCAAAGCTCCCCCGGCATCCAGGACTCGAGCCTCCAGTTCCCAGAAGAGGAAGGAAGCAGACTACCCTGCTACCCCCCATGTGTTCCCATTTGAGAACTATGGGTTCACAGAATCCGGCAAATTCATGACTGGCTTCCTCAACCAGGTTAGTATCCTTGACCTATATCCTGCACCATATGCTGGTTATCAATGTTTATTAAGGCTAATACCTGTTTTCTTATTTTGCAGGGTCTCGAACGTCTGGTATCCCTCTATGAAGACGCATGTGGCTCGAACGTCATGCTAGAGAGTAAGCTGAAAAAGGCTAAAGCCACCATTGCGGACCAAGCAGCGGTTGCCACCGCTAAATCAGAGCATTACGAAGCTAAATACAGGGCAATGGTCCAAGAGCACCAGTCTGCCATCCAGAAGGTCACCCACGAGGCTCAAGTCAAGTCCGATGCTGCCCAAGTTCAACATGAGAAGGACATGGCTTCATACCGGGAAAGCCTCAAGAATTCTGTTGTCATCTCCCACCTCCAGGCCTGACTGAAAATGGCTTATGAAGCTATGGCTATGGGCTTTGAATGTCCTTCATGGAATATCAAGGCTTGGGAGATGAAACTGGAAGATCTTGGTGGTAACCCTGTGGAGCCCCCTTCGAAGCCTACTGCAGAGGAGCCTGCTAAGGTGGCCGAGAAGGTAGATGATGCTAGTGCTTCAAAGGATGTTGGTGGCGATGCTGGGACGAATGCTGGAGAGGATGCTGGAGAAGATCTTGCTGATGAAGTCATGATGGAAGAGGGTGTTGTCCCTTAAAAGCAGTGAAATGGGCGATGATGGATGTATGTGCCTAGGCCGGAGCCCACTTTTTTAGGTCTGAAAGTCGTGGTCTGTTTGAACAATTTACTTTTCATGTCTTTGAACAATTTACATTTCTTGCACTAGAACAATATGATGACCAAAGGTGGATGGGTCCTGGGTTTCAGGATGAAGCCCTTGGTCATCAATTAGTATAACCCGTTTTGAATGATGCAACGGTTGGAGGCGGATGGGTCTCATTTTGAGATGAAACCTTCAACTGTTGCGTAAATATGGTAAAAAACTAATCGTGCTTTTGGTGGAGGGACCCTGGTTTGAGGTGAAACCAAAAGCACAACTTTTGCTTATGTTAACAATATAACCTGCCTTTAACTTATTTATTGTTGTCTTGCCTCTCTTAGTTTGAATTCTAATGTTCCAAACTTAGTGTAATATTTGAAATGTCTTGTGAAAATACCTTCATAAATATTTTACTAAGATTTTCGTTAAAGTTTTTCAAATGATTCAAACAATGTCTTCAAAGAAAAAGGATGGTTTACTTCTATTTTATAAAGCTTGTTTTGATAACAGATACAATTTTAATTTTAAACCTGAGTATCAAGTTCATACATTCCATTCAAATAAACTGAAACATATCCCAAGAATATATCTTGAAAATATATTCTGAGAATATATCCTCGTTATGATATTGACTAGTATCAAAACCCAAAAGATTTAGATAAGGCTTTTGAAGAAAAGATCATACCAGAATCACCCTATTCTCAAACTTTAATCCCTTTTCAACCTTTCCAATGAAGATGTCCCCAGTGTGGGACATTTAGTATACTGGATCCAAGCTTGAGCCTTTGAGCTTTGCACAACTGCTTCGGTAAGCATGTCCCCTATGCATGATGTCTTCGAACATTTAGAAATATCAATTGCAATCGTTTGAATAATTTTCGCATGATAGGGGATAAACCCTGATATGTACTGCAGATAAATCCTTAGTGTTCTGGGGCTAAACCCACAAGTATACTGGGGAAAATCCCAAATTTTCATGCGCTTCAGGCAGGAGTGTATGAACTCCAAGACTTAGAAAGGTGAAAACCTTTAAACCTTAGAAAGTATGAAAATACCCTTTCGTGAGAGAGGGTGATCAATCCTCATATACCTTTAGGATCCAGGATATAGCCAACAACAACGAAATTGTCAGCCACTTTTACATGGACTGGTCCCGCCATCTTGAACCATTCCTGGATAACTTGCGCTCCAGGCGGGGTGTTTAAACCCAATTCGAGAGAAAGGTGAATACCTTTAAACCTGTGAAGGGATCAGGATCCCTTAAACGTAAGAGAGGGGGCCAATCCTCTATTCTTTTGAAGTATCCCGAGTGTATATCCTAGAGCTATATCCCGAAGCATATACTGCAAAACAACTATAAACTAAGATGGATGATAGCCTGGCTAACACCCCTTCGATGCTTAAGTTAGTATTGGGTTGAAAAGAGTAAACAATATCAAATACACTAGAACAAATAGAATTCATACCATCCTGAGTTAGAAATTAAATTCTAAGCTCACTTGAAATAGAGTTTTAAGTGTATAGCATTCCAGGATCTTGGTAGCATATCCCTTTCCATACTCTTGAGTCGGTATATTCCTTTTCCAGATTCTGATTCAACCTCATAGGGTCCTTCCGACTTAGGAGCTAATTTTCCATCAGCAGGACTAGTAGTATTCTGAAAAGCCTTTCTTAATACCCAATCTCCAACCTGAAACCTCCTAGTCCTTATATTATTATTATATGCTCTGGATATCCTCTGTTGATATGTTGCCATCCTCAGCTTTGCTGCATCTCTCGTCTCATCAACAGTGTCCAATTCCTGACATAGAGCTTCAGGATTCTTCTCAGGATCCTTGAGACTGGATCTTGCTGTAGGTATTACCATTTCTGTCGGGATAACTGCCTCTGCTCCAAATACTAAGGAGAATGGAGTTTGGCCAGTTGCACTTTTACCGTCGTTCTATCAGCCCATAAAACAAAGGGTAATTCTTCTGCCCATCTTTCTTTCTTAGCTCCTAGTCTCTTCTTCAAGTTGTTGACAATTATCTTGTTTGAGGATTCTGCTTGTCCATTTGCTTGAGGATGTACTGGAGTAGATGTGATCATTTTAATTCCCCAACTCTTGCAAAAGTCAGTGGTCCTTTTACTTATAAATTGAGAACCATTGTCACAAATTATCTCAGCCGATATCCCAAATCTGGTCAGGATATTCCTTTTAATGAAGGACACTACTTCTTGGTCTCTAACTTGGACAAATGCTTCAGCCTCAACCCACTTAGAAGAATAGCCAGTCATTGCCAGCATAAAGACTTTTCCTCCCGGGGTCTTTGGCAATTTCCCCACTATATCCATTCCCCACTTCATGAACGGCCAAGGGGAAGCGATAGGATACAGTGGCTCAGTAGGCTGATGTAATATATTACTGTGCCTTTGACATGCATCACATCTTCGAGTATATTCTGCAGCATCTTTTCTCATCATTGGCCAATAGTATCCTGTTCTCAATACCTTTGAGAATAGTGATCTGCCCCCAGTATGGTTACCACAATCCCCTTCGTGTATATCCTGAAGCACTTCTTTAGTTTCGGGATCCTCCAAGCACCTCAGATATGGTCCTGCAAGAGATTTCTTATACAAAACATTATTTATAATAGTGAATCGTGATACCTTCATCCTAAAGGCCTTTGGATTTTCATCCTTTGGAATGTGTCCTTCTTTGAGATTTTTCATGATTGGAGCCGTCCAGGACTTAGGATCCTCCTCCGGATACTCATCATTAGGATCCTGAACACTTAACACTTCCTTATTCCGAGGATCCGATGCAGGATACAGGATATGTAATATTGGTATTCGGGTCCCTTCCGGTATCCTAACTGATGATCCTAGATTTGCCAAGGCATCAGCTTCAGCAATATCCTCTCTCAGTACCTGTTCAAGTGTTAAAACATCGAAATATCCTGCTAATTTTTTGAGAATATCGAGATACTCGATTAACTTCTCACCTTTAACTGCATAGGATCCATTAAAATGATTAGTAATTAACAAGGAATCAACATATACTTGCAAACTCTTAATATTCATGTTTCTAGCCAATTCTAATCCTGCGATCAAAGCCTCATATTCCGCTTCATTATTAGTGGCAGGAAATTCACATCTAATAGCCTGGAGTAATATGTCCCCCTGTGGCGATTTTAGTAGTATTCCCAATCCTACACCTCTAACATTAGATGCACCATTAGTATATAATGTCCAGGATTCTGAGGTTTCTCCTAGTTGTTGTACCTCTAAGTCTACTTCATTTTGAATATCACTACTGAAATCAGCCACAAAGTCAGCTAAAGCCTGAGACTTTATGGCATTTCTAGGTTCATATATTAAATCATAGGCACTTAATTTTATTGACCACTTGGCCATCCTGCCTGACATCTCGGGTTCCTAAGCACATTTTTAACAGGATAGTTGGTTTTAACATGAATCCTATGTGTTTCAAAATAATGTCTAAGTTTTGTTGATGCCATAACTAGGGCTAATATTAATTTCTCTAAATGAGAATATCTAGTTTCAGCATCTAATAAACTTTTACTAACATAATAAATAGGATACTGCTGACCTTCATGATCCTTTACAAGGACAGGGCTTACTGTATTCCCTGATACTGTAAGATAGAGGGATAATGGTTCACCATCCTCAGGCTTCATCAATAGAGGCGCAGTTGAAAGATACTGCTTCAATTCCTGCAAGGCCGCTTCGTGCTTCTCTCCCCATTCGAATTTCTTATTCTTTTTCAGAATATCATAAAATTCCTTGCATTTTTCCGAGGATCTTGAGATAAATCTGTTCAATGCTACAACTCGCCCTGTTAATCGTTGGACATCTTTCATATTTGAAGGTGATTTGATATCCAGGATAGCTTTAATCTGCTCCGGGCTTGCCTCTATCCCCCTTTTCGTTACCATGTAACCTAGAAATTTTCCTGCTCCCACTCCAAAATGGCATTTTGTAGGATTCAATTTCATGCCGTACTGGTCCAGGATATCAAATGCTCCCTAAATATCCTGTAGATGATCCTCTGCCTTCTTGGATTTTACTACCATATCATCGATGTACACTTCCATGGTGTCCCCCAGTTTGTCTTTAAACATCATGTTCACCAATCTCTGGTATGTAGCACCTGCATTTTTCAAACCAAAAGGCATTGCAGTATAACAATAAATACCTGGTGGTGTCATGAAAGCAGTATCCTCTAGGTCCGAGGGTTCCATTTGGATCTGTTGGAATCCCGAGGAGGCATCCATGAAGGTAAGCATCTCATGACCAGCAGTAGCATCCACCATTGAATCGATGTGAGGTAGAGGAAATGGGTCTTTGGGACAAGCTTTGTTCAAGTCCGTGTAATCTACACAGACTCTCCATTTCCCGTTTTTCTTTTGCACCACAATTACATTTGCCAGCCATTTAGGAAATTTCACTTCCCTAATCATCTTGCTTCTCAACAGTCTTTCAACTTCTTCCTGAATGATCGTGTTTCGTTCCGGAGCAAATTTCCTTCGTTTCTGTTAGACAGGCTTGAAGGACCTGTCAATTTCGAGCTTGTGAGTTATAATATCCTTGGAAATTCCTGTCATATCCTCGTGTTTCCACACGAATGTTGACATCATGCATTTCAAAAAGTTAGTCAATTGGTTTTCAATATCCTGAGGGATATTGGTTCCTACGAGCACCGAGATATCCGGATTATCCTGATCCAGGATAACTTTCTTTACATCCTGTTCTGAAGCCTCCACGATATCCTGGCCTCGCATCTTTAATTGCTATGCTGCACTAGGCTTTGTTGAGGATTTCATCGAAGAAGAATAACACTCCTTCACTTCATGTTGATCACTTTCCACCTTGACAACTCCCCAAGGGGTAGGGATCTTGATGCATTGATGGTAAGTTGATGGAACAGCTTTCATATCATGGATCCAAGTCCTACCTAATATAATATTATAGAAGGATAAAAAGTCCATGACAGAAAAGCGCTGCATTGAGTTGACCCCTTCAACATATACGGGCAACTTTATTTCTCCTACGGTATTCCTGGCTTCTCCACTGAAACCAACGAGCACAGTGGACTTCGAAGTAATATCCTTTGGGGATACGTTCATCCTCTTCAACGTTTCCAGCTGAATTATGTTGACGGAGCTGCCATTATCCACTAATATCCTGTGCACAAAATGGTTAGCAACATATAATGTTATTACTAGAGCATCATGGTGAGGATCCTGGACAGTATCCCTGTCGTCACGGTCGAATGTGATCACTTTATCAGTTGTGAGGGTCGTCATCCTGGTTGGCTTATCTCCTCTCTCGGCCTTAGCTTCCTTTGCATGTCTCTTGGCCGCAGAATACGAAGTTCCACAAATGTCAGATCCTCCTGAAATAAAGTTAATAATCTTGGCATCTACAGGAGGTGATGTTGCTCATTCAGGATCCTTCTCGGTATCCTGACCCTTATTCTTCTTTCTTCCTAGGAGATCCTTCAGATATCCCTTACTCAGAAGATAGCTTATCTCTTTTCTCAGAGCAATGCAATCCTCAGTAACATGTCCGAAATCCTCATGGAAGGCACACCATTTGGACTTATCCTTCCAATCAGCTTTTTGCTGATTCTTCCCGGGCCACCTTGCTTTGTCTCCCAAACCCTGCATAGCGTACATTAGTTCAGGTATATTAACAGAAAAACAATACTCAGATAATTCAGGATACTCCTCAGGATCCTCGTCTTCAACAGCATTCACTTTCTTGCTGTCGTTTCTGCCATATGGATTGGAACGATATGGTTTATACGAGGATTCTGATTTTCTATTGGTTGATTCGTAGTTCGTGGATGAGTTCATCCTCTCTTGCATCTTTTTGTCATCTTCCAGTCGGATATATCTTAAAGCCCTGTTCCGTGCTTCATCCAGGTTCCTGCAGGGATTCATTACAAGATCTTGGTAAAATTGAGAATCTTTTTGTAATCCCATCTTGAAAGCCTGCACAGCCGTCGCAACATCAAGATGAGGGATATCCAAGGATTCCCGGCTAAACCTGTTCACGTAATCTCTCAAGGATTCCTGAGGTCCTTGAGTTATCCTATAGAGATCACTGGTTAGCTTCTCAAAACTTCGACTGCAAGAAAATTGACTATTAAATAAATTCACTAAATGAGCAAACGATGTAATTGAGTGAGGAGGAACGTTTAAGAGCCATTTTAAGGCTGATCCTGTTAAGGTAGAACCAAAACCCTTGCAGAGGCAAGCTTCCTTGAGATCTGGGGGAATGGGATTAATTTCCATTCTTTCCCTATATTGAGCAATATGCTCTTCAGGTCCGTAGTTCCATCATAGAGCTTCATGTTGGGGGTTTGAAATCTTTTTGGGATTTCAGCATCACAGATAGGATATGCAAACCGGGATATCCTGTGGCTATCCTGGGACACTTCTGGAATTGGCTGGACCACCCCAGGTACACTGGATATCATGTCCTTCAACTTTTGAAGCTCCCTAGAAAATGTTGACGTCATACCTACATCCTGCAAAGATCCAATACCATTAGTAGCAAGACTATTATTATTATTTGACACGTTACCGGTCTGAGGATGCTGGACATGCCCTGAAGCATATCCTGAGCCCCTCACAGTTGACATCCTGACAGAAGAAGGTATCTCAGGAGTATGATTCTGAGAATGGCTAGGCACAATGTTTCCCATGTTATCCTCAGTATATACGGCCGAACTGAAGTTCAAAGCTCTGGGCAGTAAAGGAGTGACAACGTCCTCAGCGGGCCTGCTTGAGCTGGATTTCAAGAGTTGTATCTCTCTCATCAGCATCTGGTTAGTCTCCTACTGCTGCCTCATTTGTTCCTGTACACTACCAAACAAATTCAGAATCTCTTCATTAGAAGCCAAAACAGGACCAGATCCCTGAACATTGCGAGCGGGGATAACATCCCGAGCCACATGAATTTCAATTCCCTGTGAAGAGGCTTGCATTCTCAAAGGAAGTGGTGGAAGCACCGAACCAATTGTTGCAGAGGTTGTAGCGGACACGGTGGAAGAGCTCATGTTTGATCTCGAGGCCATTGAAAATAATGTGGCAAAAAGTTTTGAAAATAGAATACCAAGTAATGATTTTGCAAGAGCTTTTAGTAGAAATAGCACCACTCGCGCCATGGTGGGCACCAAATTGTTTTGGTCAAAAATTACTGAAGCAATTAAGTGATCAAATTTGTTAAGTAAGGTAGTGTGCTAATAATGCGTATAAAAAATATGCCAATTGAGTTGTTTATAAAAAAGGTTTTCAGGATACGGCTCAGGATATTGAGCTGTTCAATAATCAAACAATGAGCAAAAATGTAAAGGATGACACAAGATGTACGAGGAAAGCCCTTGATCAATCTAGATCGCCGGCATAAAACCTCGGGAGCTGACAATCACAGCTACCTTGTTCTTCTTATTGCTTCAAATATCAGGATACAGTGCAGGATATGATGCGGATCAACTAAGTGTTACAATGTAATTTGAATACAAGTGTTAGTGTGTCGTGAATGTTTGCTGCCAGAAAGAAAAAGTGTGCGAAAGATTATGTGCCTTAATCTGATCCGATCAATCCCTTTTATAGTAAAGAAACTAACTAACTATCCTATTATTCCGGGATTCAGCGAAAATTCCACATGTGAACGTTGCAGTCCGCGTCTTCCGTCTTTAACGTCTATAACCCAACTGATTTGCCCGGGTCTTGAGGAGAAGAAGTCCAGCTGAACGTTAGAGACTTGCACTTCTTAATCTGCACGTGGTTAATTAGTTACTATTAGGATATCATATCAGAGTGTTACCAATATCCTGATTCAGTATCCTGGTCACAAATAAACAAACAAAGTCAGAATATCAATCAGGATATATAGGCAGGAAATCACCCATAATAGCTCTTATTTGATCCAGGAATCGAAAAGACTGCTCGGCAGAATCTCGTTCTTCTACGTTCAGCAGTGAAAGCTAAAGCTTAGTCATCAACAGTTGCTCAAGATCTTGAACAAGCAACTATCGAGATGACTGACCAAGGACCACAAAACCAAGCATAAAACGAACCATTCCCACCCTTTCCAGATCCACCAATCCCTCAAAATCAAAACCAGAACCAAAACCAGCCTAATAACCAAAATCAGAATCAACCACTACCACAACCATTTCCACAATTCAACCCAGGCACACAAAACCAACCGGGAAATCTGAATCTCCAACATGGGGAGATTATTCGTCTTAACCAACCACAACATTAACGCGGGTATGATGAGGATCCCAACCACAGAGAAGGAAGTGTTCACACGTGGAAATCCGGTTGGGAAGATGATGATTATCAAAACAAGTATGATGGGAGATATGCTGATTACAGATACGACGAAGGGTATAACATGAATCAAGGACACCCGGTACAACAACAGGTCAACCAAAGAAATCACATCCAACGGCGGATTCCATAAAATCAAGTTCAACATGGAGTCCTGTAGTTTAATGTGGGAAATCAAAGAGCTAATAATCGGTTTAGGGGCGAGCAGATACAGTTTATGGATGGTATCCCACAAGTCGTTCAAGGGGCACCAACTCAAGGCGATGAAGGTCATTGTCGCCCCGTTTTAGTACCCAACTAATCAACTATAGCTACACAGGTGGGGAATAATAATCGACCCTTCGAGGTGAGGCCTCAATACTTAGGCCATTTGCCGGAATTCTATGGAAAAAGAACCAAAGAGCCATACTTGAACTTTGCAAGTTTTGATTCAATTTGCCAAACTATCGGAAGTTCTAGTTTTACAAAGGACGAAGTTAAGTTAATGCTGTTTCAGTTCACCTTGAAAGATAAAGCACGACAATGGTTTACAACATTACCTCCGGGTAGTATTTACACTTGGCAAGAGATGCAGCAAGTGTTTTTGGAGGAGTATTACACAATGAATAGAACCAATGAAGCTCGGGAAGCAATTAGAGCTTTGCAATATCATTTAGGGAGATATTTCATAAAGCTTTCACACGGTTCAAGGAGTTGTTAAGAAAATGCCCCCATCATGGCATTCAGACGTGGGAACTAATCAATGCGTTCTATGATGGGCTACTTCCTGATGATGTAAGAGATCTTATCGCCATCATCAATGGTACATTTCTCACAAACACCGAAGCTACAGATTGGGATTACTTGGAGAGACAGAGTGCCACTTCTAAGAGTGGTACAATCTAGCAGGATGGCAAGATCAAGTTCAGCGAAGTCAGTCCATTATGAAGCTGAGCAATGGGTCGAGAAGTTGTGACACCAAAACTTATTGCTTGAGCGACAGGTAGCCCAAATGAATCTTGAAAAGGGAGGTGAAGTTAAAACCGCCAATACGTTTGCGGTGTGTACTGAGTGTGGAGAGTCAGGACATCAAGTTGGGGAATGTGCTGTATTGGGTGGTTAGACTGATGAAGTGAATCAAATCTACTGTGAACGGAAGCACTATGTTATGAAATTGAATGCATATCATCCAGGTTTGCGAAACGACCCCAATTTTAGTTACGGAAATTCTGCTAATCTGTTGAACCCCAATTTTCAGGTACCTAACCAAGGATGTCAACAGTGTAAGAATCGGCAAGGAAATTACCAGCAAGGAGGTTACCCAAATCGAGGCCAATATAATCAAGGGCCTCAAGTCAACAACCAACAACAAAATCAAAGCAATTATCAAGGGAGTTGGAGGAATCAAGGTAACCAGCAGGGTAATTCTTCAGGTGGTTGAGGCGACTCGAATGATTCGAAGCTAGATGCAATCATGTAATTTATGAAGGAAATTCAAAAGGATAATGAGGTTAGAGATAAGACATCTGCAGCAATGCAGAAGCAGTTAGGGCAATTAGCAGGGGATATAGCCCAGTTGAGAAGAGACCTCGGAAAGCTGCCAAGTACCACCACGGTCAACCCACAACATCAAAGCAGCAGTTCAGCTACCAAGAATGCACGTGTAAATCAGGTAAGTGTACTTCGTTCTGGTAAAGTGTATGAATATAAGGTTGGCGCTCCACCACAATTTGTTGATGGTGTGTGTAACAACCCGACTTTCCTTAGTTCAAGTCAAAGTACAAGTCAAAGTCAAAGTAGAAGTCAGGTCAACGTTCGGATCTGTCATTTCTTACTTAATTATTGCTTGTACCCTCCGACTCGATAATCGATGTACGTTAGTTACCGTTATTGTATTTTACGATTTATTAACATATGAAGTAACAATGCGATAAACGTAATTAAACGCTATTGTACTTAACGCAGTCACATCGCTGCCGCATCGCAACTCGAATCACAGTTATCAGTATTGTTCTATGTGTGTGTGTTGTTATGTGTTACGTGTGCATGTTTATAATTGTTTGAGGTGTTATTCGCAAACGCAATCGCAACTCCATCGCAACGCAATCTCATCGCAAACCCGAGACGTGAATTTACTTACTTGTATGGTTTTAGGTGGTAGTTATGTTATTTGTGTAACTATAGTTTAAGGCTATCGCATCGCTTACTCGCAACTCACTTAAACGCAACGCAATGCACCGCACAACGCACCAAACGAAAGTCAGAAAACCAACGCGCACTAGCCGACGGATCGAATGACCATTCGATCGAATGGCCATCCGACCAGAAGACCATCCGATCGGAAGGCCATCCGACCCACTTACTCGCACCGCCTTTTCTCCTCTCACACTATAAATACCCCTCCTGTCACATCACTATTAATTGATATGACACCTCCCTCCGACCAGCGCACTCTCAGCCTCTTTTCTCTCGATTTCTCGCGATTCTTGTAAGTTTTCACTCTAAATCTTGTACTTTTATTCATAGAAAAACAAGATTTTGCCTGTTATTCCATGTTTAGCATGCCAATCCTCGAGATCAGACTTTCAAGGGTGGATGTATCAAATGCTTTTGTTAGCACATCTGCCAGTTGATCTTGAGTTGGTACATGATGCAAAGAAGTCAGACGTTTTTCATAGCAATCCCTCACAAAGTGATGTCTGATGTTGATATGCTTGGTGGTTGAATATGAAACTGGATTTTTGATGATATTTTCTACTGCTTGACTATCCAGCATGAGTGGTGTTTTTAAAGCAGTGATACCAAAATCTAGCAACTGATTTTGAAGCCACAGGAGTTGGGCTGTACAGCTTGCAGCAGCAATGTATTCAGCTTCAGAAGTGGATGTTGAAACAACTGCTTGCTTTTTGCTTTGTCAAGATACCAAGCAATTGCCTAGAAATTGGCACCCTCCTGATGTGGACTTCCTTGTGGTGTTACATCCAGTAAAGTCACTATCTGAGTATCCTGAAAGCTTGACATTCCCATTAGCTGGATACCAGATACCAAGTGTAGGAGCACCTTTTATGTATCTGAATATCCTTTTTACAGCAATAATATGTTACTTTCTAGGGGCTGATTGATTTCTTGCACAAACACATGTTGCAAACATGATGTCTGGCCTAGACGCAGTTAGGTACAATAGAGACCCAATCATGCTTCTATATAAGGTTTGGTCAATCAGCTCATCCTTTTTCATCAGACAGGACTAGCTTTGTGGTTGCCATGGGAGTACTGCATGGTTTACAATCATTCATATCAAATTTGTTTAAAAGTTCTTTTGCATATTTGCTTTGATGAATGAATGTTCCATTTTGCATTTGCTGAACTTGGAGACCAAGAAAGCATTGCAGTTCACCCATTGCACTCATCTCAAACTCAGCTGTCATAAGTTGTCTAAACTCTTCACACATTTTATGACATGTGCTTCTAAAGATGATGTCATCCACATAAATCTAGACAATCATCAAATCCTTCCCTCTTCATTTTAAAAATAATGTTTTATCAATTATACCTCTTTTGAAACCAATAGAGAGTAGGAAGGTGGAAAGAGTTTCATACCAGGCGCTAGGTGCTTCTTTCAGGCCATACAAGGCTTTATTGAGCCTGTAGACATGATCTGGATAAAATGGATCCTCAAAACCTGGAGGTTGACAAACATACACCTCTTCTTGAATTGTACCATAGAGGAAAGCACTTTTAATATCCATTTGAAACACCTTCATGTTGTGGTTGACAGCAAAGGCCAGGAACAGTCTTATAGCTTCCAATCTAGCGACAGGGGCAAAATTTTCATCATAGTCAATCCCCTCTTCCTGTCTGTAACCTTGAACCACTAGCTTGGCTTTATTCTTGACAACAATACCCCTTTCATCAGTTTTATTCTTAAAGACCCACTTTGTGCCTATGGGACTCACATCCTCTGGCAGTGGTACAAGCTCCCATACTTGTTGTCTTTGAAACTGTTGGAGCTCCTCTTGCATGGCTTCTACCCAACTGTTGTCTTTTAGTGCATCTTGGTACTTGACAGGTTGATGGAGTGATAGAAAACCAGCAAAAAGACAAATGTTTTGGGATTGGCTTCTTGTGAGCACCCCTTCATTGATGTTGCCAATGATTTGATCAGGTGGATGAGATCTCAAGAAGATTGAATCTCCTTGGTATGGTATGATGGCATTTGTTGGTGAAGGCTGCAGATGTTAATCATCTGAGCTAACATCTGTTGAGGCTTTCGAAGACTCAACATCTATTTGAAATGGAGGTGGAGGGATTGGTGGAAGTGGTGTAACACTTGATGGACTTTTATCCACTGATGGTAGATTTTGACCAACAGTGGTTTTGGATGTGGAAGCAGATGATGAAGGGCTACTTTGGTCAACAACTGTTGAGGTAGCAGTGGTTGGACTTTGACAGCTGTTTTGAACACCTGATGCCCCAATGGAGGATTTGAATCTTTGTTGTGGGATCACAACTTCATATCCATATTCTTGTGGAGGAGTTTGAGATGGACCTGCACTATTAGTCTTGACAGCAGTATTTTCAAAAGTGAATTTATCAAGATCAAATAGTTCTGCAGGATTTGCAAGGATTTTCATTGGTGAAAGTTCATTGAACTTCATCTAAAGTCTCTTCCACTATCTTAGTCCCGGTGTTAAACACCTTGTAGGCCTTAGCAGTGGTTGAGTATTCCAAATGGTATCCACTGTCTTCATTGGCTGCAAATTTTGAAATGGAATCTTTTAGGTTTAAAATGAAACATGGGTAGCTGATGCGTGTGAAGTGTTATATATATTAGGTGTATATTTTAATCCACTTTAACACTTATTTTTAGCCAAGTTTTAAATTTATAAAACACGATATTTTACTAACACTAAACACACATATGGGCAAGTGCACCCATCGTGAGCGTAGTATAGTGTTGGCAAGATACCGAGGTCGTCCAAGGACACAAGAGCTTTTAGTACCGGTTTATCCTCAACGTCTAATCAAATCAAAAAGTTTAGAAAAATGTTTTAAAATAAGAAAAATAAAAACTAACTAAAATGCTGAAAAATAAAAAGAAAAACATATAGACAAGATGAATCACTTGGTTCCGACTCGTATCTAGTGTAACCTTTGATTATTTCCGCACTTTTGCACTATTTTAAGAGATTATCTTAGTTATTGTAGGAGGCCCCTCTTTTGAAGGTGACGTTACCCTCACCCCAGTAGTTTGAGTCAGCAAGGATACAATCCTAAAAGGGTGGATTATTGGAAGATAATTAATTAAGTTATTAATGCAAATTATGGTAGGCCCCTCTTTTGGAGGTGACGTTACCCTCGACTAAGTAGTCTGAGTCAGTAGGGATACAGTCCTAAATAGCCGGGTTATAGTATTAATAGTAGTTAACTTATGAGGGGATCAAAGAGTTTGGACCCCCGCCATCCAATATTGTTAAGTATTAAAGGAGGTCCTACTAAATTTGACCCAGGTCCATTGCAGGACCTCTAAACGCTGAACAATGGCAAGCCCTTTACCAAACCGTTCCCTTAACCCCCGACCAGGTAGCCAACATACCTCCATATAGACCGTGGAGATATGAATGGTGAAAATCTTTTATTTTATATAGACAGTAAAATAATGCCAAGACACCACGGACAAATGATAAGGAAAGATCACCTTCAACATAAGCAACTAGTTATTAAAGTCATTAATACAAAACCAAGTAAAAAGCGCAAAAAGATTAGAAAGAAAAAGTATTACACTAGACACTTTGTCTTCACCAAGTGATGTAAGAGACTTAGGCAAACATGGCCTTGATTGTCAAGAACTCATACGATCAATCTTGGATCCCGAGACGACTCACACACTCTACGATGGACAATGGATGATGGTGGTGGATGATGGTGTTATGGTGGTGGTGGGTGGTGGGTGAAGTGTGAGAGAGGTGGTGTGCCAAGGGATGGTTTGAGCTTGAGCTAAGCACTCCTATTTATAGGCTGAACAGAAGCTCGGGCATGGCCCCGTGTCCAGTGGGCACGGCCCCGTGTCCACATCCTTCTCTTTCTTCATTTATTGCAGCTTATCTTATTAGTTGACCACGCCCCCGTGTCCACTGAGCACGACCCCGTGTGCAGAAGAATCTTTGTACTATGAAGATTTGCTTGGATTGTGCGAATCTTATAGTTGACCACGGCCCCGTGTCCGCTGAGCACGG
Source organism: Helianthus tuberosus (assembly GCA_030545235.1). Lineage (NCBI taxonomy): Eukaryota > Viridiplantae > Streptophyta > Magnoliopsida > Asterales > Asteraceae > Helianthus > Helianthus tuberosus. The sequence goes on along the minus strand of JARYGA010008826.1, from coordinate 442,344 downwards.
CCCTGTGGTGGGCAATAGAAGCTTCTACCACTTTGTCTTTTCTGCTGACACTTGCGCACGCCCCCGTGCTGGCTGAGCACGGGGTGTGTTCAGTCCTCTGTTGCTTTGTTTTGCTTGGGAAGATGCTATCGTGGGGTCGGGCATGTCACGTCTTGTTCCTTTTCTTGTATTTATGTTAGATTTTGATGTCTTTTTGCTTCTTTTGTTAATTTGAGCTCATTTAATCCTGAAAATACAAAAGGAAGACAAAAGCACACTTTTTCCAACATTAGTACTAAAAAAGGGTTAGTTTTATGCCACAATTGATGTAATTTATATGTTGCATTTTGCACACATCAGTAGCCAAATACTTTAAAGTATGAGATCGATGGTTTGATTTTATACAGAATTTCATAAGCAGTCTTTTCATGCATGGGGTTTATTAAAACTCTGTTCTGGACATACCAAGCAGTGTTTACTGCCTCTGCCCAGAAAGTTAAAGGCAAACCTGAATCTGCAAGCATGGTTCTGGCTGCTTCAATCAGAGTTCTGTTCTTTCTCTCAACTACCCCATTCTGCTCTGGTGTTCTTGGAATGCTGTACTGTCTTTCAATTCCTTTTGACACATAGAAGGCAGCCAACTCCTTATTTTTGAATTCTGTGCCATTGTCACTTCTAAAGACTTTAACTGGCAAGTCAAACTGCTTTTCAACCTTTGTCACAAAGTCTTGCAATATGCCCGCAGTCTCATCTTTAGAATGTAAGAAATAAGTCCATGTAAACCTAGAAAAGTCATCAACTATCACCAAACAATATCTTTTATTTTTAAGACTCATGACTTTAACTGGGCCAAACAAATCCATGTGCAGCATTTGCAAGCACTAGGTTGTTTTGGACTCTTCAATGGGCTTAAAGGAGCTTCTATGTTGTTTTCCTTTTAAGCAGGAAACACAATGCTAAGGACATGAAAATGATTTTTGGGGAAGACCTCTTACAAGGCCATTTTTTTGACAAAGTGGTGATTGTTTTGAGATTTGTGTGCCCCTATCTTCTGTGCCATAGCTCTGTCTCTTTATTAGAGGCAGCTGAGAACAGACAGGCATCAGTTCTGGGTCTCTCTTTTGACAAATCAACCACATAAACATTGCCACTTCTTTGAGCAACAAGTTTAGTTTTTCTATTTTTTATTATTTCTTCAATCTTTTTGACCATTTCTGGACCAACAATCCTACAACAATCTTTAGTGAAGAATGACCCAAACCCGTTGTCACTCATTTGAGACATACTAAGAAGGTTTAATTTTAGATTGTCTATTAGATTGACATTTTCAAACCTAACATTTCTAGACTGTACTATACCAGAACCCATCGCCTTTCCCTTACTATTATTCCCAAAAGATATATCACCCCCTCCATGATTTTTGAATTCTTTGAGAAAGGCTCTACATCCAGTCATGTGCCTGGAGCCTCCACTATCTACATACCAAAGACTATCTAAGCATGCAGAAGCTCCCTGCACATCATGTAATTTATTAGTTCAGGAGGGTCTCCAAAGCCAAGATGCCTTTGGATGGGGTCTCAAGAGTGTCTGTGTTAAGTTCAGGTGGATGGATAGTGGTTAGCTCAGGGGTTTGGTCAGGTTTTTAAACATTTTTCTCTAACCACTGCTGGGGGTCATTTCCCAATAACTGTTGGTAACCAAAGGGATGCCTGTTCACTCTGGGTTTAGAGGGCCTTTTGTAGGCCTCATAAACGTGTGGAACCCTTGGGTATGGTGGTTGACCTTTACCTCTTTGGTGTTGGTTAGCAGGGGGTGCACTAGTCACCTGAACTTCTCTTTTAGCAGAGGTTTGGTTCAGCGGTTGTGTAACAGCTGTTTGGACTGGCTGGAATTGTGGTTGTTTCTTGACTTGTGGTTTTGATGGACTCATTGGTGTTTTAGACATGTACTCATCCTTTTTGACCTCATAGGATTTTAAGTACACACACTGCTGAGTAGTATGGTTGGTTTTACCACAGATGGTGCAGCTCTTCGAAGGATGAATGATACTTGTTTTGTTAATGTCATAAGCTTTCAAGTGAAAACAATCTTTGGTCAAATGAATTTTCTTTTCACAGAAATCACAAAACGAGTTTTTAATCTTTTCTTTCTTTTTCTTCTTTTCAGACTCCTTAGCAACAGAGTTTTGAACTACTGCTGGGATGTCCTTAAGAGGAATTACTTTTGCCTTGGTAACCTTGACACCATCTGTAGTTGTGAAGTCCATTGGTTTAAAGTTTTCAAGGATGTCACACTCATCAGACCATGTGGGTTTAAATTGGTATTTCTCTATTTCCTCAAAAGTTGAGGACCCCACAGGTCTTTCCAAAGTGATTTTGTTACCAAGTTTGTTAGTGATTTTCACTTCTTGGCCATCCTTGTTGGTTGGAATGATTTCAGCAGTGGTTTGAACAGATTTTTTTAAAAGCAGTGTTTTCAACATCATCATGTTTTCTATATCCAACACCAAATTTGACATTGCTTTTAATCTGTTTTTCAAGCATGACCTCATAATCTTTGCAGGATTCCACCCACTTTTCACATGTGATCTGGGTGGATTCCAACTCCTTTTTACAAACTTGATATTTTTCTATCATGGTTTGAAGTTGGTCCTTGGTTATGCTCTGCTCTTGTTTGAGGCTACAAATTTCACTATCCTTTTCTGACAATTTGTTTTTCAATTCCTTTAAAGACTTTTCAAATTGTACTTCACAGGTTAGCAATTTATCAACAAGGTTTTGATTCACCTCCTTAATGTTAGCAAATGCTATGATGCATTTGTCTGAACAAAGGTTTTTAAGGACCTGGGGTGATACCTTGCTCGCAGCCATCATTGCATAGTCACAAACATGCTCTTCTTCATCATCCACCTTCTTTTCCTTTTCACCATGTTTCTTCTCTTCTTCTTCATACCAGGGGTCAGACAGTGGTTCAATCAGGGGTTCTGAATTTTCTCCCAACAGTATTTCATCAGCAACTGCAGTAACCACTGCTTCAGCAATTGTATCCACTGTTTCATCATTTGACTATCCTTCATCAGCTGTCAGCGCATTTTGCACAGACTCCAATGCTACAAAACAAAAGTCGTCATTAGAAACATCATTATTAGCAAGGAGAGCAAAATTTTCATCACCTAGCTCCTCAGGTAAGCTACTCCAGTCAACAAAGCCTTGGGTGAAAAAGCTTTGTTGATCTGGTTGAACCACTGCTGGTGCAATTGGTTGAGGTGCGGCTGGTTGCACTTGAACCTGAGGAGCTGGTGTCTGGATATACTGTATCTAAAGGACAGTGGTTTGGACATAATGCACAGGAACAGGGGTTGAAGGGTGTGCATAGTGAGCAGTGTTTACATGAGCAGCAGGGGTATAATGATTATAATGCATAGTGGTTTGGTTTTGAGGTCTAGGGTTTGAGGTAGGATGTGTGATAATTGGTCCAGTTGTTTGACTCCTACACTCTCTAGCAAAATGACCTAGCCTATTGCACTTGTAGCATTTTATTTTTTGACTTATCCAGCCCTACTTTTAAATTCTCATGTAACCAAGGAAATTTTCTCCCTGTCCTTTTGTAAAACTTGCTGGTTCTCACACTTAACAAAGCAAGTTGGTGCAAAATATCCATCTCTTCTAAATCAGTTGGATCAAAATGCTGTAAATCATTGAGTTCAACACACAGATTATCAGAGTTTTGGCTTTCTCCATTTGCTATGAAAGTATAACTGGATGAGTGAGGATCAGAGTTGAAGTTACCACCAGCAGTTATGTCAATAAAATGATCATAACTCTGATCCTTACTACTGCCAGACTCTTCATGACCCAAAAGAGCTGTGTTGCCAAATGCATAGTCATCTGCAACTTTGCCGGACTCTTGCAACTTCTTTTTCTGGTTTAACTCCCTTTCTTAGGTCAGGAGTCTACACATGAAGTTGGGTCAGGGTCAGATCTTTGAACCCAATAGAGTTTCTAGTCACAAAAGCAATTGTGTCCCATTTTTCAGGTAATGACCTAAGAAACCTGCTATTTTGTGTTGAATTAGCAAACTTAACGTTAACAAGTCTTAGCTCACTAATGAGACAACTGAAACGTTCAAATTGTTGTGTTAATGTTTCACCCTTAACGTGACAAAATGTTTCATACTGTTGATTCAGAATTTCCCTATTATTTTCAATTACTTCTTCTGTTCCCCCAAACTGTTCCTTCAGTGCATCCCACAATTCCTTGGCACTGTTACAGTGTAACAGCCCAGCATAAATCTCATTTGGTAGTGCAGATGCAACGATGTTGAATGCCTTGGCATCTAGTTCAATTTTCTGAAAATCCTGGTCCGTATAGTTCTCAATTTTCTTAGGAACAAAGACCTTGATATCCTCAGCACTCGGCACCATTGGAACATGTGGTCCATAGAAAACCGACTTCCAACATCCGGTATTCTGTTGAGCAAGGATGTGTCCCATCCTTCTCTGCCAGATGTTGTACTCATTCCGTTTCAACATGGGTGGTTTGAAGAGTGAACCGATGCTATTGTTAACATCTTGTGATTGTGACGTCATCCTGGTTGTTTTACAGGTATTGATTAATCAACTTTGTTGGTGATTAAACCTTACTCTGTTTTTCAACAAAAACAAACAATCGAAAGTATCAATGAGATCGAGCTGAACTTTTATGTCAAAATGATTGTTAGATCGAATTTGACTGTCCTAAGCTCTGATACCAATTGTTAGGATCTGAGTTTGATTGATTGTGGTTTTGTTTAACAAATTGAAGTTGAAACTGTATTAAGTGCAGTGGAATTAAGATGGTATAAACTTTCAACACAATCAAACGAGAGAACAATTCTAAGCACACATGTTTGACATCAAACCGAATGATTATATTTATTACAATCAATGATTACATTATGCTTGCATGCAAATGTCTCCCCCTCAGCCTGAGCTCACAAGATTGCTTGTACAGAATGACAGAGATGAAAGAGCTAATAGAACAGTACAGGGTACTGCTCTATTTATACTGCAAAGCAAACCACTGTGGCATCTTTGCTGACGTCACCATTGATAGTGACATCTAACTTCCTAACAACCTGAAACTACTTATCTATACAAACACTGTTATCTAAACACTGTTTATCTAAACAACTGATTACAATACAAATAAGAAAGCAAACAACTGATTCTTCATTCCACTGCTTCAGCCCTAACAGTGCTTTGGTCTTCAGCAATACTTGAGTTGAATCAGTAGATTGACTAAGCAGTACTTTGTCTTCAACAGTCTTTGGGAAGCAATAGTTGTTGTAGACCGTCAGTAGTTGTAACAGATCAGTACTTAGAAAGCAGCAGTTGTTAGAATCACCATCAATGGGGAAAGACTGATTGCAAACCACTGCTTATTCTGGATCCACTGCCCTGATCCACTTTTGGCTCTATATCATCTGTTCCTCTATAGGGTTCAATCCCAACAAAGGTTTTATTCATCCTAGCTCGTCACCCTAGGGAGCTCCTGTACGGTTCGTCAAGAAGAAGGAAGACACTTTTCGTATGTGCGTCGATTATCGTGAGCTGAACAAAGTTACCTTCAAAAACCGTTACCCACTCCCGCGCATTGACGATCTGTTCCACCGGCTACAAGGGTCGAGTTACTATTCTAAGATTGTTCTACAATCAGGTTATCATCAGTTGAGAGTCCGGGATGTGCACATCTCTAAGACTGCTTTCAGAACTCCTTATGGTCATTACGAATTCCTTGTTGTGCCTTTTGGAATGACGAACGCATCAGCGGTTTTCATGCATCTTATGAACCGAGTATGCAAACCCTATCTTGACAAGTTCGTGATAGTATTCGTCGATGACATCCTGATCTACTCGAAGAATCAAGAAGAACACGAGAAACAACTATGTCTCATTCTGGAACTTTTTCGGAATGAACAACTCTACGCCAAATTCTCGAAATGTGACTTCTGGCTCTGCGAAGTCCATTTTCTCGGACACGTGGTCAATGAAGCTAGGATTCACGTCGATCCTGACTCTATTAAGAATTGGCCTACACCCAAGACTCCCACCGAAATCTGCCAATTCTTGGGATTGGCAGGATACTATCGTAGATTTATCGAGGAATTTTCAAAGATTGCTAAGCCCCTCACAACTCTGACCGAAAAAGGTATTGCTTACAAATGGAATGGTGCTCAGGAATATGCATTTCAAAAACTGAAGGAGAAACTTTGTAGTTCTCCTATCATTTCATTACCTGAAGGTACTATCGATTTTGTTGTCTACTGCGATGCGTCGATTCAAGAACTTGGTTGCGTGTTGATGAAACGCGAGAAAGATATAGCTTACGCCTCTCAACAACTCAAGACCCACGAACGGAATTACACAACACACGACTTGGAACTGGGATCAGTAGCCTTCGCACTCAAGATTTGGAGACATTACTTGTACGGTACCAAGTGCACGATTTACACCGATCACAAAAGTCTACAGCACATATTGGACCAAAAGGACTGAAAATGGATTTAACCGCACACTACTAGATAGGTCGCACACCTGTTTATTGGGCTTGATTTACTAGACCGTACATACTGATTTAGACCGCACACTATGTATTGTAATTGAACTATCCAGACTCTACTGTTTATGTGGCCTGTATAAATGCTTGTATGAGAAATAGGAAACTTGTGTGCTACGTGTTGAATACGTGAATACGTGACATTATTTGAATACGATCCTAATTAAACATGGTAACTATAATAGGACGTGATTGACCAACTCCTAAAACAAGTAAACCATCTGCCGAGCAAACTAAGATGAGTTTACACACTTTTCTAAAAGCATGTGTTCCCGATGGTTGGGAAACGGAACGATAAACACTTTCCCTGGTTTGGGATTGCTTACTATTTCTGGTATGGAATACAGTTAATAACTATTTATATTAGATGCAACAAGTGTACTAAACGAAACTCTATCATGAAGTCCCTACTTACGATACCGATTAGTCGCCGGTGGCTGGCGAACGGGTTATTAGTTGATAGCGCTATTTAGGTTTCACCAACCTCACACCGTGCCTGGAGAGGATCAGTCGTGAACTAATAGACTCAGGTAAACCGTTAATGATGATAGACATTGACAAAACGGGGCAAACAAACATGAGGTCGCAGAGTATTCGGTATGATGCAGTTTAGTAACTTACATAGGGGGTAGCTCCCCATGGCATGATATAAATGAGTAACTTAACAACTTAAACAACTTTTATGGAATTAAAAGTGGACAACTCGTGAACTCGCCAACTTTATGTTGATGCCCTACTGCATGCTTTGCAGGTACTTAGTGATGACAGGAGCTTGCAGCTTGGGATGTCACACCCTGGCTTTTGCGGAAGCGTGGGTTTATTTGGTGTGACTTCTTAATACCATAGCAATCAATCATAACAATGCTATATGATAAAACATGAGATGTTCATCCATTAATTATGTCTTAGAAAATTATCATACATACTTGTCTTGGAAACGTTGATACCAAAATAAATTACAAACCATGGAAATGTTTAACCGAGTTCATAAGACTCCACAAAGACTTAAAATAAAACCTGAGTTTAGAAACATGTATTCCGTCCAGGAAAGGAATACACCCCCTAAACTCTCAACTACCATGGATAACATCCTTTATTCATGACGTAGCTTGAAAACATACGCAGACACTTGCCAGATCCCTTAGTTCCCTGAAATACATGTAGTTTGAAAAATCAACAAAAGTTGAGCGAGTTCATGTGTAAGTGAGTATGTATAAACCTTTGTAAACAATGTATGTATATATGTCTCGGTATGATAGCAAACAAGGAAAAGATCACCAATGGTTTGCAAGGCCACTGATATGTGTGACGGTGTAGGAAGACTCAAACCTAGCAAAGTTGTACTGGGCTCCCAGCTGGAAGACATAGTCACCACTATGGGCCGCCCCCGCCTCATGGGTGTGGGCTCGCTACACCCAAATAGATCTATCACTCATGTCCCTCGGTCCTACAACGAGGATTGATGGTCCCAAGTATCCGCCTACCCTATCACATGATCTATGGTTCTTTCCTAGGCCCTCCATACCAATTGTATTTGTAAGTAATCCTTTTGTAACATGTATTTCACCCCCGAAGTAAATAAACAAAACAGTTTAAAGAAAAGGGGGACATGAACTCACAGTAAAGCGTCTTCAGAATCGTAACCCAATCTCCTCAACGAACACGACTACCTACAGTGTATTAACGTCTATTAGACGGACAGGTCGTGCCTTTGCTTAGTATTAATGTTTTGGAGTTACGTTTCTAATGTTATTCCAAGTTGTATAATTATTTGTCGAAATAATTAATATTTCCACTTAAATTATATTTAGTTTTGGAATAATTGTTTAATCCATATTTTGTAACAACACATCTCAAGTAGTTTAACTTCGTATTTCCTTCCCAAGGATGGGGTATTTTATACATGTATTTTTGTATTCTTGTATTTAAGGTCTTGACATGGTATATTTCTAAGTCCCACTTAGAAAATATATATACTTATTTGTCAAAAATAATGTATTCCCAAGAAAATATATATTTTTTCCCAAAAAATATATATTCTCTAAATATACTAGGAAAATATATTATAACCTCCAATAATATATTTTCGTCTGTCGAAAATATGATACACTTTGTAATAAAAATCATATTTTTATGTTTTCCGTATCCAAAATAATATTTGTCCGAAAATATATTTACAAAAATATTTTCCAGAATATATCATAAGTTAGGTTTTTGCGTTTGGTTTCACAATATCAAGTGTGTAACTTATTTATTCATTCCTTGCGATTTTTGGTATTATCTTGGAGTTGTAAATTCTCGGTATTTGCCAAGTTATATTACTTTATCCTAAAATAATATAACTATTCCACCACGTATTCAAATATTCACACAAGTGTTTTTAATGTGAAATATATATTCTAAATATACATTTATCCGTTTCTATTTATAAAAACTCAACCTCCGATACTTGTAATTTCCGTACAACATCTATGGCGAAGTTTATATTGGAAAACATAGTTCAACACATACTTGTAACACTTGTTTAGAAAACATTTTCTAAGTGTTGGAATTTTTAGAAAATTTCGCCATAGTTTCCTTTGTAAATGGGGGTGTCCATGCTATTAAGCATATCATTTTCTTTTCAAAATAATCACAATAATCATCAACAATCAATCTTTAAACAACTTTACGTCAGCAAGATCAAAAACTATATGCGTTACATATTAATCATGAACTTGATATATCACAAAAACACGTAGTAACTTGGCAAAGCGTTTAGTGGCCTTAGTTACCTTCCAAAGTATATTTACTTTTGTTAAAATCTCATTCTCGGGATTTCTAGATGTTTACAACTTGTTAACCTTTTCTACAAAAAATATTCTTTTGAACTCTTCTTGTAAATAAAGTGTTCTTACACTTATTTTATCACCAAAAATGGTGTAAGTGCAAGTAAAGGTCATGATCTTTTAAAAATCGACTCTTGAACTTGGTTTGTTTAGAAATATCATTTGTAAATCTCGGATCTACATGATCATCAACTCATTTCAAGAAATCATCTTTATTATCAAGTTCAAATTTTTATTAGAAGATGATTATTTTATGTAAACACATAATCATCTCCTAATCTTGTTAAATCATGTTTCTAGTCATCATTTAACAAGTTCCATGTGATGATCAATATCACATTAACAAGTAACCATCAACATATACAAAACAACATCATACTAGTAATATTTCATTATGTTTCATCTTTATGTTCAAGATTTATGTTCATGTCTTTTAGGGTTCTAGTGATAATCAACATACTACATCTTTTAACCATTAAAATAGTAGTAAACAAGGGTTAATCAAGAACTTACAACTAGCTCAAAGGCTAGGGAAGAACTCTTGAATAAAAGATGATGAAAGCTAAGGATGAAGGTTCTTCAAGTTCTTCAAGCTTCAAGCTCCATGAATCACCTTCTTACTCTTGAAATAAGCTTGGAAATGGATGGTTGAAGGTTGCAAGGTGGTGGTGGTGGCGGTTCTAAGTAGAGCCGAGAGAGAGAGATAGAGTATGAGAAAGATGGAGTGTGAACGTGTGAAGAAATGATGCAGTGATCTAGTTAGATATTCACCATACTTATAATGATTTCATTCTAATATTTTGTTCACTTAATCAAGCAATATCTACATAAAATATGAAACAAATCAAGTAGTATTGTGGTGATCTTGGTGGGGTCCTCCTTGGACCGTAAATGATGAGAGGGGAGGGGTTAATTGTAACTTTTGATGGCTAGTAGGCAATTAATAGTTCAAATCCAAGTATAAGGTTACTTGTGTTAGTTACTAGATATGCTAGTAGGTGTTACGGTGTTCGGGGATCATAACTAGCCAAGAAATAATTAAACAATGTTTCTGGCAAAATTTTGGTGTTCCGGGTAAGGTCCGGTTGTTCGGTTAGATACCGTTCCGTTAAAATGCTAAGTTATATCGTAAAGCGTCCTTTATGTAACTTTTAGTGACACATTTAATTCCCAACACTTAGGAAAGCATACAGGACCATTTTGCCATATATTTGCACATTACTAGCATATTAAAATGCTGAATTTTGTTAATTAATGCAGAATTCTGCACTTAAAGTGGGTTTTAGGCACTTTCCGGCACTTAAACTATCACCTAGTGACGCAGTTTTATGGTCCTTACTTCCCTACACTCCATACTAGCGTAGTACCTTGTCCTTGGCTCATACTGGGCCTCAAAACACTGTCTGTCTATGTACTAGCACTGTCAGTATATTTTTGGGTTATCCGGTAACCGTGTTAACTGTGCTTTGTGCATTGAGTATGTCACTAAAGTTTGTATGCAATAAATGGAGTGACAGTATGGAATGTGATGCATATATATGTATGATACAGAAATCATAAAGCAGTTTATATCATCAGTTGAAATTAAGCACAGTCACTAAGCATGAATTAATATTAATTAGTTGTACGGATACCTGTAATTATGAGGGTTGTCACATTCTCCCCCTGTTAGAAAATTTTCGTCCTCGAAATTTGTACTACCTTAATTCTTGGGGTTACATTGTGCGTGTATGTGTACGAATAATACTGAGGTAGGTAACCCAAAACCGAATCAAAACTTATTCAAATCCAGCGAATCCAAGGATATCTTACTATGATTGGAACCCAGCAGTTAAAAAGTATGTGTTTCAGGATTTGCTGTCAAAGATACAAGGCGTATTGACGTATAGTCTAGTGTAATCCAGCTACAGCGGTTCCACAAAAGAGGAGTTTTGACCAATAGGATTCTCAAACAATCGGTCACATTATGCAAACGAGTTTTCACAAACCATAGCATCCGCTATATGAACTCAAAATCAACAACTTGAATATGAAAATGATCTGTCAATCTTTGATTAAATAAATGGTAAGGATCAGTGTGTTGTCATTCTTGAATTGTGAAAATACACCGAATGAAATACAAGCGAACCTGGTGTATCATTGTCTGAATTCGTAGTTGCATCAGAAATGTTCAAATGACAAGTCAAAAGTATATGTAGTTTTGGTGTGAAGCAGTTGACCATGATTAGTACAAGCTACAAATTTGTAATGACACCACAAGGTGTCGTAATGACAAGATTCAAATATGGTGGCGACTGAACAAGTTCACCGTGTTTGAAATCAAATGAAGGTGTACTGAAACAAGCCTGAAGATTTGATTTACACAATGTCGTAGAGTTTTTTTTTTTTTTTTGAATACGGAACATCGAAGAGCCACTGTTCTTGATCGAAGATGAAAAAGTATTAAGTATCGCAAGGCATTCGATTGGCAACGAAAGAATCGTTAGGAGGTTCATTGCGATATGAAATGAACCTATGTACCATTGTCTCAACACACAACTGTGTTGAGACCGCTTTAATAGTGATAAACAAAACGGATTTAGGATAATTAAATAGACAATTAATTTCGTCTATAGGGTGCGTAACTAAATTAGCGCAAGCTTCAATTTTGTGGAAGCATCACCACAAGGTGTCGAATCCAACAAACGATTTAGTGGAGTCGTAGACCAAACAAGTCTACTATGACTCGAAACAAAAGACCTTTTGCAAAATATGAATACGATGCTCTCAATACATCATATGGCGTTTTAAATTGATCATGCGAAATGGATAAGTTCCAACAATTGAACCTGGTTTCAGCGTAACCCGAAAATAAGCATTTGTATCAACAAGGGAATCTCGGCACGGTTACAAAGATAACCCATGAATGTAACTTGAAAGAAAAGAAGTTTCAAAAAAATGTGTTGGCTTGATAACAAAGGAGCCAACAATTACCATAATGTAGGTTATTCGAATCATAAACCCATAGTTAGTTTCAGCAAAATAACATTTGAACTTCAATGAAGTGTTTATTCGAAATGAAACCGCATGCGTAGCAAAAGGTGCATGCGTGACATATAAGTTACCAAGTAATGAAACAATGAGTATCTGTTAAAATGGAGAGATGACCAAGTATTCGAAGAAAATGTGTGTTCGCTCTCAGCGAAGAAAATCGGCGCGATGTAACTACCATTAAGAGGGAGTAGAGATGCAAGCATCTACCCGCTAGAAACAAGGGCGGAAATTCCAACAAAAGAAATTTGAGTAGTTTCTGTTTGGTTAACTGAAATAGTATGTATGTCAGGATAATGAGGTTTGCTTGAGTTAACAGGTGTGGTTCCTAAGCAACCTTTACGAGTTTTGACCTGGGTTCACAAAGGTCCTAAGTACATGTTTCCTAGGTTTTCAAAGTTTTGTATTTTGTGTAAAACTATTTTGTGCATCGTGTAGGAAACACCATTTTTGTGTACGTTTAAAACAAGTTATTGTCTCACAATTTTCTCGATATATTTTCTTCCTGAATTCACAGCTAATGACACTCGATCATCGATCAGTCATGAAATAGTAGTTGAATCCTCACAGTTAGTTAAATAAATAATTCGTTAATCCTTAGCAAGAGTCCCCGACCCTTTTTGGTTAGCTCGTTCGGCTCCTGGTAGTTTGATGTTCGTACGAAAGCTATCGTCCTTCTTCTTGATGAGCAAAACTGGGGTTACCCAAAGCGGGAAACTTGGTCTGTTATCTTCCTTCTCTGTCAACTACTGAAGCTACACTGTCAATCCTTGCATCTCCGAAGGTGTAAGTCACTAAGGTGCATTAACAGCAGGCGCGACGCCCGGAATCAAATTGATGCGAAATTCGGCTCGTCGTTGCGGAGATGATTCTGGTAAGCCTTCGGGGAAGACTTCAAGATATTCCCTTATCACAGGGATATCTTTGAGTTTTTGGTTCTTCGGCTCCCTTGTCCAAGACAATGAGCCAAGAAGGCAACGCATCCCTTGTGCGAAAACTTTCGCGTCTTCAAGCACTAGTGGTTTATAGAGGCGTATCCTGCTTCATGAGTCACGTTTGCTTCGTCGCTCATCATCGGGGTGCGGATAACAACCACCCTTTGACTGCTCGACAACTAGTCCATCCCAGTTACCACGTCGAGGCTTTTCATTAACTAGTTCTATCTAGTGCGGGTCGTCTAACTTAACCCTCTACTAAACCAAGTATAATCTTAAATTCATGAGATACGATGCTATGGTCGGCACTGGTATCAAAATCATGGATGCAAAATTTTTTTTTTTTGTTGATAGAGAACGTACCAGTAACTACATCTGGATCCTGGCATGCTTCACAAGCTCCGATGTTGGATGCCCCTTCACGGTCTTGGTTAATCCTTCTTGGGCAATTTTTACGAAAGTGTCCCACGTTCCCACATCGGTAGCAGCCTGGAAATTTATTATTATTATTTCCACCTTGGTTGTTGTCATCATTCCCTCCTTGTCTGGGACCCTTCATCCAACAGGCATCCTTGTTGTGTCCTTTTTTTCCGCATCTATCGCAATTAGACTTCCGATATCCACAATCGTGGTGATACTTGCACCCATCACGTCTCGGCTTAGTTTCTGAGTAAATCTTAACATCGGCCTGTTTGTTGTTAGGGCAATCTTTCTTGAAATGCCCTTTTTCCCCACAGTCAAAACAACCTCGAACAGGTTTTTGTTCATCACTGGTCCTACTTTGATAGTCGTTGTTGACGTTGCTTCCCCCTTGATTTTTGCTATCATCTTGACCTTTGTTTCCATGTCCTGATCCGTTTTGACATGTTTTCTCGACATGCCCTACTTTGTCACAGACATTACTTCTTCTATACCTACATGGCGCTGTATGATGAAATAGGCAGTCGTCGCAATTAGGTAGGCTGCCCATGTATTCCTTTTTCTTTTTGGCTTTGTCCTCGTCATTCGTTCGGGTATCTTCGGTGAGCTTCCTTTTGTTCCTTCCGGATGACTCTACCCGAGTCTCCTTCTTCTTGTCAGGGTTTGAAAGTTCTTCCAGTCTAATTGCTTCTTTACCGAGTGCCGCACTTAACTTGACTGCATCGATGGTCGTTGGCGGAGCTGACACCGTCATTAAGCGCAGGATCTGAGGCACCAGTCCCCAGATGAATGGCTCCATCCTTTTCAACTCTGGTTCTACTAGGTACGGAACAACCCGCGACAGATCGTGAAGTCTTTGCACGTACTCTGCCACATTTGGACCTTCCATCTTTAGCTTCCAAAATTCGAATTCCAGCTTCTGGATCGCCACCTAAGAACAATACTCCCTATGCATCATTTCCTTTAGCTCATCACAGGTTAAAGCATTTCTGGCAGCTCTGCCCATTAGTTGAACCTGTGAGTCCCACCATAACCAGGCTCCATCTCGAAACAATCCTCTCGCATATGGGACTTGTTGTTCTGGCATACATCCGCTCATTCGCAAAACAAAATCAATGTTTTTGGTCCATTTCACAAAGGCTATGGCACCCCAGTGCCATCGAAATTTGGAGGTTCGCAGTCGAGAAACTGCCAGTAAGTGCAGCCCTGAGGTGGGTTGTTTTCTGAGGTACCTCCGCTAGTTTCAGCGCGCGAGGCCTCATATTGTGCTATTGCTGTGGAAATCCTTTCTGGCAATTCTGCCTCGGTAGTGGGTAAACAATTTTCCCTTCATGGTGGCATCTTCTATAAGAAGATTGCATTGGCCAGGTCATATGCATATAAGTATGTGGTACGCGTATGTAATAACATTCATCAACACAAGTATACCTAACATCCCATGTTATAACACAAATAAGTAATCCAACAATGCATGTAATGAGAATGTTGCGATTGAGCTATCATATAACAAGACCACAAGTACAGTTTACAAGTTTCACAATTGTATCATACATCAAAAGAGACTAAGGGTCACATCGCCCCCGTCTGCATCGTCTAACAATATACAACAACCAAAAGTCAAATGTCAAAAGTCATAAGTCATCATGTGGTCTTCAAAATGATGTGCAATCAGGCTCAATAGCTGCATCCTCATCAAAATATGCTATCTGCAACAAACCAAAAACCTCTAAGCTAATGGTGGAGGAGGAGGTGGAGGAATAAAAAGTAGACGGCGCACCCGCGCTAACTCCTCCTCGAGTGAATGAACAAGCTGAAACAAACAAGTAATCTGCTGCTCCATCGTAAGGAAACGAATACCAGCAGCAGGATAGGGAAACGGTGGAGCAGAGGATGACGGACCGGTGTGTGGTGGAGGATATGGCATCCTCTCAAGCTCTGCGACTCGACGACTCAACATATCCTGATGTAGCTGCATGGATAAAAGCAGATCATCCCTCGAATATCCAACATGGAAGGGATGGTATGGGTCAGATAAAGGCGTCACGTTGGGCGGAAACCACATAAATGGCTAGCCTGAGGGTGCAAAAGGAGATGGAGTGCGAGGAAGCTGAGACATGAATGGAACAGCTGACGACATGGGCGGAACAAAAGCAGGCTGCTGACTCGAAAATCCTTCCCCTGGATGGGGAGGAGGAACGTCCTGAAGAAAAGTAACTGGTAGATCAGTGCGATGAACGTTTGGCACGTGTGGGTGAAACTGTGTGACATCAAAGGGTGCCTGAACAGGTGCGAAAGGGGGAGTAACTGGTCGAACAAAATGAGGATAGTCGTCGTCATCCTCAATCCACCCATTACGGGTGTGAGCATATCTAGGATCCACATGGGTGGCAAATGGAGCACGGTCAACAAACATAGGTATTGGGTCAGGCAGAGGTGCAACAACTGGGACATCAACAACTGGTGGTGCAACGACTGGTACATCAACAACTGGTCCATCAACAGGGATAGGGTCGTGCACAAGTAAAGGGTCATGAGCAAAAAGGGCTCTGGTGCTATCACAGGCTCTGGATCAGCGGGAGCAGGCTCATGATCAGCGGGTATGTCAAGGAGCTGATCATCGGGAAGTATAGGTGCCTCAACAGGCTGCTCATCAGGGATAAACTCCGTCTCATGGTCTGGATCAAAATCGTGTGGGAAGTCTGGGACGAACCGAAAACCCAGCTGCGGAACGGGCGCTGCAGACATAGCAGTGTCGGAATTAGTGTCTGTGGGATATTGCTGTAATCCCAGCGCATGAAGAGTAGAGGATGAAACGGGCTCAAACGAGTTGGGACCAGATGAATCGTGACCAGACTGGTCAGATAAAACCACCACGACAGGAATAACAATGGCATCAACAACTGGAACCTCATCCAAAGGAATAGCAATATCGTCATCAATCGGAGCCCCGCCATCCTGGTCATCCTCAGGGGGACCCTCGATAAAAAGATCGATGTCGTCATCAGACATATCATTAAGTGGCAGATCCTCAACAGGAACTGCAACAAGGGGAACAGGAGCAGGGATCTGAACAAGGGGTAGATCCCCGTCAAGAAAACCATTAGCTATAGGTAAAATATCTCCAACGTCTGGCAGCGCGAAAGGCTGAAAATCATCTGTGTCGTCAGATAAAATCTTGTCCTCTGGGATGTCCTCTGGGATGATCTCGTCATCTGATACTATGGCTGTAGGGTCTATGGTGTCTGACACTCCACTCTCAGAAGAAGACGACATGTTGTCTGTAACAAATCAATCACACATATGCACACATATCAATGAACATCAAATAAGCACGTAGGTAATAACAATGTAAGCATGTATATAATCCTAGTCTTCCCAAGACTATCTACTTAGTCTCTCAGACTAAGCCTCCCAGTCTCTCAGACTGAACTACTTAGTCTCTCAGACTAAACTTCTTAGTTTCTAAAACTGTCTCTCAGATCCACTACCCAGTCTCTCAGACTGAATCTCTCAGATTAAACTCCCAGTCTCTCAGACTCAATTTCCCCCAATCTCTAAGACTGATCCTCCCTCAGTCTCTAAGACTGAATTATAAATATAAGTTTTGAAATGTGTATTTGTGCCTTTTGTTTGTAAAAATGTTTGTTCCCTGGGTCTGGAAATTTAGTGTATGCAATGTATAATATTTGAAAACATTTTCGTGAGAGCCCTGATGATCATAGTCTAGACTCGAGAAAGAATCCTAGTTCGCTATGATCGAGGCTCTGATACCAAGTTGTCACACCCTGGCTTTTGCGGAAGCGTGGGTTTATTTGGTGTGACTTCTTAATACCATAGCAATCAATCATAACAATGCTATATGATAAAACATGAGATGTTCATCCATTAATTAAGTTTTAGAAAATTATCATACATACTTGTCTTGGAAACGTTGATACCAAAATAAATTACAAACCATGGAAATCTTTAACCGAGTTCATAAGACTCCACAAAGACTTAAAATAAAACCTGAGTTTAGAAACATGTATTCCGTCCAGGAAAGGAATACACCCCTTAAACTCTCAACTACCATGGATAACATCCTTTATTCATGAATCAGCTTGAAAACATATGCAGACACTTGCCAGATCCCTTAGTTCCTTGAAATACATGTAGTTTGAAAAATCAACAAAAGTTGAGCGAGTTCATGTGTAAGTGAGTATGTATAAACCTTTGTAAACAATGTATGTATGTATGTCCGGGTATGATAGCAAACAAGGAAAAGATCACCAATGGTTTGCAAGGCCACTGATATGTGTGACGGTGTAGGAAGACTCAAACCTAGCAAAGTTGTACCGGGCTCCCGGCTGGAAAACATAGTCACCACTGTGGGCCGCCCCGGCCTCATGGGTGTGGGCTCGCTACACCCAAATGGATCTATCACTCATGTCCCTCGGTCCTACAACGAGGATTGATGGTCCCAAGTAT
This sequence comes from Helianthus tuberosus, assembly GCA_030545235.1. Taxonomy (NCBI): domain Eukaryota; kingdom Viridiplantae; phylum Streptophyta; class Magnoliopsida; order Asterales; family Asteraceae; genus Helianthus; species Helianthus tuberosus. The sequence continues at coordinate 424,089 of JARYGA010008826.1, read as the reverse complement.
CCGCCTACCCTGTCACATGATCTATTGTTCTTTCCTAGGCTCACCATACCACTTGTATTTGTAAGTAATCCTTTTGTAACATGTATTTCACCCCTGAAGTAAATAAACAAAACGGTTTAAAGAAAAGGGGGACATGAACTCACAGTAAAGCGTCTTCAGAATCGTAACCCAATCTCCTCAACGAACACGACTACCTACAGAGTATTAACGTCTATTAGACGGACGGGTCGTGCCTTTGCTTAGTATTAATGTTTTGGAGTTACGTTTCTAATGTTATTCCAAGTTGTATAATTATTAGTCGAAATAATTAATATTTCAACTTAAATTATATTTAGTTTTGGAATAATTGTTTAATCCATATTTTGTAACAATACATCTCAAGTAATTTAACTTCGTATTTCCTTCCCAAGGATGGGGTATTTTATACATGTATTTTCGTATTCTTGTATTTAAGGTCTTGACATGGTATATTTCTAAGTCCCACTTAGAAAATATATATACTTATTTGTCAAAAATAATGTATTCCCAAGAAAATATATATTTTTCCCCAAAAATTATATATTCTCTAAATATACTAGGAAAATATATTATAACCTCCAATAATATATTTTCGTCTGTCAAAAATATGATACACTTTGTAATAAAAATCATATTTTAATGTTTTCCGTATCCAAAATAATATTTGTCCAAAAATATATTTACAAGAATATTTTCCGGAATATATCATAAGTTACGTTTTTGCGTTTGGTTTCACAATATCAAGTGTGTAACTTATTTATTCATTCCTTGCGATTTTTGGTATTATCTTGGAGTTGTAAATTCTCGGTATTTGCCAAGTTATATTACTTTACCCTAAAATAATATTACTATTCCACCACGTATTCAAATATTCACACAAGTGTTTTTAATGTGAAATATATATTCCAAATATTCATTTATCTGTTTCTATTTATAAAAACTCAACCTCCGATACTTGTAATTTCCGTACAACATCTATGGCGAAGTTTATATTGGAAAACATAGTTCAACACATACTTGTAACACTTGTTTAGAAAATATTTTCTAAGTGTTGGAATTTTTAGAAAATTTCGCCATAGTTTCCTATGTAAATAAGGGTGTCCATGCTATTAAGCATATCATTTTTTTTCAAAATAATCACAATAATCATCAACAATCAATCTTTAAACAACTTTACATCACCAAGAGCAAAAACTATATGCGTTACATATTAATCATGAACTTGATATATCACAAAAACGCGTAGTAACTTGGCAAAGCGTTTAGTGGCCTTAGTTACCTTCCAAAGTATATTTACCTTTTTTAAAATCTCATTCTCGGGATTTCTAGATGTTTACAACTTGTTAACCTTTTCTACAAAAATTATTCTTTTGAACTCTTCTTGTAAATAAAGTGTTCTTACATTTATTTTATCACCAACAATGGTGTAAGTGCAAGTAAAGGTCATGATCTTTTAAAAATCGACTCTTGAACTTGGTTTGTTTAGAAATATCATTTGTAAATCTCAGATCTACATGATCATCAACTCATTTCAAGAAATCATCTTTATTATCAAGTTAATATTTTTATTAGAAGATGATTATTTTATGTAAACACATAATCATCTCCTAATCTTGTTAAATCATGTTTCTAGTCATCATTTAACAAGTTCCATGTGATGATCAATATCACATTAACAAGTAACCATCAACATATACAAAACAACATCATACTAGTAATATTTCATTATGTTTCATCTTTATGTTCAAGATTTATGTTCATGTCTTTTAGGGTTCTAGTGATAATCAACATACTACATCTTTTAACAATTAAAATAGAAGTAAACAAGGGTTAATCAAGAACTTACAACTAGCTCAAAGGCTAGGGAAGAACTCTTGAATAAAAGATGATGAAACTGGATGATGAAAGCTAAGGATGAAGGTTCTTCAAGTTCTTTAAGCTTCAAGCTCCATGAATCACCTTCTTACACTTGAAATAAGCTTGGAAATGGATGGTTGAAGGTTGCAAGGTGGTGGTGGTGGCGGTTCTAAGTAGAGCCGAGAGAGAGAGATAGAGTATGAGAAAGATGGAGTGTGAACTTGTGAAGAAATGATGAAGTGATGTAGTTAGATATTCACCATACTTATAATGATTTCATTCTAATATTTTGTTCACTTAATCAAGTAATATCTACATAAAATATGAAACAAATCAAGTAGTATGGTGGTGATCTTGGTGGGGTCCTCCTTGGACCATAAATGATGAGAGGGGGGGGGGGGGTAATTGTAAATTTTGATGGCTAGTAGGTAAGTGATAGTTCAAATCCAAGTATAAGGTTACTTGCGTTAGTTACTAGATATGCTAGTAGGTGTTACGGTGTTCGGGGATCATAACTAGCCAAGAAATAATTAAATAATGTTTCTGGCAAAATTTTGGTGTTCCGGATAATGTCCGGTTGTTCGGTTAGATACCGTTCCGTTAAAGTGCTAAGTCATATCGTAAAGCGTCCTTTATGTAACTTTTAGTGACACATTTAATTCCCAACACTTAGGAAAGCATACAGGACCATTTTGCCATATATTTGCACATTACTAGCATATTAAAATGCTGAATTTTGTTAATTAATGCAGAATTCTGCACTTAAAGTAGGTTTTAGGCACTTTCCGGAACTTAAAGTATCACCTAGTGACGCAGTTTTATGGTCCTTACTTCCCTACATTCCATACTAGCGTAGTACCTTGTCCCTGGCTCATACTGGGCCTCAAAACACTGTCTGTCTATGTACCGGCACTGTCAGTATATTTCTGGGTTATCCGCTAACCTTGTTAACCGTGCTTTGTGCATCAAGTATGTCACTAAAGTTTGTATGCAATAAATGGAGTGGCAGTATGGAATGTGATGCATATGTATGTATGATACAGAAATCATAAAGCAGTTTATATCATCAGTTGAAATTAAGCACAGTCATTAAGCATGAATTAATATTAATTAGTTGTACGGATACCTGTAATTATGAGGGTTGTCACATGGGAAGTGTAGTGGTCGCATTAACCCGTGTTGGGTTTTTAATAAATTTAAACTTTGGACTTTTGGTTGAACTGTTTAACCTATGCTTCCGCTATTATCTTTAAACATTTTTTTTTAAACTAAAGACTTTGGATGTGAACTTTATTAGTCACTAATCGTATTACTGATAACTGCTTTGTTACTATGATCGTTCAATATGATTCGTGGTTAGGTCCTGGTCGGTCACACGCCTCGCGGTAGTACTCCGCACGTGGAAATTGAGGGTGTAACAACACAATGCTAGACCAGATAAGAAATGAAGATTTTAGGGAAAGGTTAGGACTAGCTACTATTTCGGATAAGATAAAGGAGGGAAGATTGTGATGGTTTGGGCATGTGAAAAGGAGGAAATTAACAGCACTAGTTAGAGCAGTAGATGGCCTAACTTTGGAAGGGAGGAGGAGTCGAGGTTGGCCCAAGTTGATTTGGGATGAGCGGATTAGGAAAGATTTGCTAGAGTTACACCTCTCTGAGGACATGGTCCAAGATAGGGGTTTATGGAGACGTAGAATTAAGGTTAAGGACTTTTAGGAGTAGATTCATTAGGTCTGAGCATTGGGGCACTTGCTTAGCGTTTCTTTCTTTATGGTCTAGGCGGATTTTGCCGTGATTGTTGTTTTTTGTTGGTGCAGTCATCTGTCGACTTCGTCTTATATCGAGTCTCGGGTTCGTTGCGGTTTTGTTCAAGCATGATGTCATGATGACATCATCAAGATGACATCATCAATGACATTACCTCACTAGAAGACAAAATAGAATTGGTGGTTTCGCTTGGAAAATCAGATTGCACATGCTTTCGCTTGAATTTGTATATTATATTGTAGGTTTCGCTTGAATCTCATCTAGTGGGTTTCGCTTGAAGACAAACATGTATAGTTCAAGCGAACCTATGTCTCCTATAAATAGGTTAGTAGTCATTTCATTTCAAGCGGACAGACCAGAGGTCTTAGAGAGTGTACCGAAGTGTTGCCGGTATAACTTTTGATTATAATCGCTGTTAGATCAATACACAAGTTGTTTAAGGTGATATTCAAGCTATTTCTACATTCGTTTCTTAGTTTCCGCCTCTGAAATGGATTAAATCTCTTCTGAACGACTCGTTCGGGTCGCAAAACGATCCTACAAGTGGTACCAGAGCTCAGGAGGAAGAGATTTCGCAAAAACAGCTCGTTTTCATCACTAATTCTGTTTCTACACCATTCTTTTTCAAAATTTAAAATTTTTACGGTTAAAAACGGCTCAAACTTTCACACATTGTGCGCATACGTGTATAACAAATCCTGGAAAGTTTCAGAACTTAAATTGACTTAAAACCGGTTAAAATCAGTGTTTCGCTTGTAATGTGTTCGAATTTGCTGATGTCATTGGCTTTCGCTTGAACAACCTGTTGGCTTTCCCTTGAAATTTTGGTAGTGGTTGAAGCGAAACACCGGCTTTCGCTTGAAATACGTGTGGGTGTTTGCTTGAGTTTACCTCGTGAGTCTCGCTTGAAATCAACACACTGCTTAGAAAGTTCATCGATCTATGTGACACGTTAAACAAGGATTGTCAGCTAGTTGGTAAATGATATCATGTGTCTTGGATAAGTCTACATATGTGAAAGGTCCAATGAGCATTTAGGGTTGATCAGGATTGTCGTTCATTAAAGTCTTTATGTGACACATTGTCGGCATTTGGGTTCAACTTCCGATACAATACATGTGAATGTGATCAAACAAGATTGCATGTGATTTTTTAAAGAAGTGTTTGTCGGTTATTTTAAAGTCAGTGAATTGTTTACGGCTCAATCAGACTAAAGTGTTCTCGGCTCATGTGACTTGGATTTGATCTACACAAAGTTGAATTCAATCCAGTTGAATCAGTTATTTTTTTTTTGTACATTCAAATCAGATCACATGATTTGTCGTGTGTTTTAGTCAGGTCATTGGAAAAAGGTCATTTGTATTTGATCCGGGTCATTGCAGTCCGCACAGTCTGTCAACCTTCAATCCGCACAGAATTATCACCTGTTCGAGTATCAGTTTTATTTTGTTAGTTGATAAGTTTTTAAACTGATTATTTGTTTGTTCGTTTCAGGTATATTTTTACGAGGTGAACCAATTCGTTTGAAGGCTTGTTTGAGAAACATGGATTCTGAATTTTACAAAGCATTTGCTTCAACCCCGACTAGTTCATCCGACGTTGCTAAGACCATGACAATGGAGAATGAAACCGGTACAATGCAAAAACCTCCGAAACTTATGGGAATTGAAGATTATCACGGATGGAAGAAACGGTTTGAGAATTGGGTTCAGGCAAATCATCTAAAAGCTTGGGAGAGCATCGAAACTGAATATGAGAGGCCAAAGAATTCAGCGGGAGTCGATAAAATCATTTTAGAATTCACATAGCAAGAAAGAGATAGTTATAAAGGAGAGAAAATGATGATCAATCTGTTACAACAAGCAGTAAAGGGGGATATATTTGTGTTGCTTCAACATGATAAAAATGCTTATTCTATCTGGGAAGCTCTTAAAAAGAAATTCGAAGGAAGTACTGAGATGCTTCAGAGTAAAGCAGCATTACTGAAAAAGGAGTTTGAACTATTTGCATGCATGCCTGGTGAACACAACAAAGACTCTTATTGAAAGATATTGTCATCTTGTACGCACCATGTCACAGTTGAAGATTACAAAAACTCCAGCAGAATGGGTTGAAAAGCTTGCTGATGCGTTACCGCAAAAGGAATGGGGTACATATCTGATGATATTGAAGAATTTCGGACAGTTTACAAGGTTATCGATTGCACAGTTTATAGAGAAGTTGGAGGCACAGGATCTGGAGCAGCAGAAAATTGCTAGAATGAATAGTTCTACTCATCAACAAGATATTAAATTGTACTATAAAGGAAATGTTCAAACTGCTGAAGCAAGTCCAAAAATACAAACTGCATTTAGTGCTGGAAATCAATCTACACCAAGCAGTCAAGGATCAGTTAACACTAGTGGGTTCTCAACGGTGAATCCTCCAAGTGTTCAAAGTTCAGCTGCTGGAAATGGTCATCTAATTCAGTGCAATGTGGCTTTACATCTTCAAAATGGTCAAAATTATTCTGAAGAAGTTGTAAAGCATCATATGGGATTATTGGTCACTGCATTAGAGTCTTATGAAGGGTTGATTGCCGGAAGAATTGGTAATCCGATGCTCACAAAGGAAGATTATGACCAAATCGATGCAGAGGAGCTGGAACTGATGGATATTAAATGGGCTTTAGCTAGTGTTTTGAGGAGAGCAGAAAAATTTAGATTGGTTACAGGAAGAAATGATTTCTTGGATGTAAATCTTTCTAATTTAGGATTTGATAAATCTAAAGTTGTCTGTTTTCGTTGCAGGGAGAAAGGCCACTTTAAAAGAGAATGCAAGAATCAGGAGCCAAGAGGAGCAAAGGAGTCATCCGGGAAAGATGATTATTATAGGAAAACCATTTATCAGCAAATCACTAATCAACCGCATCAACAAAAAGAAGCTCAAACGGCACATGGAAGAATGATCGAGGATGCAAACAGGAAAGCTTTTTATGGCATCATTGATCAAGATGACAAGAAAGTGGCTGAAGGGTTTAGCTGGGACAAGTACATTCCAGCTGATCCAAATGTTAAAGCTTTTATTGCTCAGATTGTGCAAAAGCCAGAGTTGATGAAGGAGTGGATGGATGTGATGTCGGATAATGAGGAGAGTCAAGATGGAAAATCTGTTTCTTCTGAAAGCAGTGATGATGATGAAGAAGTTGAACAGATAAACATTGGAAAATCTCATTTATCTTCTGACAGTTTTGAATTTTATTTTGCTGAAAAATTGAAGAAACTGAAAGAAAGGAAAGCTGCAAAAGATTTAAAAGAAGTCAAAGTGATTGAGAAGATTGTGGAAGTTGAAAAGATAGTTGAAGTTGAGAAGATTGTTGAAATCACAAAACCCTGTCTTACATGTTTAGAGTCTTGTAAACAATGTATAGATAAAGATGAGAGGTTTAGTGAGTTAAAAAAGTTGAAAGAAAAGTTGTTGTTTGATGTAAAAAATTTGAAACAGTCATATGATGTATTGAACAGAACTGTGAATAGTCTGGAAAAGACTAACTCTGAAAGAGGGAAAGCTTTGAAGATGTTGAATGCTACCATGATGACAAAGCAGAAAGAGATCAACTTGTACATAGAAGAATGTGCAAAGTGGAAGAAAGAGTTGGATAGTGAAGCAACTGAGAATGAAAGAATCAGAAGATTGCTACAAAGTTACAAAGGTTGTGACTACATAATTGATAGAATTTATCCAACAGTTGAAGGATTTGAAGCGTTTCAAGGTGAAGAAACAAAGCCAAAGAAGAAAAAGGATACTGGTAAGAAACAGGGTGTCTGTTATAATAAGTGTCCGCCTCCGATTTAGGAAGGGTACTCGTCTAGAAAACCTAACGAGGAAGAACTAAAACAGGCAGTCAATATTAAGTTAGAATCCGAGATAACCGATGTTTTACCGGACAATATTGATGTCACGTTCACAGCGTCCGATACAGATCATGAGTCAGAACTGATAAAAAGAGTGGTTGATCAGGTGTTGGATAAGGATGAGGAGTCAGAGTCAAAATCCGAGTCCGAAAGTTCATGTCAGTCTGTCGGAAGTTTGAGTTCGTCTGTCAAAAGTTCAAAGTCGTCAGGAAAACGGGTGTATAGTAAAGAATTTTTGTTGTCAAAATCTAATTTGAATGACGAAACATCTGAAGTTGCATATACTTTGAATGGTTCTGACAAATTATATTTTGATAAAGAATTTCCAATAAGAGGTGTTAAACCAGAAATGATCAAAAAGGTTTTCAAATTAACAGAAATTAATATTTCTGAAATAAAAGATGAAAATCTTAATGTAAAACCTAAACCTTACATTTCAAGAGTACAACAACGTTTGAACAAGAAAAAGGGTTACAATTTTGGTTCTGGTTTTCAAAAGAAACCAAACCACAATCGTAGCTACAAAAAGAAAGGACTTGGTTTTATTCCACCTGAAAACTATAAAAATGAAAAATATGTTCGAGATTTTAAATAAAAAATGACATATGTTGCAGGAACTAGCCATGAAGAAGAAGCAAAGAGCTCATTCTGGAAACAGTCAAACAAGGAGTTTCTTGCTGAAAAGATGAAGTTTGAAGCTCATCAGAGGAGAGAGACTAGAACATGTTTTAGATGCAATGAAGTTGGTCATATTGCATGGAACTGTCCCAGAGCAACTAAGACAAAACAGGGAGTCTCAGAAAAACTTAAAGAAGTAGTTGTTGATAAAACGGAACCACAAACTGAACGATTTAAAGTGTTTAAAAATTCTACATATGAAGTTGGTGAGTGTTCCAAAAGATTTTACAAGAAATGGGGAAATCTTGACAACCAAACTTGGGTTGTTAAGAAATCAGAGGTAAAATCTGGCTATGAATCTGATTCCACAAAGTCAGAGGAGCCACAATTTGATGAGAATGTTGAAAAATCAGTTCTTTCAATGGATGATGAGAATTTTCCACCATTGAGGACTGAGAATTTTAAACGAAAAGTTGGAAAAGTTGAAATCTCAAATCAGTTTTATTCTGAGAAGGATAATTTTGATGTTGAGAAAGCTTTTAATGGGAATGTAAAGAAAATTTTCGGAAAGATGGTCGATGGGAAGGTTAAAGGGGTAAAAGAGTTTTATGCTACAAAGAAAGCAACTTACACCCCAACTTCTTCTGAATTGAAAACACCCAAGGCTGGTCAGGCTTGGGTGGATATTTTCTTTCATTGAAAAACCTGACTTGCCGGAGATCCCAAGTTTGTAATTGCGGATCAGGAATCGGCATCTTTCTTAGTAATTGATTGTGTGATTGAATCTTAAAGTTTGTTAAAATTTACAGATTGAGGAATTGCCGGAGCTTCCAGGTTGGTAAGTGAGAAGCAGGAATCGGCATTTTGATTGATAAAATGGTTTGTGTAGATGTTTTATTCCTATATGTGATTTAAATGTTGGATATTCTTACAAGTGGTAAGAGGTTGATTCTGATAAAGTGATTACTCAAGGTCATTAGGTTGAACTTGATGTAATCCTGATACAAGAGATTGAATGGACAATATGATGAACCATACCCCTAATTATACAAAGTGGTAAAATCAACAAAACTTATTTTCTGGAAAAATCATTTTGGTTAAAACAAACTTAAGTGTTTTGAAATCATAATGAGAAAATAGTTTTGTGTAAGGGGGAGTTCTGATTGTTTATGCCTAGTGGATGGCGATTTGAAGTGATTCGATATCAGTTGTCAAGTTTTTGTATAGTAGTTTTCAAATTTCCTAAAATGTATTTGCATTTTAGGGGGAGTAGAAATTTCAGAAAATCCAAAAACATTAGAAAATTTGAAAAAGACAAAAACATGATAAAATAAAAAAAGAGTTTTTGTGTCAAAGAAGAGGAAATGATAGTACATCAGTAGACAGTCACAGTATGCTAAAGAAATGTAATGTTTAAATAGCGTTAAACAGTCTCACTGATGATATGCCGATAGGTTTTTACACATTTAGTAAGCTTTTTCGGGATATAAACCTAAATTCAAACTTACTTATTTCGTGGGGAAAACTACTTGGATATATAGGTAACCCCTGAAATCTCGTTTGAAAGGTCCCTCTTTCTGAGATACTAGGTCTTTATGCTCAGTGATATCTGGGGTATTATCCCGGGACTTCTGATTTTGCGGAAGCAATGGCCTAGTCCCCGGAGAATACTTTCTGCTTGCTTGAAAAATAACGCCGCCCTCAGCAAATTGATGAAACAATAAAATTGATAGTCATTGCTGTTGTAACAAAAGATCCTCTAAAGGGGACCCACCAAAAGTCGAAGCCGTCATCTCTCTGTGTATACGGGAGTATCGACCTGAGCTCTCACGGCCCTCGCAATTTAACCCCTGACAGATATCATATGTGGTATACTCACCTGTAAGACTGAATATTGGGATCTGGATACGGGAGTATATTCAAGAGGTGGGACACATGAATGAGTTTAAGTCCTTAAAACATCTAAATCATATCCTGAATCAGTTGAAATTTGTGTGAAAATTTAAGTGGATCAGTATATCGGCAATTTAAGTGAATTGTTTAATTCTTAATGTGTAACTAAGCTCAACCATACTAGTGACTTGTTAAAAACTGATATGATCCTCTTGCACGAACTCACAAAAATAGTGTCTGTAAATATTTCTTTACTGAATTTCTTTATATTCAAAAATTCCAAAAAGATTTTCAGTGTGTTTTAGCATAAATTTTGAAAAATTCAAAAAGTTTTTCGACAACTGATGTTGGAGAAGCTGATTTTCAAAATTCCAAGTGCTGAACATGACGAACAGGTTTGAGAAAGAAAGTTTGTTTGAAGATGTTTGAAATGAAAATTGATATTCATTTATGTGGTTCATCAAATATTACTACTGATTAAATCATTTTGAGATTAGGTGTTCGAGTGATTAGAAGATAGTAAATTTGTTGAAATGTTAAATTTGTGAAATTTACTTCTGGGTTAAGAATGTGCAGGTGTAGCCAGGTTTCAATCTTGAACCTGATGATAAAGAGATAGGTTCCTATACCTGAGGTCTATGTGATTTCAACATGCCAGACTACGATCCCAGCATATCGAAAGGGGGAGTCTGAAGACATCCGAGTAGAGATTGTTCGTGAGGAGTTTGTTGATGCTGAAGAGGAGATGGAGATAAAGTTTGAGGATGCTTACACTGTGAGATATGTCAGAGAGCGTTCAGACTGATAAAGACTGAAGATGTAAAGACTCGACACTTAAGACTCGTCAACATCTGAGGGGGAGTCTGTTGGTGCAGTCATCTGTCGACTTCGTCTTATATCGAGTCTCGGGTTCGTTGCGGTTTTGTTCAAGCATGATGTCATGATGACATCATCAAGATGACATTATCAATGACATTACCTCACTAGAAGACAAAATAGAATTGGTGGTTTCGCTTGGAAAATCAGATTGCACATGCTTTCGCTTGAATTTGTATATTATATTGTAGGTTTCGCTTGAATCTCATCTAGTGGGTTTCGCTTGAAGACAAACATGTATAGTTCAAGCGAACCTAGGTCTCCTATAAATAGGTTAGTTGTCATTTCATTTCAAGCGGACAGACCAGAGGTCTTAGAGAGTGTACCGAAGTGCTGCCGGTATAACTTTTGATTATAATCGCTGTTAGATCAATACACAAGTTGTTTAAAGTGATATTCAAGCTGTTTCTACATTCGTTTCTTAGTTTCCGCCTCTGAAATGGATTAAATCTCTTCTGAACGACTCGTTCGGGTCGCAAAACGATCCTACATTTTTTTTCATAAATGCTTAAGTGGGATCTTGTAATTTGAAATATTAGCTCTATTTCACTATGTTACCTAGCCAACACTTCTTTGCTATTTGGTAGTGATTTGTTTATAGATTTGTTTAGCTTCTCGCTTTCCTACTATATGCCTTTGGTATTGGGGGTCTCTATAGAAGAAGCCTCTCTATCCCTAGGGATAGAGGTAAGATGTGCTTACATCTCGCCCTCCCCAGACCCTACCAGTAGCTTTGCTATTTGTGAGATTTACTGGGTATTATCATCAACCATGAACCAACATCACATAACTTTTAATTTGTCATCAGCCATGAACCAACATCACATAATAATGCAATTGTGATCTCATAACCTGTAAACTATCATGCAATTGTCAACTATAACATGCCTAAACATAACCAACATCACATTATTGATGCAATTGTAAATTTTCATCAACCACATCTCAACATTTTGATGCAACTGTAAGCTATAACATAATCAACCAGATGGATTGACAAGATGGAATCCGTCATGGCAATTAGTGGATGTGCTGCTGATCAACGGGTTAGGTATGCTTCTTGTTCTTTTCTTGATGAAGCACTATCCTGGTGGAACTCGCAAGTTCAAATTTTGGGTGAAGACGCTGCCTATGGTTTAACCTGGAACGAACTTAAAGAGATGCTCCTAAAGGAATACTGCCCGCGTAGTGAGATACAGAAAATTGAGACCGACTTCTGGAACTTAACCAGGGAAGGTCTGAATGCAAGAGCTTACACATCTCGTTTCAACGATTTGGCGAGGTTAGTTCCACGGATGGTTACTCCTAAGTATGCTAAGGTAGAGAGGTATATTTGGGGGCTATCACCACGAATTCACAGCATGGTCACATCAGCGAAACCCACTACCTACCTAGAAGCTACTACATTGGCGAAGTCGTTAGCGGATATCGCAAAGGTAGTCTTAACAAGAAGGAGGAAACCAGGAAGTCATCGGGCAAGGCCAATGCAGACTTGAAATCTGAACGGTCGGAGCGTTCTGGGTCTAATTCAGGAGATTCGAAAAAGCGCAAGTCCGAAAGCTCGAGGAAGGAAACCGATGAGAAGCGTGTGATAGGAAATGCAGTTCGGGGAAAGCTTATGTAGCAAGTTCTAGCAGTTCTAGAAGGGATAATGCCAGGGATGGCAGGAGTGGTTCTGAGAAAAAGACTCACGAGGATGAGCAGAGAAAGTGCGCCAGGTGTGGTCGAACTGGGCATGTTACTGGCGAGTGCTATGCTAAAAGCACTTCGGAGGGAGCGAAGCTAGAGGGATGCTTCCAGTGCGGTGAACAGGGACATTTCAAGAGAGATTGTCCTAAAGCAAAGGGTCAGAATGTCAGGGGTAGAGCGTTCGAGCTAAACGCTGGAAAGGCATGTGACGATCCTGCTGTTGTTACCGGTATATTTTTGATCAATAACCATTCTGCATTCATACTCTTTGATACTGGAGCTGACTTGAGTTTTTTTTTAAAGCTTTGAACCATTTATGTGTTCTCCAACAAGTAAGCTAAGTAAAAAGTACTCGATAGAACTAACAAATGGTAAACCGATAGAGACAAGCGAAGTCGTTCGTGGTTGTAGAATTCAGTTAGACGATCATAGTTTTAGTATCGATTTATTACCAATGGAGTTGGGTAGTTTTGATGTAGTTGTGGGGATGGATTGGCTATCCAAGAATAAAGCTGAGATTATTTGCTCGGAGAAGCAAGTGAGGATACCTCGTCCTGATGGTGGTGAAGCAATAATTGTTCACGGAGACTGATCGAGTCGAGTGTCAAGTGTCTTCAGTGTTTTGAAGATGTTTAAGATGTTATGAAAGGGTTATCCTGCGTTCTTAGTTAACGTGGTGGATACGAAGGCTGAAGGTAGGAAGATCGAGGAGATTCCTATAGTCCGCGACTATCCGGAAGTTTTTCCTGAAGACTTGCCTGGATTACCCCCTGTGAGACAGATCGAGTTTGGAATTGATCTGGTACCTTGTGCTGCACCGATTGCAAAATCTCCTTATAGATTGGCACCGTCAGAGATGAAAGAATTGTTGAATCAGCTTCAAGAGCTACTAGACAAAGGTTTCATTCGACCAAGCTTTTCGCCTTGGGGTGCACCTGTTTTGTTTGTGAAGAAGAAGGATGGATCCTTCAGGACGTGTATTGATTACAGAGAGCTAAACAAGTTGACTATCAAGAATCGGTACCCTTTTACCAAGAATTGACGATTTGTTTGACCAACTACAGGGATCTAGTTACTATTCGAAGATCGACCTGCGTTCAGGATATCATTAGCTGAAGGTTGCTGACGAAGATGTTCCGAAGACTGCTTTTCGAACACGATATAGCCATTACGAGTTTTTAGTCATGACTTTTGGCTTAACTAATGCGCCAGCTTTGTTCATGGATCTCATGAACAGGGTATGCAAACCCTATTTGGATAAATTCGTGATAGTATTCATCGACGATATACTTATCATTCGCGAACCAAAGAAGATCATGAGCAACATCTGAAGTTAATTTTGGAGCTGCTGAAGGAAGAGAAGTTGTATGCCAAGTTCTCTCAGTGCGAATTCTGGATTCGAGAAGTTCATTTTCTCGGCCGTGTTATAAACGAGAAAGGTATACACGTGGATCCGTCAAAGATAGAGGCCATCAAGAATTGGGAAGCGCCAATGACTCAGTCAGAGGTGCGACAATTCTTAGGACTTGCTGGGTATTATCGAAGATTCATAGAGAATTTCACTAGAATAGCGTAACCTTTGACGCTATTGACCCAGAAGGAAAGGAAGTTTGATTGGGCGGAAAAGCAATAGGAAGCTTTTCGGCTGTTGAAGGAAAAGTTGTGTAGTACACCTATTATTTCCCTTCCTGAGGGAAGTGACGATTTCGTTGTATATTGTGATGCGTCACGTTTGGGCCTTGGATGCATGCTTATGCAGAAGGACAAAGTGATAGCCTATACATCCAGACAATTGAAAGTACACGAGATGAATTACACGATGCATGATTTGGAGTTAGGAGCTATGGTGTCTGCCTTGAAGATCTGGAGACATTATTTGTATGGCACAAAGTGTACGATATACACAGACCATAAGAGCCTCCAGCATATCTTTGATCAGAAGGAACTCAAAATGCGACAACAGCGTTGGGTAGAGTTACTTAATGATTACGAGTGTGATATTCGTTATCACCCCGGAAAAGCAAATGTTGTTGCTGATGCGCTCAGTAGGAAGGAGCGGGAGAGGCCTCTATGTGTGCGAGCTTTGTGCTTGACCATACAGACGAGTTTGACTGATCAAATTCGTAATGCGCAACGAGAAGCTTTGAAGGATGAGGACCTGAGAAGAGAAGGTTTGAGAGGATTAGAATGTGAACTGATACCAAAAGCGGATGAAGTGATGTACTTCATGAACCGGATTTGGGTTCTCGTTTGGACTTGAGTACTGCGTATCATCCTCAAACAGATGGTCAGGGTGAGAGAACCATTCAAACGTTAGAGGATACGTTAAGAGCGTGTGTGATCGATTTCGGTGGAAGTTGGGATACTCACTTGCCATTGGCTGATTTTTCTTACAACAATAGTTATCACGCTAGTATCAAGGCCGCTCCATTTGAAGCCTTGTATGGAAGGAAGTGTCGATCACCACTCTGTTGGGCTGAAGTCGGTGAGAAGCAATTGACCGGACCCGAGCTTATCCAGGAAACCACGGACAAGGTTATCCAGATTAAGGGAAGGTTGAAAGCTGCCGCAGATCGACAGAAAAGTTATGCCGATAACCGAAGGAAACCGTTGGAGTTTCAGGTCGGTGATCGGGTTATGTTGAAGGTATCGCCTTGGAAAGGCGTTGTGAGATTTGGAAAAGGGGGAAAGCTGAGCCTGCGTTATATAGGTCCTTTCGAAATCGGATATCGAGTTGGACCAGGGGCATATAGGCTCAAGCTGCCACAGGAATTGAGCGGAGTTCATGACGTGTTTCATGTCTCCAATTTGAAAAAGTGTCTGTCTGACGAGACGCTGATTATACCCCCTGGTGAGGTTCGAGTAGAAGATAAACTGAGATTTATCGAAGAACCAGCAGAAGTTCTGGATTGGAAAATTCAGAAGCTTAGGAGGAGTAGGATTAAGTTGGTCAAGGTCCATTG
The DNA here is from genome assembly GCA_030545235.1 of Helianthus tuberosus. Taxonomy (NCBI): domain Eukaryota; kingdom Viridiplantae; phylum Streptophyta; class Magnoliopsida; order Asterales; family Asteraceae; genus Helianthus; species Helianthus tuberosus. Next base: position 408,512 of record JARYGA010008826.1, on the reverse strand, counting down.
GGATTCTAAATGTGGACCCGAGTTCACTTGGGAATGACAGGACCAGATGCAACGGAAATATCCTCATCTCTTCCCACCTAGTGCGAAAACGAAACCTGTAGAGTAGAATTTCGGGGACGAAATTTCCTAAACAGGGGGAGACTATGACAAACGGCTATTTAGGTTGTACTGTACAAATGTAACACATGTCATGAATAAATAAAAAGGTTGTATTTGACTGATATTGATGTTTATATGTGATGTTTGAAGTGTTGGTGAATCCAAACATTGATAAAAATTATGTTGGCAACGATAAAATAAACGCTTATCGCGTAACGAATAAAATACGAAACGAATGTCGGTGACCACCCGATCAGTGTTAAAATCCTAAAAATAGTCTATTATGATTAGAATGATAATTGTAGTCATGTTTGGAAGGAAAAATAAATTAAAATGCTAAGAAACTCTATTTTTCGAGTTTGAGAGCGTACCGCGCAATACTGCGCGTATTTGACAAAATACTGTCAACGCAGCCAGTCAAAGCGCAACTGGTAATTATTTCAGTAATATTTTAGTGAGATTATTTTTATAGAATGATAAAAATAATTTAAAGCGCACTAAAACGGGATTAAAACGCCAGATAAAATACCTGGTATCCAGTAAAATACCAGTTTTTACACTATATTACATATATATGTTTATGTATATGTGATAATTGTGTGTGTGAGGGACTATGCGGCGGCACTAGGGCTGCCCACCTTTTTCCATTCTCCTTCTTTTTGCCAAGTGTTGGCTTTGGAAACATAAGTTAATCAATTAAACTTATAACACACACTTCATTTTTATAATCATGATTAAAACAACTCAAACTCACTCTCTCTCTAGTAATATCAGCCAAACACCCCATCTCTCACCCATTTTTCAAAAATTCCAACTTGTTCTTGAGAATTCAAATCCATTTCAAGGATATTTCAAGTCCATTTGAAGGTTTAAAGGAGTTTTCAAGAAGATTTAATCTAGAACAAGCTCCATATCATCACTCTTGTCAAAAACCCACTTGAATCTTGAAGGTATAACATCATATTTTTAAACATGTTCTTGTTTCTTGGTGATGAAGATGACAGTGGAAGGTTTCTCTTGATTTTTAAGATATTTCGCAAAACTTGAAACTAAAACAAATGGGTTTTTAAAGGAAACAAAAATGGATGAATATGTATGTATGTATGGCCGTAGGTATATGTGTGTATGTATATGATTGTGTTTTGATTTTTGATTGAATGATTCTTGAATAACATGATACTTGAATGGTAGATTGCATGCAAGAATCAAAAGTTGTCATATGAGAATGTTCTAAAAAGGGTTTTATGATTTAAAAAGGACTTGTTAAAAAGTGAACTTTTGGAAGTTCATGTGGGTATGTATATGTCGTATATATGTATGTATATGTGTATGCATGCATTTAATTTTTGTTACATACTCATAAATGTAAGAATACTTGCATTTATGTATGAATGATTAGATGATGATGGATGAGATATGTTGTGATTTGTAAGAACATGGATTTAAAATGTTCTTGGGTGTATTTAAATCATGTGTAATGATGATGATGTTATATGAGTGCATTCGATGCACATACATGGACATGCATGTTGGTATGTAATCATGAAAAGATGATTTGAGCATGATTTGATAAAAATAAGTTTTGATCAGATTATAAACACTAAAATAGGAATTTTTTGAAGTGTTAAATGATATGAAACTTTGTCATAAAGTTTACTAGTCTTGCATGTTGTACTTGGTGCTTTAAAAGTTGTAAAATACGTGAAATCGCATGATTTATGTGACTTACAAAAAAACTGCACTAATCTGATTATAATCATCATTTTAATCAGTAAATAACATGTATTGTGTTAAAATATCAAGTCATTCCGAGTTGGGATGGTTATAGTAATGTTTAATGCAAAACTATGCGGTAAAACGGTCAAATTCGAACGATTTTTATAAAACTGATTTAGATCAGTAAGCAAACTGATATTTTTAGTTTAAATATAAGTATTTTAACTAATTTTAAGTTTACTTGGTGTTTGGTTGATCATACGTGACTTCCGATGCCCGAAAACGTTACCGAATCAATAAAATACGCAATGAACGCTAGTATGGGTTATTTTTGGGTGAACCTTATGTGTTAAAATATGTTATGTGATTTAAACATGTTAATATGATAATATGTTGAGTGTCGACATGATAGTGGAGAATTTTTCTGTCACACCCCGACCACGTAGAACATACAAAACGTGGCGGAAACGTCGGGGAGTGTTGTAACAGAATTAATTGTTTCAAATCCATGGCAATTGAAGTTTCGTTTTATTAATCAAACATGAAAGTTTACATTGTTTTAAACAAGAACTAAAGAGTACATAACATAAATTAACTAGTTCTTGTCTCGTTTTAAGTCACTAAGGCACAGGTCCGCCTAAGTATGTCTTGATAAGTCCTATGCATCATCTCCTGAAAACACATGTGAAAATAGGTACGTCAGCATAAAAATGCCTGTGAGATACATAGGTTTTGTGAAAACAGAATTCATGACTTATGTTTGAGAAAATGTTTAGTCATGAACCTTGTAATTTGCTTCGTCTTGTAAATCATTTGAAAAACGATAAGATCAGATGATATGTATAAATAAGAGAATAATGTATGGTTAAATGAATAACCATGTAAAATGAGTTTGTATAAGATAAGTTGTTTGTAAATCATTGTCTTGTGAAAAGTATGTTATTTGTATAAAATGTTATATGTCTCAAATTAAAATGATTCAAATAACGCTACAATATGTGATACCATACAAACACTTATATATAGGAAGTACCAGCGGCGTATCCACCGTGCTTGTATCATATTACATACGCCTCGTTACTTAATTCACTTACTCAAACCAAACCACCAAAGTAAAATGTTTAACAATTGTAGAAATGTTTATGTATAGTCAAATGTCTATTGTCAAATGTAAATCATGTCAACAGATACAACTGGTTCACACGGTTCAATAGTTACAAACGGTTCATATAATCAAAGGGCTACGACGGTTCACATAGTCAAATGGTTACAATGGTTCAAAATGTAGTATAATGTGTTCATATGCTGGATGAGCATATGCAACAGAAATGCAATGTAAAACAATGTACTAAGTATGCACGTAATGGACATACATAGCATAAGTGTAATGTAAAACAATGTACTAAGTATGCACACAGAAATGCAATGTAAAACAATGTACTAAGTATGCACGTAATGGACATACATAGCATAAGTGTAATGTAAAACAATGTACTAAGTATGCACACAATGGGCGTACATAGCATGAAATGTATTGTAAAGTGATGTACTAAGTATGCACACAATGGGCATACATAGCATAAAATGTATTGTAAAGTGATGTACTAAGTATGCACACAATGGGCATACATAGCATAAAATGTATTGTAAAGTGATGTACTAAGTATGCACACAATGGGCATACATAGCATAAAATGTATTGAAATCATGTACGAAAAATGTACTAATAAACATAACAAGTATATGATGTGAAAACAGGAAAGTATGAAAGTAACAAGTAGGCACATGTGTTTCACCCCAAAATAGTTTGGAAAACAGTAAAAAAGGGGTCTATGTACTCACTTGAGATTGCTTAGTAGTCCTTGAGTAACAACCAAACAATGCTAGAGATCACAGATATCAAATAGCACCTAATATAGGTAACTATGTTAATATACCGGACCTAAATCGGAAGATCGGATAGAATGAGGGCTTGTAAACCAAATGAGTATGAGAACTCATGTAATAGGGTTTAACAAAGCCTACATACTAAATGAAACCTAACCTAAGTGCTTACGACCCATTACGACCCGTTTAGGTAGCTTATGCTACGTTAACGCGTCGTTCGCTTGAAACGCGTTCGGAACGCATAACTAGTCCTATGACAAGTAAAATATGTCTTAACATGTCTAATATTGTTACCAAATCAGTTTAGATACCAAAAGTTATGTTACATATGCTTAAAATTAATTTTGGCGTAAAAAGGGCATTTTGGTAATTTACCTAAGGCATATAAACTACCTATCATACAACTACTTAAACGAAGCGACCATAAGGTATAACCTCGGAAGGTTATTCCCTATATACTATGGTCACCTAATGTGCTTGGTCGGATCCTAATGATCGACCAAACGGGTCGGGTTCGAAAGCATAAGCGATTGTTTAGATCGCTTACCTTACGACCCTATATAAGCACTAAACTAAAAGAGACGAGCTAAGCATGTTAAAACATGCTTAACTAAGTTTAGAAAGCAGGTTTGGTATCAAAACAAACGGTTTTGATACCCAAGAGTAGTTTGGTTACAAAATACGCACGAAAGCGCATTTTGGCCGAAACTACAACTCGTCACTGAGCCTAGTTAACGTGGTAATCAGTAGGTATAGTCACTAAGGACTATGACCATCGTGATTACGCTCACGTTATGAAGTTCAAACGAACTTCGCATTGACCATAAACTGGTCAATGCAGAAAGTCAAACAAAGTTTGACTTTCGGACTCGAAAAGCGATAAAAAGAACGAAGGAACACTTACAAAGGGTCCCCGCAAGATTTGATTCCAAGTAATCTCAGGTAGGAAGTGAGAAATCACAACCACTTAGAGAAAAACTCAGATCAAATGTGGGTTTGCAAGGAGTGGGGGTTGGGTATTTATAGTAAATGGACCACCGTTAGGATCGTTCCTCAAATAACGTGCCTTGATCTCACCCGTACACTTGTCGGAATGTTATGGTAGCTCATTTTGCCCCCACCACCAGTTATTGACAAGTGGCATTGGCCTTTGGGGGGTTTAAAGGCTGGAAACAGGCTGTTAAAAACAAGTTTCTGCATCTGGCCCCTGCTTGCGCACCGTAACACTCAGAGTGTTGAGGTGCGCAAGCACCTACTTTCACAGAATTGCACTTTTGGTCCCTGTTACTGTTTTGAGCCATTTCCGACATGTTTAAGGCCCGTTAACCCCATTTCAAAGCTCTAAAATGAAGTTAAAGTATAGGGAACTTAAAATGTGTTCAAAAATATCTCGGGTGTCGGTTCGTTTGGCCGTACGATCGCGATGTTCGCTTAGTTACGACGGAATGCGCATAAGCGCGAAAAACGATCCAAATGACGCGACAAATAGATTTTTCTTATGCCAAATACTAAAATAAAATATTTTAGTGCTTACATAAATTTTTGGATGTCTGGATGTGTTCAGAACGTAAGTTATGCGCGAAAGAGCAAACTTATGCACTTTTTGATGCTTTTAGTCCCTGAATGACCCAAAAGTTTATTTTAGCACACCGAACCCCTCAAAGCCTATTTCTAAGCTATGTAGAGGATATTTATGGTATGTTTAACTTATGGGCATATTCCGGAATGTCTGTTCCAGTACGAATCGTCATACTTTCGCAGTTTGTCAAGTTTAGTCCCTGTAGACGATTAAACTTGATTTTACCATACCAAAGCCTTCAAAACTTATTTCTAAGTTATGTAAAGGTTATTTAAGGTATGTGAAGCCTATTTCACTATTTCGGAGTGTTCGTTGCATTAAACTGGTTATATTTACGCATCTGTGCGCGTATAACCTTCAAGAAAGTGATTTAAAGCTTGAAATCGAACAAAATTTGATATGTGCAAATGATACACATATTTTTACAAATCCCAAGTATGAAACACAATATCTCATTGATTTGGTTTTTGTTTGTTGGTCATGGAGGCACAGTTGTTACAGTCTCCCCTACTTTAGGAAATTTCGTCCCGAAATTTATTTGTAGGAGCATGTCTGTGACTTTGTGTTAAATAACCATCAAGGATAAGGCATATCCTGATATTCCTCTTTAACGGACATTTTCAGAAATGGAAATGAAGGAAGAATCTGGGATATTCATTTCCCTTCGATGGACAATTTTCAGAAACGACCATGAATGGAATGAGTCATTTTCCACAATTCCTTCAGAAACGAAAATGATCGGAATGAGTCATTTTCCACAATTTCTTCAGAAACAAAAATGAAAGGAATGAGTCATTTTCCACAATATCTTCAGAAACGAAAATGAACGGAATGAGTCATTTTCCAGAATTTCTTCAGGAACGAAAATGAACGGAAGGAGTCGTTTTCCACAATTTCTTCAGAAACGAAAATGAACGGAACGAGTCGTTTTCCACAATTTCTTCAGAAACGAAAATGAACGGAACGAGTCGTTTTCCACAATTTCTTCAGAAACGAAAATGAACGGAACGAGTCCTTTTCCACAATTTCTTCAGAAACGAAAATGAACGGAACGAGTCCTTTTCCACAATTTCTTCAGAAACGAAAATGAACGGAACGAGTCATTTTCCACAATTTCTTCAGAAACGAAAATGAACGGAACGAGTCCTTTTCCACAATTTCTTCAGAAACGAAAATGAACGGAACGAGTCATTTTCCACAATTTCTTCAGAAACGAAAATGAACGGAACGAGTCATTTTCCACAATTTCTTCAGAAACGAAAATGAACGGAATGAGTCATTTTCCACAATTTCTTCAGAAACAAAAATGAACGGAACGAGTCATTTTCCACAATTTCTTCAGAAACGAAAATGAACGGAATGAGTCATTTTCCACAATTTCTTCAGGAATGAAAATGAACGGATTGAGTCATTTTCCACAATTTCTTCAGAAACGAAAATGAACGGAAGGAGTCATTTTCCACAATTTCTTCAGGAATGAAAATGAACGGAATGAACTCTAGACACATGACAAAACTCGCTGTGGTTTCTGTGCACTGAATTCCATAATTATGTATGCATCCATAATTACGTAATTCCTTGCATAGTCCGCACAGTTTGTCTTGTAATGTTTAGGGGAGGAAAATCAAACCTGTGATGAGTGTGACTAGACTGCCATAGGGTCCTTTTAGTTAGATCGACTAATGATCCTTTTAATTAGGCCACCAAGGAGTCCTTTTAGCTATATCATCACATGATATTCCTAACCAGATTTTTGGATCAATCTGTTTAACCAGACCACTCAAGGGGTCTAATTATGGAATAGTACAATATAATCCAAGGGTCTTTACTATCACGTAAAAGCCCATTGAGGATTTAATATAGTACCTTTGGATATCCTACTATGAATCCCTTATACGAATGATATGGAAGATTCTACGAGGATTTGGATAACAAAAACTTGGATTACACCAAAAACATAAAAGGGAACACATAAGCACATAATCACATAGTTGTTTAACTTGGTTATTAATTTGTTATTAACTTGCTATTGATTGAATATGGATATTCAAGGTACACCAGGAAACCAGTCGATGGACTTCAATGTCCTCTGGGATCTATCTGAAAAGATAGAAAGATCTCCCAAAAATTCGATTTTGTTTTCAAAGAAACGTAATATTCGAATTAAGGAACACCATAATTTTTGGATTTTACGGAAATACCCTTAGGTACCCTATTAAGGATTTATAGTGGTACTTTGGGTATTCGTCCAGTGTTGTAACTTGCGCCTTGTACTTCGTTTTCCTTAGAAGAAACGGGTACTTAGGAATTTCGTGGAAACGCAAGATATCATAAAATGGAAAAATTTTGGGTGGTAGTTTGCTTTTCAAGGAATACGATTCCTTAATTGTCGGTATTGTAAGGGATATGTTGTTTATACATACAACCTCATAAATACATTGCAATGTAAATAAAAGATTTATTTATAAACAATGATAACAACTGTTTCATGGACCTTGACAACAAAAGAAAATAATACATAAGACGTAATTATTTCTAAAGGGTGTTGTCTTCTAGTCGGTCAGATGCTCATCCCTGTGCTGGATTAGCATTAGCAAGCTTTGGGCAATTTCTTCGGAAATGACCCATCTCCCCACAATTGTAGCAAGAACCTGGTGGAAAGCGAGCTTGAGCAGGATTGTTGTCAGCTTGATTTGGTGCAACTGCTGCTACGCAAACTTTTGTTGTATGACCTTTACATCCACAAATTTGGCATTCGCGGCACTTCACACTAGCATGATGATGAAGGTTACATTGGTTGCACAAGGGTGAAGTTCCATTGTATGGCTTCCTAGCAGGGGGTTGAGCAGGTTGGTTGGGGACGGCTTGATCATTGTGAGTAACCATGGCGAAGTTCTGAGAAGCCTTTCACTTCTTTGACTTCTTAGGGGATCCAGTCTGTTCATCCATGGTCTTTGATTCCTCAATTGGTTTCTTGTCACTTTTTTGAAAAAGTTTACCTTTCCTGATTTGAGATTCAGTCAAGGTTGCAGATAGCTCAATGGCCTGCCTAACCGTAGTGGGGTTACTACCAGTAACAATGTCCTGAACTGAGTCAGGGAGACCATCAATGTATTTTTCGATCGCCTTATCCAAAGGCGTAACCATGGTAGGACACAACAGGCTCAGCTCCTCATATCGATCAGTGTATGCTCGATGTTCACCACTGTCTTGCTTAAGATCGTCGAATTCCCTTTCTAAGGCTCTGATCTCGTGACGAGGACAGAATTCCTTCATCATCAGTGCTCGAAGTTCATCCCACGTTTGAGCCAGTGCCACTTCGGCACCCCTATCTCTCATCACACCGTTCCACCATGTCAAAGCTCGTTTCTCAAAGACACTAGATGCGAAATCTACCTTTCGCTCATTTGGACATTGAACATGTCTGAAGGTGCTCTCTAAACTCTCGAACCATTGCAGAAGTGCAGTCGCTCCTTGAGACCCAGAAAACTTTGATGGCTTAGCCGAGTTGAACGTCTTGAAATTGCAGGGGCATTATTGTTGTTGAGAGCTTGGTGACATTGAACAACGATGTTCGGGATTGCAGCAGTCATTTGCTGTGTAATGACAGCTGCCAGCTCTTCAATAGATACCGGATTTTCGTGTCGAGGAGGCATTCTAAAAAAAAAGGGAAACAAGAGAGAAAACAAATGAAATGGCATTGGGTAAGAATAGGATGTTACAAATACCGACCAAAATCATGGTTGATGGTCATTTGTTTGAACCACGAAGCAAACAATCAACACAAAGGCTGAATCAAAGCAAATAGATCCTCATAGTGTATCGCGAAGACATGCTCGCCTATAAGTGGACACTCACCCCAAGAGTTCCTAGGTAAGAGTGACTAGTCCGATTATGTGGATTTGTACGAACACTCTAGCCTTAGACAGAAAACTCAGGGTACATGCATTCACTCTTCCAGTTTGCACGTGTTCACACTATTTAGGACCCAAAACTTTGACGAGATTTTGAAAACTCAAAGGGGTTCAAAACCTTATAACAGAGGGTTCAAAACCTTACAATAGAGGGTTCAAAACCTTACAATAGAGGGTTCAAAACCTAGTAATCAATCATCCTAGAACAGATGATTAGTTTTCAAAGCAGTTTTGAAATTTATGTTCTTGTTGTGGTTATCACCTAAGGATAGGTGAAGGTATCGTTTTATGACTAAACGCAAGTAAACTCGCGTTAGGGTCCTAGGAAGGTTATAAACTAGGTCAAAGCATTACTAATAACCTAATTCCATATAACCATGAGCTCTGATACCATCTTTTCTGTCACACCCCGACCACGTAGAACATACAAAACGTGGCGGAAACGTCGGGGAGTGTTGTAACAGAATTAATTGTTTCAAATCCATGGCAATTGAAGTTTCGTTTTATTAATCAAACATGAAAGTTTACATTGTTTAAAACAAGAACTAAAGAGTACATAACATAAATTAACTAGTTCTTGTCTCGTTTTAAGTCACTAAGGCACAGGTCCGCCTAAGTATGTCTTGATAAGTCCAATGCATCATCTCCTGAAAACACATGTGAAAATAGGTACGTCAGCATAAAAATGCCTGTGAGATACATAGGTTTTGTGAAAATAGAATTCATGACTTATGTTTGAGAAAATGTTTAGTCATGAACCTTGTAATTTGCTTTGTCATGTAAATCATTTGAAAAACGATAAGATCAGATGATATGTATAAATAAGAGAATAATGTATGGTTAAATGAATAACCATGTAAAATGAGTTTGTATAAGATAAATTGTTTGTAAATCATTGTCTTGTGAAAAGTATGTTATTTGTATAAAATGTTATATGTCTCAAATTGAAATGATTCAAATAACGCTACAATATGTGATACCATACAAACACTTATATATAGGAAGTACCAGCGGCGTATCCACCGTGCTTGTATCATATTACATACGCCTCGTTACTTAAATCACTTACTCAAACCAAACCACCAAAGTAAAATGTTTAACAATTGTAGAAATGTTTATGTATAGTCAAATGTCTATTGTCAAATGTAAATCATGTCAACAGATACAACTGGTTCACACGGTTCAATAGTTACAAACGGTTCATATAATCAAAGGGCTACGACGGTTCACATAGTCAAATGGTTACAATGGTTCAAAATGTAGTATAATGTGTTCATATGTTGGATGAGCATATGCAACAGAAATTCAATGTAAAACAATGTACTAAGTATGCACGTAATGGACATACATAGCATAAGTGTAATGTAAAACAATGTACTAAGTATGCACACAATGGGCGTACATAGCATGAAATGTATTGTAAAGTGATGTACTAAGTATGCACACAATGGGCATACATAGCATAAAATGTATTGTAAAGTGATGTACTAAGTATGCACACAATGGGCATACATAGCATAAAATGTATTGAAATCATGTACTATAAATGTACTAATAAACATAGCAAGTATATGATTTGAAAACAGGAAAGCATGAAAGTAACAAGTAGGCACATGTGTTTCACCCCAAAACAGTTTGGAAAACAGTAAAAGAGGGGTCTATGTACTCACTTGAGATTGCTTAGTAGTCCTTGAGTAACAACCAAACAATGCTAGAGATCACAGATATCAAATGGCACCTAATATAGGTAACTATGTTAATATACCGGACCTAAATCGGAAGATCGGATAGAATGAGGGCTTGTAAACCAAATGAGTATGAGAACTCATGTAATAGGGTTTAACAAAGCCTACATACTAAATGAAACCTAACCTAAGTGCTTACGACCCATTACGACCCGTTTAGGTAGCTTATGCTACGTTAACGCGTCGTTCGCGTGAAACGCGTTCGGAACGCATAACTAGTCCTATGACAAGTAAAATATGTCTTAACATGTCTAATATTGTTACCAAATCAGTTTAGATACCAAAAGTTATGTTACATATGCTTAAAATTAATTTTGGCGTAAAAAGGGCATTTTGGTAATTTACCTAAGGCATATAAACTACCTATCATACAACTACTTAAACGAAGCGACCATAAGGTATAACCTCGGAAGGTTATTCCCTATATACTATGGTCACCTAATGTGCTTGGTCGGATCCTAATGATCAACCAAACGGGTCGGGTTCGAAAGCATAAGCGATTGTTTAGATCGCTTACCTTACGACCCTATATAAGCACTAAACTAAAAGTGACGAGCTAACATGCTTAACTAAGTTTAGAAAGCAGGTTTGGTATCAAAACAAACGATTTTGATACCCAAGAGTAGTTTGGTTACAAAATACGCACGAATGCGCATTTTGGCCGAAACTACAACTCGTCACTGAGCCTAGTTAACGTGGTAATCAGTAGGTATAGTCACTAAGGACTATGACCATCGTGATTACGCTCACGTTATGAAGTTCAAACGAACTTCGCATTGACCATAAACTGGTCAATGCAGAAAGTCAAACAAAGTTTGACTTTCGGACTCGAAAAGCGATAAAAAGAACGAAGGAACACTTACAAAGGGTCCCCGCAAGATTTGATTCCAAGTAATCTCAGGTAGGAAGTGAGAAATCACAACCATTTAGAGAAAAACTCAGATCAAATGTGGGTTTGCAAGGAGTGGGGGTTGGGTATTTATAGTAAATGGACCACCGTTAGGATCGTTCCTCGAATAACGTGCCTTGATCTCACCCGTACACTTGTCGGAATGTTATGGTAGCTCATTTTGCCCCCACCACCAGTTATTGACAAGTGGCATTGGCCTTTGGGGGGTTTAAAGGGTGGAAACAGGCTGTTAAAAACAAGTTGCTGCATCTGGCCCCTGCTTGCGCACCGTAACACTCAGAGTGTTGAGGTGCGCAAGCACCTACTTTCACAAAATTGCACTTTTGGTCCCTGTTAGTGTTTTGAGCCATTTCCGACATGTTTAAGGCCCGTTAACCCCATTTCAAAGCTCTAAAATGAAGTTAAAGTATAGGGAACTTAAAATGTGTTCAAAAATATCTCGCGTGTCGGTTCGTTTGGCCGTACGATCGCGATGTTCGCTTAATTACGACGGAATGCGCATAAGCGCGAAAAACGATCCAAATGACGCGACGAATAGGTTTTTCTTATGCCAAACACTAAAATAAAATATTTTAGTGCTTACATAAATTTTTGGATGTCCGGATGTATTCAGAACGTAAGTTATGCGCGAAAGAGCAAACTTATGCACTTTTTGACGCTTTTAGTCCCTGAATGACCCAAAAGTTTATTTTAGCACACGAACCCCTCAAAGCCTATTTCTAAGCTATGTAGAGGATATTTATGGTATGTTTAACTTATGGGCATATTCCGGAATGTCTGTTCCAGTACGAATCGTCATACTTTCGTAGTTTGTCAACTTTAGTCCCTGTAGACGATTAAACTTGATTTTACCATACCAAAGCCTTCAAAACTTATTTCTAAGTTACGTAAAGGTTATTTAAGGTATGTGAAGCCTATTTCACTATTCCGGAGTGTTCGTTGCATTAAACTGGTTATATTTACGCATCTGTGCGCGTATAACCTTCCAGAAAGTGATTTAAAGCTTGAAATCGAACAAAATTTGATATGTGCAAATGATACACATATTTTTACAAATCCCAAGTATGAAACACAATATATCATTGATTTGGTATTTGTTTGATGGTCATGGAGGCACAGTTGTTACATTATACTATGCATGTACACTTGTGCGTTTAAAACGGTAAAAACCGCGTTAAATGTGTAACTTGTTTGTTGAGCATGAAAATTGATACATATGAGTTATTTTATGTACACATGCCTTAAAAATGACAAAATAAATAAGTTAACGAGATTTCGCTTGTTACGATGTTTGATTTATGTGTATGTTTATGTATATATATTACGACGCACAAATCGTAGATATATTACGTATAAACAGGTGTGTTAACGGATTTACATGATAATGGTCACCAATAAAATCGTTCAAGTCGCAAAATCTTAAATATATATATATATATATATATATATATATATATATATATGAACTCATATATATATATTAACGTGCCAACATAATCTAAAACGATAACTTTATGAGAAAATCTCAAAGTTATGTGAAAATTCTAAGAAACGGATAAACTTAGGATTTTTGTGATATGTTAATTGATGAATCGTTCCTACGCATAATAGGACGTGTAGAAACCAATTTGTGGGATTGGGCTATTTAAAAATACGCACCCAAAGGTGAGTGTCCCTAAACCCCCTCTTTTTACTGTTTTGTATAAGTTTTGGGGGAAGAACACGCCTAAAAAGGGTTTAATAATGTTTTTGGAATCAAACATACCTTTGATATAAATTTTATATTTTCTTTGAAAATATATGGATTTGATAAATATATATATATTTGAGGGAGAAACGGTTTTGGTGGAAATATATATTTCGGGGAGAAACAGTTATGTTGAATATATGTTTTGGGATGAAACGGGGATTTGTACGGTGTTTCAGAGAAAACGACCGTGTTGTTGGGATGAATTTGCTTGGTCCCTGGGATTTCAGTAAATTCGTACAACTGTTTATATTAAATTTATCATGTTAGTAGGATATATATATTGTACGTGAGGCATGCATCATAGATGGCCTCGATATGGGCCATGCGTAAGTGATGTCGTTTAATCATTTAAGTACTGCACGCAAGGAATTGTTGGTAGATCTATCGGGTTGACAACCCCGTCGTGACCGGTCGCTCCGTGTCAAGTCAAACGACGAATTGATATTCTGTTTATAGTCTAGCATTGATTATACCTTCATTGTTAATATATAGTTCGTAATGTCTTGCAAACTTTTGACTCTGTACATTTGATGCCACTACGTCAAAAAAGGCTTATGGCCACACAAAAAAAGTGTGACCATACGCCTTTTGCCACACTTTTTATTTTCAACTCAAGTGTGACCAAAGGTCGAGTCATCGTAGGTATCATACAGCCACACTCACATTTAGTGGTGGTAGCAACTTAAAAGTGTGGCTAAAGGGTAGCATTATTTCTTGCTAGAATCAGACAAAACTGTGGCTCAAAGGTAGCAACGGTCACATGAGTTTATTTTACATGTGACGATTTCTGTTATCTGGTCACATATATATACTAAAAAGTTTGTTTTAGCCATATCAATTAAAAAAAAGTGTGGCAAAAAGGGTTGTTATAATCAAGCATTTTGTCCATTAAGTGTGGCTAAGGGGCAGCAACGGCCACAAGAATTTATTGCAAGTGTGACCAGTTCTATTATGTGGTCACATGAATTTATTGTAAGTGTGTCTAAAAACCTTAACTAGACACACAAAACACATTTGTAATTTTAAGTGTGACTATTGTCTAACACTTGGTCACACGTATTTGTTTTTCCCATGACGTTTGGTACCATTCTGTCACACAAACAAAAAACGGTGATGATGGTGTGACTATTGTCTAACATTTGGTCACACATATTTGTTTTTCTCATGACATTTGCTACCATTCCGTCACACAAACAAAAAACAAAGTGATGAAAATGTGGCTAATGGTTATATATAGCCTCATAATTTTTTTTAAATTTAAGTGTAGCTATTGTCTAACCTTTGGTCACACGTAATTTTCTTTTCCAATGGCATTTGGTATCATATCGTCACACAACAAAAAACAAAGTAACTATGGCGCGGCTAATGGTTATTTATAGCCACACCGAATTTTGTAATTTTAGGTATGGCTATCGCGCAACATTTGATCACACATATTTAATAGGGTTCTATGTGACCATTTTCATGTAATTGCCCATTTTGTTTTCAATTTTTTTGTAAAATAGAAACTGCACTAAAACACGAGCAAGTCTAAAAACAAATGATATTAATAACCATAACTGAAAATCCGTACATAATTTTTCAACTCGAATACTAATGAAAGACAAACTTCTAATCGATACCTATCCACAAAGTTGGAAAAAGAAATGACTGTACAAATAAACTAAAAACTATTACTAGTATGTTTTCTTCAAGTCCATAAACTCACTTTTTTTTAACATGAAAGTGCTGCAAACTTGCATCCATAGGAATGGTGCCCATCTTGTTACTGTTGTGGTGGAGAGTGAACTTGTAACTAGTTGCCAGTTTTGATGCTTCTTAACCCATCCATCATGGCTTGTCGTTGACGTGCATTACCCAAACCAGAGAGGTATTTGGACTCAGCCTCACCCTTAGCTCTCTTTTGATTTGTAGAATTTTCCCAACCTCAACTTTTGATTTGTAGAATTCTTCCAGCCTCCACATTCTCAGTAGCAGCCACCGATAGCCTTGCAGCTGCAAAAAGGTCGGGTCAGACGGGTTCCTTCAATTGAAATTGAAGTAAGAACAGACCTGATAATTGAACTTTATGTTAGAACAATCTTATTCATTCAAACCGTGGTTGCTTGAGGTAATTTTAATGATGTTGGAGTAGGCCCAGGATAATGAGACTGCACATAAAATGTAATATAAGCTAGCTTTTGGAGAATGACTATCAATTAAGTTTCAAGTGCCATATAAATAATTAACATCACGTTGTTTAACGACATTACCTTCACATATTTTCAACTTTTCATAATGGGTGCAAAAAATCTAAAAGAATTAGGTGACAATGCATACCATCTTCAAATTAAAATTTATCATTTTGAAAGCATGAACAAAAACCCTAAATATCTTCAACAAAACCAAAAAATAGTCAAATACAAGTGAACAAAAGCGTACCTATGCGAGCATATGTTCCTTCTCGTGCAACTATGCTTAAATAAAAAACCGAATAAAAAATATCAGCAACTAGTGCTCTGCCCCTTGCCGGTAGTTTTGTATCACCTGCGTTACATAATATAAAAAACCGAATAAAAATATCAGCAACTATAGCAAAATAAATACCTATATGGTTCAGAAAAGACCACAAGTTCTGTTTTAGTACAATAATTGTTGTCTGTTTGAAAGGCAAGTTACCTATGTTTTAGATCCGTAACAACCATGTCCATATAGACCAACCGAAAGGTGCCTATAATGTATAATATGATTTTAATTCACTGCCTTTAAGAAGCTGTTCAATGGAATATGATGGATCACTTCTAACATTGGCATCAACCACAAAATTCACACCTACCTCAGCCATCATGTCAACCCGTCTTTGAACCAAGTCGTTTTGTCAGGCTTCAAATTAGGAACCCCATACAACATGAGTCCTCTATTTCAGTCAGCGCGCTCAAACACGATGATTGTATGGCCTATCCTATTTAGTTGATCTGCAGCTAATAAGGTGGTGTTTGTTTTTTTAGCAAAAGCTCTTCTGAGCATTTATGTCTGCGTCGCGCAGACGCGCGCAGACATAAGGGTCCTGCAGCTTGTTTGCTTTCTTGAAGATCTGCAGACGTTTAACCTCTGCCTCACCTCTTCCCCAAGCAGACATTCACCCATGTCTTCAAACCTCTTCAAAGCTCTTCTCCTCTTTTTTAACTTTTGAGATGTTACTAAATCAAAATACCTTCTTAGAAACAAAGCTCGAAGCTAATCGAGCTCAGACTCTGCTTGGCATGTTTGCCCCCCTAGTTCCATCCGACAGATACGCGGATTATGTTGAGGTTATTTAGAACTTCTACTGATTTTGGTCCTAAGTTATTAACTAGATCTCCATGACCAAGTTGACCAGTTATGCCTCTTCCCCAAGTCAGCACCTTTTTCCCTGCAAATGAAAAGAACACCCAAATATATACAAAACCATGTGTATATATGCACCATTACATATACGCCTGTGCAACGGTTCAGAACCGGACTGAACCGAACCGTAACAATTTAATGTTAAATATAAGAATCGGAACTGGGCCGTATTTTAAAGGTTCCGGTTCAGTTTGGAACCGGGCTAAACAGTTCTCGTCGGAACCGGTTGTCAATTAAATCCTAATACCAATGTTTATAAAGTTCCCTAATTACACCATCATTACCCCAATCCATATCACAAGTCGCCTCTCTGCCACTTAAATGATCACAAGTTTATACACACATAATAAACCATTTAAAATTCACAATTAACCTCTTTGCCATAAAAATATAGAAAGTTGTCTTAGTTACTGATGTATTTATGACTTTATATTTAGCAAATCACAAAATGGACCCAAAGTAAACACATAGTATCAGTACAGGCATACATTTTTACCCGACATCCGTTTTCCGGCTAAACAACTCCAAACACCGGCGACCCACGCACAAGCACCGGTCGTTTTATTTCTCTGTTTTGCTTCCAGGAATTCTTCAATTCCTTTCTGCATCTTTTCATCTTTTGAATCCCAAATCAACTTCGCACTTGGATAAATCTGCATTTTTTGTTTAGAATTTAATGAGTAACAAATGATACGACCAACGATCTATACCTACACACATACATACATACATGCTTGCCCATGCGCCTAGCAGCAACACCACCAAATCTTCAATCAACAACACGAGCAGCGGTTTAGGTTTAAGTTTAGATCCGAGATCTATTGCGTGGAGAAAGAAAGATGTTGTACAGCAGATGGAGTCGATTTTTGCAGATTGAAACCCTAAAACCAGTGTAGATTACGAAATTATGCATAGGTTTCAATCGAAGAACAAGACTAACAAATATAATTCAAGAGAGGGTTCTTACCACTTGAGCAACACCACCGCTTGAAGCTGTAGGTCACGGATATCTTGAATGATCGATCTTATTGCTGGTGATTGATAGTGAGACAGAGAGAGGGATGTCGGAGTGGGATGCTCAATTCAGGTTTTGAAGATTAGGGGGAATTTGGGTTTCTGAGAAAATTGGGAAAATTTGGGCGGGGATGATTTTGGTGAGTGTGGGAAACTTGAATATTTTTGGATGAAATTGAAAGTTTATTGAAATTGGACAGCGATGAGCAAATCCCGATTCCGTCCCGATACCATCCCGATCCTGAATTTCGCCAGAACTAGGTACCGATACCGAAATATGTCGGTACGGTACGGTATCGGTATGGTATCGGTATCTGAAGGTAAAATTCGGTCTTCTATCGGTACCGTACCGTATCGAACCGGTACTGATCCCAAAAATACCGATATCGAAAATGCCAAAAAGTGGATACGGTTTTTTCGGGATCGGGATCGGGACGGGATTGGGATTTGATACCAAATGCTCATCCCTAAATTGGATAAGTAATAGATAATCTAAGTAAAATAAAAAAAAATCCCAAGAGAATTGGGCATTAACAATTATTATGGTTGTTTATACTTCGGTTTGAAACCATAAAATCATCTAAACTGGTTAACGGATTAGTTACGTAGATATTTTTTTGTTAAGTTCCAATCAGTAAATTTAGAAATTTCCAACCGTATAGTAAGGTTTGGTTTATGATTTCGACCAAAAATTCATTAACGGATTAGTTACAGAGACGCTTTTTTATAAAGTTCAAGTAGGTAAATTTAGAATTTTCGAACTATACAGTATGGTTTGGTTTATGGTTTCGACCAAAAATTTGCCGTAAAAAAACAAACCAGGCTATTGAGAAAATGGGTATGATTAAATACGTAGAAGAATGCAAAGTTAGAGTACAGTTTGCATCTGGCCCAACATGACCCATTAAGACATGTAAGATTTATTATTATTACTTGTGATACATTAGGGCCCAATATGATCCACTAAGACATGTATGATCCTACTGTTAGACATTGTGGTCCATTAAGGTCCAATATGGTCCATTAATACATGTATGATCTATCAGTGCCAATTATGATCCATTAAGGCCCAATATGATCCATTAAGACATACATGATCAACTGTTGTCCATTTAGGCCCAACATGGTCCACTAAAATATGCATGATATACTATTGTCCATTGTGATCCATTAAGGCCAAATACAGTCCATCAAGACATGTATGATATATTCTTGTACACTGTGACCCATTAAGGCCGAATATTGTTCATTAAGACATGCATGGTCTACTATTGACCACTATGATCCATTAAGGCCCATTTTTTTGTTTCCAACTTCATTTTTGGATTTATAAACATGAACTTTAGTAACATGATACTTTAATTTAACAAGATTAGATGTTACGAGGAACTAGAATAATAAAAGTACATACATTCCTAAAACCCAATATCGGGTATTCGTCAAACAAGGTGCGGGTATTCCTAAAACCTGGTTATAAATCGGGTATAAAAAACCCGGGTTCGGGACTTAGCTGAAATACCATACTCGGACCCTACCCTACCTGTAGGGTCGGGTTTAAAATACCCAGTTTTTTTTAACACTCGGTCCGAGTTTTTTTTTCCGGAGTTCGGGTTTTCTGTGCACCTCTAACTGGCTTAGAGTTGTAAACGAGACCAGTCGATTGAACCAAACCAGAGTGGAGGTTGGCTCATTTAAAAACCAATTTGATTCGAGCCGGCTTGTTTCTTAGCAGGTCATGGCACATCGAGCCGGCTTGTTAATTTTAAAATAAATTATATTTTTGATATTTTTTACACATAACGATAAACAAAAAACCAAAAAACAATTAACAGTAAGGTATTTAGGGTGATAGAAAACTAACATTGTGCAAACTAAAAAAAAAAAGATCAAGAGAAGAAAGTAGATTATCTTAATCTATAATTTTTTTAAATCATCATTACAAATTAAAACTATAGCTTAACAATCTATTTCTTTTGATTAAAAAATAACCATATTACTATTTTTTAATGGCAACCGGATTTTTAATTAAACACCATTGCTTAATAATATATTAAAGTTTTAGGTTACAAGTTATATATATGGGGTTTAATTTAAACGAGCCAAACGAACTAAACGAGCGAGCCACGAATCGAACCTACCTTGGTTAGGGCTCGACTCATTTACAAACTGAGCTGAGCGGCTCGGATCATTTAAACCGAGTTGATTTTGAGCTTTTTCGAGCAGACTTCGAACAAGGCCCAAGTCGAGCGAACTTCGAGCAAGCCCGAGCATGGCGTTTTTGAACAACCCTACTCTTGCATGTCGACCCAACATGTACAGACTGAAAATTCATACGTGGGGACATCTAACATCATTAACTTCTGTCATGTTTGATTTCATATTCAAAAGTATTATATTTGACTTCTAATAAAGTCAATGAAAATTGATGCCACCCACCAAATTTATACAAACATTATGAGCAGATCAAAACACTAGTAACACCAAAGTTTGTCGAAGTTATAATATTCTTATCTTTTCAACGTCAATTGCATTCTACTACCTTAAATGCACATTATTGACTTTTTAAAGTCAACTGGACTATTGTACACCTTTTGAATTGATTAAGATCTTAAAATAATTCACGCTGCACAAAGAATCCATTTGAGCTGTTGGAGAAATAATAACCCAAACCGACCCATTCATAAAGTACAAAGAATACATTCGAACCGTTAGAGAAAAAATAACCCAAAGCGACCCATTCATAAAAAATTGGTCCATATGCTACATTCCTTTTACCTTACAAGAGGGGTAGAACCAGAACCATTAACCTCTTAAAAGAAACCAAACAAGAAACAATACTAAAAAAATAAACCGAACTCATAAAAACAAGACATTAATCTTCTCTTCAGCTTCCTAGTCATCTTGGCCTCTATTCTCCCCATAGCAGCCCCAATCAGCAAACTATTAGCACATCCAACCTGCAACAAAATACAACTAACCATACCCACTAGGGGTGTTTATGGTTTATTCCGAAACTAAACCATTGGAAACTTAAACCAAACCAAACCGAACCCATGCTTAAAAGATTCATACTAACCAGAAACTTCATACCAATAATCCGACCCCTCCCTCAACATATTTAACTCACCAGCCGTAACCCCACCCCGTGTCGCAGAAATAAAGTTACAATTTGTAGCTTCATCAAATGATTAATTGCATGTAAAAAAACCTACTTTTAGTAAAACGGGTCCGGGTTGGTTCGGGTTGAGAATGGGTTCAGGTCGGGACGGGTTCGGGTAAAAAAAGTGGGCTTCTTCAGTTGTAAACAAATTCGATATATTTTTGTCCAAATTACAGACCTACTTGAGAAGCAATACAATTTCAACTTGACAGATTCGTTGTTCAGCTTCATCAAAAACCTGTTCCTTCAGAATCAACAAAAATATCAGTCAAAGTGTAAAATCAACGATTTAGTGTCAAGATAATCATTCATCCAGGGTATGTACCTTCATATTCTAAAATCAAGATTATCTTTTTTTTTTTTAAATATATAACTTAATTAAAAATCAAAACTTGCTATCATAGTACTAAAGAAACCATATAAGATCATACCAAAAAAAATTCCCCAAATTTAAGGTGATTCACATATAAATATTAATCAAACTCAAATACAACAAAACTAGTAAAAGATTAACAAACACATCCAAAACTGAACTAATCACACAAACAAATTTGATCATTGCCTAAAACAACTCTAAATCTGTGTGGTAACAGATTACTGTAACAAATGTATTTAGCTTAATAATGCCTTAATAATCACACAAAAAAAAAAAACCATTCCTACAAGTCTGTTTATCAACTAATAACAAATTACATATGTAAACAACTAATCGCCTGAAATTAAAATTGCCGATGTTCACTATTACTGTCAAAATAATCGATTCAAACGATTGTAAAATCTCTGATCCTATACGCATTTTCACTAAGAACATCCATAATTTCGTAATCCAGATTGATATAGTATTGGTACATAAAATTAACAAAAGATCTGTATAATCTGACGGATAATTATATGAAAGAATGACATTAATTCGAGTGGGGTACCTGCTGCAGCTGCTGCTATGAAGGCATCGGAGAAACGCAGGAGTTGGTAGGGTGTAAATCACCTACCAAACCAAGACGAGCTTCAATCGAGGTTAATGAACTGTGGAAATTGGATATTATTAAAATTTTCTCACAGTTGGATAAGAGCTGAAGGTGAACGTATGGCAGCAGATGATGGATTAGGGTTGCAAGAGGGAGGTGGATGGTGGAGGGCCACGAAGCTGTGACCATATGCCAGTAATAGTCGTATGTTTTATTTCGAGACCATTTGTATCTTTTAGCATCACATAAAGTTTATAAGTGGCTACCAAAAACTACTCTTTGATCACACAAACTCATAACTGGTCATATGTATTATATTTTAGCCACATCATTAAAAACCTACTATAGCAGTTGGTAATATTTGGTTACATTTTTTTATTGTGACTAGCTATTGTCATGTTTTTTTATTGAAAATGTGACTAAAGGTTTTGAAAAGGTGTGTTTTCGTCACATGAATTAAAAAAATAACACAAATACCGTGGCAGTAGATCATATTTAGCCACATTTTTCGAGTTGTGGCTAAACTGACTAGTAAATGTCACATTTTTTTTTGAAAAGTGTGGCTAAAGGTTTTGAAGTGTTATACAATAGTCACATTAATAATAAAATGTGTGACTAAAGGTGTTTTAAAATATAATAAATGACTTTTAGCCACACATTTTTTCAAATGTGTGGCAGACAGGTTTTGGAAAAAGTGTGGCCGTAGGCCATTTTTCACGTAGTGTGCTATAATTTAATATGTAAACTTGGGAAGATGCTTTGTTCGGATGTTTCTGGGAAACGCTTGCGACGACTGACCCTTGGACTTTTATTAAGGAAATAATCTGACTTTCGTAAATTATATGGTTGTTTTGATAATAAACACTTAATCAGAAAGCTTTTCCTTGGGATCAAATTATTTTAAATTTGAATACGTGAACTCACCTTCCTTTGTGTTGACACTTGATTTTAACGTGTTTTTCAGGTACTTGAGTTCGGCTTCGAGAATTATGGCATATCTTGTGGTTGTTGATGCATGTGTGGTTTGAAAATGTGTTGGACAAACTTTTAAAACTATTTGGGACAAATGTAATAACATCCTTAAGGATCATGACAACTAGACTATGTTGTGGTTATGCCGTGTTTTGAAACTTTATGTTTAAAACCTATGTTTTATTTAAGTTAAAATGTCCAACAATTAAATGCATCGTTCAACAAGATATTATTGGGCACTAACTTCCGTCACCATTACGTTTTATATTCCGCTGCGACATTTTTGGGGTGTGACATAACACAATGATTATTGTATGGGGGTTCCGTTTGTGCAAAATCCACCTTATGTAAATTACAGTCAGCTACCACCATTCCAGCCTGGCATGGTGCGACCTCCTACGCCGCAAATGCATTGTTCGATGTGGCTACCCCGAGAGTATTCTGAGCCGCACTTTTAGAGTTCGTATCCGATCCGCCCACCACCGTATCAGTATCCTTATTAGCAGCAGAGTCAGCAAGAGCAGCAGTCATCGTCAGCTCAGCAACAGCAAGATCTGCCCGCAACAGGAGGTTTGGCGGATATATTTGATATGAGCTCCTTTTACGACACTTTGGGCAGCTATTATGGTGGACCGAAACCATCATACGATTGAGCACTCACTGATCTGCACCATCAATCTGGTCCACGTGCTCGTTCCGTACTTTATTTGGACAATTTTATTTTTCTTGTTTTGGTGTGTTTTGTGTTTTTGGTGGTGTTAAGCTATTTATTTTTAGGGAATGTGTTTGTGTCTGTTGTCTTAGGAATGGTCGTTCATGATGCTTGTTAGTTGGTATTCCCGGGTTCGGTTTTTGTTAAAAGCGCTATACATTGGGGACAATGTCGCCCAAGTGTGGGGATATGGGAACCCGGGAAGGGAAAGGTTTGGAACAGAGTTTGAAAGAGGTTGAAAAATGACTGAAAACGATGAAAATTGAAAATTTTGAACATTTTAAAGAATTTCATCGCCTTAACTGAACTAAATGGATATGAAAACCGAATGTTTCAATCACTAATGGGTTCTTTGTCGGTAGTAAACTAACATAGTCCCTTGTCATGGTCGTTCCTTCAAGTTTCATAAGAGCAGGTCTGACATGTGTTTTTAGGATAAAAGAATTGAAAAGAGATGTCTATTTAGGGGTAACATGCTTTAGCTTGCATATGCTACGTGTCGGCAGCCTTTTTACCCTTCTTTGGTGAGAATTTTGAGTCTGTAGAATGATAGAATGATTTATATTATGACTTCATTTGTTGAGAGCAGGCCGCGTGTTATTCTGTGTTAGAACTTGTATGATTTGATGCATGCTGAGATTGTGGTTTGATATGTGCACGTAAATGATAAAGGCATTAGGATATCCTGTACACTTGTTTGATTGTTTTGTCTTCACCTATTCATTACCCTTAGTAGCCCTTTCGTTTGTCCACCTAATGTGAATTGTTTGATACTGACCGTGAACAACAAAGTATGAATAATTGATAAGTTATAAAAAAAAGAGAAAACAAAGAAAAGAAAAAAATAGAAAAAGAAAAAAAGGCAAAAAATAGAAGTGTTGTGAATATCGTTTATGTTGTTGGGTAGAAACCAACCCAATAGTTTGTTATGTTTGCAATAAAGTTGTCACGGTTTGGTCGTTTGTTTGTTCGCCACATAAAAAACATATAATTATAAGCCAAAAATATACTACCCTTAGCCTAAGCCCAAAACCGAAAGTTCTTTTGATGCATGTCGTGTTATATGATACAGTGGAGGTATGATTGTTATACAAGCCTATGATTACATGATTTCATGTTTGGTTTCAAGTGTATAAATGCTAGCACATTACACACTAGTTCAGATATTAGACCGAGAGGAGAGTTTATTGTGAGGGGCGTGAGCATGTGTCGTAATCCTAAGCATGTTAATTTTGAATAGACAAGTCTTGAGTTTTAGAAATTGCATCAATTTCTAGTCGGACTGTCAATCTTGATTGTGTCAGTTTATGGAATAGGTATGACTTGCGACTCAAACTGTTGCATTGGTTAAGGGGTTTAGAGGTGTTGTTACTATGGTGAGTAGTTCCGTAATGGTTTGCTTGAGGACAATCAAAGGTAAGTGTGGGGATGTGATGGAGAGTGTGAAACATGGATGTTCAAGTGATTATCTAACGTGGTTTAGCTTGTTTTATATGATTATATGCCTGGAATTAGCTTATTGTGAGTGATTGTATGTTTGCAGGTAAAACAAGTGAATTCGGTGAAGACAAGGGGCCATGCGGTCATTAATCTAAAGATGAATTTAGCGAAAATGCAAGTGGATTATGAAGAAAAGAAGTATAGGGGGTGGAAGTGCTATTACATGGAAGTTAATTGTGAGTTATAGTTGAGTTACAAGTTTGCAATCATGAGACAATAAAGTTGAAGGGCTCAATTATCATTAATTGAAAGTTGAAAATAGTAAAGAAACATATAGAATTATGAAAGATTAAAAGTAGAGGGGGATGAATTGACAATAAGTGAAAGTTTCATGTGAGAAGGAACATGGAGTTGGAAATCACGATGGGGGCTACGGCTTAAAAATCGTAATTTACGGTTTTTGCATGGTTTCACAAAAAAAGGAACAACAGCATTGCATTGTGGCTTACGGTCAAGAGTTTTGGCTTACAGATTGGAACAGTACACAACATATAAAAGCCGTAACCTACGGTTTTGAAACCGTAGGTGACAGCGATGGTATAGGAAGCATGCACGTGGTTTTTGTGGAAAAACTTCAAAGGGTTTTTAAACCCTAATGGCCGAACACTCCTCCCTTTGGAGATTGGCAGCAACATCTAGAAGCTTCATTCAGGAAAAAGTTTTGCAGCCTTTTACACAACTTTCTTAGCTCTCAAAGCATCAAAACATCATCATCATTCATCATAAAACTTTCGCGCAATACCGATTCGATCATGAATTCATCATTCTACAACACTCTTGAGGATTGTTCGAACATCATGAGGAGCTAGATTTCCCGTGACCATCTCCGGGAATAGGGTTTGTGTTTAAACATTGGGTTGCGTATTGTTATGAATTTTTGGATTAGGATTCGATTAAACCTTCGGTTAGTTCTTATTGTTTCTTGTTCGATTAAATAATATTTGATTATCGTAATCATTCTTGTTCATCAATTATTTGGTTTGTTCATCAACGACCGAGATTAAATTCTAGGTTGTCATTGTTTTAAACCTTTAATCATTGAATCTGTTAATGTTTATGAAATCTGAAATTGGTAATTAACTGGATTACTATTCATTTGCATCAATCCTTCGGTTTCGATCGTGGATCATTGCAATCAAATATATTATTCGTTAATTATTTATCAAAACAAGTTTTCAAATCATGTCTATGTGATTTCCAACTGGTAGTAACGAAGTAAACCGATTTTCTGCATAACCTGAAAACCAGAAGATTGGTCTTTTTCTCATAATTATTTACAACTCGAATTTACATTTGCTTTCACAATTACTCTCACAAACTGCAAAAAGCAATTAGGTTTTAATTTAGATAATAGTCATTAACAACAAGCTTTCATACATTCCACTGATTCCCCGTGAATAGGACATTTTCACTTATATTTTTGACTGACCTTACGACATCAATCACATCACGTGAACCACCACGTATGTTAGGGTCCAGTTGACCCTAATGCCAATTACAAACTTCACATTACAAAATCAAATCAACCATATAACAGATTATACAAAATGATTCAAGAAAATCAAAATTGTAACTAAGATTGAAACTGGAACGAAAACAAAAATAAAAACAAAATCAAAACCTTGAACTCCATTGATGTCGATGCTCATTCCTATAGCATAAGGCAATATGATGTTGGGTTGGATTCAGTGAATCGATCAGTGGACTCGAAACATGGTGTAACAGGGTCATAGGGGGTGCAGTCGTGGGGTGGAACAGATGAAACATGGTTGTTCGGTGAAACAGGGGAGTCCGATGGTTAGATTGGTGTCGTGGTGCAATGGTGGTGGCACGGTGGTGGGTGAAGCTTGGAGTCAAAGGTCGGAAGAGAGAGTTAGTTAGGTGTGAAATGACGAGGGGGTGAATTGATGTGCTTAAGAAAAGGGGAGCTAATGTGATTAAGAAAATGGGTTAAATTATGATTTTTCCTTTCATTAAACGGCTTCCCTTAGTGGGTTAATGGTTGTTTGTAACGGCATCAAGGGCAAGGTTGGTGGATTGATGGGTTTTGGAAAAACTAGGGACTCAACCATACTTTTTTTTGAAATAGGGACTCAATGTATCACGTGCAACTTACCACAAGGACACAAACTGCAGTTTACTTTGATTTTTTATTGAATTTTCTCACTTTTAGGAGGAAAAAGAATTGAGATTGATTTTAAACTTTATGCAGGTAGTTACTATAATTATTAGTTACAGCTACATGTTTGAGTTTGAGTTTACATATGCAATCCGTTTAACAAACAGGCTATGTTCTTTACATTATACAAAAATAAAACAATAAGAACATATGCTCAACCCATTTCACACATTTGCAATTTGATTACAATGTATTTACAACTTGACAACCCATTTTAACGTGTTAAGATAAATGGGTTACATGGTTCGTGTGTATTTGGACTATAGTTGACATCTTTGACACAAATAAGTAATAAGTTGTGTTTGGCCACCATAAATTTCAACTCGTACCTATCAAACATCTATTTCGTATACTAGAGCAAACTAATTTTGTTACCACACTTGATGATGTGGCATTGCTACTTAGGTAGAGAATTGGTGTTTGAGCCGCAATTATTTTTCTCCTCTTTACCTTCATCCTCCTTCTTCAACCAATTCAAGGTTTCCAAAAAAATTGAATTCGTTTTCTTTCACACGACTTCTGCAATCATCTTATTTGTGATTCATCCTATTCTACGATTCATCTTATCCTCCAATCCATCACCATCTTCGATTGAACACTGGCAATCAAAATTGATGAAGGAAAACGTGGGGCTGTGGTGCTGCAGATCTGGCCGAAAAAATGTTTTCAGATCACAAAATCATGTAGTTGGTGGTGGTGACAGGTGTTTTCTTTCGATCTATCTATCTACGATTATTCAACCCTAAATCATGGAAGGGATTATTCAACCCCAAATCATAACAAGAGGATCTGGATTAGGTATGTTTAGCGCCTCTCTCAATCGTGAAGGGCTTTTGTATAATGATGCTTATTTGTATTCTAATTTATTCATATGATTTTCATCTCCGATCCATATTTCTTATTTCCTTATTTTGTTATTTCTGATCTGTATCTCTGGGATAAATGCGAATTGCAGGTTACTTAGAGATGAGCTTATTATTATTATTATTATTATTATTATTATTATCTATATCTATACTACCTTATTAAGTAAACTAGGTTTTCTACCCTTATGGTAATTTTACATTGTGTACACATTTTGAAGCAACATGTACAAGAGAGTTAAGCTAATTTGGAGGGGGTAAATTTGCGCATTGTTCAAAAATTTAAGACACTTTAGGGGCATTTTAGGGAATCTGGCACCTTTGTAACCTATAATTAAGATGATATGTGAAGAGTCTAAGGGCATGTTTGGTTAAGCTTTTTGAAACAACTTATTAACTTATTGGCTTTTTGGATAAGTTAGTATGGAGTGACTTATTGACTTATTGGCTTTTTCCTCTCACATACACCCTCATTGCCAAACATCATTTTGGAGCTTATGACTTTTCAAAAAGCCAATAAGTCAATAAGTTATTTCAAAAAGCTTAGCCAAACATGCCCTAAATTAATTCTTATAGTAAGTAAATTTATGCATTGTAAAGTTGTAACCTTCAAATGCTAAGGTTAACGACGGTTTGGATAGCCACTACCCCTTTTAAAGTTATTTCCTCTCTGAACATATAAACTCCTTCATGAGCAGCATCGATACTAAAGACCAGGGTTTAACTTCAAAATCTACGATTCATACTAATTGTTTTGTTTCAAATTTTTGCACCCGCGGCGACAAAACAATGCCGCAATTCCAAAAATGGCAACGGATCTGATTACCAGAGCAAAATGTTTGATGATTAAGGCGCCCATGCCGACGTTGGCTGTATTGGAGTGTTGTGGGCTTCATCATTTCATTCTCCGGCCGCTTCCACCGCACATTAGTGAGGCCTCGCTTCACCTCGTACTTGCCGGTTCTTTCTCCGATCAAGTAGGCAGTCACCAGAGGCAAGTACACCGGCAAATCTAATCTAAGAACAAAATGATACCCAATCATGATCAGGTGAAAAGATGGTTCTTTATAGTTTTCTTTACCTAGATTCACACATTCGCACAAATCGGAGGAGATGATGAAGCGATACAACTTCTTGCTCACTTTAAGACTTAGATTACCAAGTGGTAGTTATAATCTTTATTTCTTGTAGGATGTTTATATGTAAATACTAAGTTATAAGTTTATTACTTTCATGAATTATACTTAAAGTAGGTTCATGTAAATATATAGTTTTAAGTTTGGAATTTGGTGTTTAAATTGTTGTTGGCTGTTATTATTGACGAACTGAAATGTCCACACACCACCATAGACCATCTCCACACCTTGTATCTCGGATCACCATTGTACACCACCGCCCTTGTTTCACCTCCAACTGTGAATCGCAACTACGAAAACCAGCATCAGTGTCACGAAACAACATCCCGTCGTCGCTGCTGTCCATTTTTATCTCCAACCGGCCATCACATAGCGCCAACAGGCCGTGTTGTTTTGATTGTCATTAGTGATTCAAGGTAAATTTCTGGAAAAACATAAAAGCGCCGGACGAAGAAGAGGCCTTTTCTTATGTGGTAACTGATATCCTCCATGAATGGTAATAACAATTAAACCGAACTTATTATAGATTTATAGTGTTTACTACCTACCCAGTTTGACATGTATGAAGGTGTCGTTTCAAGGAGGTTTCACTTTCACACATTTTGTGACACCCGGCTATTTAGGCTGTACCGTACAAATGTAACACGTGTCATGAATAAATAAAAAGGCTGTATTTGACTGATATTGATATTTATATGTGATATTTAATGTGTTGGTGAATCCAAACATTGATAAAAATTATGTTGGCAACGATAAAATAAACGCTTATCGCGTAACAAATAAAATGCGAAACGAACGTCGGTGACCACCCGATCAGTGCTAAAATTCTAAAAATAGTCTGTTATGGTTAGAATGATAATTTTAATCATGTTCGTGACGAAAAATAAATTAAAACGCTAAGAAACTCTATTTTTCGAGATTAAGCGCGTACCGCGCGATACTGCGCGTATTTGACAAAATACTGTCAACGCAGCCAGTCAAGGCAACTGGTAAATATTACAGTAATAATTTAGTGTGATTATTCTTATAGAATGATAAAATAATTTAAAACGCACTAAAACATGATTAAAACGCTAGATAAAATACCCGGTATCCAGTGAAATACCAGTTTTTAGTCCAAATTACATATATATGTATATGTATACATATAAAAATCGGATATAGGTGAGACGTGGACATGTGTGGCAGCCATGCAATGTATTTCTCTCTCTCTCTCCTCCATTTATTGGGCAAAGAAAAGGTGGGTGATGATTATGCCACCCCAAATCATTTACAAATCTTCCAAACTATTCCATAATCCAAGAAATGATTTCAAAACTCACACACTCACTCTCTCTTAGTCTCGGGTGAAACACCCCTTTCACATATCCATCTTCAATTTCAAATCAATTCTTGAAGATTTGAAGGCATTCCAAGGTGTTTTCAAGCTTGTATGAAGGTTTAGAGGTGATTCCATGGAGATTCAAACAAGAACAAGGCTTTATATCATCACTTTTATTAAAACCCACTAAGAATCTTGAGTTATAACATTTCATCTTTCAAATCTTGTTCATGATTCATGGTGATGAAGATGATAGTGAAAGTTTCTCTTGTTCTTGAATATAAACATAAACTTGAAAAACTAAAACAAATGGGTTTTTGGAATAAAATAAAAATGGTTGTGTATATGTATGTATATGTGGCCGTACGTATGTATATATGTATGTTAAAGTATGAGTTTTGATTTTTGGTTTGATCTTGTATAATAAGATGTTGAAAAGTGATGTGCATGTGATCTTGGAAAGTTCTAAAAGGAGTTTTAATCATGAGAATGGACATGTAAAAATAAAATTTTGGATTCATATGTATGTATGTATATAAGAGCCGTACATATGTGTGTATATATGCATGCATGAACATTTTTTATTTTGATAATTTTTGATGTGTAAGAGTATATGCATATGTCTTGCATTTATGATAAATAACTGAAAAATGATCATATAAAGATGATGTTCTTGAATACTTGAACGTAACTTAAATATATCATGGATATATATATTTTAGTTCATTTAAAATGATGATGATGATGCTATATGGATGCATTAGATGCATTTATTTGAACATGCATGATGATTTGTGGTCATGAAATGATGATTTAGATATGATTTGATAAAAATAAATTTTAATCAGATTCTAAACACTAAAAGTATAAATATTTGAAGTGTTAAATGATATAAAAATTTGTCATAAAGTTTACTAGCTTTACATGTTGTAATTGGTGCTTTATGAGTTGTAAAATACGTGAAATCGCATGATTTATGTGACTTACACAAAAAGTGCACTAATCTGATTATAATTACTATTTTAATCAGTAAATAACATGTATTGTGTTAAAATATCAAGTCATTCCGAGTTGGGATGGTTATAGTAACGTTTAACGCAAAACTATGCGGTAAAACGGTCACAAATCGGCCTTTCGAACGATTTTTATGAAACTGATTTAGATCACTAAGTAAACTGATATTTTTAGTTTAAAAATAAGTATTTCAACTAATTTTAAGTTTACTTGGTGTTTGGTTAGTCATATGTGACTTCCGACGCCCGAAAACGTTACCGAATCACTAAAATACGCGTTTTACACTAAACACTAGTATGGGTTATTTTGGGTGAACCTTATGTGTTAAAATGTGTTATGTGATTTAAATATGTGAATATGGTTATATGTTAAGTTTTGACAAGATAGCGGGAAATTTTGGCTATGCATGTACACTTGTGCGTTTAGAACGGTAGAAGCGGTAAAATCGCGTTAAATGTGTAACTTGTTTGTCGAGTATGAAATTTGATACATATAAATTATTTTATGTATGCTTGCCTTAAAAATGACAAAAGAGATAAGTTAACGAGATTACGCGTGGTACGATGTTGAATTATGTGTACGTTTATGTATATATATTACGACGCACAAATCGTAGATATATTACGTATAAACGGGTGTGTTAATGGATTTACATGATAACGGTAACCAATAAAATCGTTCAAGTCGCAAAATTTTAAATATATATATATATATTAAGGTGCCAACATAATAAAAAACAATAACTTTTCGAGAAAATCTCAAAGTTATGTGAAAATTCTAAGAAACGGAGAAACATAGGATTTTGTGATATATTGATTTATAAATCGTTCCTACGTATAATAGGACGCGTAGAAATCAATCAGTGGGATTGCGCTATTTAAAAATACGCACCCAAAGGTGAGTGTCACATAACCCCCTCTTTTTACTGTTTTGTATATGTTTTGGGGGAAGAACACGCCTAAAAGGGTTTAATAATGTTTTTGGATTAAAACATACCTTTTGTTATAAATTATATTTTTTCGATGAAAATATATGGAATTTTAATAAACTATATGTTTCGAGATAAAACGTTTTTTTATGGATATATGTTTCGGGAAGAAACGGGGATTAGTACGGTGTTTGGGGGAAAACAACCGTATAGTTGGAACGAAATTGCTTGATCCCAAGAGAGTAAGTATCGGCTTAGGCTTACATTTCGGTGGGGATTTCAGGGAATTCGTACAACGTCATGTATTAAATTTGTCATATTAGTAGGATATATATATTGTACATGAGGCAGACATCATAGATGGTCTCGATATGGACCATGCGCCAATGGTGTCGTTTAATCATTTAAGTATTGCACGCGAGGAATTGTTGGTAGATCTATCGGGTTGACAACTCCGTCGTGACCGGTCGCCCCATGTCAAGTCAAACGACGAATTGATATTATGTTTATAGTCTAGCCTTGATTATCCCAACATTGTAAATATATTGTTCGTAATGTCTAGCTAACTTACGAGTCCGAATGTTTGACATTATAAATTTAATATGTAAACTTGGGAAGATGCCTTATTCAGAGGTTTCTGTCACACCCCCAAAAATACCCCAAGCGAAAACCTCCGCCAGGCGTGTGACGTACCTGGATCTAGCCACCAATCACATTGAACTGATACAAGATTTTAAATAAAAACTTTCATTCATTAAGATAAAGTGTTACATTACTTAAAGTATAACTCAACGTTTTCAGCGGAAGTATAAATCATTAGTTATGTATTTCGTAATCCAATCGCCCCTATGCATGTAATACCATTGGAGCAGCCCCTGGGATCGAAAAATGGTAAGTTAAGGCGGTGGAACTGGCTAGAACAGGCATCTGTCCAAGAAAACTGTCGCTGGCACTTTCAGGCGACCCGCGTAAGGTTTGGGTAAGGGCTTACGCGGCCTGCGTCAAGTCCTAATCCCGTCAACAACTTCCAGAAATTGCAACTTTGGTCCCTGGTCCTTCTAATAGTTGTTCTAACTTGATTTATTGCACTTTTAACCCTCTAACTTCACTTTTAAGGGCTCCAAGTCATAAACAAATTTTGTTAAGTCCCCGGTTGTTTATATGATCACCGAAAAGTCTTAAATTTCAACGTTGACGCTTATAACCCTTTACTTACGAATGTTCACGTATCTTTCTCATACGATATCGAAACCTTGTGAAATTTTTATCACTTATTCTAGGGAACATAGTTAATCGTTACAAGCTTCGGGTTTGTTAAAAGGTCACTCAAAGGTATGAATTAAACATGTTGACACTTTTAACCCTTGTGGTTTGTAAACTTTCACTTTCTTTCACAAATGGTTCCATACGATTCATAATTCATTCGTTTAAGGGTATAAACATCGTGTAGGGTTGTTGAAAAGTATAATTATCCAATTTTGACACTTTGAATCTTCTTACACACATACTTTCTTTGTTTGTCAACTTTAGTCCCTCATATTCAATCCATTACACGTTTAAAGCTCATGACACGTGTCTTCATTATATTGGTCGTGATTTTACGAGGTGTTACAATCACGAAGTTTGGATGTGTTTTGGGGGATGTTAATGGATTTAAAATGTATATTGGAAGATGGCATGATAGAGGGCTGAATTACGAGTACGTGGGCGAAAACGGTGAGTAAAACGGAGCTAAAACGAAGAAGTTATGAAGAAAACAAAAAGTGAGGTTTATAGGCACCGTCGGCGACGCCCAGGGGGCCGTCGGCGACGCCCAGGGGGCCGTCGGCGACGCCCCTCAGAAGTTTCCGTCGGCAGATTTAGTCCGTAAACAGCCGTTTAAGCCGTCGAGTGATTTTGGCACTTCCAGGGGCCGTCGGCGACGCCCCTCACTGCTTTGGTTCGAGAAAATTGAGTTTTGGGTTGTTGGGGACGAGTTATAACATCAATTTTGACCAAGAAACGGGGGTTACACTTGCTTTTGAGTTTGAAACTTGTTCATGGAGCCTAATATCATCACCACTTCATCCCCAATCCATCTCGGACACCGAATCATCATCGCCTACATCCTAACCCTAACCAATTCTTCAATCCATTCATTCTCATCATTTCACCACAAACCCTAACCCACCATTTTCATCATCCTCAAGGTTCAAGATGCTTAAGTCCAGAATCCTATCATCCGGTGATCAAGTTCCTTCCACCATGAGCGGCTAATCACCATAGTTTCACCCCGGTGTAGGTAGTTGTATTATCTAGGGTTTCGATTTATGTTTAGTTTTGACTTGTGTGACAAATTGTGTTTTAATTTGAACACCTTTGATAATTGTCGTGTATTTGAATTGGATTTGCAAATTGTCGAACGATGATAAAGTTATGACTTTGTGAAATGAATTTGTGCACTTATGCGTTATCTTGTTTAGGATTTACTTGTGTTGATTACAAAGTGCATTCGTGTCCATTCTTAGGAATGTTGATAGTTATTGGCACCTAAGTCACGGTACACTAAATCCGTTAATCATTTATCCAATTAGGTCAATTCTAAAACTTGTAGGAACCTAGGTTTGCAATTACCAAAACCGGGTGTGAACCCTTTTTCTCATTATTGTTTAAACAAGCAATTACATTTCTTGCATTTGCTAATTTTTAGTAGATAATCAATCCAATCTATTTAGTTAATTTAGTTCAACATCTTTTCAACAAACCAAAAACCATAAAAACAATTTAGCAAGCTTCATAAAAGTGACAACTACTACAATTCATTCAAAGTCCATTCGCAAACCACATACTCTTCGTGGTTCGACCCCTTACTCCCACTAGCTATTTGTTATGGGTAATTAGGGTTTATAAATCTTATCTTTGACCGGAGCGCGACACTCCGATCAAATTTTGGCGCCGTTGCCGGGGAGTGCGTGCGCTTTGTGTTTCGATTATTGTTTGAATTTGCGTGATTATTTGTTTAATTTGCATAATTTCTTTTCTTGTACTTTGTCTTTTTCCTTGTTACGCGGGTTGTGTTACTTGTGCAGATTACAGGTAGTGCATGCATACAAGGAATTCCGGGAGGACTTCACCGTTAGTCTACGAGCCGGAAATTGAAAGAGTCGCAAGAAGAAACTTAGCAAGCCGGTTAGAAGCAACCCTTGTTTCTAACAAAGTCACCTAAACACCACAATTTACACCATCCATTGAAACCGATTCAATGGCAAACCAAAATTCCAACCAAAACCTCAATTACCCAAACCTCAATCAAAACCAATTCCAAAATCAAGGAAACTTCAATCCCGCCCAAAATGTCCAACCTATACCTCAAGAGCAACCGGGTGGTAATAAAAACTCTAGACCACCCACACCACCTTTCCGAAACCAGAATCCCAACAACACCCAAGGAACACCCCAACAACAAAACCTTCACCGACATAACCCCTTACCCAATAACCTTGATGACCGGAATGTTAATTCCGATCGTAGAGGCAACCGAGATCGTGGCAATCTCTCGAATGAAGACCCGTTCTTTAACATAGACGATTTGAGAAACGCCATCCCCGATGATGAGTCGTTTAGTGTTCCCGGTTACCAATCCCTGGAGCATGTGAGTATTCACTCAGAATACTCGGAAGATGGGGGTAACTATGATGATCGGGTCGATGATGAAGATTGGGGGTATGTGAACCGGGGTAATGTTTACAATGCTATAGGGTTTGACGATGTGGAATTTGGCTACCAAAATGCCAATTTTATGGGGAACGAAAATTATGGGTATGGGAATGTGAGAAATGACGGTTATGGGAACAACCACCAACCACGAAACAACAATCAAAGAAACCGGAATGATGGGTTCTACAACAACAATAACAACAATGGGAACCCTAATCGAATTCCTCATTTCATGGGAGGAGGTAACCAAAGAGGTAATAGAGGAGGTGATCGAAGGGATAATCGAAGGCCCGGTTGATCAAGAAGTTAACGGCCTACATCGTCGTCAACAACCTCCACGGGGAGTAAATGACCGTTTTAGGCCGGTGGTCACCGATAATGACTCACCAATCGTGTGTGAAAGAAGAATGTTCGATTGCAAGCTCCATTACATCAATATTCTTCCCCACTTCAATGGGAGGTCTAATGATGAACCATACACTCATTTGGCGGAGTTTTCGGCCATATGTAGCACCATTGGGGGGCATGATTTTGCATTGGAAGAGGTCAAGTTTCGGTTATTTCAGTTTTCACTAAAAGATAAGGCGAAACAATGGTTCCTCACACTTCCAGTAAATAGTATTCGTACATGGGGCGAGATGCAACAAGTCTTTCTTGACGAGTACTACTCGATGGCGAAGTCCGATGACGCTCGAGATGAAATAAGGTCTTTTCGTCAACTTTCGAGTGAACCGTTGCATGAAGCATTCACTCGGTACAAGGAATTGATTCGAAAGTGCCCACATCATCAAATAGAAAAGTGGGAATTGGTTAAGTGTTTTGTGAGAGGGTTAGTTAATGAGACATGGAACCACCTCGAGTCAACGAGCAACGGAACATTGTTGAGTAATCATGAAGATGACGATTGGGATTTTCTTGAGCGGATGAGCAAGCGGTTAAAGTCAAAGGAATCGGCCGATAGAGCTAAAAAACATCCCGTTTCCCGGTCACTTCCCGATCTTGACTCTAAGGATCGGATTTCTACTCTAGAACGGGAGTTAGCTCGTATGAAGAGGAAGGAGGTAAATGCGGTACAATTTGTGGTTTGTGAAGATTGTGGGGAGATTGGTCATCAGACCGATCAATGTCAAACGGGACAGGGTGACTACACTGAAGAGGTAAATCAAGTGTTCGGTGATAGAAAGAACAATGATATGAATTCAAACACTTATCATCCCAGATTGAGAAATCATCCCAACTTCCGATATGGGAATGCCGCAAATCAAATGAACCCGAATTTTCAACCGGGTAACCAAAGTGGGTCATCATATTAAAATCACCAACGTGGTAATCATGGGGGTTACCAACGTAATTACAATCAAGGGTACCAAGGTTGGGACAATAATTACCAAGGTGGGTACCAAAGGAATTACAATAATCAAGGTGGTAATAGAAGCGGGTCGAATAATCAAATCGGTGGTGATGATTTGAGTGCTAAAATAGACGCCTTGTTGAATGTGGTTAAGGAATCTAACAGTGACATCAAGGAGATGAAGAAGACAAATGAGATTCAGGACAAATCACATGAGGCATTGGCAAAGCAAGTGGGCCAACTCGCGGAGGAAGTGGCTCAAATGAGAGGAAACATTGGAAAGCTTCCAAGTGACACTACGATGAACCCAAAGCATCAAAGTTCAAGCATGGGCAATGTGAGGAATGTGCACATCCGCGTGGTAAGTCTTCTTTTAAATGATGAGGCTTGTAGTAGTGTTAAAAACATTCCACCACCACAATGCGTTGATGGTATAGTGGAAAATACAAGTGATGAGTCGGAAAGTAAAAATGAACAAGAAACGATTTCACAAATTAAAATTGAAAACATGAATAAAAATTCTTTTTGTGAAAATTGTTTAAATCAAATTAACTCGATTAATGCATAAAAGCTTGAAGAACGGTGCCCACCAAAGGATGAGAGGTGGGAAATTTTTAAACAAGCAAAAATTAATTTGCCATTGCCTGATGACATTAAAAAAGTTCCGGCTCATGTGGAATGTTTGAAAGAGTTGAGCATTGAAAAACGGCACAACAAATAACCCAAATCGGTTGATTTGATTTCTCATGTTAGTGCCGTTTTATCAAGTGCGCTCCCCTAGAAAGCTCAAGATCCAGGAGATCCTCTTATTCCAATTCAAATTGGAACATTTAAAATCGAGAGGGCGCTCCTCGATCTTGGAGCTTGTGTGAGCATTTTACCCAGGAGTTTGTATGACCAATACGATTTTGGTCCATTGAAAAAATTTGATACTCCCGTGGTATTGGCCGATCAGACTCCCACGCATCCACGGGGGATGGTGGAGGATGTGATTGTTAAGATGGATGATTGCTACTACCCAGTTGACTTTTTGGTAGTAGACTATGTTGGGTGTGTTGAGGACACCCAACCGATAGTTATCTTGGGTAGGCCGTTCCTGGCAACTGCTAATGCTATAATAAATTGTGCAACGGGAACGGTAAGCATGAAGTTTGGGGACCGGGAATTAAATTTAAATGTTTTTCCAAATTTCACTAACACGCTCAGTGAGGATAAATGTCCTAAAAAGGACATGAATCCAAACAAAAAGGTATGTGCTATGGTTGGTAGGTTTGGAGAAACAAAGAAGAAGACGGTCAAGAAGAAGAAAGCAAAGAAGTCACCTCTAGAAAAGAAAAAGGAAGAGGAGGTGAGGAAGTTTGGACCGTTTGGCAACAAATGGTATGAATCACCGGTAGGTGATTTTGAAGATTTCGTGGGTGGAAAGCACGCTATTCGACCACCATGAGGTGGTAAGTTAATTGTTGTTGTATAGTTCTTTCACAATTAGTTTTAGTTTATCTATGTAGTTTTGTTGTTGTTGTTGTATAATTTGTTATTTCATTTTAGTGGTTAAATGAACGTTGTGGGTGTGTTCCCTATATAACCCTCACGAGACCTACTCGTCCTCCCGAGCTATCGGGTGGTTTAAAAGGGCTTGTCGCATATGCTAAATGCAACTATGATTCTTACGAAAGTGAGTTAGGATTGTTGTTGTTGTAAATTAATTTTCCACATAAATCAAGGTAAACTAACGTATGACTTGGTAATACTTTCATAAAAGTGGTAGAACTAGGTAGCTAACAAATTTTAATGGTTGTGAGAAGCATGCTTTTACACAAGGGTTAAGATTTGTAGGTACATTATGTTCGAGAGACGACCGCTTTCTTGAAGAGAAGAAGAATACATGAGCATCTAGCGAAAAAAATCAGGTGCATACGTTTCCTTTTACCTTGATTGTTAGTTACTAATAAGTGGATTGTAATTGTACCATAGTTTTCGGGGTGAAATTTTGGGGAGGTTAGCCGTGTCACATCCCTTGTGCGTTTTAAAAACTCTAGTTCTTACACATTGAGGACAATGTTTACCTCAAGTGTGGGGATGTAGGAGTAGTAAAAGTTTTTCGATATTTCACCCGTTCATTTAAACACTACATATTGAGGACAATGTTTACCTCAAGTGTGGGGATTGGGTGAAATTTCAAAAAAATTTCAAAAATGTCTTGGTTCAAAAGCGATCTTAAAAGCACAAGTAACTAAGTCAACAAGGGATGACACAACCCATTTGGTCTTTTGTCATGGTCAAGTTCGAATTAATAGCATGACGGGTATTTAGCGGGGGTAATAATCCGCCTAAGAAACTAGCACATCATGCATGTCACATACCATACCCTTTATATATGTGATGTTTTGAGCCACTTTTACATCATAGGATTATATATTTATGTTTCTTTGTTTGAGTGGACCATTAGTCACGTATTGTAGAACTTGCGACTTTTGATACATTTGAGACCATAGACCGAATACAAGCACAAGAATGATTAAGGCATCAGGTCAACCTTTTCCTCTTACAACATTTATCCATCCCTACCCAAAAAAAAAAATTATCCCTTAGTAGACAACTTTGAGCCTAATCCTTTCGTTTGACAACCCTTCAGCCCATAACTTTAAATCTTTTCTTTTAAACCCGTGTGATGGAAATTTGATTATAGAAGTTAAGCTTGTATAGTTGTGAATTGTTTGCTTACGAAAAAAAAATCAGAAAATGTTGCGAAAAAAAAAGAAAGAATGAAAAAAAATATATTGAGAAAAGAACAAAAATCTGCGTTTCTAGTTTGCGGAATAAAAGGCGAAAATTGTTGCCTTCTAGTTTGATGTTGGTAGTTAGTCGTGTTTAGAATAATTGTTTTGTAAGAAAAATCGAATTTTCATCACCTTAGCCACTTTAAATATCCTATTTCCTACCCTTAGCCTAGCCCCGTTACA
Organism: Helianthus tuberosus; assembly: GCA_030545235.1. Lineage (NCBI taxonomy): Eukaryota > Viridiplantae > Streptophyta > Magnoliopsida > Asterales > Asteraceae > Helianthus > Helianthus tuberosus. Next base: position 367,772 of record JARYGA010008826.1, on the reverse strand, counting down.
ACCCTTACAAAGACCTTATGACTTGTGCTTAGTATTCGTGTTCGGTGATGGAGAATGATTGAGTTGCAAGCCTATGCGGGTACGTGTTCTAATCGGTTTTGAGTGATTACTTTTTGAAAGTGCTAATACATCATGAAAATTAGCCAATTTATAAACCAAGTGGAGAGAACATTATGAGGGATGTGTATGATTTATTGGTTTCAAGGGCGGGTTAATCTTGAATAACCATTTTATATGTGATTATTCACTTTACCGTTAGATATTTTGTAAATTGTAAAAAGTTTGAACCGGGTATGACTTTGGACCTTAACCTTCGTCTCGGGAATGGGGAGTGTGTTTCTTGTTCGACCCACGTGAAAGTGAATTACAGATTTGCTTGAGGGCAAGCAAAATACAAGTGTGGGGATGTGATACGTGGTCTAATAACGGTGTTCAGTTGTGTCTAAGTTTGAGTTTTTACTTGACCTTTTATTCCGAATAGCCTACTTTTAATTAGATTTGTGTTTTGTAGGTTTAATGGAGTTTAAGGTGCTTTTCAAGAGCTTTACAGGTCATCGGGAACAAACGGGATCAACCGGGGATGTGAAATGAACAAAACCGGGTTAATCACGAAGTTTGGATGTGTTTTGGGGGGGGATGTTAATGGATTTAAAATGAATATATTGGAAGATGGCATGATAGAGGGCTGAATTACGAGTACGTGGGCGAAAACGGTGAGTAAAACGGAGCTAAAACGAAGAAGTTATGAAGAAAACAAAAAGTGAGGTTTATAGGCACCGTCGGCGACGCCCCTCAAAAGTGTTCGTCGGCATATTTAGTCCGTAAACAACCGTTTAAGCCATCGGGTGATTTTGGCACTTCCAGGGGCCGTCAGCGACGACCCTCACTGCTTTGGTTCGCGAAAATTGAGTTTTGGGTTATTGGGGACGAGTTATAACATCAATTTTGACCAAGAAACGGGGGTTACACTTGCTTTTGAGTTTGAAACTTGTTCTTGGAGCCTAATATCATCACCACTTCATCCCTAATCCATCTCTGACACCGAATCATCATCACCTACATCCTAACCCTAACCAATTCTTCAATCCATTCATCCATTCATTCTCATCATTTCACCACAAACCCTAACCCACCATTTTCATCATCCTCAAGGTTTCAAGATGCTGAAGTCTAGAATCCTATCATCCGGTGATCAAGTTCCTTCCACCATGAGTGGCTAATCACCTTGGTTTCACCCCAGTGTAGGTAGTTGTATTATCTAGGGTTTCGATTTGTGTTTAGTTTTGACTTGTGTGACAAATTGTGTTTTGATTTTGAACACCTTTGATAATTGTCGTGTATTTGAATTGGATTTGCAAATTGTCGAACGAAGATAAAGTTATGACTTTGTGAAATGAATTTGTGCACTTATGCGTTATCTTGGTTAGGATTTACTTGTGTTGATTACAAAGTGCATTCTTGTCCATTCTTAGGAATGCTGATAGTTATTGGCACCTAAGTCACGGTACACTAAATCCCTTAATCATTTATCCAATTAGGTCAATTCTAAAACTTGTAGGAACCTAGGTTTGGAATTACCGAAACCGGGTGTGAACCCTTTTTCTCATTATTGTTTAAACAAGCAATTACATTTCTTGCATTTGCTAATTCTTAGTAGATAATCAATCCAATCTATTTAGTTAATTTTGTTCAACATCTTTTCAACAAACCAAAAACCATAAAAACAATTTAGCAAGCTTCATAAAAGTGACAACTACTACAATTCATTCAAAGTCCATTCGCAAACCACATACTCTTCGTGGTTCGACCCATTACTACCACTAGCTATTTGTTAAGTGTAATTAGGGTTTATAAATCTTATCTTTGACCGGAGCGCGACACTCTGATCAAATTTTGGCGCCGTTGCCGGGGAGTGCGTGCGCTTTGTGTTTGGATTATTGTTTGAATTTGCATGATTATCTGTTTAATTTGCATAGTTTCTTTTCTTGTACTTTGTCTTTTTCCTTGTTACGCGGGTTGTGTTACTTGTGTAGATTACAGGTAGTGCATGCATACAAGGAATTCCGGGAGGACTTCACCGTTAGTCTACGAGCCGGAAATTGAAAGAGTCATAAGAAGAAACTTAGCAAGCTGGTTAGAAGCAACCCTTGTTTCTAACCAAGTCACCCAAACACCACAATTTACACCATCCATTGAAACCGATTCAATGGCAAACCAAAATTCCAACCCAAACCTCAATCAAAACCAATTCCAAACTAGAGGAAACTTCAATCCCGCCCAAAATGTCCAACCTATACCTCAAGAGCAACTGGGTGGTAATAACAACTCTAGACCACCCACACCACCTTTCCCAAACCAGAATCCCAACAACACCCAAGGAACACCCCAACAACAAAACCTTCACCGACATAACTCCTTACCCAATAACCTTGATGACCGGAATGTTAATTCCGACCGTAGAGGCAACCGAGATCGTGGCAATCCCGCGAATGAAGACCCGTTCTTTAACATAGACGATTTGAGAAACGCTATCCCCGATGATGAGCCGTTTAGTGTTCCCGGTTACCAATCGCCGGATCATGTGAGTATTCACTTAGAATACTCGGAAGATGGGGGTAACTATGATGGTCGGGTCGATGATGAAGATTGGGGGTATGTGAACCGGGGTAATGTTTACAATGCTAGAGGGTTTGACGATGAGGAATTTGGTTACCAAAATGCCAATTTTGTGGGGAACGAAAATTATGGGTATGGGAATGTGAGAAATGACGGTTACGGGAACAACCGCCAACCACGAAACAACAATCAAAGAAACCGGAATGATGGGTTCTACAACAACAATAACAACAATGGGAACCCTAATCGGATTCCTCGTTTCATGGGAGGAGGTAACCAAAGAGTTAATAGAGGAGGTGATCAAAGGGATAATCGAAGGCCGGTTGATCAAGAAGTTAACGGCCCACATCGTCGTCAACAACCTCCACGGGGAGTAAATGACCGTTTTAGGTCGGTGGTCACCGATAATGACTCACCAATCGTGTGTGAAAGTTGAATGTTCGATTGCAAGCCCCATTACATCAATATTCTTCCCCACTTCAATGGGAGGTCTAATGATGAACCATACTATCATTTGGCGGAGTTTTCGGTCATATGTAGCACCATCGGGGGGCATGATTTTGCCTTGGAAGATGTCAAGTGTCACAACCCCCGATCCCTTATCTGTCCCGGGAACGGGTGGCTGTGAACATTCGTTTGAGGTGGTATCAGTTATTAATTTGGCAGCGGAAATTACATCAGGACCGTAGTTAGGAAATGTTTTATCAGAGTAAAACCACCATATTTTATATTAATAACCACATGGTTAAAACCCAAGTTTCTTTATTACAACATAGGGATAAACCCTATTTTATTGAATTTAAAACATCGTCTTTTAGATAACTTTTATAGCCACATTTTTCCAAGCCGTCAGTGCTCTCGAGCTGGCTTTTTCCTAAATGGCTTTCACATTGTGTTACCTAAAACGCATTTTAAAAACATTTGTCAGTGGGAAATACTGGTGAGTGAATCCCAATTTAATCAAGAAGTGTTTTATCAATTAACACAGTATTGAGAGCGATCACAATGTTTATTTCTACACAATTACTCATTCGTCAATCCTGACTGGTGGGTCATATTACACATTGGCTAACTCGTCGTCCAATGGTAACGTGTTAGTGTCGTCCCGACTTACTACACACAGTGTAGTACCAATTTTGTATACAAAACACCAACATACGGGCAGTAATTGAAGAACTACAAAGACTCAATCACCGCTTAATCGCATTGTAAAACATTTAAGGTTTTGTAAAATTATTACTAAAAGATTTACAAAAAGAGGATAAACTCACATTGCTATCTTAGACTTCGTTTAAGGGTTTCCTGGTGATAATCTATAATTTACACAAATGTACATATGTTAGGGCTGTTTGGTAGCCTCTGAATGGAACCATTAAGAATTTTACCAATGAGAAGGTAGAAGAATGTGACATGTGATGATTTACAATTCAGAGGTTACCTCTTAACCATTCAGACTTGAGGTTACCTCTTATTCATTCAGAGGTTTTAAACCGTTAAGAGGTCGCATCTGAATGGTCATTAAGAGGCTACCAAACAGCCCCTTAGTATAATAACCCTTTAATTATATTAACGATACCCTCCCCGAGACGGTATTCCAACAACTACGTCAGGCAGAACCACGACAGTCGTTAAGGAACCCTAAATCAATCGGGCAGCGTATCTAATATGAAACTGGGGTTATAATACTTACAACGGGGCAGAACCTCGCTAATTAGGGGGTATTATACTCGATTATTAAGCCTACTATGTGAGAATTCGTTTAGAAAGAAAGAAATTGAGCGACGGAAAATGAAATCCCGAGGCCTTCTTATATAGGGCTGAAATTTGGGTCTTACGCGGCCCGCGTAAGATATAGCAAAGGGCTACGCGGCCCGCGTAGTAGGGGGGTCTAGGCGTAGCTGATCCGGGTCACGAACTAGGTTCAACACGTGTTAACACGTGTCACCACCAGGTGAGGTCTCGTTTATTGCCTGGTCGCGGCCCGCGTAAACTCAAGAGGTAGTTTACGCACCCCGCGTAAACTTAAAAAACTTGTTTTTATTAAATTTTTAATGATATAATGTAATTTGGGCTCGGTTTTCACGTATGGGGTGTATTCTAAAACATATAGGGGTATTTTAAAATATATTAGGGTGTCAGAAAAATAATTTGGAGGGTTGTTATATCCTCCCAACCTTGTTTTAGAACTCGTCCTCGAGGTCTATTGGAACAAGTGTGGATACTTCCTTTGCATTTCTGATTCAAGCTCCCATGTATATTCTGGTCCTCTTTTGGAGTCCCACTTCACTATGACTAGAACTAGTCTCTTGTGTTTGAGGTTCTTAACCTTTCTGTCTTCAATTTGTAAATGTCTTTCTACAAATTTTAACTGCTCATTTACCTCTATATCCTTAAGAGGCACAACTAACGATTCATCAGCTAAGGATTTCTTGAGATTAGATACATGAAATACATCATGTATTCCTGCCATTTCCTCTGGCAGTTGTAGCTGATAGGCTACAGGTCCTACTTTTCTAATAATCTTAAAAGGTCCAACATACCTGGGACTTAGCTTTCCCCTTTTGATGAATCTGACTACTCCTTTCCAAGGAGAGACTTTTAATAATACCTTATCTCTTACCTGAAATTCCAACAGCTTTCGCTTATTATCTGCATAACTCTTTTGTCGATCACGTGCTGCTTTCAGTCGTTCCTTGACTTGAATGATCTTATCGGTCGTTTCTTGTACTATCTCAGGTCCAGATAGTTGCTTTTCTCCAACTTCTGCCCAACAGACTGGGGTTCGGCACTTTCGTCCATAAAGTGCTTCAAATGGTGCAGCATTGATACTTGTGTGATAACTATTATTATAAGAAAATTCTATCAATGGTAAGTGATCATCCCAATTACCTCCGAAATCAATTACACAAGCTCTAAGCATGTCCTCCATTGTCTGAATTGTCCTTTCGCTTTGTCCATCTGTTTGAGGATGATAAGCTGTGCTTAGATTCAACTTGGTTCCCATTGCTTTTTGGAAACTTGTCCAAAAATGAGAGGTAAAATGACTATCTCTGTCAGAAACAATTGATAAAGGCATACCATGTAATGAAACTATTTCATTTACATATAGTTTAGCTAATTGTTCCATACCGAAAGTTTCCTTCATTGGTAGGAAATGAGCTGACTTGGTTAGTCTGTCTACAATCACCCAGATTGTATCAATACCTTTTCTCGTTTTGGGTAATTTAGTAACAAAATCCATTGTTATCAATTCCCATTTCCATACTGGCATCTCTAACAGTTGCAGTAAACCTGAAGGTTTCTGATGTTCAGCTTTGACTTGTGAACAGGTTAAACACTTTGCAACATAAGCTGCTATATCCTTTTTCATTCCTATCCACCAGAAATTCTTTCTTAAGGTGGCGTAGGTTTCCTAATTTAGGTATCCAAATTCTTTTCTTATGGAATCTCCAAATTCCATCTGATCCTTGTTCTAATTCCTTAATCATTCCTTTCGATTTTTCAGTATCATCCTTGATTATTGATTTTTGTGCTTTTCTAATCTGCTCATTTAAATCTACTTGTAGATTTAATTTAAAAGAACGTATTCTTTTTGGCTTTTGATGATACTTTCGGCTTAAAGCATCAGCAACTACATTTGCCTTTCCTGCATGATACTGGATATCACAATCATAATCACTAAGCATCTCCATCCAGCGTCTTTGTCTCATATTCAATTCCTTTTGCCCAAAGACATACCTTAAACTCTTATGATCGGTGAAAACAGTAAACTTACTACCGTATAGGTAATGTCTCCAAATCTTAAGAGCAAAAATTATAGCTCCTAATTCTAAATCATGAGTTGAATAATTCTCTTCATGATTCTTAAGTTGTCTGGATGCATAAGCTATAACCTTTTGGCGTTGCATTAACTCACATCCATAACCTAATTTAGAAGCGTCACAATAGATTACAAAATCTTCAGTTCCTTCTGGTAATGCTAATATAGGTGTATGGGTTAATCTTTGCTTAAGGGTTCTAAAAGCTTCTTCTTGTTTTGGTCCCCATTCAAACTTAATGGATTTACAGGTTAATTTAGTTAAGGGAATGGCTATTCTAGAGAAATCTTGAATAAATCTTCTATAATAACCAACTAGACCTAAGAAACTTCTAACCTCTATTGGTGACTCAGGGGTTTTCCATTTAGTAATTGCCTCGATTTTGGTTGGATCTACATGAATTCCTTCATGATTGACTAGGTGTCCAAGAAATTGTACATGTTCTAACCAAAACTCACACTTTGAAAACTTAGCATAAAGCTTTTCCTTTCTTAATAAACTTAGAAGTGCGTGTAGATGTTTTGCATGTTCCTCTTTACTCTTAGAGTAAATGAGAATATCATCTATAAAGACAATTATGAATTTATCCAAATATGGCTTACATATTTGGTTCATCATGTCCATAAATGCAGCTGGGGCATTGGTTAAACCAAATGGCATGACAGTAAATTCATAATGCCCATACCTTGTTCGAAAGGCAGTTTTAGGAATGTCCTCTTCTTGTACTTTTAATTGATGATATCCTGACCTTAAATCGATTTTTGAGAAAAATCGTGCTCCTTGCAACTGATCAAACAGATCATCTATTCTTGGTAATGGATACCGATTCTTAATCGTGACTTTCTTCAATTCACGGTAGTCAATGCACATACGCATTGATCCGTCCTTCTTTTTAACGAATAAGATTGGTGCTCCCCGGGGTGATGAACTTGGCTGTATGAATTCTTTCTCTAACAATTCGTCCAATTGCTTCTTTAGTTCATGCATTTCTGCTGGTGCTAAACGGTAGGGTGCTTTAGCAATTGGTGCTGTCCCTGGTATTAAATGAATTCTGAATTCAACTTCCCTATCTGGAGGTTGCCCTGGTAACTCTTCTGGAAATACATCTGAAAACTGAGACACTACTGGAATGTCTTTTAAGTCCTTTCCTTTAGTGTTAGTGATTATAGAAATCAAATACACTAATGATCATTTTCTTATATAACTTGCAGTTTTCATCACAGAGATGAATTTTGTAGATCTAGAGGTTTTATATCCTTTAATTGTGATCTTTTCACCCCTTGGTGAATTTACTTGAATTGACTTTTGATCACATAAAATACTGGCTTTATTGGCTATTAACCAATCCATTCCTAACACAATATCAAATCCTGCCAGATTCTTGGGGTAAAGGTTTGCAATAAATTTCTGATTTAGAATTTCAATTCTTGCTCCCTGCAAGATTTCAGAAATCTTAATGGTTTCCCCATTTGCTGTCTCTACTAGACATTCTTGTGGGAGTTTAGTTAATGATTGATTAAGAAGTTTGCAAAATGAAGTATTAATAAAACTTTGGTTCGTACCAGAGTCAAATAATACTTTAGCAAAAACATCATTAACTAAAAACGTACCAGTGATCACATCCGGGATCATTTTTGCTTCTTCTGCAGTTAAAACAAATGCTCTAGCATTTTTGGTATTCTTGTTGTTTGTGGCCGGAGCTAGTTTTGGACAGTTTGGCTTGATATGGCCTTGTTCTCTGCAGTTGTAGCATATCCTGTTGCTATTCTTTTTCCTGCAATCTTCTTCCTCGTGTCCCGATATTTTGTAGAAGTTACAGTATATGGAGCATCTTCCTGAATGCTTCCTTTTGCAATTCTTACAGTAGGGTGTAGAGGTAGAGCCTACATTTTTCCCACGATTTGAATTTCCAGAACGAAATTCTTGTGTAAGCTTCTGGGTTAGGTTCCTTCTCTGATCCTCTTCTTGGGTATCGACTAACTCATTAGTCAAGGTGTTGGCTTGCTCTACAGCTTCTTCTATGGTTTGAGGTCTAGATGCCTTGACTACATGTCTGATCTCTCCAATTAATCCCCAGATATAACGGGAGATTAAAACAGGTTCAGTTGAAGCAAGGGTTGCCACTATTCTAGCATATTCAAAGAATAATTTAGTGTATCCCTTACTATCCACTCCATTCATCCTAAGGTTTAGGAATTTATTTGCTATATGTTCCTTCTCATTGGGTGGGCAGAATTTCCTTTCCACCATATCCTTAAATTCTTCCCATTCCATATTGTAGGTTCTATCACTTCCCCTTGACTGGAGGATAGTGTTCCACCATTCTAGTGTTGAATTCTTAAACAGATTAGAAGCAAATAATATCTTATCTTCTTCTGCGTACTTGCTTATTCTTAAGACTGCCTCAGTCTTCTCTATCCAGCGTAGAACTGTAACAACCCCTTCATTGCCCGTGAATTCTATTGGTTTACAAGACCAGAATTCTTTTTAAGAACAACCATAAGGCATGGTTCTTCTTCTTTTGGGAATGGGCATTTGAAGTATAGGTCCATTGTTCACGCTATTTTCAGGTTCAGTTGGTCGTTTACTGCTATGCTTACTCTTGTTATCGGCTTCCCTAACATTTTGAATAATGATGACATTGCATCTATTATTCCTTGTGCCACTATGTGTTGTATAGCACTGTTGTCCACTTGATTCCCATTGTTATCATGATTCAGATTATCATTATTCAGATTATCATTCTGATTTTCCGGGTTATTATCCAGATTCATTTGATCGGCCATCTGAATTTTAAACATTTGCCAATTATTAATATCACAGAATAATTAATAGTTTAGGCAACAATCACATAATACACATATTGGTCAAAAGCGTCGTGCATTGCGACTTTACTCTTTCTATATAGTATGCGTCAAATACACACTAAAACAGAAATTAAAATTACATTACTACTATGCATCGTTAACCACAAAGTGGTCTATACTATGATAGATTTATTTATTATTATTATTATTATTATTATTATTATTATTACCAACTCCACTATCACATTTACGGATATGGATTCATACAGAAATCCATATTGCGCTCGTCGTATTTCCAGACAAGACGCTCTCCCACCTATCTCATCCTCTCACTATTCTCTAAAATCTCCTCACCGAATGTCCTAAGTTCTTGCACATTTTCTGCACTCATTGGGGGTGCAGGTTCTAGGACTGGGTTTGGAATCCGGGATATGGGTTCAGGGTATGGGGGTGTAGGTACCTGAAATGGGTATGGATTTTCTAAGATCTCCCGAATATATTCATCGTTATCGTAGTAGGGATCTAGAGGGTCCAGACCTGGATAGGCTGCTAAGTTTGGCAAGGTTTCTTCGTCTAGGTGGTAGCGTGGCACATAATCCCTATGATCATCGAACCATGGATCATAATTTGGGTCTAAGGGATTAGGGACTGGTATCCCATGTATCTCCTCAGGGTTGAAATCATGCATTTCTACTCCATTGGCTGGGTAGGAATTAAAGGTAAGGGTTGTGGGGCTACTAGTTGTTCCAGACTTGGGTCAGCAGCAGTTGTTGCTAGGATATGGAAATTGGCTAAGCTCCTATTAAGCATATCCTGTGTATAGGCATTTGACTCTCTCTTAGCGGCTGCTAGAACTCTTTGCTGTTGCAACTTTCGCATTCTCTTCCTACGTGCAAAGGCTTCCTTACTGAACCATCCTCTCTTTTTCTGAGGGAATGGCTCTTCAGACTGAGCTTTAAAGGCAAACATCCCTTCTTCCTGATCAGCGGAATACCCAGAGAGGGCAGGCTGGGAAGAAGTACCTTCACTCTTAGGTGAATCAGACAACTGACGATACACGTCTGAGGGTCCTTGATCACTCATACTGTAAACTAACAAATAGTCAAATAACACATAACAATAAAATACAGATATGCACATATTTTCATAATTTATTTCCTAACACTTTGAATAATATATTGATGTCAGCAGAACACTTCTATGGCTGAATCAGTGGCTAGGCTCTGATACCACCTTCTGTCACAACCCCCGATCCCTTATCTGTCCCGGGAACGGGCGGCCGTGAACATTCATTTGAGGTGGTATCAGTTATTAATTTGGCAGCGGAAATTACATCAGGACCGTAGTTAGGAAATGTTTTATCAGAGTAAAACCACCATATTTTATATTAATAACCACATGGGTAAAACCCAAGTTTCTTTATTACAACATAGGGATAAACCCTATTTTATTGAATTTAAAACATCGTCTTTTAGATAACTTTTTTAGCCACATTTTTCCAAGTCGTCAGTGCTCTCGAGCTGGCTTTTTCCTAAATGGCTTTCACATTGTGTTACCTGAAACGCGTTTTAAAAACATTTGTCAGTGGGAAATACTGGTGAGTGAATCCCAATTTAATCAAGAAGAGTTTTATCAATTAACACAGTATTGAGAGCGATCGCAATGTTTATTTCTACACAATTACTCATTCAGTACTGTCAATCCTAACTGGTTGGTCATATTACACATTGGCTAACTCGTCGTCCAATGGTAACGTGTTAGTGTCGTCCCGACTTACTACACACAGTATAGTACAAATTTTGTATACAAAACCCTAACATACCGGCAGTAATTGAAGAACTACAAAGACTCAATCACCGCTTAATCGCATTGTAAAACATTTAAGGTTTTGTAAAATTATTACTAAAAGATTTACAACACGAGGATAAACTCACATTGCTATCTTAGACTTCGTTTAAGGGTTTCCTTGTGATAATCTATAATTTACACAAATGTACATATGTTAGAATAATAACCCTTTAATTATATTAACGATACCCTCCCCGAGACGGTATTCCAACAACTACGTCGGGCAGAACCACGACAGTCGTTACGAAACCCTAAATCAGTCGGGCAGCGTATCTAATATGAAACTGGGGTTATAATACTTACAACGGGGCAGAACCTCTCTAATTAGGGGGCATTATTCTCGATTATTAAGCTTACTATGTGAGAATTCGTTTAGAAAGAAAGAAATTGAGCGATGGAAAATGAAATCCCGGGGTCTTCTTATATAGGGCTGAAATCTGGGTCTCACACCGCCCGCGTAAGATATAGCAAAGGGCTACGCGGCCCGCGTAGTAGGGGGGTCTAGGCGTAGCTGATCCGGGTCACAAACTAGGTTCAACACGTGTTGACACGTGTCACCACCAGGTGAGGTCTCGTTTATTGCCTGGTCGCGGCCCGCGTAAACTTAAGAGGTAGTTTACGCGCCCCGCGTAAACTCAAAAAACTTGTTTTTATTAAATTTTTAATGATATAATGTAATTTGGGCTCGGTTTTCACGTATGGGGTGTATTCTAAAACATATAGGGGTATTTTAAAATATATTAGGGTGTCAGAAAAATAATTTGGAGGGTTGTTATATCAAGTTTCGGTTATTTCAGTTTTCGCTAAAAGATAAGGCGAAACAATGGTTCCTCACACTTCCGGCAAATAGTATTCGTACATGGGGCGAGATGCAACAAGTCTTTCTTGACGAGTACTACTCGATGGCGAAGACCGATGACGCTCGAGATGAAATAAGGTCTTTTCGTCAACTTTCGAGTGAACTGTTGCATGAAGCATTCACTCGGTACAAGGAATTGATTCGAAAGTGCCCACATCCGAGTGCACGGTGATCCCGGAGGGGGCTTTGGTGATGGCCGGGATGAGTTTACTATGGCGTAATAGACGTTTGTATTCTGCCTTTCAATGGCTTAACGAAGGTGGGTGTCAATTTGGTTTTAATTTGATTCTGTAAGTTGTATTTGTTTTAATGTGTATGAATCTCAAATAGGTGAATGGAGTTTGTTCGATTTTGTTGATCCCCCTCGGAACGCTGCTTTGAGGGCCGCGGACCACGTGATTGGGGAACAAGAGCCCGACGTACTTAAGATCCACCTTGAGCAGTTTCTGCTACCCACCGTGCCGGCGGATCCAACTGCTTATATATCTCAGCTTCCCCCTAGCGGAGAAACAGTGTTTCTATTGGAGAAACAAAGAAACCTACCCGGGTGAAGATAACCGGGAGGAAGTTTATTGCCGCGGGGGCGACTACTTCCCCTATGGCGGTTAGTGTTTATGTGGCCCCGGAGGGTACTACTGTTGTTTCTGTCCCTGGTAGTTTGGTTAGTCCGCCATGCGTGCAGAAAAAACGTAGGATAATGCCTCCTTTGACGTCTTTTCAAGCAATCAAAGCTGCTCACACCTTACCCGCTGGTAAGTGGTTCTGTTTATCAATGTAGGAGTTAAATTCCTATGTCTTTTTTTCTGAATATCTGATTTGATGCAGGTTCCATTGCTGAGGTCCAAGTTGAGGGTGTGCCCTCTGTGCCCATGTCTTCCGCTGCAAGCGGACCTAGCCTGTCAGACCTTATATCCCAGGCGAGTGTTGTCGCTCTTAGCTCTTCAATGTTTCCACCTGTGTTGACAACTGCTGTGGTTGTGACACCCAGCCCTGTTACTACACCGTTGTTTTCGAGTGCTACCCCCGTGTCCCTGTTTGATTCACCTGTCAGCGTGTTCTCTGCATCTAAGAAGAAAATACCTACAACTTCTGTTGCTGGTGAGTCAGCAAGTACCAGGGATGCCACTATGAGTGATGCTGGGGGTTCTAGCAGTGGTTTTATTGATGATGAGGCCCGTCTGGGTGATGATCTTTATCTGCCCACCATTTGCTAGGATTCAAATGCTCAGGACAAACGCTATCAACCTAAGTGGAACATAGCGAAGTGTTCCAGGTTGGTTTTCCCCTAGTGGTGCATCACTGGGTTGAGCGAGCATACCCCCCCGGCTGAATCAACCTACGTAGAGGGGTTGGATAATGAGAATTTGATGAATACAACTTTGGTGGATGCTGTCAGTAAGCCCCGTAGGTTGGCAGAAATCCGGGGCCGACGGATGCATGATAATAATGAGCTCCACCAGGCGCGGGTTGCCATTCAGGAGCTGATGGATGAAAGGTATCGCTTGGAAAGCCAACTCCAAGCTGCTAATCTTAGGGAGAGTCGATTCGTCTCCGAGAAGAACAAGGCGGAGGAGGATTTGAAGCGTGTAATAGCTAACCTTGCTGAAGAGAAGATATTATGGGCCCGCGATATAGCGGAAAAGGATCGAGTCCTTTCTCATGCAAAGGCTGTTCAGGAGGAGCTGGAGCACAAAGCTGTTACTGAGGCTCAAAAGGTGATATCTGAGCTATCTGCTGAGATAGAAAAGTTCCGTGTTGACAACGATTTTGTATCTCAGGTGCAGGAGAGGTATCAAGGTCTCACTGTGGAGTTAGAAGCGTCCAATGCTAAAGCTCAAGCCAGACAAGTTGAGCTGGAAGAGAGGGAAGAGCAACTGAGGAAGCTGCAGCAGATGTGTGACTCTCTTGTTTCAGAGATAAATCAGCTTGTTCAGTCTTCCACTGCTCACCAGGCGCGTCTTAAAGAGGAAGAGAGTGCCTTGAATCAATCCAGTGCTAAAATTGATAGCCTGACCTGCCGTCTGGCTGGTTTGCAGGGTGACAGGAACTGGTTGATTACCAACGGCTTGATTGGAGCTTTTGAGTATCTCCGTCAATCAGAGTCCTTTGTTACTCTTTTGGATCGTTTGTCTTCTGCCACTTATAAGTCCGGGGATCATGATGGCATTCATGCGGGTTATGTTAGTTGTCAACAAACAGGTAAGATCACCTCCGGGTTCAAGTAGAAAGGAGGCAAACTAACAGCAGAGATGGCGGATGCCCTTGAGGCAGTTTGTAATGACACACTACCCGCGTATGCGGAATTGGTTGACAAGGTGGCCGAAGATGGCGTGGACTCCTTGCGCAAGATGCTGGATGTGGCAGAGGAGTCTGGGGAGGAATGAGTATTTTTATTTGTTATTTCCATTGTTCCTTTAGATATTTTGTAAAGACATTGTTTGTTTTTGGGGTGCGTGTAAGCACTCGTTTTTTGTCAGACAATTAACGAAAGTATCATCATGATAGCGCCGCCGTTTTGTTTAAGCGTGGCGACTTGACATGTAATGATGCCTTGTAATTAATTTTGTTGTCGTCACAGTTGTCAGTCTTCTTAATCTCCTATAAATTTTGTCACACTTTTTCCAAATTGGGTAAAAGAAAAAATGGACCAAAAGTGTCATGATCAGAAAGTTTCCGACATACTTCGAGATTTGGACGCAGCGGAAGGTTTAGTCCGTCTTCAAGATCTAGTGACAGAGAAGATGATCAGGGGTAAAAGGGCTGACACTGGTGATACCATGCCTTGTACAGATAAGTATTGCAAAGGTATCAGAGACGATGGCCTTTCCCCTGCTCCAGTTAAGGCTGATGTTGCCGTGGTGTTTCTGACAGCTGACACCTTGACACAGGCATTTCCTCCAGAGTATTCCCAACATTGTAGAGCCGTGTATGAACGACGTCAGAGTAACCGTCGATGTGCAGGCTCGGTCAGTGATTGGAGGATGCCCACTTCTCCGGTGGATGAGGTGAATGTTGATGACTTAATCATCGACCCTCATCCCTTGGAGTATTACGGTGAAGCATTGCATACCCCTGCAGAGGTATTGGCAATGTTCCCCGATGTGTAGATAAGTAGAAAATGTTCATTTTTTGACGTTCCCATATGTTGGTTTATTGACAACAGGGACAAGTACTTGGTTTTGTGAGATAGTTGTATGTTTTATTACCAAAATACCTATCTTTTTTTTTTGTTTGTAGTGGTTAATATATCTATTACCAAGATACCTACTCTTGGCGCTGTATAGTTTTGGTCGTCTGACTTATATATGAAAAATATTTCGTGTCAGAGACATTTTTTACCGTTATAAGCAGTTTGAATGCGATGGTAATTTTTTGTACCGTAATATGCAGTATAAATGAGATGGTAAATTTTTGTACATGTAAGTAATAAAAGAGAATAAAAAGGTAACTTTTATTATCTCAATGACTTAAAAGAAAAGGAGACATCGTCTATGATGGATTACATTTGTTCATAAAAAGAAAACAGTCAATCCCGCCGTTAGGGGCGGGAGTCTACATGTAACATTTCTTCAACTGAGCAGTGTTCCAGCTACATGGAACCGCTGTGCCATCGAGCCTAGATAGGCGGTAAGCCCCTTTGCCTAAGTCTTCTTGAACGATGTAGGGGCCTTCCCAGTTGGGTCCCAGTTTGCATGAGGGTTCCGCTCTACTGGCCTCGTTATCCCGCATGACATACTCACCTCCCTTAAAGGTTTGCTGAGCCACGCGTTGGTTATAATACTTCTCCAAGGTTTTCTTGTACTTTGCCTCGCTGATGGCGGCTGCCTCGCGCCGTTCTTCCAGGAGGTCCAGGCCTTCCCGAAGGAGCCTATCATTATCATCATCAGTAGTTAGGCGCCTTAGCGAATGCAATCCAACTTTTGCGGGTAACATTGCCTCTGCGCCATAGGTTAGGCTGAAGGGGGTTTCGTTGTTGCTTGTCTTAGGCATAGTTCGATGTGCCCAGAGGACATTTGGCAATTCTTCTACCAAAGAACTCCCCTCGTAGCCTAACCTTCTTTTGATTTCATCAAGCAAACTCCTATTTACCCACTCCACTTGGCCGTTTCCTTGGGGATGTGCGACCGATGTAAAGATTTGTTGAATCTGAAGCTCTACACACCAATCTTGCAAGACCTTGTCTATGAATTGTGTTCCATTGTCACTTACAAGGTATAATGGTAATCCAAATCGGCACACTATGTGTTCCCATAGGAATTTCTTGGCATTTTCAGCAGTTATTTTGGCCAAAGGCTTTGCTTCGACCCACTTGGTGAAATAATCAACCGCCACAATTAAGTACTTTAGCTTCCCTGGGGCCAGTGGGAATGGTCCCACGATATCGACTGCCCATTTTTGAAAAGGCCAGGCTGCCGTAACGGGAATTAAGTTATTTTTAGGGCGGAGAGTTTGTGGAGCAAACTTTTGATAACTGCGGCACTTTCTGAGTTCGTCTACCATGTCTTCATGCATCCCGGGACAATAGTATCCGGCGTTTTGGATTTTGGCAACAACTGTCCGGGGTCCGGCGTGAATGCCGCATATACCAGCGTGTATTTCCTGGATCAGGTACTTTGCTTATGTTGGGGATACACACCGTAATAGTGGTCCCAAATACGACTTCCTGTATAGGACGCCGTTGTTCACCTCATACTGTAGTGCCTTGGTTTGTATCGTCTGGGCTTCGCCTCTGGCGGAGGGTAATTACCCCTTTGTGAGGAACTTTAGAATTAGAGTGTACCAGCAGGGTCCTGCTGTGACGGTGGACACTTCCTGGGGTTCAATGGAAGGTGCTTGTAGCGTTTCTACCTTTACTTCCTTTTCCATGCCCGAGGTAGCTAGCTTGCTCAGGGCGTCAGCTATTTGATTTTTTCCCCGATGGACATGATTAAGTGTGACGTTATCGAAAGAAGCTATGAGCTCCTTAGTCTTAGCCAGGTATTTTTCCATCGTCTCATCCTTAGCTTCGTAAGTCTCATTCACCTGGTTATTGACTAATAGAAAGTCAACATATGCAACAACCATTGTTGCTCCCATAGACTGGACCATTCTCAATCCCGCTAGCAGCGTTTCACACTCTGCTTCGTTGTTGGAGCATTCAAAGTCAAACCGCATGGCGTACATCAATCTTATTTTATCTGGGCTTGTCAGCATGTGGCCCGCCCCAGATCCTTTTCCACTGGAAGATCCGTCGGTGTATAACTTCCAGGTTTGCCTGGCTGTGCTAGCCTCGGGTATGTGTTTGACCACGGGGTCTTGTATCACTTCTCCGTCAGGAATCTCAGCTAAGAAATCGGCGATCACTTGCCCCTTGATTGCTGTTCGTTTTCGATATTCAATATCTAGGGCTCCTAACTCAATCGCCCATTTGGCCAATCTTCCAGAGATTTCTGGTTTGTGTAAGATTTGCTGTATGGGGATAATTTGTTAAGACTTGCACGCGGTGCCCTTGAAAGTATCTTCGGAGACGCCGTGTAGCGTGGACTAAAGCAAGTGCCAGTTTTTCAAGTGTTGGATAACGCGCTTCTGGTCCCGCTAATACCCGGCTAATGTAATATATGTGTGACAACTCGTATTTCAGAACCTATTTATGTGCTTAATGTAACGTATGTGAACTTGGTGTGATTATCTGATATGTTGATTTAATGAAATGTTATGCTATTATATCATGTTAAACTTAAGCGCACGTTATAACCTCGTTAGAGATTACGCCGTATGTCTGGGCCGCAAGTCATTGGGCCACATTAGTGACCCTTGTGATACACATCACTTCGGCCCAAACTAACAAGAACCGAGCCCACTTGTGGTAACAAAATGAGTATTAGGATCGGCCCACTTTATTAGACTTTTGACACTATAATTATTTGTACGTGACCTTGCAATGCCTCACATCAACACAATATAATAAACCAAACCCTACTATTTTTCCTCACCCCTCTATCTTGGACGGCAGACTCCTTGGACTGAAACCCTACTTCCCTCGATTTCCTATGCTATTGTATATCTCGACCAGGTTAGTGGATGTTTGAGATTAATTATGTGGCATATTAATTGTTCCATAGAAACTGTTTATGCAATTGATTTTGTTCTATAGAAACTGTTGATAATTAAAATTAATAATAATCTTAAATATATGTTGGTTTGAATTTATGAGAACTAGTAATGATTTAGGGTTGTTGGATGCATGATTCTGTCACGAGCTCAAATAATAATTGGCCAACAATTATAGTGGATAGATGATATATGAAAATCCAAATGAATGGATCATGACGTCAACTGCTTGAATATCGATTAGGGTTCCTTGTTATATTATTAAATGCAGTGATCGGTCCAATTAAAACTAACTTTCATGGAATTCGCCATAATGATTCAACTATTCTATTTGCATGTGGTCTCATTGTTAATTGCGGCCCAATAGGTTTGAGACTAGAATTGTAGTGGTCGGCCATTATGTATTTAATTACATGTGATTTAGTTCATGTTTGTATGATCCATGCCATGTGAGTCCATGTGTTTATTCGGTCCAATCATGTGTAGCACAACAACAGTTTTGTCGGCCCATGAAGTTAACATAAATTGATTTAAATATCAAGATGTAAAACAAGAACCCCACTCACAATACCATCGGTCCAATCAGTTAAAGACAAGTTGAGTAGTTCATGTGAAGATTTCAGAATGCAATGATGATATTAAATAAATAAACGGAATTGTGTGGATGTTAATTTAGTCTGAAACACTTGGTGGGTAATTATTGGGCCGATGATTAAGTGGGTGGGCTGCGCATATAAATAAACGGGGCGGGTTAAGTGTTGTGGCTGGGCTTTTTGTGGGATTAATCATGGGTCGCAGAGTCATGTCGGGTCTTAAGTGGGTTCGATACAAGATGTTAGTAACCAAAGGGATTATTAAGTGTTGTGATTTATTATTGTTACATGCATGATGATATATGGATTGTATTGTGGGATTACATACAAACTGAATGCTCATTATAACGTGTATGATAAATGTGTGTTATACTTGCCTATCACATGTGGAAAATATATGATGTATAAGCGAATTCTATGCAAACGAAACTGATTATCATTGGAACCATATTAGGGTTTGGGGTGTCCAACAATAATACAAGTAACTAAGTCTAACCGAGCAAACCAAGGTGAGTTCACACTTTCTACAAAGCATGGGATTCCCAGGGGTTGGGAATGGGTTTAAGGAACATGGATTCCTCGTCCTTTCTTGGGTAGGATAGTACTGGTTCAGGAATATAATTCCTCGTCCTCATGGACAGTTAACTTTTACTAGAACAAAACTCTGTCACGAAGTCCCTCCTTTTTATATCGACTTAATCGCCGGGCCAATGACGAGCGGGTCATTAGTTAGATAGCGCTATTTAGGTCTGACAAGCCTCACACCGTGCCGCAGAGGACGGGCATGAACTAATGGATCTGGGCACGTCAATGATGATAGACATTGACAGTTCAGGGCACATAAACATGACTACAGTCAGCAGTCGATATGGTAACGAGTCTAGTAGTATACATGGGGTAGCCCCCACGGCTGAAAAGCCAGATAACTAAACATGGGGTAGCCCCCACGGCTGGATTTCCAGAGTAAATGGGTTAAACAAATCACGTTTTCAACTATGGGGTAACCCCCACGGCAGGATGCCAGCTAAAGGAAACTGTTTTTGGAACAACTTAAAACGAACACCCAACTGTGAACTCGCTCAACATTATTGTTGACTCGTTACTACATGCTTTGCAGGTCAATAGGTACTTAGCTGGAGCTTGCGTGGGGAAGAGTCATTGTGGGACATGGACAGTTGTGTGCCATGTAAACTTGGAAACGTTTAAACTTATGTTTTGGGCTTTTTTGAACATTATGCTTCCGCTTTGCAACTTAAACTATGTTTGTTTGGACACCAATTGTATTGGTTGGACTTTTATAATTACTTACTTGCTTGTTCAATATGATTGGTGGCTGGATCCTGGTCAGTCACGCCTCCAAGCGGTGATACTCCGCATGTGGATTTTGGGGGTGTGACAGATTGGTATCAGAGCTAGGGCCGGACCGGTGGTGCGAGGTCCTGCGAGGACGCTGGACCCCTTAAGGGGGGGGGGGTGGATTGTGACATCCCACATCGGTTGTGAAGGGGAACAAAGGCTTGCTTATAAGGGGCTGGATACCTTCACCATCATGACGCGTTGTGAAAACCGTGAGGGGCGGAGGCCGGGGGCGTGCTGGCCGCCAAAGCGGATAATATCATGGTGCGGTTACGCTGGGCTGTTACAGATGGTATCAGAGCCATTGGTTATAGAGAACTTGGTTTTAATAAGGGGAAAACGTTTTTGTTAAAACCAGACTATAACCTGTACAATGCTCTACGATCCACAACGACGCTTCGCTCCACGTGCAAGACTCGACATTCTAGGTGATATGGTTTATGTTTTATTGCCTACTTGCTAGATTGCATAGAACCTTGCTTATGGTATGCTTAGATAAACATAGTAACTATAGTTTGAAAACAAATGTGTGCTTACTTTCTTCTGTCATCGCACTCTCACGAACCTCTCTCACTCAAGTTTTCCTTTGATATGACGATCATGAGTGGACGCGTTAACATGACTCAAGCCCAGTTGACGGCTCTGATTAACCAACAAGTTATGGCAGCATTCGCAGCCGCTCAGGCAGGAGGTATAACCTGCTGTTACGAACCTACCCTAGGATGTTAGATCCTACTCTCATGACCCAACTCTCGCGCTTAACCCTGTCTTTTCTTCCTCGCGCAACAAGGTCAGAACGCTCAGCCACCTGTGTGCACTTTCAAGACCTTTATGGACTGCCGACCTAGTACCTTTAGTGGTACCGAAGGAGCTGTAGGTCTCCTCCACTGGTTTGAGAAACTCGAATCTGTCTTTGAGATGTGTGAATGCCCTGAGGCTCGCAGGGTGAAGTATGCTACCGGTACTCTCGAGGGTTTAGCGCTCACGTGGTGGAACGCTCAGGTTCAAATGTTGGGGTTGGTTGCTGCTAACGCCACCCCATGGAACAATTTTAAGGAGATGATTAAGGAAGAGTACTACAATCGTGATGAAATTCACAAACTGGAAGTCGAGTTCTTCAACCTCAAGATGACGGGGTCAGAGATAGAAGCGTACGCGAAACGACCCATCGAACTGGCAGTGTTGTGTCCAACTATGGTGGATCCTCCCATCAAGCGTATTGAGATGTACCTCAGAGGCTTAGTATCATAAATTCAAAGTCATGTAACTTCGGCTAACCTTGCTACCATCCAGGATGTTACTCGTCTTGCACATCGTCTCACAGACCAGGCAGTGGAACAGAACAAACGGCCGAAACGTATTAATGCTGCTACAACTACTTCGGATGCTCCCAGTGACAACAAACGCAAGTGGGATGGAATTCGAGCAAGGGTTCCACTTCGATTCAGTCTCAGTCGCAGCAGTGAAAAACGGATGAGTACAGGGGCCCCAGTCAGCAGTCTTTTGGTAATTGAAGTCAGGGTGGATACAGGGGAAACCACCCTAAGTGCTATCAATGTAATTTACACCACAACGGGCCGTGCAACAAAGATCGTTGTCAGAGATGCAACAAGCTTGGTCATGGAGCCAAGGATTGTTGAAGCCCACGTCCTGCAAACCAGAACCAACAACAGCAGCCACAAGCTCTACAGAATCAGTAGCAACAGCAGGGTAACAAGGGATGTTATCAGTGTGGTGGTGAAGGTCACTTCATGAGACACTGCCCACAGTTGAACCAGAACCAGAATCAGATCCACAACAACAATGGAGGCAGCAACGGGGGTAATAATGACGGCAATGGTGCCAGGGGTCGAGTGTTTGTGATTGGTCAGGGTGATGCTAGGTATGACCTCAACGTTGTGGTGGTTTCGACATCGTTATTAGTATGGATTGGTTATCCCAACGACAAGCATAGATTCTTTTCAACGAGAAGATTTGTCCGTATTCCTCGCTCAGGGGATGAACCTTTCATGATTCGTGGCGACAAGAGCGGTGCTGTTGTGAGCATCATCTCTTTCCTTAAGGCCCAGAGGTGTTTGAGAAAGGGCCACACTGCTATTTTGGCTCTCGTTACTGATACCTCAAAGAAAGAGAAAAAGATAGAAGATTTTCTGATCGTACGTGACTTTCCTGAGGTATTTCCTGAGGAACTACCTGGTCTTCTGCCTCATCGCCAAGTCGAGTTTCTGATTGAACTAGCTCCTGGAGCGGCACCTATAGCTCGTGCACCGTATCGCCTAGCTCCATCAGAGTTGGAAGAACTCTCTACGCAACTACAAGAACTCTTGGATAAGGGTTTTATTCGTCCTAGCTCTTCGCCTTGGGGAGCTACAGTGCTATTCATGAAGAAGAAGGACGGTACCTTCAGAATGTGCATCGACTACCGTGAACTCAACAAGGTAACCGTGAAGAATCGCTATCCTCCTCCATGCATTGATGACCTATTCGACCAGTTGCAAGGGTCGAGCTTTTACTCGAAGATTGATTTGAGATCAGGATATCACCAGCTGAGAGTTCGAGAAGAGGACGTCTCCAAAACAGCCTTTAGAACTCGTTATGGACACTACGAGTTTTTAGTCATGCCTTTTGGGCTGACAAACGCACCTGCGGTCTTCATGGACTTGATGAATCGAGTGTGCAAGCCTTACCTGGACAAGTCCGTTATTGTTTTCATCGACGACATCCTGATCTACTCTAAGAGTCAGGAGGAACACGAGCAGCATCTACGACTTATTTTGGAATTCCTTCGAACAGAACATCTGTACGCCAAGTTTTCAAAATGCGACTTCTGGCTTCGTGAAGTCCATTTCTTGGGCCATGTGGTAAACAAGGATGGGATTCACGTTGATCCATCCAAGGTAGACTCGATTAAGAACACCAACGGAAATTCGCCAATTCTTGGGCTTGGCAGGTTACTACAGGAGGTTCATTAAGGATTTTTCCAAGATTGCACAACCTCTCACCTCACTAACGCAGAAAGGCGTTGTTTATCGATGGGGAAATGCACAGCAACTAGCGTTTCAGCACTTAAAGGATAGACTTTGCAGTGCACATATCCTTTCATTGCCAGAGGGCACAGACGACTTTGTGGTTTACTGCGACGCATCAATTCAGGGTCTTGGTTGTGTATTGATGCAACGGGATAAAGTTATAGCCTACGCCTCACGCCAACTTAAAGTTCATGAAAGGAACTACACAACGCACGATTTAGAGCTGGGAGCTGTTGTTTTTGCACTTAAGATATGGAGACGCTACCTGTACGGTACCAAGTGCGCTATCTACACCGATCACAGGAGTCTCGAGCATATATTCAAACAGAAGGAACTAAATATGCGACAACGATGATGGGTCGAGCTACTGAATGACTACGAATGCTCGATCAGGTACCACCCAGGCAAAGCCAATGTTGTGGCTGACGCCCTCAGTCGAAAGGACTCTACGCCTAAGCGCGTACGAGCTTTATAACTCACTATACAGTCTAGTCTTCCTTCCCAGATACGAGATGCTCGGGTAGAAGCATTGAAACCAGAAAACATCAGGGCTGAAGCCCTACACGGCTCAAGGCAACTATTAGAACAAAAGGAAGACGGTGCTTACTACGTAACAGGACGTATTTGGGTCCCACTTTATGGCAACCTACGAGAGCTTGTGATGGATGAGGCACACAAGTCTCGCTACTCAGTACATCCTGGTTCGGATAAGATGTACCACGACCTCCGAACTACCTACTGGTGGCCTAGCATGAAGGCCCACATAGCAACTTACGTCAGCAAGTGTTTGACTTGTGTGAGAGTCAAAGTCGAATACCAGAAACCTTCAGGCCTACTCCAACAACCTGAGATACCACAATGGAAATGGGAACAAATTTCCATGGATTTTGTTACTGGCCTGCCTAGATCTCAACGTGGTAACGATACTATTTGGGTAATCGTGGATCGACTCACAAAGTCTGCACACTTCTTGGCTATCAAGAAAACGGATAAGTTCTCCACTCTAGCAGACGTATACCTTAAGGAAGTTGTCTCGAGGCACGGGGTGCCCACCTCTATTATCTCAGATCGTGATGCACGTTTTACCTCAGAACTATGGCAAGCAATGCACAAGTTCTTTGGCTCACGTTTAGATATGAGCACAGCTTATCACCCGCAAACGGATGGGCAGTCTGAACGCACCATCCAGACCCTTGAAGACATGCTTAGGTCATGTGTGATTGACTTTGGCAACGGCTGGGAAAAGCATCTGCCACTTGTGGAATTTTCGTACAATAACAGCTACCACACCAGCATTAAAGCTGCTCCGTTTGAGGCATTGTACGGGCGTAAATGCCGGTCACCTCTTTGTTGGGCAGAGGTGGGGGATAGTCAGATCACTGGTCCAGAACTTGTGGTAGACACAACAGAATGAATCGCTCAGATACGACAATGCATGGCGGCGGCTCGTGACCTTCAGAAAAGCTACGTCGATAAGGGCAGGAAACCACTCGAGCTCCAGGTTGGGGAGCGAGTACTACTCAAAGTTTCACCCTGGAAGGGTGTGGTTCGTTTTGGCAAACGAGGCAAACTTAACCCACGATACGTTGGACCATTCGAAATCATAGAGGAAATAGGCAGGGTGGCCTACAAACTAAACCTACCAACAGAACTCAGTGCAGTTCACAACGTTTTCCACGTATCGAATCTGAAGAAGTGTCTGTCAGATGAGACCCTCATAGTTCCTTTGAATGAGCTCACTATCGATGAACAGTTGCGATTCGTCGAGAAACCAGTTGAAATCACGGACCGGGATGTTAAGGTCCTCAAGCGTACTAGAATACCTCTTGTTCAAGTTCGTTGGAACTCACGTCGCGGCCCAGAGATTCACCTGGGAACGCGAAGATCAGATGAAACAAAAGTATCCCCAACTATTCGCAAACAGTACAACCATTACTGAGGCTGAAGCTATGGAATTTCGGGACGAAATTCCAGATCAACGGGGGGAGGATGTGACACCCCAGGAAAACCAGAAAAACCATACAACTTAACTAGCTTCCTCAGTGAGTACGTACCAAATTTCGGGACGAAATTTCTTTCAACTTGGGGATAATGTGACAACTCGTATTTCAGAACCTATTTATGTGCTTAATGTAACGTATGTGAACTTGGTGTGATTATCTGATATGTTGATTTAATGAAATGTTATGCTATTATATCATGTTAAACTTAAGCGCACGTTATAACCTCGTTAGACATTACGCCGTATGTCTGGGCCGCAAGTCATTGGGCCACATTAGTGACCCTTGTGATATACATCACTTCGACCCAAACTAACAAGAACCGAGCCCACTTGTGGTAACAAAATGAGTATTAGGATCGGCCCACTTTATTAGACTTTTGACACTATAATTATTTGTACGTAACCTTGCTATGCCTCACATCAACACAATATAATAAACCAAACCCTACTATTTTTCCTCACCCCTCTATCTTGGACGGCAGACTCCTTGGACCGAAACCCTACTTCCCTCGATTTCCTGTGCTATTGTATATCTCGACCAGGTTAGTGGATGTTTGAGATTAATTATGTGGCATATTAATTGTTCCATAGAAACTGTTTATGAAATTGATTTTGTTCCATAGAAACTGTTGATAATTAAAATTAATAATAATCTTAAATATATGTTGGTTTGAATTTATGAGAACTAGTAATGATTTAGGGTTGTTGGATGCATGATTCTGTCACGAGCTCTAATAATAATTGGCCAACAATTATAGTGGATAGATGATATATGAAAATCCAAATGAATGGATCATGACGTCAACTGCTTGAATATCGATTAGGGTTCCTTGTTATATTATTAAATGCAGTGATCGGTCTAATTAAAACTAACTTTCATGGAATTCGCCATAATGATTCAACTATTCTATTTGCATGTGGTCTCATTGTTAATTGCGGCCCAATAGGTTTGAGACTAGAATTGTAGTGGTCGGCCATTATGTATTTAATTACATGTGATTTAGTTCATGTTTGTATGATCCATGCCATGTGAGTCCATGTGTTTATTCGGTCCAATCATGTGTAGCACAACAACAGTTTTGTCGGCCCATGAAGTTAACATAAATTGATTTAAATACCAAGATGTAAAACAAGAACCCCACTCACAATACCATCGGTCCAATCAGTTAAAGACAAGTTGAGTAGTTCATGTGAAGATTTCAGAATGCAATGATGATATTAAATAAATAAACGGAATTGTGTGGATGTTAATTTAGTCTGAAACACTTGGTGGGTAATTATTGGGCCGATGATTAAGTGGGTGGGTTGCGCATATAAATAAAGGGGGCGGGTTAAGTGTTTTAACTGGGCTTTTTGTGTGATTAATCATGGGTCGCAGAGTCATGTCGGGTCTTAAGTGGGTTCGATACAAGATGTTAGTAACCAAAGGGATTATTAAGTGTTGTGATTTATTATTGTTACATGCATGATGATATATGGATTGTATTGTGGGATTACATACAAACTGAATGCTCATTATAACGTGTATGATAAATGTGTGTTATACTTGCCTATCACATGTGGAAAATATATGATGTATAAGCAAATTCTATGTAAACGAAACTGATTATCATTGGAACCATATTAGGGTTTGGGGTGTCCAACAATAATACAAGTAACTAAGTCTAACCGAGCAAACCAAGGTGAGTTCACACTTTCTACAAAGCATGGGATTCCCAGGGGTTGGGAATGGGTTTAAGGAACATGGATTCCTCGTCCTTTCTTGGGTAGGACAGTACTGGTTCAGGAATATAATTCCTCGTCCTCATGGACAGTTAACTTTTACTAGACCAAAACTCTATCACGAAGTCCCTCCTTTTTATATCGACTTAATCGCCGGGCCAATGGCGAGCGGGTCATTAGTTAGATAGCGCTATTTAGGTCTGACAAGCCTCACACCGTGCCGCCGAGGACGGGCGTGAACTAATGGATCTGGGCACGTCAATGATGATAGACATTGACAGTTCAGGGCACATAAACATGACTACAGTCAGCAGTCGATATGGTAACGAGTCTAGTAGTATACATGGGGTAGCCCCCACGGCCGAAAAGCCAGATAACTAAACATGGGGTAGCCCCCACGGCTGGATTGCCAGAGTAAATGGGTTAAACAAATCACGTTTTCAACTATGGGGTAACCCCCACGGCAGGATGCCAGCTAAAGGAAACTGTTTTTGGAACAACTTAAAACGAACACCCAACTGTGAACTCGCTCAACATTATTGTTGACTCGTTACTACATGCTTTGCAGGTCAATAGGTACTTAGCTGGAGCTTGCATGGGGAAGAGTCATTGTGGGACATGGACAGCTGTGTGCCATGTAAACTTGGAAACGTTTAAACTTATGTTTTGGGCTTTTTTGAACATTATGCTTCCGCTTTGCAACTTAAACTATGTTTGTTTGGACACCAATTGTATTGGTTAGACTTTTATAATTTCTTACTTGCTTGTTCAATATGATTGGTGGCTGGATCCTGGTCAGTCACGCCTCCAAGCGGTGATACTCCGCATGTGGATTTTGGGGGTGTGACAATATGGGCATTTGTTTGCCATCCCTTTCTACCATAAGTACCGCGCTTACAGCATTGTGGGCTGTCGCCAGGTACATCTTTAAGAGTTCTTATGGGTATGGCGCTGTCAGCATAGGCAGCTTTTCAATGAACCGCTTCATGTCTTGCAAGGCCTCTTCTGCTTCACTGGTCCATTTGAAATTTTTCTTGTTAAGGCAGTCTTTCAACGTTTTTATATATGGCAAAGATCTTTCGGCGTGTCTTGCCAAGAATCTGTTTATGGCCACTAAGCACCCATTCAGGGTTAGCTTTAAAGCCGTCCCGGGTGACCACTACCCCCAAGAACTTACCTTCTTCTACCTCGAATGAACATTTCTTGGGGTTGAGTTTAATGTTGTATTCTCTTAGCTTTTGGAAAGTTTCTTCGATGTATTCGAGCATTTGTTTTTCCTCCCTGCCCTTGATCACTAGGTCATCGACATAGACCTCTAAATTTCTGCCAATTTGCTTTTCGAAAGCCTTGTCCATGAGACGTTGATAGGTGGCCCCGGCATTTCGCAGACCAAAAGGCATTTTGGTGTAGCAGAAAATGCCTATATCGGTGTGAAACGCCGTTTTTTCTTCGTCTTCTCTTGACATCTTGATTTGGTGGTAACCTTTATAGGCGTCTAAGAAACACTTGTACCTATAAGGGACCAGAGAGTCAACTTTTAAATCCATCTCGGGCAGCGGATAAGCATCTTTAGGGTAAGCCTTGTTCAAATCTTTGAAGTCAATGCACATCCGCCATGTGCCATCTGGTTTTTTAACCATCACGGGGTTTGATACCCATGTATGATATTTAGTTTCCCTGAGGATTCCAGCTTCGACCAGCTTTTGCACTTCTTTAACAACTGCTGCTTTTCGATCAGGGGCCATACTACGCTTTCCCTGGTCAACTGGCTTAATGCCAAGGAGCGTGGCTAACCTGTGCTCTGCCTTAACCCAAGGTATCCCGGTCATACCAGAGTGTTCAAAAGCGAAGATATCGGCGTTCCTCCTTAGCAATTGCTTCAAGTTGTTTTTAACTTCAGGAGAGAGGCCGTCTCCTATTGTAACTGTTTGTTCAGGATGGTGTGTGCTCAAAACCTACCTTTCTGGGCCGATGGCACCGGTAGGTCCTTGACGGCACCTCTTAGTATCCAAAACTTCACCCAACTTGTCCCGGTATACCGTTGCAATCCCCCGCGGGGTGGGGAACTTCATGAACCCACGCGCCGTGGAGACGACCGCGTCCAGTTTTCCCAAGGTAAACCTTCCAATTATTACATTATGGTAGGATTCGGCTCGTACCATAAGAAATGTAAGGAGTATGGTTCTTTCGCGAGGAGGGTGTCCAAATGTCACCGGAAATGTTATTTGGCCAATTGGGTCAACCTTTTCTCCGGTGAACCCCTTAATAGGGGCGTGTACCGATTCGAGAAGCTTCTTGTCTTTCGGTTGCTTCCTGTTGAAACAATGCTCATAGATAATATCTTCGGAGCTTCCGGTGTCTACCAGGATCCTTCGCATGTTGTAATCGCCAATGGCGGCGGATATGATTAGAGGGTCATTGGTGAGGTGTAAATCCTCAACACGTTGTTCGACCGTCATGGTTGCCAGCATCCAGGGCTCGAGTGTGGAGAAACTCCGTTTCGGTCCCTTTCCCTTATCGGCATACACCATATTTAACTCCCGCTGCCTCTTACCCGCCCCTTTGTCTGCATCATCTTTGTTGGGGGGCGGGCCGTGTTTTATATCGCGAACCAGGTGAGCCAACTTACCTGCCTTCACGAAATATTTGATTTGTTTCTTTAACTGATAGCAATCGTTGGTATCATGGCCACTGCCCTTGTGATATTCACAGTATTTGCTGGTGTCTTTATTAGGCGCGTCTTTCAATGGCTTGGGAGGGTTGAGCTTCAGGTTCTCAGAAGCCAGGATTTCTGCCGGCGTTTTACTCAGGTTAGGGTATTCAGACCTTGATTTGGAGGAAGATTCATTTCTTGAATATGAGCCCCTGGACCTGTCATATCGTGACTCTGACTTGTCGCCTTTCTGGAATCTGCCCCCTGGTCTTGCCCTTTGAGTTCTGCTGCTCCCTATCGTCTTGGCCTTTTTGTGCTTCCTTTTTCCTGTTAGCAGCGTGACTGGCCGCCACAGTTTTTTCTTGTGTAACGTACACCCTTGCTATTCTCAGGATTTCGTCTATAGTGGAGGGCACACCATCTCTTCCATATAGTGTCCTTAACAGCTCGTTATCGTTTACCCCTTATAGGAAAGCACTGCAGGCCAGGTCATTAGTTATACCTGTAATTGCCAGGCTTTCTTTGTTGAACCTGACGATGAAACTCTCTACCGTCTCATTATCTCGCCTACGAATGTGGAGGAGCTCGTTTCGGTCCTTTGTGTGTCGCCTTTGCTGACTGAATTGCAGCTGGAACATGGCCACTAAATCTTCAAAACTATCAATCTCCCACACGGGCAGACTATCCCACCATACTCGTGCCGCCCCTACCAGGGTTTGCACAAACATCTTGCACCAGAGAGGCATGGGTCAGCAGGCTACCTCTCCAGTGCTTTTGAACAGATTGAGGTGGTCATCAGGATCACTCAAACCATCATACTTACCCACTATCTGGGGCATCTTAGGTTTCTCCTTGATCGGGGCTTCAGCAATTCTCCTTGATCGGGGCTTCAGCAATTCTCCTTGTAAATTTGGATCTGAATGTGGCGTCTGCAGGCTTGTAAGGCCTGGTAAGGTCGTCATCTTCCATGTCGATGGGCTGTACCTGTTGAGTCGCCCCGCCCTGGCTTGTTCCCTGGGTAACAGGGGGTTGGACCGTGGTGATGTTAAGTGTAGAGCTGGGACCCTCGTTTAGAGAGAAACGAGGTCTTAATGTGTTTCCCCTGTCATAAACAGGCTCCGCTGTAGGTGGGGATTGACCATAGGTTGGTTGTGATGTTGGGAAAGACCACCAGGGTGGCATGTAAGCCGAATATGGCGACTGCTGAGCGTAACTCTATGCTGCCATCTGAGGTGAGTAGGCTTGGTTGTTATATGGGGGTAAGTACCTATAAAGAGGTGCATAGTAGTACCCTGGGAAATATGCTTGATTCCCAGGTGTGACTGGAGCATTCATAATTCCCGCAGGCATGATGACTGGTTGATGGGGTGGCGTAGACAACGCTGTTGTAAGCGCCGCTGAATACAGCGGTGGCATAGCGTATGTGGCCGGCGGCTGGTAGTATTGAGCCATGCTTATTTGCCGTGTAGTGTTGCTTGGACTCCCGGATGTGATAACGGGCATAGTGTTGTGACGTATAGTCTGTGCACTTGTTGCCGATGCTGGAGTGGAAACGATGGTGGTTGTGGTGGTTAGAGCCACTGGTCGCAACTGCCATGAGGTGTATGCAAGGGGGTTTGCCCCTATCGTCCCCGAAGGAGTAACTGAAGCGTTTGCAAATCCCGGTGGTGGTGCTTCCGCTTCAAACTCCTAGTCTAAAGACCTGGTTATGGTGGGTGAAACCGGCATGGTTGTAACCACTGAACCCGTCACCAACAAAGGGTTACTGGTTATCACCGCTTGGTT
Source organism: Helianthus tuberosus (assembly GCA_030545235.1). NCBI lineage: Eukaryota > Viridiplantae > Streptophyta > Magnoliopsida > Asterales > Asteraceae > Helianthus > Helianthus tuberosus. The sequence goes on along the minus strand of JARYGA010008826.1, from coordinate 336,594 downwards.
TGTTGTTGTGTTCTGATCGCTTTCCATTGGGTCTAAGTTCACTGTTGTTACCGAAAGGTCCCACGAATGGCGCCAATGAAGAAACATTAACCTGAACGGTATGTTCCGACTAGGACTTCAACTCTTGGCGATCCGAACAGCTGACTGCAAAACAGAACACCGTTAGGACTCGTTACAGGAATGGGGTTATTCCTGTAACCACCCTCCGGCGTGAGAATAAGTCTCGGTTTTGGGAGTAAAAGAATATATGTAGAGAGAGAGAGAGTAAACGAGAGCAGAATGTCCATACCTTTGGTGTTTACCTCTATTTATAGTTTACCATTAGGGTTTCCTCTAACTTAGGATGAATTCCGATAAGTTAGGGATTTGCATGATCTTCCCAAAAGTTTGGGGATTCGGTTGTGTGGTTTATCCATGCAGAATAGAAGATTCTAGAATAAACGTGTATAATTATATATTTATAATAAAATAATAGGTAATGACCGGGTCGGGTTAGCCGTTCCGGGTCATACCTCGTCAGAAACCAAATCGCCGAAGCCACATAACAGGAGGAGAACATGTGCTCGACCGATTCTTCTCCATCTCTACACAAGATGCAACTAGAATTTGAAATATCGATGTTTCTTTTCCTCAACTCGTCCACTGTAGCGATTTTTTTCATGGTTGTCCTCCAAAAGAAAATATTACATTTTGCGGGCAACCATTTACAAGTCTCCGGAACATAGTGGTTAATTTGGACCCTATCTTTATTTAGCAAACGTTTAACTGCTCCAACACTGAACTCTTTGTCACTGGCACCAATCCATTCCCAAACATCACAACTACTGTTTAAATTGATGTTGTACAGCATACCGCATAACTCCAACAGTTCCGAAGTTTCTAAACCAGTCGCTATATTCCTGCTCCATGCCCAAGCATATCTAAGCCCAACGAGCGGCCCAATATTTCTTATATTAATTCGATTGCTGACCCTGCATCTCTTCTCCTTTTCCAACTTAAATAACTCAGGAAACTTATCTTTTAAAGGCTCATTGCACAACCACAGATCCAACCAGAAAGAAGTATCTTCCCCATTACCAACTTTGCTTTTGAAAAAATTCCTTAAAGGAATCCTGTCGATAGTTGTTCTAGAGAGCACGTTAGCTATGTTACACCACACCCCACCCATCGACTTTCTGGCAGGAATAAACTCCCAGCACAGCCTCGTATTATGAATAGCTTCAACGACTCTCGTCCATAATTTATTTTTATCCGATTTGAATCTCCAACCCCATTTAGCCAAAAGCGAAATATTAATATTTTTTAGCTTACTAAGGCCAAGACCTCCGCAATCTTTCGGAAAAGTAACTGTGTTCCACGCCACCCAATGGAGCTTTTTGTTAACTACGTCACCTCCCCATAGGAACTTCCTTATTTTCGATTCCAAATCATTAATAACCTTAACAGGAGCGTTGTATAAGGAAAAATAATAATTGGGTAAACTTTCTAAAACGGCCTTTATCAAAGTCACCCTACCTCCTATAGACAATTGATCGGCTTTCCATTTTGATAGTCTTGTCTCGAAAATATCATAAACCGGGCTCCAGTTAGCAACCCGGTTCATGTTAGCCCCAACTTTTAAACAAAGATAATTAAAAGGAAACTCCCCTGCTCTACATCCGATGAGAGACGCCATTTCTTCAACTTCCATCGACCCCACTCTAATAGCAAAAATATTCGATTTTGCAAGATTAATCTTGAGCCCCCCGAACATATGTGAAATGTACGAAGAATACGAACCACGTTTGAGATACACTCCTTTGACCACTCACCGAGAATGATCGCATCGTCCGCGTACAACAGATGTGAGATATTCGGACCATCGTTAGAAATTTTAAAATCCTTAATAATTCCTTCCTTTTTAGCCTTATCTAACAAACACGATAGAACCTCCATAACCAAGATGAAAAGAAACGGAGAAATAGGATCTCCTTGCCTCAAACCTTTATAACACTGGAACTCATAAGTGGGGGAACCGTTCACCAGAACCGAAGATCTAGCAGAATGCAGGATACCCTTAATCCAACGACACCATTGATCTGGAAATCCCATCTGGTTCATAGTCGAAATCAAGAAATTCCAATTTACATTGTCGTACGCCTTTTCAAAATCGATTTTTAAGAAAAAAACCTTTTTTCTTGTACTTTTTTCCCCACCTAGAAATTTCGTTGATGATAAGAGGGCCGTCCAAGATGTAATTCCCTTTCAAAAATGTCGATTGCGACTCCGAGATAATCGAACCGATCACTGTCTTCAAACGAATAGCAAGCACTTTAGACACAACCTTACTAATAATTCCAATAAGGTTTATAAGTCTGTAATTATTCAACTCCACTGGGTCTTTAATTTTTGGAATTAACGTGATAAAAGAGGAACCACAGCCTACATTAAACTCCCCATGATCGAAAAAATGATCCAGAACATCTTTAAAATCCTTCTCGAACAGGTGCCAAAACGACTTGATGAACTTCATGTTTAAACCATCTGGCCCAGGCGCTTTATCATTGCCACACTCTTTCACATCTAATTTAATTTCTTCCTCTGAAAAACACCTAACCAGAAGTGATTTATCAATATCCGAAAGTTTTTTAATATCTTCACATATGATATCGGGTCTAACAGATAAATCTTCCACAAACCGATTTCTAAAAAAACCATAACTTCTCTTTTCACCTTTGCGGGTTTTGAAATCCATCTCCCATCGATGTTAAGACCGGGAATCTGATTTTTTGCTTTCCTGTTATTAACCAGAGCATGAAAAAACTTCGAATTCTCGTCTCCTTCCAAAGCCCATTTGACTCTAGCTCTTTGTTTTGCCTCCGAACATTTTTTGATATCAAATTCTAAAACAACTTTTTTATTCTCTGTATATGCCCATTCCTCCTCTTCTGACAAATCTCGGTCTTCCATAATTTTTTCAAAATCTTCCAACTCTTCTAAGGCACGGACATACTCTTCGCCTTCTTTTCTTAAAAACTCGTCTCTCCATTTTTTAAAGCTTTCCTAATAACAGCAATTTTTTTAGATAGGCTGAGATCGGGTGGGCCGGTCCCAACATAACCAGCAACCGCGTTTTCCACCGCTTCGCTATAACCATCCTTTCCCATCCATGAATCAAAGACCCGAAAAGGTTTAGCTCCAAAATTTTTATCCGATAAAACCAAAATCAATGGACAGTGATCAGAGTATAGAGTAGGAAGAGCCCTAAGCATCGCACCAGGCCATTTGTTAAAAAAATCCGGACACACCAGAAATCTATCAATTTTGCTAAACTTTTTGCCATTATCTCTAACACAAGTAAACCTATTTCCTTTCATATCATATTCCACCAAATTCGCTTGAGCTATAAAATCATTGAAATTCCTAGCACACGCGTATTTAAAATCCGAATTCTTCCTTTCTAAAGCGCTTCTGACCGAATTAAAATCTCCAGCGACCACCCATTTTCCCACCATACTTCCCATAATTGACAAAATTTCATTCCAAATAGCTTGTTTAGCAGCGGTTCTTTGTGGAGCCTATACGTTTATCAAATTTAAAACCTCATTACTACCTTTAATTTTACCAGTGATGACCAAAAGATTTCTCCGTTTTATGGAATTTATCATTTGGAACACCCCGGAATTCCACATGCACAACAGGCCACCCGACTGTCCAATCGAACCGACAAAATCCATCCCAAATTGATTACTACCCCAAAACTTTTCTAACCTCAAACCACTTAAATCTTCTTGCTTGGTTTCTTGTATCGCCAAAAAATCAATTTTGTATTTAAACCTTAGACCTTTTATCCACCCTCCTTTGACATCCCCCCCCCCCCCCCCCCCACCCAATTCCTCTAGCATTCAACGACATGAAATTCATAAATTAACCACATGGTTACCTTCTTTGAGGATAACCTCCTTCACCAATTGATTGTGCTCGTCAAGAAAAGCTCCCACTTTTTTCCCCAATCCAACCGTAGCATTTATCTCCTTTTGTAATTTGTTCTCCTTAGCATACGCCTCCTCTTCTTCCTCTGGTGTCTCTAACACGACTTCGGTATTTGGGGTACAACCGATATCCGGCGTTGGATTCTTAGTGCCCTTTTCTTTCTCCCTGGATTCTTCAGCTATGATTTTAGTGAATCTTGTCTGGTCCTGCTGATTAAAATCCCCAGAAGTACATGATTGCCCAACTAACCAATTAAAATTATTGGGCGCCTCCCAATCCTTCCTTGGTCTTTTTTGGGCCTCTTATCACTGAATGGGCTATTGACAATGGGCCTCCTACAATTCTTATCCTTAAAAATATTAAATGGCTTTTTCTTAGATTTGTCTTTTTTAGTGTAGGTAACAAAAGAGCCATCCATACTGACAGCATCAGTGACTGGTTCTTCGGGGGTAGTCCTACCATTAAAATCCTCCATGTCATTATTCATCCCCTCATGCACACCTGACCCTTGCCCTTCTTCATGCACCATTTTTTCTTTTTCAATAAATTCCTTAGAATTATTCCCATGCACTTTTGTAGGTTCCTTGTTTCCTGCTCCTGCATTAAATTCCAATATCTCTTCATCTACCACCGGAGACGATTTGACTTCCTCATCTCCGGTCACCGGCCACTCTCCCTCCTCCACACAATCCGGTATCCAGTCCGTCTGCTCCTCCTCCACCACCCAAATCTTAATTTTTTTCTTTTTCCATACCAAAGTCACTGATTCGGAAATTGGGTTACCATAGTCAACCAACACTCCCAGCCTATTTACCGAGATATCTCTATCCTCCGGTGATAACTGCGACTTATGAACCACCTTGCCATAAAGCTCTGCAACCTCGTCAAAAACTTTGTTTTCCATCAAATGCATCAGAACACCGAAGAATTTTAGCCACGCGATCCTTTCGTATGCTATCGATTGCCCGGACCACATATCCAGCCTAGAGAACCATCTGTTCCAGATATCTGTCAAATCCAAAAATTATGCCGCTTCGTAGTCGTCCTGAAAAGCAATCATCACCACTAGACCACCAAGATAGTAGATCTTTCCACCTCCAATTTCTGCATCCATGAGGTTTCTGTTCATTCCAATGAGCGTCTGAAAATCTTTTGTTCTTCCAATCACCGCCCTTCCTTGAAAATCAAAATACGCGCTTGTTTGTTCGTGAACCTCTACCAGCTTCTCCGTAGGAATAAAAATTTCCGTCTTCAAAATTTTATTCTCCTCCGATGTCCGTGAAGGGCCAGGATTAAGAATGTCTCTGTAAGAGAATCCCTTCTCGACATAATTGTTCATGTCTCAATTGTGCAGAACTTGTTGTTTCCCTTTGTTCTTCCTTGACTCCTAATGTCTCCTCTTGTTTCCAAAGCTCAGCATTCTCCGTTGCAAACTTGGCGATGTTGACCCTTAGCTTATAACCCCCCATCTTTATGCCATTCAACGCTTTTTCCATTTCTAAAGCATCTTTCACATTCTTGAAGCTAACAAATCCGAATCTGTTTCCCATTTTGTCTCTCTTCCTGGCGATATAACATCCTGCAACTTCCCCGAAAATACTCACGAAATCTACAACGTCCCAAGGATTACATCCTGTTGGCAGATTCGTGAAAAAGAACTTGGTTAAATTCTCCGTCTTGTTTGTCTTCCTGCTTCCTTGATTCCGCCAGTTCGGAACATCGTTCCAAGGTCCGTCGTCGTTTCCTCTTCCTTGACCCTCCTCCATGGTTTCCTCAACCTTATGAAAATGAACAAGCAGCTAGGTTTGCTAATGGTGGTGCCAGGGGCGGACCCACTGCTTAACCAAGGGGTGCGGGCGCCCCCCTTAAATTTTCTTTTTTTAATGTTATACGTACATGAAAATCTCGAGCGCCCCCCATGAAATTTTAACACCGCACCCCATGAAATTGCCAATTGAAGAAAGTTGAAGCAAATTGTTACGGAAATAAAGAAAGTTGGTCAAAACTGTGTTCACCGGGAAAGTTTTCTGATTGCTGTGACATATGGAACAATATTTTGGAGAAGATGATCTTTTTAGTTAAATATGGGCATTTCTGTAATTTAATAGGTCCACTAAAAAGTGTTGTTCCAAAGAATTGGTGACACGTGCACCTCTTTATCTTCAAAAACTAGTTGCACCATCTTCGCTTTTTATTTTTGTTTTTCTTTAAAACACTGAAACATATTTATTAATTGTGTTACATTGTTTTTTATTTTCATCTGAACCGATTTTAAAATAGAAAAATCTGTATTCGTTTTTTTATCAGTTAATATGAAATACTTAATAATAATAAAATAATCTTTTTGTTTTACCACACTTATTACTTTACACTTATTTAAATTTTTATTAGCCTACCTTACAAATATGCGTTTATATATATAAGGATTAGATAAAATGAGTACTCTATGAGTTGTGAGAACGAAAGGAACTATGGATTGTCCAAATTATATGAATTTTAGTTTTATTATTTTTTTTAATTTGACCCGACCCGATCCGATTCGCTACGAACCGAAAAAATATTATATATAGTTAGGGGTCTAAAACTCTTAATAATTTTCTGCACCCCTAGAAAAATTTCTTGGGTCCGTCGTCAGTGGGTGGTGCTTACCCACCTGTGTCTGTGTGGTTAGGTGAATTAACGCGTGGGTCCTTCCACTATGCGGTTCATTTGAATTAACCTGTGGATTCGTGATTAGTGGCTGTGTAAAATATTAACAGTTTCACGACTTTTGACTTCTCTTTCCAACACTTTACTAGCTCTTCAAGCACCATTTAACTTCACTTATTGGTTGCTTCCATCTTTGCCTTCTGTCTTTTTTTACCTAAATTCTTTGATTCCTACGATGTCTTTCATGAAAGATTTTGATCACCTTAAAATTCAAATGAAAGATGTAGTATCAGCCACCAACAACTTTGATCCCACCAGGGTTATTGGGTGTGGTGGATTTGGGAGTGTGTATAAAGGAGAACTCTCTTCCCCAGAGGGAAAAATCACATATGCGTTTAAGCGATTAAATCGTAGACTAGGGCAAGGAAACATTGAGTTTTGGAAGGAAATAATGATGCTTTCCAAATACAAACATGAGAATCTCATCTCACTCAAGCACTTTTGCATCGAGGGTGATGAGATGATCCTCGTGTATGAGTATGCTTCTCGTGGGAGCCTTGATCGGTATCTAACTGATGCTACCGCTCTCACTTGGATCCAACGCTTGAAGATATGCGTTGGGGCTGCACGTGGGCTACGCTTCTTACATGATCCTAAGCAGACACAACAAAGACTTCTTCATCGAGACATCAAAAGTGCAAACATTCTTTTGGATGAAAACTGGACGGTTAAAGTTTCTGATTTTGGACTGTCAAAAATTGGTCTTGCTAATCAGCCACACACATATCTTGTCTCTCACGCTGTTGGCACCCCTGGTTATTGTGATCCTTTGTACATGGAGTTGGGTTTCCTATCAAAAGAGTCTGATGTATACTCGTTTGGTGTAGTGTTGTTTGAAATTTTGTGTGGGAGGTTATGCTATGAGTGTAATAATCGTGAGTTGACTAAAATTTTAGTGCCTAAATGGAGAAGATGCTATGATGAGAAGAGGTTAGATGAGATTATTCTTCCTGGTCTAAAAGAACAAATGGAGCCAGGTTCTTTGAAATCATTTTCAGCCATTGCCTATCAATGTGTGAGGAGAACTCGTGAAGAGCGGCCGAAAATGGCTGAGATCGTATTCAAACTTGAGTTGTTACTCAAACAACAAGTAATTTTAATTTCCTTCTGTGTTTCGAAAGCTTGCAATGTTACACGTTTAAAAATATTCTTGAGTATTAATTAAATCAAGAAATGAAGTTAACATAAATCATTTTTACAGGAGGTTTTTGAAAACCGTTTAAAGAGAGTGGATTCTGAAAGCAACCATGGAAAAAATACTAACAACACTACGCGGCAACACCGTCGCCGACCCTTCCCTCACCGAGCGGCAATATGGATATCGGAGAGTGTTCACCGCTTGTAGGGGAGCGGAGGGAAGAGGAGAGAGAGGGGTTCCAACCAATCATACATTTTTCCTTTTTTTTTAAATGGTTTTGGTGAAACCACCCTTGTGATTAAGTGCTTGATGGGATTGAAGAGGGGAGTTGACACAGACGAATTTCATTGGCTCCGGTGAGGGGAGTTGAGAGGAGCACCCCTCTCACCCTTAAGTATGAATCAAGCTCTGTTAGGTTGGATGCTGAATCTCAAGCTTATCTTTGATTTCTAATTTTCATTATTTAGTCAATTTGTTATTTAAATTGTCTTTAACACATAACATGTTTATGACCATAATAGGGTGATAAACTTCAAGACTCCGCTGATGATGACCACTCTCAACCACCAAGAGTTAGTAGTGACGATAGTTCTTATTATTCCAAAGATAACAAGTTATTAATGGAATTTATTTATGTGTGCTGCAAAATTTGATGTAAAAGAGTAGAAAGTAATTTAATATTATTATTATGATGATGATGTGAGAATTTTTGACGTGTCACAACATATTTACAATACATAATAATCAGGCTTTGGTTTGGCAAATATAATTCATGTATTAAAGGGATCAGCCCAAAAATGGCTTTTTTAATAAATGAGTTAACCCAAACGCAACCCACTTAACAAACAAGTGATACGTGCCAATCTCCCACGTTTCCATTACCTCCATGTTTCCCTATTTATTGCATTAAATTAGGAATAGTAATAGTTTAATGTAGTTAATCATCTGCACGTTTGCTCCATGTTTGTAACTTGTAAGCCTATATAAGGCATTCTTGTTTGTTAAATGAATTATGAATGAAAAATATTAGAGTTATCTCAAAGTCTATTTCTTGCTATTTTCTTTTGAGTTTGATCCACTCAACGGATTATCTATCACAAACCAATTTGGTTCATATCAACAAGATCATCACCAGCTATTACTTATAAAACGTTTGATATGTTTGGTTAAGAGTTGGTATAATGCAGTTTAGATTATATTTATGGAGTTAAGTTATTCTAAAAAATCTCCTAATTGTAAGAAATATAAGAATGATTTATAGAGTGACAAGTGTCCAATAACCTAAAATCTAAACCCACTACACCACCACCCAAAACCTAAACAGCCACCCCCATCACCCAAAACCTTAACACCCACCACCCAAAAGTATAGGGGACTAAAATTGAAAATTAAAACGTGATTTGGTTAAATTGTAAAAGATGTAAAAGTATGAGATTAAAAGTAAAAAATTAAAGAAAAAAAAACCAAAACTGAGTTCAACCGACCAAACATATAAGTACAACCCTTCATACACATAACATATGCCAAGCATAAGGTATAACCCCACTATTCACAAACAACTTGCAGATTAATTAATGGAAAAATTACAAGTTTTGTCCTTTATCTTTATACCACTTTTTAGGCGGTGTCCTTTTTAACGAATGTTGACAGGCGGTGTCCTTTACTAGGTATTTTGTTGCAAGTTTGGTCCTTTACACCCAACCCAGTTAAAAAACCCTGTTAATTGTTGGGTGCAAAGGACTAAAAACTTGCAACAAAATACCTAGGTAAAGGACTAAACTTGCAACAAAATACCTAGTAAAGGGCACCGCTGTCAACAATTAACAAGGTTTTTTAACTGGGTTGGGTGTAAAGTACTAAACCTGCAACAAAATACCTAGTAAAGGACACCGCCTGTCAACATCCGTTAAAAAGGACACCGCCTGAAAAGTGGTATAAAGATAAAGGACAAAACTTGTAATTTTTCCTTAATTAATATTGTTATGGGTCATTTTCTGCACATATATTCTGACTAATATTTTGGCTTTGATTGTTTATTTGTGGTCAGGATACCGAAACATTTTCCTTTAAAATAAGAGCTCTTAAGCCGTTAAACTCACCCGACATGTTACTTGCCCCGTCATAACCTTGGCCTCTAATCCTTTTCAAACTCAACCCATAACGTGCCAACATATCATCAATATCCGATTTAAGTGTTAATGCGCTTGTCTCTTTGACATGAACAAGCCCAATAAAACGCTCCTTAACAATCCCAACTTTATCAACATAACGAATAACAACCGCCATTTGTTCTTTTTTTGATGCATCACATGATTCATCAACTAATAAAGAAAAAACATCATCACCAAGATCTTCAAAAATTTATTTAAGTACCTCTTGAGCATAACAATGTTTAATGTCCGATTGAATTTTAGGACTGGTCATTTGGTTATTTGCCAGTGCATTCTCTAAGATAACCTTACCAAGCTCTTCATTCTTTTCACCCATTAGTTCTAGAAGCTCTAAGAAATTTCCGTTATTTAATGAATCTTTTGATTCATCATGACCATGAAATGCTAAACCGTCGTTCAACAACTTTTTTCCAAGCAAAGTAGAAGCACTTAACCTAAGTTTGTAATCACGTTTCTCATTAGGGGTCCTTTTGTCCCATTGTGTGTGCACCGCTTGCTTTTCGTTAAGTAAATCGGCACACTTTTGGAAACATTTTTTGTGGGCGATATTAACTAAGCCAACATGTTTTGTAAGTACCTCATCTACTTTTTCCAATTTTTATACCTGTTCAAAACAAATGTGTCTCTATGATCAACAAATTCGGACCTAAACAAGTAACAACGTAAGCAAAACACACGATCCGATTTTAGACTATACTCTAACCATCCCTTGTATTCTTTTCGATCATACCATTCTTCCTTGAATTTTCTCAACTCTTTACCTTGAAACTTTGATTGTGGGTATTTAATACCCGTTGGTTGACATGGTCCTCTTAGTAGGTATGCCCTTCTAACATCATCTCGTTGTTCATGTTGTATGATGCAATCGCCTTGCGATCATGAGGATCCGAGGGAAGATTATTCACATCAACAAAATCAGAAGATGATTCAATTTCAACCGCTTTCGTCTTGTTGAGAAATCGTGCCATAACTTCCTTACTCATTGTGCCTATCATATACAAAATAAACAATGATCTTCGAGCGTTCAACCATCTCCCAATATTCCTTAATTTTCAATTTAAAGTTTTGAATTTCAACTTTTCAAACCCTATACAACAATCATATAATCAACAAACTCATCCTATAAAGACTAGAACAACCCAAAAATACATCAAAACACATAAACTTTAAACCTTTTCTAGCATATATATATATATATATATATATATATATATATATAAAATCTCTTGAAAAAAACCACATAAATATTAAAATAACCAAAAACAATCAAGGTACCTCTATAATTTCAAGAGTTCGGTATTGTTGTGGCCGGAATTTTTGCGATTCCGGCGAGATTGTGGTTAATCGAACTTCGAAGTCGTCTGCAGGTTGTTTGTTGTTCGCTGGCAGCAGAGGGGAAGGCGGGAGGGATATGAATGGACGATTGGGTTATGTTTTCTTTAATTGATTTAGTTATTTGAGTTGAGCTTTAACATAAACTTATATAATTGTGCTTGATGTTGGGTTATAAGAATACAAGTTTTATTTAAAGAGATTAGTGGGCTAACTTGTTTACATAATTGAGTTGGGTTTAAATCTGTGTTCACAATTTTTCTTTTTATATAAATTCCTAACATTTTTTTTCAAGGGGTGAGGCCGCCCACCCATGGGCTAAGGTGGGTCCGCCCTCTGCTGAAAGGGATTTAGTTAATGATGTCCAAATCTTAGAGGTTAATAAGAGTTCTTATGGTTCTTAAAACTGGGGTTGGTTTTATATATATATATATATATATATATATATATATATAGGGGAAGGTTCTATGCAAAACACTAAATATTGCGAGAACACGCAGAACAAAATGAATCATCCATTTTTTCAATTCTAAAATCCTAAAAAGTAAAGGAAAATGTTACAAATGAAAGATTTATTGTTTCTCACACTAGAATTTAAAACAACATATGGAATTTTTTTCATTTTTTAATATAACCTACACATATGTGCATTCTGTGTAGGTTAAATTACCTACATGTATGTAGGCTAAATATAGGTAAAAATATAAGATTTTCCATGCACATATAATGTGCATACGAATGTAGGAAATATAAAATTTAAAAAATATGAACTTTAAATCATAAAATCTAGTGTTTTAGAGTTGTTCTTTTTGTTCTCGCAATAATTAGTGTTCTGTAATGATCCTCGTCATATATATATATATATATATATATATATATAGAAGAAGGATCAGTTAGGAACCACCCTTTATTGCGAGAACCGCGAGAACCAATGTGAACACAACCAAAAATACCTAAAAATAGCTAAAAACACACAAATTTTTTTTAAATATTTTTTACATAAAATTCGTTCTATTTCGTTATTAAAAAAATTTTGGCTACTAAAAGTAGACATTTTTAAGTAAAAAATATTAAAAAAAAAACTTTTTGTGTGTGTTTTTTAGATTTTTTTTATGTTTTTTTGGTGGTTTACTTTTTAGCATTTAGCTTGGGTGGGGGTGGAGGGGGGGGGGGGTTAGGTTTTTGGGGTGAGGGGGGTTAGGTTTTTTTAGTTTATATTGTTTTGTTCACATTGGTTCTCGCGATTCTCACAATAAATGTGGTTCTCAAATAAACCTTGCCCTATATATATATATATATATATATATATAGGATAGGGATCATGAGTGAACAACATCCTTGGTTGTGAACCTTGTGTACCAATCTCAACCATTCATTTGATTAGATGAAGAAGAGGGTAAGATTGTAATTATACAATTTAATTTTTTGATAAAATCGTTTCCAAAAATCAATCGGCAGTTACATGTCCTATTTCTTAGGAGATCTTTCTAGATTATTCAAATTCTATCATATCTTAATCAAATAATTTCGAATTCAATCCGGCTGCTAGTTTTTTTTTTTGGATCAAATCACGACATCGATCATGGAGGATGCTCATACTAGTGACTCTAATAGACAAGACACAATACAACAATCAGATTTGAATCCAGTTTTTTACACAACCATGAATCGTCCAGGTTTAGTATTTTTATATGTTTAGTTCGGTAGTTTAAGAAATCGTCCAGCTTTTATTTTGATCGGTTTCAATCTCTGAATCGTCCAGGTTTATGTGATCAGTTTCCGGTTCATCGTATTTTACGATTTTCATTCCGTTTGTTGATTTATGTGTTTGATTGTTAACGTGTATTCAGGTTGTATAGAATTCAAGAATGAGGTATTGGATGAGCTATTGGATTAACTGAATATTTTTGGTTAAGATAACAGTTCCATGTACACATACGTACTGATCATACATGTAACCACATATCTTATTGATTTCATCACTTATTATTTTTTTGTGTAATCCAATAACTGATTTGTTATTTCGGGTTTACTAAAACCATGTAATTCTTTTGTTGCAAGCTTTTTTTTATGATATACTAATTTGTTTAACAAACTTCCTGAACTTAATTAATTATCTTTTTTTGGTTTACGTTTGTATTTGTTTTACAATGCTTTTCTAATTATCTTTGTAACAACTCCTATTACGTCGGCCTTTTTTTGAATAAAAACCATTTGAACCTAAAGCATTACACCACTTTTATACGTCAGTGTTTTAACTAAGCAATATTGTTAAACTGTCAAACTGTTACTTAACCAAAGCATTACACCTGTGTACACATGTTACTTTTTCTACGTACTTACACATATATACACTAGCGTATTTCATTTAACAACCTTCTGTTAGTTTTCTTCAAACAAACTGAACATATAAAATCTGGAAGCCTAAAATACGTACATGTGTGTATATTCATACACCAACCTCCAACAATTACACACATGTTTTTAGTAGCTACAAATACGACCTAAACCTACATATACACTAGTTTATTTAAACATGTTACATATATGTACTTATCACGTATAGAGTTGTGTTTTTTCATACATTTTCGTTTTTGAAATATATTTGCATTGTCAATCTCCTAACAATGGATTAAACCAAAACCATACCATGTCCATACAAAAAAAAAGTTTAACAAGATTGTCGCAAACAAGAAAGCTGAAATTCAAAACAACCATAAACCAAAGCAATTTGACTTCCAAGTTCCTTCAAAAAATACTAACATCCATAACGTTTTAAACCTGAAACCCTTCGGCCAAGTTCCATGCGACGGCTTCACCCATTACTTCATCTCGCCGCTTGTTTGCATGGGAACAAACAATCTTGCAAGCATACTTTTTCCTTAATCTTGTTAGACTAGCCTTTTTTTGCGTATGTGCGAGAGGAAACCCACTGTCCCATTTCAAGTCCGTTTCTCCGAACCAGGTCTCCATGTGCATGTACACTGGGCTCAAAATCGTTTAATTGAAAATACATAAGATGTTATTAGTGTAATACACCCGCGTATCTCCAATTAAGTTCAATATTGTTCACCTATATGTTATTAGTGTAATACACCCGCGTATCTCCAATTAAATTCAATATTGTTCACTTATTTACATTTTATACACATTAATACGGAACTTTAATCAGATATCATGACATACACTAGTGTATCCATATTCATTTATAGAAGCCGACACCAACCTAAAGGTCATGAACTCCAAAATAAAATTCAAACATCTAAAAACTATGCAATAATCAAAACCCGTCATTCTGTTTCGAAGAGGTACGTGTCCTTATCGATGGTACCTCTTTACTACGCTTCTCCCCCGCATGTTTCAAACATCAAAAAACTATGCAATAATCAAAACCCACCATACATTACACTGATGTACATAATTGACAACTTTTACAATAATCATGTACATACGTGTAACAACATTGTTCACCATTAAAGTTGTCATTGATGTACACACCCTGTATATTTACACAAACTCACACTACAAATACACATACTTGTAATCACAATATAGCTTTTCCATAACAACTAGCAACTGTGGTACAGACCATACAAATGCACACAAACTTGAAAAACACATTTACATAGAAATTAAATTGGTGTACACATTAACAAAACAAACATACACATGTGTACTTTCTGTACCCACATACAATTCAAGCATGCATTTACTACTATGTGTAAATCAAGATGACTATAACTACTATACAGACAATACACAAGTGTACAAGAGTAACATTACACCAAAATATATAGAAAACAAGTAACCTACAACCCATGGCTATACTTTGGATTTTCCGGCAATACAGAGCACCGTCGAACATCCGATTACCAAACCACATTCCAACGAAACAAGGTGCTGCTGTTATCGAATGAAACTCAGCCAAAAGACATAATCATACCATTATCCTTTGATTAAACATCTAACAAAACTACAGATCGATTCCATACGCTCCGATCGAACAAACCCTAACTTTACGATTCTTTAAAAAAACCAGAATGAACACTGATATACATCAAGAATCAATGTAGTACACATAAACTTACAGTCGTTCAGCTTCACTTCTCTACCGGAATACTTCTCCGCCGCCATTAACGGAATCGCCGGTTAGGGTTGTGTATAAGGTTGAGATGATTCTGATTACTATCTTCAAGGGGAGTTTGTTTTGAAAACTATAGATATCAATGATTATGGGAAGAAAAAAGATTTCAAACAATCTAAAATACGTTTCCAGTTTCCCAAAAATAAAAAAGGTGTAGTTTGACAATAGTATCCCTACTAATTAATTATACCTATAATATATTAATAAACAATTACTAAATTGGAATTATCATTAAATCTCAAGATCTAACAAATCAACGGATAGGATCTGTTCACTTTGTTCACAACTTACTCCTTGTTCACTCTAGAACCCTACCCTATATATATATATATATATATATAAAGTATATTGTACATTACGGCTTAACGTACTTCACGTACGACAACTTGCGTGATTTGTTCTATAACATGCGTGATTAATGTTTTCAATATGCGTGATTATTGTGTTTCAAGATGCGTGATTTTGGATTTTTGAGTTATAACGTGCGTAATTTGAAAATGAACGTGCGTAATTACCTGTCGTACGTGATGTACGTTAAGCCGTAATGTATGTTACCCTTCCTCTATATATATATATATATGTGTGTGTGTGTGTGTGTGTGTGTTATATGAAAAAAGCGCATACGTAAAAGTGGAAATCGCATGTTGAAAAATTAAATTGGAGTAATTTCGCATGTTGTTTTTATTTGGAGTAAATCCCATAATTAATTTCGCATGTTATTTTTACGTGAATATGTTATATGGAGTAATTTATATTTATTTTTAGAGTAATTTTGCATGTTGAAGAATGTTTCTTTATTTTTAGAGTAATTTCGCATGTTGAAGAATTAATAGGTATATTTTGGAGTAATTTAGCAAATGCTTACAAATCACATGTTGAAAAATTAAATCGTACGTTGAAAATAAAACCGCGTACGCATTGTACGTTAACCTGCTTATAATATATACATAGGGTAGGGTTCTAGAGTAAACACTAGGTTTAGCTTTTTTTTAGGTTTTTTTAGTTAGTTTTCTAGTTTTCTCATTTATATGTAGTTTTCTCATGATACTCTCCCTATATATATATATATATATATATATATATATATATATATATATATATATATATATATATGGTAAATTAAAATTTAAAATATAAAACTTTTATTTGACATAAATGTACTCATGTCTCATGTGAAGGTTTAATAAATAAATTCATAGTAAAGTTTTAAATCTAACACTCCACCGTCTACTACCTCTTTTTTGAAGGAGAATTTCATTACACACCAACCCTAACAACTACAAGGGAAGTTAAACAATTGACCAACATTACATCAAAACAAAACTAATTATTATATATATCAAATACTAACATAGGTTTGCGTCAGGAAAGTGCTTGATTCTTTTACTTTGACCACAGACTTTCTTGGCTTTTCATTTGGGCCTATATGTGGCCGTTAAAGGTTGGTTCCACATGCTCACCTATTGCCTTTTATTATCATTGTCATAATGTTATAATTTTTACAAAACATACATTATTTTATAAAGGGTGGTGATGGGAAGTAATGAGTTCTGACGAAGGATGAAAGTTTGAAACAAATTAATATTTTTGTTAACTAGGATTATAAGTGACGTTATATTCCAAATAGGGTAGTTGCTTTCGTATCGTATCCTATCCGACTGTTGTATTTTTATCGTGACGAATCGCACGAGTTCTGACGGAACAATATCGATATCAGTACCGCTATTCATTTTTATGGTTTTTGACCAATGTAAAACACTTGTGGATATCTTTTTTGACGCATTGCAACTTTATTTTTGAGTTTTATCTTTTGGGTGTTATGGCGAGAGTCGGTGCCCTAACGATCAAATTCGATCGAATTCCCGCCACGTAGCGCGGGGAGTATCGCTAGTTTACATGAAATTAAAATCATACCAATCCTTCCATCAAATATCCGTGTATTTTGACATGGTCTTCAACCATAAGTAGGCGAATTATTTTACGTCTGCGAACAACTTTTCTATCTTGAGAGCTTTAATTTTGAAAATTCCTTCATTTCTTGACTTCCAAATACACCAACATGCAATAATAATGATCCCGTGTTGTATATACCTTTTCTCTTTTCATCTTGAAACAGGGTGGTGTGTAGTTTGAAAAGATCTTTAATTGAAAAATAAAAAATAGGTGGAACCTTGCACCATTTACTAGCGTGTTGCCAAACAACCATGGCTACATAACAAGATGTGCGTAGAGTGTTTCGATGTTTCTATCGCCTCATTGTAAAATGTGCACCAACATGACGGAATACGAATGTTCCTTTGAACTAATGCCGCCTGTGTTGGAAGTTGCCTTCCAACCAAACATATTGCATTTGATTGGAACCCATTTACACCACTTCACTTGAATTGTGATTGTTACCTATTTGATTTTAAATTAGTTCTTTCACCGTTTAAACTGAAAACTGTTTCGAGCCCTTCCAAATCCAAACCCATTTGTCTCTTGCATTAGTCGGACAGACCTGATTTATCATGATGTTACACATTTGGTATTCCGCTAACTTCCCTTGAGATTGCATTATTATTTTCCATCCCATTTCCATGTTGTAGTTTGACCATCAATTTCGTAAGAGTCCGAAACCCCTACGCATTTTCTTACTTTCTAGTGCTAATAAAGTAGGAAAATCACTTTAAGCGGCTCATTACAAACCCACACGTTAAGCCAAAAATGGATTGATCCCCCATCGCCCAATCAACTTGTGGGTCAATGGCTTTGTAAAATATTGACATGTTTTTTTCCTTTTTCGAAAGGCATATATCATATAAAAAAACGTATTGATAATTGACGACTTTTGACTTTTCTTTCCACCACTTAGTACCTTATTCAAGCCCCTTTACTTCAATATAATAATGATTGCTTCCATCTTTGTATTTTGTCTTGACTAGTAACAGAAAAAATAAGAGGATTGATTGTATTGGCTGTGTTTTTATTGATTACATTGGAATAAAGAACATGAATTTATAAGATGATACAAGACCGTAAAGAAGGAAATAACTAAAGTCTTGGCTGGACACTAGGCTGTCAATGAGCTGGACAGATCTTCTAATTTTGGGAGATGATGTTGTTATCTTGACTGATCCCACAAAATCGTTCCTTTTTTCTAACACTCCCCCTCAAGTTGAGTAGTGGGATCTCCAATACTTAACTTGTTTAGGCATTTGCTGAATATCTTCTCATTAACCGCCTTTGTTAGGATATCTGCTAATTGATCTTCAGACCGCACAAAAGGTAGTTCAAGTATCCCTGATTCTAGCTTCTCTTTAATGAAGTGTCTATCTACTTCTACATGCTTTGTACGATCATGCTGAACCGGATTTTCTGAGATTTGAATAGCTGCTTTGTTGTCACACATGATTCTAGTTGGTTCTGTCGGAGGAAAACCGACTTCAGTCAGAAGCTTCCGTATCCATAGTATTTCTGTCAAGCCTCGTGCTATTCCTCGAAATTCAGCTTCTGCACTGGATAGAGCAACCACCTTTTGCTTCTTGCTTCTCCAGGTAACTAGATTTCCTCCGACTAGGGTGAAGTACCCTGATGTTGATTTTCGATCCCCTTTATCTCCAGCCCAGTCTGCATCAGTGTACCCTTGAATTTTCAGATGTCCGTTTGATTTAAAGAGGACTCCATGGCCAATTGTGCCTTTGAGATATCTCATGATTCTACATACTGCTTCCATGTGTGCTATTTGAGGTTGGTGCATAAACTGGCTAACAACACTTACTGCATAAGCTATGTCAGGTCGTGTGTGTGACAGGTATATCAGCTTTCCTACTAGCCGTTGATACCTCTCTTTTTCGACTAGTTTTGCTCCTTCCTCCATTTGAAGTTTATGATTCACCATCATTGGTGTATCTGCTGGTTTGCAATCGATCATTCCCGTTTCGGCTAACATATCTAGGATGTATTTTTTCTGGCAAATAAAGATTCCTCGTTTGGACCTTAGTACTTCAATTCCAAGAAAATACTTGAGTCTTCCCAAATCTTTCATTTCGAATTCTCGGAACAGGCTCTCTTTTAATTTTGTCATCTCTTCCTTGTCATTCCCCGTAATGATCATATCATCAACATATACAATTAGACATGTCACAAGTCTTCCTCTTTGTTTGATGAACAAAGTGTGGTCCGAGTTGCTTTGTTTGAATCCATATCCTTTCATTGCGAGTGTAAATCTACCAAACCACGCTCGAGGAGATTGCTTTAGACCATAAAGGGATTTTTTTAACCGACATACTTCACCTGTCTTGAAATCTGTTGCAAAACCAGGAGGAGCTTCCATGTAAACTTCTTCTGTTAATTCTCCATGCAGAAAAGCGTTCTTTACGTCAAACTGATGAAGTGGCCAATTTTCGTTTGCAGCTATTGAGAAGAGAACTCTGATAGTGTTAATTTTGGCCACTGGTGAGAAGGTTTCCAAGTAGTCTATCCCGTATGTTTGAGTATATCCTTTAGCTACCAGTCGGGCTTTGTACCTCTCAATGGTTCCATCTGACTTGTACTTCACTGTAAAAACCCAGCGACATCCCACGGGTTTCTTTCCTGGAGGAAGAGTACACTTTTCCCATGTATCATTTTTCATCAGGGCCTCCATTTCTGTTCTCATTGCTTTTTTCCAGTTCTCAGATTCTAAGGCTTGTTTTACATTGGTTGGAGTATGTTCAGAATATAATGAGGAAACAAACGCTTTAGCTTCCTGAGACAGGCTCCCCCTGGCTATGTTGGCTACTGGATAATTTGAGTTTCGAGATTCCTTCTCTGGGGAATATCGCTTGGGAGGAACTCCCCTATTTGCCCTTGGTGGCAACACATACCGTTCTGGTGCTTCCCTTGGTTCAATGTGCTCTGTTGTTGTCACCGGTTCTATGTGTTCACCATCACTATGATTAGGGAAAGTAGGAGAATTTTGCTCAGCTTGCTCCTGTTCTGTGTGCTCACATTCATAATGATTAGGGAAAACATCAGAATTTTCAGGGATCTCATTATTACTTACATCGGGTATCGGGTTGGAGAGATTTTCTTCAGTGACACTGTGCTTAGTTGGTTGTGTGTTTGTGTCAGGCGGTGACTCTCCTTTGGTACTGTGATCTCCTCTGGTTATGACTTCCTCAGACGATGGGAATCGAGTCAGCCAACCCAGTGTGTCTACGTGTTCGTTCTCCCCTTGACCATTGGGTTGGGTATTATAGAAGTATTCTGTTTCAAGAAAGTCAAGGTTCGTAGTAGTATGTGTGTGACGTGTTTTTGGGTTATAACAACGATAACCTTTTTGAGTGACTCCATAGCCCACAAACACACATTTCTCAGCACACGGGTCAAGTTTTGTTCGATTGGTTTTGGGTATGTGAACAAAGACTGAGCAGCCAAAAATTCGTGGTTCAAGAGTAAGAGGAGGAGGGATCTTGGCAAATTTTTCTAGGGCTTGTATGGGGGTTTTTAGTTCAAGAATTTTTGTAGGGAGTTGATTTATGAGGTATACAGAAGAAGCGACTGCTTCGGGCCAAAAAAATTTAGGGACTTTGGATTCGATTAGGAAGGCCCGAGTCATCTCAAGAATTATACGGTTTTTGCGTTCGGCGACTCCATTTTGTTCAGGAGTATGTGGACACGTGGTTTGGTGAATTATCCCTTTGGTTTGGCAAAACTGTTTTATGGATGCGTTAACGAATTCCCCCCCTCCCCCCATTGTCGGATCGAAGAATTTGAATTTCTTTTTGAAATTGAGTGTGAATCATAGTATGGAATATAGTAAATTTTTCAAAAACTTCAGACTTGTGTTTCAAGAAATAAACCCACGTCATACGGGTACAATCATCTATGAATAGCAAGAAATAACGAAAGCCTTGCCCCCCCCCCCCCCCCCCGTAATAGGGGATGGACCCCATACATCAGAATGAATTAATGAGAAAGGCACATTAACTCTTGTATTATTTGGCTTGAAAGGTTGTCGATGGCTTTTAGCAAGAAAACAAGTTTCACAATTTATTTTATCACGAGGAGAAAAGAGTTTAGGGAATAAAAGATGTAGATACCCAGAAGATGGATGTCCGAGACGCCTATGCCATAACCATGCTTCCCGGTTTGTAGTTCCATGAGCCAGCATCACAGTACCTCGTTGAGCCACCTCATCCACATAGTACAACCCCTGACGCTCAGTGCCACGTCCAATAATCGTCCCCGTCCTGATATCCTGTAAGATACAAAAGGTGGGATGCATTAGCACTATACAATTTAGTTCTTTTGTTACATGACTGATTGATAGTAATTTGTGTGGCAATGATGGAACATAAAGGCAATTTAAGAGTTTTAATGTTGGGGAGATTTCAATTGTTCCCCCTCCTTCTGCACGCATAACCTCTCCGTTTGCAGTTTGAATATGAGTTTTTCCTGGTTTGGATGTTGACACCAAATCAGAAATTTCATATGTCATGGTGTCGGTTGCCCCACAATCGAAAATCCAAGATTTATTTTTTTATGACAATCCTGTACCGCATTTGCCTTTCCCATTTTCTTTTTGCTTTTATTTGCTTCTACACGTGATCCCCACTTTTTCATTCCTTTATCTTCTACACGTGGTGGGCCCATAACCCACAGGTCCCAGGATCGGAACCTGGCTCTGATACCATCTTGAGTAGTAACAGAAAAAATAAGAGGATTGATTGTATTGGCTGTGTTTTTATTGATTACATTGGAATAAAGAACATGAATTTATAAGATGATACAAGACCGTAAAGAAGGAAATAACTAAAGTCTTGGCTGGACACTAGGCTGTCAATGAGCTGGACAGATCTTCTAATTTTGGGAGATGATGTTGTTATCTTGACTGATCCCACAAAATCGTTCCTTTTTTCTAACATTTTGTTCTTTGTTGCATTAATTTCTTTCATCGAGACCATGTCTTTCATGAAACATTTTGATTACCTTAAAATGAAAATGGAAGACATATTGTTGGCCACCAACAACTTTGATCCTACCAAGGTCATCGGGTGTGGTGGATTTGGGAGTGTGTATAAAGGAGAACTATCTTCCCCAGAGGGACAAATCACATACGCTTTTAAGCGATTGAATCGTAGACTAGGACAAGGAAACGTTGAGTTTTGGAAGGAAATCATGATGCTTTCCAGATACAAACATGAGAATCTCATCTCCCTCAAGCACTTTTGCATCGAGGGTGATGAGATGATCCTCGTGTATGAGTATGCTTCTCGTGGGAGCCTGGATCGGTATATAACCGATGCTACCACTCTCACTTGGATCCAACGCTTGAAGATATGCGTTGGGGCTGCACGTGGGCTACGTTTCTTACATGATCCTAAGGAGACACAACAAAGACTTCTTCATCGAGACATCAAAAGTGCAAACATTCTTTTGGATGAGAACTGGACAGCCAAAGTTTCTGATTTTGGACTGTCAAAAATTGGCCTTGCTAATCAGGTACACACGTATCTTGTCTCCCACGCTGTTGGCACTCCTGGGTATTGTGATCCTTTGTATATGGAGTTGGGTTTCCTATCGAAAGAGTCTGACGTGTACTCGCTTGGCGTAGTGTTGTTTGAAATTTTGTGTGGGAGGTTATGCTATGAGTATAATAATCGTGAGTCGACTAAAATTTTAGTGCCTAAATGGAGAAGATGCTATGATGAGAAGAGGTTAGGTGAGATTATTCTTCCTGGTCTAAAAGAACAAATGGAGCCAGGTTCTTTGAAATCATTTTCAGCCATTGCCTATCAATGTGTGAAGAGAGCTCGTGAAGACCGGCCGAATATGGCTGAGATTGTATTCAAACTTGAGTTCTCACTCAAACAACAAGTAATTTTAATTTCCTTCTGTTTTTCGAAAGCATGCAATGTTACACGTTTAAAAATATTCTTGATTGTTAATTAAATCAAGAAATGAAGTTAACATAAATCATTTTTACAGGAGGTTTTTGAAAACCGTTTGAAGGGAGTGGATTCTGAAAGCAACCATGGAGAAAATACTGGCTATGAATCAAGGTCTGTTAGGTTGGATGCTGAATCTTTGATTTCTAATTTTCATAATTTAGTCAATTTGTTATTTAAATTGTCTTAACACATAACATGCTTATGACCATAATAGGGTGACTGATAAACTTCAAGACTCCGCTGATGATGACCACTCTCAACCACCTAGTGACGATAATTCTTATTATTCCAAAGGTAACAAGTTATTAATGGAATCTATTTATGTTATGTGTGCTGCAAAATTTGATGTAAAAGAGTAGAAGGTAATTTAATATTATTACTATTACTATTACTATTACTATTACTATTATAGAGGTGAGAATTTTTGACCTGTCACAATACATAATAATCAGGCTTTGGGTTGGCTAATATAATTCATGTATTAAAGGGATCAGCCCAAAAAATGGCTCTTTTAATAAATGAGTTAACCCAAACCCAACCCGCTTAACAAACAGGATCATCACCAGCTATTACTTATAAAATGCTTGGTTAACAGTTGGTATAATGCAGTTTTGGGTATATTTATGCAGTTTACTTCTTAACTTTTAGGTTTTCTCATATCTACAAACGATTTTAACATTTTTTTTTCAATTTGTTACCGGTGATTGTTTTTGTTGTAGATGAAGACGGAGGCGTTGAGGCAAAAGAGCCAAGGAGGTTAAGAGACAGAGGTGTGGTTACGGAAAAACGAGCTGGTGGGGATCTAAAACGGAACAAGAGGATAGGAAATAGGAAGACCACGAGGAGTAATAGAGACGAGGTAGATGATACGACGGAGGAGAGTGTCAGTTATGAAGGCGATGACGTTTACGCAAGTCGGTCTTCACATACTTTATTACCGAAAAACATCTTTCAACGATTGCGGTTGCTACGGTATACGAGAAGAAGCTTCAATAAACGATATACCAATGTAAAATTTACATGAATATTTGTTGAAACCATTAATCCTTAATTATAAAAACATGTCTTATTCAGGTTTGTATAGCCATTTATTTAAGCTAGAGTGCTTCATAGCACTTTTCTTCACTTCACAGTAAATCACTTCATAGCATTTTAAAAATATTTGGTCAGTGAAAAATACTGGTGAGTTCACTCAGTTGTACAAAAACACATTGTTATAATTTACAGCATTCAAGGTTTTTACATTTGTGTATATCTTTCAATTACCCAACGAGATTTGTCACTCGGTGACAGTTCCTGTCACTATGGTCATATCAGTCATTGGCTAACTCATTGTCCAATAGTGAAGATTATCAATAATGTATCAAAACCCCACATACCGGCAGTAATTTCAGAATACAAAAACTTAATCACTGTAAGTATAACTGAAAAACATTTAGGGTTTTGAAAGCATTTGATAAAAGGAGAATGACTCACTTTGCAGATTTAAGGTATCTGTACTTGTCTGCTGATTAAAGCCTGATTCCTAATTAAACACACAATGCACACGTATTAGTGTATTAACTCAATTCATCTATAACGATAATCACGAAATCAAAACCCACAATTAATGAAAAAGTCTAGCCTTATTCAGGCAGCACTTAAACATCAGTTGGATCGGTTTAAATCGATCATACAAAGTACCGTACCAGTGATTCGAGTTATTACCCTGATAACGGGCAGAGGTTTCGTACACCGAGTATTTTGTGGGTATAATTGTCACACCCCCAAAATACCACATGCGGAAACATCGCGGGACGTGTGACGTACCAGGATCCAAGCCACCAATCACATTGAACCAATAACAAAACATTGCCAAGTTTATGTTTATCAAATTAAGTAATCATAATTGTCAAACAAGAATTATAAGATTCAGCGGAAGCAAATGACATAATAATGTTTAACGTATTCTCGAAACCAAATGTATTAATGTTTAAATAACATGCAAGTGATCCTCAGCAACATGACCATGACCGCTCCAGCCATCCAGATAGCAAGTTCCCATCCAAAGTACCTAACGACCTGCGAGCATGTAATGAGTGTGTCAGACAACGTTGGTGAGTTCACAGTTTTAAGAAAACGTTAGTTACCAAGTGTTTAATCCAGTTTGTTAACAAATCCGAAAATAATGTTGATAATATCTCGATACTGAACAAGACGGCTCTTGATGTATGTTTTGCCCGTTCCCCAGTGCTTCTATCAAAGCACTGGGCATGACTGGGTCATTTGTTCACACTCGTCCTCTCCGGTACGGGGTGAGGGTGCCAAACCTAAGTAGCGCTACCAACTAATACGTCGCTACCTCTCCGGTAACAAAAGATGGGACTTAAGAATGATAGAGTGAGAAGAATATCCAACATCCCAGTTTTACCCAAAAGACCTATCCCTCCCCGGGATACCCAGTGATTGTCCCAACCACCAGGACGCATGCTCAATAGTAGTGAACTCACCTTGGTTTGCTCGGTATGATTAGTTACCCGTTCAGTTGGTCAACCCCAAACCCTATCGTGGTTACCAATTGACATTAGTTACGATATCTAATGAGTTATGTATTTGCACACAATAAGACACATAGCCGCACACAGTAAGTCACATACAGTTTGCATCTAATACTGGTCACCAAGTGTCACACAACAGGTATTCTATTCCTTTCATGTTCACATTCCAAGTATAACATGCATTCTCATACAACAGCTCACTAGACTCTTTATAAAAGTCCAAGTCCCAAACAGGAGGCCCTTCGACGAAAGTCCACTCCTACTATGAAAGACCCAAGCAAAATATCCTAGGTTTGTTGAGTTCTAAGTGTGGCGAAACTTACATGTTTCGTCGAGTTCTACATGTGGCGAAACTTACATGTTTTGTCTAGTTATATATGTGGCGAAACTTACAGGTTTCGTTGAGTTATATATGTGGCGAAACTTACATGTTTCGTCACCCCTCCTATATTGATGAAACAGTTTAATTCTCAGATCCCTATCAACAGTTAACAAACAATCTGACAAATTCAATCACAACGACCATTGCACCAGCAAATATCTTAGTTTCAGGTAATCATTGAGCATCCAAAATCGTTTCACATATAACAGTTTCATCACACATAACATTCGCGGATCATAACTCCTCAAAAGTTAACCTATCCGATCATTAACATATTCCCTACCAAACAGTTTCGATTATAACTAGAATATCTATTAGATGTACATCCTGTCTAATTGATTCTTATTATCATGATTATCCTAATTGTATGTGTGTTAATAGTCATGCCAGAGTTCATACAAACAACCCTAATAATGTATTTTAACCACACAATGATCCTCAGTACACATCATCACAACAAATACGACAATCTAATGCAGGTAAAACACTAACCACGATTCTGAGTGATTTGATTAGATTGATATCCCACAAGCTTGAGATTTTCCTACGGCCGTCGCACATAGAGGGTGGAGAGAATTCTAGGGTTTTTATTAAGTAACTGCTCACAAGAGTTTGTATATAATCTTTAAAGGATTGGGCCACAGACTATACTGGGCCGAGGCCCTCAATGGCGAAACAAGACTTCGACGAAACACCAAGGGTTTCGTCGCATATGGTCATGGCGAAACTTCTAAGTTTCGTCGAGTGGACATGAGGTTGCACAGGTTGTGTTATAACTTTAACAATTATGAATTTTAACAATTAACCAAACAATAAACAATCTAATAATCATCTAGCAAGGGTGCACATATTACAACATAACTGATTATGAAAACATAGCTGTGAAACAAGTAACGTGTCTAGTAAGGACCTTGAAAACTCGGGTTGTCACATCATCCCCAACTTGAAAGAAATTTCATCCCAAAATTTGACAAGTAAACCAAAACAGCAAGATGGTAACTCAGGATGACTGTGGATTTTCCGCGGGTACCACATCATCCCCAACTTGAATGGGAATTTCGTCCCGAAATTGGCTTGGTCATTAGCTCACCCTGTACCGGAGAGGACGGGTGTGAAATAATGACCTAGTCATGACCAATGCTTTGATAGGAGCATTGGGGAAAGGGCAAAATAAATCAGGAGCCGTCTTGTATCCGAGGTATTATCAACATGGAAATCAATTAACGGAATTAAACACTTGGTAACTAACGTTTTCGTAAAACTATGAACTCACCAGTGTTGTCTGATACACGTGTGTGCATGCTCGCAGGTTATTTATACGTGTGGATGTGGAACTTGCTGTCTGGGATGCTGGAGTGGTCATGGGTCGAGTTACATGGAAACTTGAAATGAGACGAGTAGATTACATATACTTGGGTTTTGGTTAAACTTTGAATTATGCTTCCGCTGAACACAATGGGTTGTAAATAATGTTTTGTAATATATATCTTAATGAATGAAAGCTTTTATTTAAAATCTTGTTATGGGTTCAATGTGATTAGTGGCTAGATCCTGGTACGTCACACGTCTCGCGGGGGATTCCGCATGTGGTATTTTGGGGGTGTGACAATAATACTGAGCAGAGTTGAGAGAGAAAAAGAAATTGTCAACCGATTGAATTGCAGCATTCACGCTCAATTTATAGTTGAAACAGAGGAGCCTCGCGCCCAACGATACCCTAGGGGTATCCAGTCATGCCCCGCCAAACCCCCCTAGCTAGGGCATAGCTGGACTTAGTCACATGTAGGCTTTACACGTGGACGACAATTGTCCAACACGTGTCCATGGCGGTTTAAGAGGGTCTCGCGACCCGCGAGACTATTGTACCAGGCTGTCGCGCCCCGCGACAGTCAACAAAACTTTATATTTTTTATTTTTCATGTTGGATTCCGTTACACATTTTAGAGGTTACGTTTACAGATTTGTGTGGGGCTTATTTGAGGGTTGTTACAACAACTAGTTGAAGTTGGTGTGCAAAACAATGAATATAGAAAGTCAAAACATTTTCCTTTAAAATAAGAGCTCTTAAGCCGTTAAACTCACCCGATATGTTACTTGCCCCGTCACCTTGGCCTCCAATCCTTTTCAAACTCAACCCATAACGTGCCAACATATCATGAACAGCCGATTTAAGTGTTAATGCGCTTGTCTCTTTGACATGAAGAAGCCCAATAAAATGCTCCTTAACAATCCCAACTTTATCAACATAACGAATAACAACCACCATTTGTTCTTTTTTTGATACATCACATGATTCATCAACTAATAAAGAAAAAACATCATCACCAAGATCTTCAAAAATTTGTTTAAGTACCTCTTGAGCATAACAATGTTTAACGTCCACTTGAATTTTAGGACTGGTCATTTGGTTATTCGCCGGTGCATTCTCTAAGATAACCCTACCAAGCTCTTCATTCATTTCACCCATTAGTTCTAGAAGCTCTAAGAAATTTCTGTTAGTTAATGAATCTTTTGATTCATCATGACCATGAAACGCCAAACCGCCGTTCAACAACCTTTTTCCAAGCAATGTAGAAGCACTTAATCTAAGTTTGTAATCACGTTTCTCCTTAGGGGTCCTTTTGTCCCACTGTGTGTGTACCGCTTGCTTTTCGTTAAGTAAATCGGCACACTTTTGGAAACATTTTTTGTGGGCGCTATTAACTAAGCCAACATGTTTTGTAAGTACCTCATGTACTTTTTTCCAATTTTTATACCTGTTCAAAACAAATGTGTCTCTATGATCAACAAATACGGACCTAAACAAGTAACAACGTAAGCAAAACACACGATCCGATTTTATACTATACTCTAACCATCCCTTGTATTCCTTTCGGTCATACCATTCTTCCATGAATTTTCTCAACCCTTTACCTTGAAACGTTGATTGTGGGTATTTGATACCCGTTGGTTGACATGGTCCTCTTAGTAGGTATACCCTTCTAACATCATCTCGTTGATTCACGTTGTATGATGCAATCGCCTTGCGATCATGAGGATCCGAGGGAAGATTATTCACATCAACAAAATCGGAAGATGATTCAATTTCAACCGCTTTCCTCTTGTTGAGAAATCGCGCCATAACTTCCTTACTCATTGTGCCTGTCACATACAAAATAAACAATGATCTTCAAGTGTTCAACCATCTCCCAATATTCCTTAATTTTCAATTTAAAGTTTTGAATTTCAAATTTTTAAACCCTATACAACAATCATATAATCAACAAACTCATCCTATAAAGACTAGAACAACCCAAAAATACAACAAAACACATAAACTTTAAACCTTTTCTAACATATATATATGTCTATTATCTCTTGAAAAAACCACATAAACATCAAAATAACTAAAAACAATCAAGGTACCTCTATAATTTCAAGATTTCGGTAATGTTGTGATCGGAATTTTTTCGATTCCGACGAGATTGTGGTTGATCGAACTTCGAAGTCGTCTGCAGGTTGTTTGTCGTTCGCTGGCAGCAGAGGGGGAGGTCGGAGAGATATGAATGGACGATTGGGTTATGTTTTGTTTAATTGATTTAGTTATTTGTGTGACAACTGTCAAATTTCCATGTATCCGTACAATAATTAAACAAAAATTTGTAGCTTAATGACTGTGCATGATCTAAATTAATGACATGAATGCTTCCTGATTATTGTCATATACATACAAGTGCATCCCTTATTGCATGATATCATATCATTATTGCATGCAACACTTTATGATTCAAATGATGCACGAAACAAAGTTAGCACAGTTATTAGACAAACTAGAAGTACTGACGGGAGTTCAGTACTCAGACAGACATGATGTTAAGACACAGAATGAGCCAGAAACCAAGAGTTACACTAGTATAGTGTGTAGGAAAGTAAGGATCATAAAACTGCCTTCCTAGAGATAGTTTAAGTGCCGGAAAGTGTCTAAAACTCACACAAACTGCAGAATTCAGCAATTTTCCGCAAAATTCAGCATTCTAACACTAAAATAATAAGTATAATTATAGTTTAATGGTCCATAATACCTTCCTAGGTTTCGGGAATCAAAACTGTCACAAAAGAGAACATAAAGCACACTAAACTGTGTAATTTAGCACCTTAACGAACCGGTAACCAACCGAACAACCGGACACTACCCGAAACACCAAATTTTCACTAGAAGCATTGTTTTATCATTTCCGAGCTAGTTAAGGTCACCGAACATCATAACACATCTTATAATTTCATAACACCTAAAACACTAATTCTAACACTTAGATTTTAACTAAATGAGCTAACTAACTAGTTGAAACCCAACCCTATACCCCCCCTCCTTGGCGACGGATATCATGGGTGGACCCACCCATGATTTTCTAGCAATTGGTTATGTTGATTGTTGGAGACTTTAGGAACATAATAACCAATGGTTATGCACATGTTGGAGTGTTGTTATAATAAACCACAAGTTCTACACTTAACTCATTTTCACAAACACTCCAACACCTTCATCTCTCTCCCTCTCCTCCCTTGGTCTCAGCCGAGAACAACCACACCACCACTTTCAAGTCTTGATCAACCATTCCAAAGTGTTACAAAGGTGCTAGGAGCTAAACTAAGGAGCTTGGAGTCATTGGAAGTTGAATGACCTTTCTCAAGAGCTATTAACCATCAAGTTTATCATCTTCATCATCTTTGATCTCTTCCCTAGCCTTGTGCTAGTAGTAAGACTCTCATAACCTCATTTTACTTCTCATTATGTTGGTTAAAAGATCATGTAAGAAACTAAACATGAAGATCATGCAAGAACAAGAAGTTAATCTTTAACATAAAGCTCAAAATCATAATAATCTATGTTGTTTAAGTGTATGTATGGATCTTGATTGTTGATTACTTGTGTTTATGATGTTAAACATCATAAGAAACTTGCTAGATTGTGATTAAACACATGATCTAGCAAGTGAGAGTATGAAACTTGTGTAAATCAAGATGATCATCCCTTTATGTAAACTTGAACTTGAAAGATGGAGTTGTTTTTATGTATGATGATGATTGAAACATGATATAAGTCTTGTAGAAAGATGATTTCAAAAATGGTTTTCTCAAGAAACCAAGTTTATTTACAAGATTTACATAACCATGATTTCTAAAGAAACTAATCACATTTTTAGTGATAAATCAAAGTTAGAAACATATTGTTAACAAGAAAATTTCAAGAAGAAATATTTTTAAAAAATCATTTTATAAGTTGTGAAAAACTAAATTCCTCAAGAATGAGAATTATAAACAAATAACCATATTTTAGAGGGTAGCTAAGTCTACTAATTAACATGGTAAGTTACTTCAAGTTTTAACAAAAAATTCAAGTTCATGATATAGTGTAAATTGCATGATTTTGGCACATGGTAAGTGTTGATCGAATTATTGTTGATTTGTGATGATTTTAAAGAAAATGATATGCTTTGAAAGCATGGAAACCTCCCTTTTAAGGGGAAACTATGGCAATTTTTTTGTAGAATTTAAACACTTAGAAAAATATTTTTAAACAAGTGTTTACAAGTAAATTTTAATAAAGATTTTCATATAAAAATTTACCATAATTTTTGTTACAAAAATTATAAATGTTGGAGGTTGATTTTGATAAATAAAAGTGACTAAGTATATATTTGGGAAAATATATTTAGAAGTCACAATTTGTGTGCTACTTGTATATTTTGTGTATTAGTTATATTATTTTAGGTCTTGAAAATAATATAACTTACCAAAATACCAAGAACTATAACACAAAATATTACCAAAATTCCAAGGGAATGAGTATATAAATTATACCCAAAAATTGGACAAAGCGAACAAGGAATATGAATTACATATATATATTCCGGAATTAAATTCATATATATATTTTGGACAAATAAGTTAAATGGAATTTTGGAAACCAAAAAAACGAAAATTATAATTTTTACAAGTGTTACAAAAATATATCATATTTTTGTCAAGAAGAAAATATATTGTTTTTTTAAGTAAAGAAAAATATATATATTTTCTTGAACCTTTAAGAAGATATATTATTTTGAAGAAAATATATATTTTTCTTAAACAAAGTTAGTATATATTATTTTTGGGTGAAAATGGATTTATAAATATTTTCTAAGCTAATCTTGAAAATATATTATTTTTGAGGTTTATATGAAAATATAATTATTTTTGCCAAGGAAGAATTATAGATAATTTTCTATAAAGGATTTCTTAAAATATATATAATTTAAGAATATAAATTGGTGATTTTTATTGATTAAGAATATTATTCCGGAAAATTTAAATACAAAAATTAAGTATAAGAATACTTAATAAATACTATAAAAATACGTATTCACGTACGTATAAATACACACCGGAATACGCCACCAATACTTGGCAAAATACACAAGTCTAAAAATACAAGTATAAGTATACCCATCCTTGTGGAAATATTCATGAAGGATTACAAAACAAAACAAGTTAAAATATATTATTTTAACGAATATTTCAAAAATTAATAAATATAATTTAAGTTAAGATATTAATTATTTTAACAAATAATTATATACTTGGGAATAATATTTATTACATCCAAGACATAACTCAAAGATTCTAAGTCATAACAATTAAGACTAAAAGTCATGGCACGACCCATCCGTCTAATAGAACGTAGCACGTGTGTAGGTAGTCGTGCGACCGAGAAAAAGCTTTGAGTTACACCAAGTTTGCAGGACGCAAGATTGTGAGTTCATGTCCCCCTTTTCTTTTAACTGTTTTCAGTTTTATAACTTCGGGGGTGTAATACATTTTACAATTGTTTACAAACATTACAAATGGTATGGTTAGCTAAGGAATGAACTGTTAGATCATGTGAGTGGTGGGTACAACGCTTAAACATGAGTGATAGATCTATTTGGGTGTTGCGAGCCCCACCCCTGGGCCGGAAGTGGCCGAAGGTGGTGACTATGTCTTCCAGCCGGAAGCCTGGTACAAAATCTGCTAGGTTTGAGCCTTCCTGCACCATTGCACACATATTAATGACCTTGCAAATCATTAATTGATCTGTTCATAGACGCTTTCATACCAGGTTTACAAATACATACTTTTAGTGATTACAAGTTTATTTCGAGCTCACATACAAAACACATGAACTAGCTCAACTTTTGTTGATGTTTTTCAAACTACATGTATTTCAGGAAATTGATGGATCTGGCAAAGGTTGAAAGTTTACAAGATGTGTCTACAATAAATGATGTCATCCGCTCTTTTGTGGGGTTTGACTTGGATGTTTTATCTTAGATAAGACACACAAGTCAAAGCCTTGTTTTATCAATGTATTTTGTCAAATCCTTATAGAAGTATGTGTTTGGTCTTAAACAATATGGGTTGTAATATTTTGAATCTTAATTAAGGATGAACATCGTGGTTTTAATCATTTAGTTGTTTGGTATAATTGAATGCAATGATATTAAGCAAGTGACACGTAATACGCTTCCGCAAAAGTCAGGGTGTGACAGTTTGGTATTAGAGCTTCGATTGTAGCGAACTAGGATTCCTTCTCGATTCTAGACTACAATCATTAGGGCTCTCTCACAAAAATATTTTTTTTACAAAATATTTTTCGTTGCATTTTCAAAACGCCAAGATCCATGGAACAAATAATTTTACAAAGGAAAGATAAGGAACAATGCAAGGTCACAACTGGTGGTTTAGTCTGCATGGGTAGACTAGTTACGATAGAAAAAGTCTCTTGAAGGATAACGTGAATATATGATTAAATGACGATTGTCTTTGTTTGCATACACTGAGTGCTAGTGGTTAATATATGTGCACATGTTATGATTATTATGTTACAGGCAACCATGTCTTCCTTTGAGAACGGATTATCTGACGCTCACGACCCTATGGCCATAGTTTCAGACGATGAGATAGTGCCTGAGCTGGAGATTTTTACATCGGACACCGAGAGTGATCCAGAGATGCTGTCTGATGATGACGATGACTTTCAGCCCTTCGCTCTCCCGGATTTTGGAGATGACGCACCTCTAGCTGATGGCATTCCTGTTGAGGATCTTTTTTATTTCCCTGCTCCTATCCAAGATCACCTCATCATCGGTCACCCCGATGGTGAGCATATCGTTGAACCTATTCTTGATCTAGTTCCCCTCGTGGTCATTCCTCCTGAGGATTGGCCCATCAATGGCCTCTTTGGCGATGACGTTGACTTGTTTTTGGATGGTCCCCCAGCGGATGCGCAGGGTGATGGAAAGATTGACGATGTTGTTTTGCTTGATGTACCCCCTCCAGTCATACCCGTTGTTGAGATATCCTCTGATTCTAGTTTGCATTCAGTTTCAGACTCCTTTGAGTCTGTGACTT
This sequence comes from Helianthus tuberosus, assembly GCA_030545235.1. Lineage (NCBI taxonomy): Eukaryota > Viridiplantae > Streptophyta > Magnoliopsida > Asterales > Asteraceae > Helianthus > Helianthus tuberosus. The sequence goes on along the minus strand of JARYGA010008826.1, from coordinate 301,887 downwards.
CCTCAGCCCTGCGGGTGGCAGGACTTCAACTTCATGCCACTGATTCTGATGACGACACAGCGATGTCAGCTACATCATTATCCCCTGCTCGAGTCCCATCACCTCCTCACGTCCCAGAGCCTGTTCCCGAGCTAGACCCTGTTTGGTCAGCCTGAAATTGCACCTCTTATTCCGGAGCCGGCCCCTGCACTATTCGATCTCCCACTTGTCGCTCTTTCCACCAGCTCCACCCGCTGATGTTGCTCCCCCACCTCCATTTGAGTCTGATGCCCACCGCACCGATCTTCCGATTTTCTTTCACCAGGAGATCCCCGCTCCCCGACCAGGGGAGGGTACCTCGGGGTAGCCTCCGAGTCATGATCTGTTTGCTTCAGCCGATTTCCCTCCGATTCCAAAGGCTACACCTTTTACTCCATTTTCATCTGCATCACTTGATGAGCCATTTCGGTGGTTCCCGCCATATACTATGCCCATTTCCGACCCTTATCATCCCTCTCATTATGGAGGCTACACTCGGGAGGAGTTACTTTTGTCGCTTCAGTTGTAGTTTGAGATTTTGAGTCGTAGATGTCGCAACCCCCATCCCCTAATTACCCGGGAATGGGCGGCCGCGGCCATTTTCGGTGGTATGTGTATTTATCATTTTGGCTGCGGAATTTACATCAGTACTGTACTTAGGAAATATTTTATCAGAGTAAAATACCACGCTTTTATAATATTAAACACATGGGAAAATCCCAACTTTCAAGTACACACATTTTCATAGGGATAAACCCTATTTTATTTATATAAAACATCTCTTTATTTTAGGTAACTTTATAGCCACTTTTCCAAGCCTTCAGTGCTGTCCAGCTGGCTTCTATTTGGCTTTCACATTTTGTTACCTGAAACGCGTTTAAAAACATTTTGTCAGTGGGAAATACTGGTGAGTGAATCCCAGTTTAATCAAGATAAGTAAAACCATTGTACAGTATTGAGGGCGGTCGCGCAATTACATTTGTTTCCATCTACTTTAATTACCACTCACGGTACTGTCAACCCGACTTGTGGTCATGTTACTATTCACAATGTAGTAACAAATTTTGTATACAAAACCCCAACACACCGAAAATAATTGTAGAATACAAATACTCAATCACTGTTTAGTATATAATGTTAATTCATATGAGGTTTTGTAAAAACAGTTTGCAAAAAGGAGATTACTCAGATTGTTGTCTTAGGGTTTTCTTTAAGGATTTCCTGGTGATTATCTATAAATTACACAAATGCACACGCGTTAGTATAATAACCCAATATTTACATTAGTAATACCCTCCCCGAGACGGCATTCCAACGACTACGTTGGGCAGAACCTCGACAGCCGTTACGGAACCCTGGATCAATCGGGCAGCGTATCTAATACGTAACCGGGGTTATGATACTTACAACGAGGCAGAACTTCGCTAATTTAGGGGGTATTCTACCGGAAAATCACTTTAACTATATAGAAATTCGAGAGAGAAAAGATTTGTGAATGATCGGAAGTGAAAGATGATGGCCTCTATTTATAGGGCCAGATTTGGACTTCGTCGTGCCCCGCGAAGGTGGTAGCCAAGGGCTACGCGGCCCGCGAGGGAAGCTAGGGTAGGCCCTAGCTTGTCCGATTCACACCCTAGCTTCGACACAACACCCGACACGTGGCAGCACCGAGTGAACGCTGGTGGCTAGCTGTCGCGCCCCGCGTAAGACCCTTAAGGGTTCTTCGCGGCCCGCAAGCAACAACAAAAATTGATTTTTATTTAATTTTTAATTATGTAAGGGTATTTGGGCTTTGTTTTCGCATACAGGGTATGTTTTAAGACATATAGGGATATTTTAAACAAATTAGGATTGTCGAAAAATTATTTAGGAGGGTTGTTATATCCTCCCCACCTTATTTTAGAACTCGTCCTCGAGGTCTACTGGAATAGGTATGGATATTTCTTTTGCATTTCTGATTCAAGTTCCTAGGTGTATTCTGGTCCTCTTTTGGAGTCCCATTTCACTTTAACCAGAACTAATCTCTTGTGCTTGAGGTTCTTAACTTTCCTGTCTTCAATCTGTAGAGGCTTCTCTACAAATTTAAGCTGTTCATTTACCTCTATATCCTTAAGAGGTACTACCAGTGATTCATCAGCTAAGCATTTATTGAGATTAGATACATGAAATACATCATGTATTCCTGCCATTTCCTCTGGCAGTTGTAGCTGATAAGCTACAGGTCCTATTCTTCTAATAATCTTAAAAGGTCCAACATACCTGGGGCTTAGCTTTCCCCTTTTGATGAATCTTACCACTCCTTTCCAAGGAGAGACTTTCAATAACACTTTGTCTCCTACCTGAAATTCCAATGGCTTTCGTCTGTTATCGGCATAACTCTTTTGTCGGTCACGTGCTGCTTTCAGTCGTTCCTTGACTTGGATAATCTTGTCGGTTGTTTCTTGTACTATTTCTGGTCCAGATAGTTGCTTTTCTCCAATTTCTGCCCAACAAACTGGGATTCGGCACTTTGGTCCATAAAGTGCTTCAAATGGTGCAGCATTGATACTTGTGTGATAACTGTTATTGTAAGAAAATTCTATCAGTGATAAGTGATCGTCCCAATTACTCCCGAAATCAATTACATAAGCTCTAAGCATATCTTCCATTGTCTGAGTTGTCCTTTCACTTTGCCCGTCCGTTTGAGGATGATAAGCGGTGCTTAGATTCAACTTGGTTCCCATTGCCTTTTGGAAACTTGCCCAAAAATGAGAGGTAAAACGGCTATCTCTATCAGAAACAATTGATAAGGGAATTCCATGTAATGAAACTATTTCATTTACATACAGCTAGCTAATTGTTCCATACTGAAAGTTTCCTTCATTGGTAGGAAATGAGCTGACTTGGTTAGCCTGTCTACAATCACCCAGATTATATCATTACCTTTCCTAGTTTTGGGTAACTTGGTAACAAAATCCTTTGTTATCAATTCCCATTTCCACACTGGCATTTCTAACTGCTGCAGTAAACCTGAGGGTTTCTGGTGTTCAGCTTTAACTTACGAACATGTTAAACACTTAGAAACATAAGCTGCTATATCCTTTTTCATTCCTATCCACCAGAAGTTTCTTCTTAAATCCTGATACATTTTATCATTTCCAGGATGCATTGTATACTTAAACTTTTGGTCTTCTTCTAATATACGGTGGCGTAGGTTTCCTAATTTGGGTATCCACATTCTTTTCTTATGGAATCTCCAAATTCCATCTATTCCTTGTTCTAATTCCTTAATCATTCCCTTCAACTTTTCAGTATCATCCGTGATTACTGATTCTTGTGCTTTTCTAATTTGTTCATTTAAATCTATCTTTAGATTTAATTTAAGAGAACGCACTCTTTTTGGCTTTTCATGACACTTTCGACTTAAAGCATCAGCCACTACATTTGCCTTTCCTGCATGATACTGGATATTACAATCATAAACACTAAGTATCTCCATCCAGCGTCTTTGTCTCATATTCAATTCCTTTTGTCCAAAAACATACCTTAAACTCTTATGGTCAGTGAAAATAGTAAACTTACTACCGTAAAGGTAATGTCTCTAAATTTTCAAAGCAAAAATTATTGCTCCTAATTCTAAATCATGGGTTGAATAATTTTCTTCATGATTCTTAAGTTGTCTAGACACATAGGCTATAACCTTTTGACGTTGCATCAACACACATCCATAACCTAACTTAGAAGCGTCACAATAGACCACAAAGTCTTCAGTTCCTTCTGGTAACGCTAGTATGGGTGCATTGGTTAGTCTTTGCTTAAGAATTCTAAAGGCTTCTTCTTGTTTTGGTCCCCATTCAAACTTAACCGATTTGCAGGTTAGCTTAGTTAAGGGAATGGTTATTCTAGAAAAATCTCGAATAAATCTTCTATAATAACCAGCCAATCCTAAGAAACTTCTCACCTCGGTTGGTGACTCAGGGGTTTTCCATTTGGTAATTGCCTCGATCTTGGTGGGATCCACATGAATTCCTTCATGATTAACTAGATGTCCAAGAAACTGTACCTGTTCTAACCAAAACTCGCACTTCAAAAACTTTGCATAAAGCTTTTCTTTTCTCAATAAACTTAAAAATGCGTGTAAATGTTTTGCATGCTCCTCTTTACTCTTAGAGTAAATGAGAATATCATCTATAAAGACAATTATGAATTTATCCAAATATGGTTTACATATTCGGTTCATCATGTCCATAAATGCGGCTGGGGCATTGGTTAAACCAAATGGCATGACAGTAAATTCATAATGGCCATACCTTGTTCTAAAAGCGGTCTTAGGAATGTCCTCTTCCTGAACCTTTAATTGATGATATCCTGAACGTAAATCGATTTTAGAGAAAAATCGAGCTCCTTGCGATTGATCGAACAAATCATCAATTCTTGGTAATGGATACCGATTTTTAATCGTGACCTTGTTCAATTCACGGTAGTCAATGCACATACGCAGTGATCCGTCTTTCTTCTTAACAAATAAAATCGGTGCTCCCCATGGCGATGAATTTGGCTGTATGAATCCTTTTCCAACAATTCGTCTAACTGTTTCTTCATTTCCTGCATTTCTGTGGGTGCCAAACAGTAAGGTGCTTTGGCAATTGGTGCTGTTCCCGGTAGTAGATGAATCCTGAATTCAACTTCTCTGTCTGGCGGTAGTCCTGGTAATTCTTCTGGAAACACATCTGGAAACTGAGACACTACTGGAATATTCTTTAGTTCTTTTCCTTTAGTGTTAGTGATTATAGAAATCAAATACACTAATGACCCTTTTCTTATATAACTTGTTGTTTTCATCACAGAGATGAATTTCGTGCATCTAGATGGCTTATCTCCTTTAATTGTGATCTTTTCACTCCTTGGTGAATTTACTTGGATTGACTTTTGATCACATAAAATACTAGCTTTATTGGTGATTAACCAATCCATTCCTAATACAACATCAAATCCTGCCAGATTCATTGGGTAAAGGTTTGCAATAAACTTTTGATTTAAAAACTCTATTCTTGCTCCCTGCAAGATTTCGGTAATCTTAATGGTTTCTCCATTTGCTGTCTCTACTAGACATTCTTGAGGGAGTTTAGTTAATGGTCGATTTAGAAGTTTGCATAATGAAGTATTAATAAAACTTTGGTTCGCACCAGAGTCAAATAATACTTTAGCAAAAACATCATTAACTAAAAACGTACCGGCTATCACGTCCGGAATCATCTTTGCTTCTTCTGCAGTCAGAACAAATTCCCTAGCATTCTTAGTAGTCTTGTTGTTTATGGCTGGAACTAGTTTCGGACAGTTTTGCTTGATATGACCTTTTTCTCCACAGTTGAAGCACATTCCATTATTTGGTTTCTTCCTACAATTTTCTTCCTTGTGTCCTGGTATCTTGCAGAAATTACAGTAGGTGGAGCATCTTCCTGAATGCTTCTTCTTGCAAGCTTTACGATAAGGCGCAGAGGTAGAACCTACATTTTTCTCACGGTTGGACTTTCCGTAACGAAATTCTTGGGTAAGCCTTTGAGCTAGGTTCATTCTCTAGTCCTCCTCTCGTGTACGTACTAACTCATCTGTCAAGGTGTTTGCTAGTTCTACGGCTTCATCTATAGTTTGAGGTCTAGCTGCCTTGACTACATGCCTAATCTCACTGATTAATCCCCAAATGTAACGGGAGATTAATACTGGTTCTGATGATGCAAGGGTTGGCCCTATTCTAGCATATTCAAAGAATGTAGTAGTATAACCTTACTATCCACTCCAGTCATCCTAAGGTTTAGGAACTTATTTGCTATCTGTTCCTTTTCATTGGGAGGGTAGAATTTCCTTTCCACCATGTTCTTAAATTCCTCCCATTCCATATTGTAAACCCTGCCATTTCCCCTAGACTGGAGGATAGTGTTCCACCATTCTAAGGCTGAGTTCTTAAATAGATTGGAAGCAAACATTATCTTATCCTCTTCCGCACATTTGCTTATTTTTAAGACTGCCTCAGTCTTTTCTATCCAGCGTAGAGCTGCAACGGCCCCTTCATTGTTCGAGAATTCCATTGGTTTACAAGACCAGAATTCTTTATAAAAGCAACCATAAGATTTGGTTCTTCTTCTTTTGGGAATGGGCATTTGAAGTATGGGTCCATTGTTTACGCTGTGTTCAGGTTCAGTTGGTCGTTTACAACCATGATCACTTTTGTTTTTTGCTTCCTTAACCGTTTTAATAATATATGGCATTGCATCTATTATTCCTTGTGCCACTATGTGTTGAATGGCACTGTTATCCACTAGGTTTCCATTATTATCATTGTTCGGGTTATTGTCATTCTGGTTTTCCTGGTTCATTTCGTTGTCCATCTGAATTTTAAACATTTGCCACATATTAATATCACAAGATAATATTTAATCAATCACACAACACGCATATTGATCAAAATCGTCGAGCATTGCGACTTACTCAATTTTTATACTATGCATCCATATATATTATAGTACAACTGAAATTGAAATTACACTACTATTAGGCATCCATAGCTATTATCTAGATTTTTTTTCAAACATACACACATATTATATATTATTATTTTATTATTATTATTATCATCATTACTGATATGGGTTTATCCAGAACTCCATATTATGCTCGTCATACTTCCAGACGAGTCGTTCTCGGATCTGTCTCATCCTGTCACTACCTTCTAAAATCTCCTCACCAAAGGTTCGGAGTTCTTGCACATTTTCTGCACTCATTGGGGGTGCAGGGGCTGGTACTGGGTTTGGGAACTGGGACATGGGTTCTTGGTAAGGATAAGGATTCTCTAGAATTTCCCTAATGTATTGGTCATTATCATAGTAGGGATCTAGAGGGTCCAAATCTGGGTAGGCTGCTAGGTTTGGCATGGGTTCGTCTTCTAGTATTGGGTAGCATTGCTGGTAATCCCTATGGTCGTCAAAACACGGATCGTAGTTTGGGTCTAAGGGATTAGGTGCTGGTACTCTAGGTATCTCATCTGGGTTGAAATCAGGCATTGGGATTTGATTTTCTGGATTGTTTTCAATTTCCATTGGTTGTGTGGGAAACAGTGGTAAGGGCTGGGGTGCTATGAGTTGCTCCAGGTTAGGGTTTGCAGCTGTGGTTACTAGGATATGGAAATTTGCTAGACTCCTATTGAGCATATCCTGGGTGTGAGCATCTGTTTCTCTCTTGGCAGCTGCTACAGCACGCTGTTGTTGTAACTTTTTCATTCTCTTCCTACGTTCATGCGCTCCCCTACTGAACCATCCTCTCTTTTGAGGAGGGAATGGCTTTTCAGACTGAGCCTTAAACATGAATTTCCCATCTTCATTGTCAGCTGAATACCCTGAGAGGGTAGGCTGTGAAGAGGTGCCTTCGCTCCTAGGTGAGCTGGACAACTGACGGTATGCGTCGGAAGGTCCTTGGTCGCTCATATTGTAAACTAACAAATAAATAACACATAACAATAAAATATAAGTAGGCACGTAGTTCCGTAGAAAATTTCCTAACATATTGAATAATATCTTGGTGTCAGCAGAACACTTATGTGGCTGAATCAGTAGCTTAGCTCTGATACCACCTTCGGTCGCAACCCCCGTCCCCTAATTACCCGGGAACGGGCGGCCACGACCATTTTCGGTGGTATCGGTATTTATCATTTTGGCAGCGGAATTTACATCAGGACCGTAGTTAGGAAATATTTTATCAGAGTAAAATACCACGCTTTTATAATATTAAACACATGGGAAAATCCCAAGTTTCAAGTACACACATTTTCATAGGGATAAACCCTATTTTATTTATATAAAACATCTCTTTATTTTAGGTAACTTTATAGCCACTTTTCCAAGCCTTCAGTGTTGTCCAGCTGGCTTCTATTTGGCTTTCACATTTTGTTACCTAAAACGCGTTTAAAAACATTTTGTCAGTGGGAAATACTGGTGAGCAAATCCCAGTTTAATCAAGATTAGTAAAACCATTGTACAGTATTGAGGGCGGTCGCGCAATTACATTTGTTTCCATCTACTTTAATTACCACCCACGGTACTGTCAACCTGACTTGTGGTCATGTTACTACTCACAATGTAGTAACAAATTTTGTATAAAAAACCCCAGCATACCGACGATAATTATAGAATACAAATACTCAATCACTGTTTAGTATAATATTAATTCATATGAGGTTTTGTAAAAACAGTTTGCAAAAAGGAGACTACTCACATTGCTGTCTTATGGTTTTCTTTAAGGTTTTCCTGGTGATTATCTATAAATTACACAAATGCATACGCGTTAGTATAATAACCCAATATTTAGATTAGTAATACCCTCCCTGAGACGGCATTCCAACTACTACGTCGAGCAGAACCTCGACAGCCGTTACGGAGCCCTGGATCAATCGGCCAGCGTATCTAATACGTAACCGTGGTTATGATACTTACAACGAGGCAGAACTTTGCTAATTTAGGGGGTATACTACCCGAAAATCACTTTAACTATATAGAAATTCGAGAGAGAAAAGATCTGTGAACGATCGGAAGTGAAAGCTGGTGGCCTCTATTTATAGGGCCTGATTTGGACTTCGTCACGCCCCGCGAAGATGGTAGCCAAGGGCTACATGGCCTGCGAGGGCAGCTAGGGTAGGCCCTAGCTTGTCCGATTCACACCCTAGCTTTGACACAACACCCGACACGTGGCGGCACCGGGTGAATGCTGGTGGCTAGCTGTCGCGCCCCGCGTAAGACCCTTAAGGGTTCTTTGCGGCCCGCGAGCGACAATAAAAAGTGATTTTTAATTAATTTTTAATTATGTAAGGGTATTTGGGCTCGGTTTTCGCATACGGGGTATGTTTTAAGACATATATGGATATTTTAAACAAATTAGGAGTGTCAAAAAATTATTTAGGAGGGTTGTTATAATAGAGTACTTGAGTTGGAGTTCGGTGAGGGTGCTAGACGGGCACCCTGTCCCTGTCATTCCGCTTCTATCCATCCACATTCATCATCATCATCATCATCATCATTCGTACCTCCACCTGCTGTTCCCGCTCCTGTTTCGGGTTTTGATGCCCGCTTTCTTACTGTCGAGCAGCAGATTAGCTTTTTGCTTTGCTGTGTTTACGAGCTCGAGGAGGAGCTTGCGCATGTCCGCAGTTTGCTTTTCTTCCCTCCTCCTCCGCCATAAGCACAGTAGGTTTTTGGTTTTATGCAGATGCATTACTTTTGGTGAGAACATTACAATTGAGCTGAGATAGTGAAGATATAAAGACCATATTTTGATCATTACTTTTGTACATTGACAGACTTATTTGACAAGGGCAGTGTAACCCTATGTCTCTTTTGGTATAATACACTTTGAAAACAAGGTAATTTGTGGTTGGTCATTAAGGAAAGCTCAATGGTCATGTTCTCATTAAATACATTGTTGGTTTACATGTTTGTGCTGTGACTATGTTGTTGCATGATTGCTTGCTATGATGATTGCTTATATATATATATATATATATATATATATATATATATATATATATATATATATACGACTCTTAGATGATTGATTATCGAATAAGACCTGACCTACCCGAATCTTTTCCTAGAAGAAGATGTCACCTCGAAGGAACACCAATACCAACAATCCACTGCCCACGACAGAGGCAGAGTTACAAGAGCGCATCTCACATGCCATCGCACAGCATGAGGCACTCCGCTCCGAACACAGCGAAGGTACCTCTGGGAATAATCCCCTAAATGGTAATGTTAAGTCATCTAAGACACATTACAATTCATTTGGATATTTCCAATTATGCTTTGCTAATGCTTTCTATGTGTATGATATTGCTTGTGTTACAGGTTGTACCTATAAACAGTTCTTAGACTGCAAGCCCCTAAATTTCGATGGCACTAGGGGTGCTGTCGCCTTCATGCGCTGGGTGGAGAAGACGGATTCTGTATTGAGAATGAGCAAATGCACACCAGAACAAAGAGTCACATACGTTTCAGGATTGTTTCTAGACGGAGCACTGTCGTGGTGGAACCTCCAAGTGAAGACGTTGGGTGAAGCTGTTGCGTATGAGTTGACGTGGGATGAACTGCAGGAGTTGATTCATAAAAAGTATTGTTCTCGAGAGGAGATCCAGAAGTTGGAAACGAAATTCTACAACTTGAAAATGGATTGTCCAAAGATGGCTGAGTACATTCAGAGGTTTCATGATTTGTCGAGAGTTGTTCCTTATTTGGTGGAGCCGGAGTTTAAAAGGATTGAACGTTTCATCTGGGGATTGGCACCTCAGATTCTGAGCATGGTGACAGCTTCCAAGCCTCTAACTATTTTAGAGGCTATTGACTTAAGTGTGGCGCTCACTGAGGAAGCAGTTAGGTTGGGAAAGTTTTCGATTTCTGAAACAAAGAAGAAAGAGACTCATGTGGAGTCATCAAGGGATAACAAATGAAAGTTCACTAACTTCAAGAAGGGTACCCGAGAAAACAACAACAATGCCAACAAGCGAAGAGACGCAAATCCGCCAGTTGAGGCATAGATCGGTGCTACAAATGTTGAAAATAAAGGAAAAGGGTACATGGGTACCCCACCAAAGTGCGACATCTGCCAATTTCATCATGCTGTACAGTGCAGGTATAGGAAGTGTGAAGCATGTAGGAAACTTGGTTATTCTAAGGAGACGGGTTGGTATGGTGCTAGACGCGGGAATGGAAATCAGGGTGGTAGAGGTAATGGTAACTGTGGTGGGAATGGATATGGAAACAGAAACTAGGGAGGAAATAACAATCAAGGAGGTAATGGAAACAGAAAAGGAAATGGAAATCAAGCGGGAAATGGAATTCGCGGAGAAAACAACAACAACAACCAGGGTGGTAATGGCAATAGACGCGGCCAAGGATGCTATGGTTGCGGTGATATGGGGCACTTTAAGCGAGACTGCCAAAAGAACAATCAAGCTTGTGGAAGGGTCTTTTACATCGGAGCTAGGGAAGCACGCCAGGATCCAAATGTGGTTACTGGTACGTTCCCTACTAATCAATGTTATGCATCTGTGTTGTTTGATACTGGTGCCGATTTTAGCTTCGTGTACTTAGAATTTAAGAATATACTTGGATTAGTTGCAAGTAAGTAAGATGTCCCGTATTCGATAGAGTTGGCTAATGGGAAGTTAGTAGAGGCGAATGAGGTGATTAGAGGTTGTATTTTGGAGCTTAGTGAGCGTGAGTTTTCGATAGATCTTCTGCCAGTCGATTTGGGAAGTTTCGATGACGTGGTCGGGATGGATTGGTTGTCTAGTAATCGGGCGGAGATAGTGTGCCATGAGAAGATCATTCGCATCCCAATGGCGAATGAGGAGACGATCGTGATTCACGGAGAGAAGCATGATATGCCTTTTGCGAATTATCAATTGTATGAAAGCGCAGAAGTTTCTTCGGAAGGGATGTGTTGCCTTCTTAGATCATGTTGTGGACAAGAACTCCGAAGAGCCGAAGCTTGAAGATATCCCTGTGGTAAGGGAATATCCTGAGGTCTTCCCTGAAGACTTGCCAGGATTACCTCCACAGCGACAAGTCGAGTTCCACATTGACTTGGTTCCAGGCACCGCGCCTGTAGCCAAGGCACCTTATCGACTTGCGCCATTAGAGACGCAAGAGTTATCAACGCAGCTTCAGGAGTTATTGGACAAGGGATTTATAACTCCGAGCTTCTCGCCTTGGGGAGCTCCACTGTTGTTCGTCAAAAAGAAGGATGGTAGCTTTCGAATGTGCATCGACTACCAGGAGCTGAACAAGTTAACCATCAAGAATCGGTATCCCTTGCCGAGGATTGATGATTTATTCGACCAACTGCAAGGATCAAGCTACTACTCCAAGATTGATCTTCGATCGGGTTATCATCAGTTGCGGATTCAAGAAGAAAGTATACCAAAGACTGCGTTCAGAACTCGTTATGGACACTATGAGTTCCTCGTGATGTCGTTTGGATTGACTAATGCGCCAGTAGAGTTTATGGATTTGATGAATCGGGTGTGCAAGCCATATCTCGATAAATTTGTGATCGTATTTATTGACGGTATCCTGATTTATTCGCGGACGAAGGAAGATCACGAGCAACATCTCAGAGCCATTCTAGAGCTGCTAAAGAAGAAAAAGCTCTACGCTAAGTTTTCAAAGTGCGAATTTTGGGTTCGCGAAGTACAGTTTCTCGGTCATGTGGTAAACGAGAATGGCATTCATGTGGATCCCACAAAGATTGAAGCAATCAAGAACTGGGAGACTCCTAAGACACCGACTGAGATTCGACAGTTTTTGGGTTTAGTGGGCTATTACCGCAGGTTCATCGAGAATTTCTTCAAGATAGCTCAATCGTTGACCTCCCTCACTCAGAAGGACAAGAAGTATGAATGGGGAGACAAGCAAGAAGAAGCATTTCAGCTGCTCAAGAACAAGCTATGTGATGCACCGATACTATCCCTACCCAAAGGCACGGAAGACTTTGTGGTATATTGTGACGCTTCGCGTCAGGGATTGGGTTGCATGCTCATGCAACGCCAAAAGGTTATCGCTTATGCTTCACGCCAACTGACAGTTCATGAGAAGAACTATACCACTCACGATCTAGAGCTAGGTGCAGTGGTATTTGCTTTGAAGATTTGGTGACATTATCTGTATGGTACTCGATGTACTATCTTCATGGATCATAAGAGTCTGCAGCACATATTTGATCAAAAAGAGCTTAATATGCGACATCGACGATGGGTTGAATTGCTGAATGATTATGAGTACGAGATCAAGTATCATCCTGGAAAGGCGAATGTGGCAGCAGACTGATCGGAGTGTCGCGCTCCGGTCAAAGATAATATTTATATGCCCTAATTACCCTTAACAAATAGCTAGTGGTAGTGAGGGGTCGAACCACGAAGAGTATGTGGTTTGTGTATGGATTCGAATGAATTATAACAAATGTCACGATTTATGAAGCTTACTAGAATGTTTTTGTATTTTTGTTTAATTAAGAGATATGAGTTTAGACTAATTGAATTGATTAAATCGATGAACAACTAATGATTAACGATTACGAGAAAATGGTTACTAGAACAATAATAATAAAAAGGAATCACGCCCGGTTTCGGTAATTGTTAACCTAGGATTTCTACTAGTTTTAGGTTCAACTCAAATGCATTCGATTAACGGATTTAGTGTACCGTGACTTAGGTGCTACTAACTATCAACGCCCCGAAGAACGGACAAAAAGACACTTTGTAATCAACACAAGTAAATCCTAACAATGACAACGTACAATTACATATCACCGTTTCGCAAAGTCATAACTTTTAACATCGTTCGACAATTCACGAATTCGTAACAAATGTAATACTATTGTCAAAAGTTTCAAAAACCAAATACAAATTGTCACTAAGATGAAACAAGAACAAATTGAAACCCTAAAATTAACAACTACCTACACCGGGGTGAAACCGAGATGATTAGCCGCTCATGGTTGATGCAACTTGATCACCGGATGCTTGGAATGCGGATGGAGTCATCTTGAAGCTTGTAGGATGAAGGAATGATGGAGAATTAGGGTTTATGGAATGATGATGGTGAGAAGGATGATGGATTGGATGAATTAGGGTTTTGATGGTGAATTGGGGATGAATGATTGTGATTCGGTTGTAGAGATGATAGATGATGGAATGATAGGTGAATGGTGGATGATTATGGCTCCAAGATGAAGATTCAAACTCTCAAGTGAGTGTAACTTACGACTTGAATGCAAGAGCACCAATCAAAATCGAGCTTAACCCTCAAATTAACAAAATTCGCGTTTCAAGAATTGGTTACCCGTCGCCGACGGCCTTCAACCCGTCGCCGACGGGCTTTTGTTTTCACTTATTTGTCCGACGGCTTAAACTCCTGGATACGAGCAAATCTGGCCGACGGGGTTATTTAGAGGCCGTCGCCGACGGCTTGGGACCCGTCGGCGATGGGCTCTCCAGCCTAATTCTCCGATTTCTTCGTTTCGTGCTTCAGTTTGATCCAAAGCGCGTTCCAGTGCTCCGGTTTTCGACCCGGTGACTCGTAAAGCTCCCGAAAAGCTCCTTAAACTTCGTTAAACCTGCATAACACAAATCTTATTAAAAGTAGGCCATTCAAGATTGAAACTTATGTAAAAACACAAAGTTACGCAATAACGAACACCGGTTTTCAACCACGTATCACATCCCCACACTTGTCTTTTGCTTGCCCTCAAGCAAATCTGTTTTTCACTTTCACGTGGGTCGAACAACGAATACACATCCCATTCCCGAGACAAAGGTTAAGGTCTACTGTCATACAAAAGTTCACATTCTTTACAATTTCCACATATTTACCGGTAAAGTGACTAATCACATATAATAATGGTTATCCAAGATTAACCCGCCCGTAAAACTAACGATTCATGCATATCCCTCACAATGTTCTCTCCACTCGGCTTATAGTTTGGCTAATGTGTATAATGTATTAGCACTTCAATCTATTAATCACTCAAAAACCGATTAGAACACGTACCCGCATAGGCTTGCAACTCAATCATTCTCCACCATCGATCACAATTACTAAGCACAAGTCATAAGGTCTTTATACGGGTTGTAACGGGGCTAGGCTAAGGGTAGGAAATTGGATATTTTAAAGTGGCTAAGGTGATGAAAATTCGATTTTATTACAAACCACTAAACTAAACAAAACAAAAAATAAACATCAACTATGAGGCAACAACTTTTGCCTTTTATTCAACTACTACTAACACTTCTTTTTGTGTTTTTCTCAACGCTTTTTCAATCTTTTTCGCAACATTTTCTGTTTTTTTTTTTTTTGAATCACAACAACTATACAAACTTAAGCTCCTATAATTGAATTTTCATCACACGGGTTTAAAAAGAAAAGGTTTAAGGCTATGGGCTATAGGGTGGTCAAACGAAAGGTTTAGGCTCAAAATGGGCGACTAGGGAATTTGTTCGGGTAAGGATAGATAAATGGTTTTAAGAGAAAAGGTTTACCTAATGCCTTAATCATTCTCGTGCTTGTATTCGGTCTATAGTCTCAAACGTATCAAAAGTTGCAAGTTCTACAATACGCGACTAATGGTCCACTCAAACAAAGAAACATGTAAATGTAAATCTATGATATAAAAGTGGCTCAAACCTCACGTATAAGGGTATGATATGTGATATGCATAAATTGCTAGTTCCTTAGGCGAATTATTCCCAAATAACCACCCGCTAAATACCCGTTATGCTTATTAATTTGAACTTGACCATGACAAAAGACCAAATGGGTTGTGACATCCCTCGTTGACTTGGTTACTTGTGCTTTTAAGATCGCTTTTAAGACAAGAAATTTTGAATTTTTTTTTGAAATTTTCCCCCATCCCCACACTTGAGGCAAACATTGTCCTCAATGTATAGAATTTAAATGAATGGGTCAAAATCGAAAATTTTTACTACTCCCCCATCCCCACACTTGAGGTAAACATTGTCCTCAATGTGCAAGAACTAGAGTTTTAAAAAAACGCGCAAGGGATGTGACACATGTAACCTTCCCAAAATCTCACCCCGAAAAATAAAATACAATGTACAATCCACTTATTCCTAACTAAGAATCAAAGTAAAAGGAAACACATGCACCTGATTTTTGTCGCTTGATACTCATATATCCTTTGTCTCTTCATAAAAAACGGTTGTCCCGCGAACATGTTGTACCTACAAATTCTAATCCTTGTGTAGAAGCATGCTTCTCACAACCATCAAAATTTGTTAGTTACCTAGTTCTACCCTTTTTATGAAACATATTACTAAGCCATGTGTTATTTCACTTCGATATACGTGGACAATAATTTACAACAACAATAAACCTAACTCACTTTCGTAGGAATCACGGTTGCATTTAGCTTATGCAACAAGCCCTTTTAAACCCCCCAATAGCTTGGGAGGACGAGAGGTCTCGTGAGGGTTATATAGGGAACACACCCACAACGTTCATTTAACTAGGCGAAAATAAATAACATGAAATAAAAATAACAGAAACAAAATAATATACAACAACAACAACAAAAAACATACCATACCTCTACCGCTGATATCGCTCGTTTGGATCCACTGGCGGGTTGGGCTGGTATTGATAACCAGTGAGGGACTCGAACATCTCCCTATAGTTATCGAGGGGACTCTGCTCCCCTTGAGGCGGCGGTTGGTACGGAATCGGGATAAAGCTAGAACCAACTGCCTCGGGCCAATGAGGGGTGGGATCGGATGGACCTAGTGGATGAGGAAGATTGGGGTAATCAGTCCACCCCGAGTGTTCGGCGTAGGGGAGACCGGCTTGAAGGTCTCTTTGATGGCGCTCCTGATCGTGGAGTATCTTGGTGTTGTTAATCGCCATTTGGTGAGAGACAGCCAAAGCACTCCAACGGCGTTGTTCTAACTCCCTTTGTGCGGTTTGGCGCCTAACCTCATCTTCTTCCCATGCCCGTCTCCGGGCTTCCTCATCCTCTTGCCTCTTCGCCAACTGTTCCATGTGTGACCTCTGCATTGCTTGGAACAATTGTTGCTCTTCCATAAACTTATCCATTCTCTCCCGATGGGCTGCTTGAACTGCCCAAAACTCCTGCATTTGAGGTCCCTGTGCCTCCTCATAAGCTTCCCTCCTTCGGTTATACTCTCGACCTTCACCTATGCATGCAGAGACATTGTCATATATCTCTGGCTGTCCCCGATCAAAATTTTTGTAGGAGGGCACCCGTCTAGTGGTCACAAAGCCCGCCACATCTGCATTAATTTCTCTATGCGGCCTCATGTATCTTTTGCTATCCTTGAACTTTGCCCACTCCCAATCTTGTCTGTACAGTCTTACATCCCCCTCTGCGATGGAGCTTAATTGCTCCCACTTCCTCGGTAGTAAACCGGAAGAAGAACCGACTCCTGATGATGAAGCTTGCCCTGTAGTCTTTTGTCTTTTACCACCGGCCATCACTACTATCACAAACATGCAAAACGTCAATATAAACCCAAACCTTTACTAAACTCTCAAACTTTGAACATGATGTGTGATGTTGACATTTTAATTAACAAGTGAATGTAAAATCGCCTCTTTAAACTTCCAAAGTGGCTCACTTTATCATAAACTTATCAATTTCTTGTTAATCTTACAATTTCTTATAATTTCAACAAAAGTCAACATCACCTTCATGTTCAATCATGTTCATAACAAGTGTAATCACATCACTAAAGTTATAACATGCTCAAATTCCATCCAAAGCAACTAATCTTACTCAAAATCATGCTAGAACAACATACATTGTCTAAACAACCTACTCTTAAACTAACAAGTTTAAAATTTCGGAAGAAAAACAACAAAACATATGATAATCAAGCATAAATTTAAGGAGAATCCATACCTTTGATGTTGTTAGACAAGAAGAACTAAGAAAAGATGGAAAGCAAGCAACTTGATGCACACCCTTTCAAAAACCCTAAATTACACGCCCAGAAATCTTGCAAACTAGCAAGAATTGATGAAAACCGGGTTGGGGGTTTTGTTCCTCTCGAAAAAATACTCGAGATGGACTCAAAAATCAGTTGATTTGGTGGAGGATTGAAGGAGTTATAGAGGTTTTAAGGTTTTAGCGTTCTTGAGCTTTTGTGAAGAAGATGAAGTTGGTGAGTGAATTAGGAGAGAGAGAGAGAGCAGGGATTTAAGTGGATCGTATGATGTAAGGTGAATGTGGGTCGAGATATTTGATGTATATTGAGTTTGGTGATGTTTAGATGGTTAAAATTGGGGTTTGGTTCGACTTTAAAGCACCAATAACGAACTGATGTCGGAGTGAAATTGTGAGCCCGTCGCCGACGGGTAAGGGAAATCATGTCTTCATCCGACGGCTTAAGGGTCTGTCTACGGGTAGTTGTGTGCGGACGGGCTCATTTTGAAGCCGTCGGCGACGGCCGCCACCCCGTTACCGACGGGCTTTATTTTTTTTTTTTTTTTTTTTTGAAAAAATAGGAGGATTTTTATGAACTTTTAATAAAGGGACTATGTACAATAAAAATTCCTAAAAATTATTAAAAATCTTTTTGTGATTTTTTTTTATAAGTTAAATTTTAAAAACGCGGAAACCGTTAACGGCCCTACCACCCCCCGAAAAGTCGTGTATTGTCCCTAATACACACAAATAAGTCTTAAAACATACCTTTTTGTCTTCAAAACCTATTCGTGATATCCGACTTCACACAATCAAGAGGATTAGTACGAGACAAAAACGATTAAACACAAGAACACACAAACAATTAAATAGATGGTACATAACTTTACAAAATTTGTTACCGGTCCTTTTCATTCGACCTCGTAAACCGGGATGCTTACCACGAAGCTCACCGATTCCTTGCTTTCCTCTACCTTCTCGTTACCATCAAGAAACGGTTTTAGCCGATGACCATTTACTGTTTGTCGTATCCCATCCTTCGGGTCCTCGATGGTAACATCACCCAATTGTCCGACCCGGGTGATCACATAGGGTCCCATCCATTTGCTCCGGAGCTTTCCGGGAAAGAACTTGAGCTTCGAATTGTAAAGCCACACCTTTTGGCCAACCTCGAACTCTTTCTTTCTCAACTTGGCATCATGCGCTTTCTTCATTCCATCCTTGTAGTTGGACGCGCATTCATATTCCATTTCCCGTAGCTCCTCCAACTCGCATAGATTAAGTTTCCTTTCCTTACCTGCATCGTCATATTGAACATTAACCTCTTTGATAGCCCATAACGATTTATGCACAAGTTCAACCGGTAAATAACAATTTTTACCGTAAACCAACCGGTAAGGTGCAGTGCCAATAGGTGTCTTATGTGCCGTACGGTAGGCCCATAAAGCATCGTTCAATTTAATTGACCAATCCTTACGGTCCGCCCGCACGGTCTTTTGCAAAATCTCTTTGATTTGCCTATTTGACACCTCAACTTGCCCGCTTGTTTGCGGGTGATAGGGGGTAGCAATCCTATGGTCAACACCAAACCGTTTAAGAAGTTTCCCAAACCTAAAATTTTTAAAATGAGATCCTCCATCACTTATGATGACCCGAGGAATCCCAAACCTTGAGAAAATATTGGTTTGAACAAAATTACACACTACGGAATGGTCGTTCGTCTTGGTGGCTATTGCTTCGACCCACTTTGACACATAGTCAACGGCCACCAAAATATACAAATTGCCATAGGAATTGGGGAATGGGCCCATGAAATCAATTCCCTACACGTCAAAAATGTCGACTACAAGGATTGGTTGCATGGGCATCTCATCCCTTTTTGAAATACCCCCTAGTTTTTGGCACTCTACACAATTTCTGGAAAATTCATTTGCGTCTTTAAAGATAGTTGGCCAATAAAGACCACTGTTCAACACTTTATGACCCGTTTTGTGGCCACTAAAATGGCCACCACACGCAAACGAATGTAGATGCTGTAACACGCTTGGAATTTCTTCATCATCTTTGCATCTTCTTATCACTTGATCCGCACACTCCTTCCACAAATGCGGTTCTTCCAACCGATAGTACTTGATTTAGGACATGAAGTGTTGCCTTTTCCGTCTATCCCAATGTGCCGGTAAGTCACCTGTAACAAGATAATTCACAATGTTAGCATACCAAGGCAACTTATCCAATTTCATAATATACTCATCGGGAAACGACTCATTGATCTCTAACGATCTAGGATCCTCATCAACCATCAACCGAGACAAATGGTCCGCTACCACATTCTCGGTACCCTTTTTGTCCCTTATCTCCAAATCAAACTCTTGGAGCAACAACACCCATCGGATTAACCTCGGTTTTGCATCTTTCTTCTCCATGAGGTACCTAACTGCAGTGTGATCAGAATAAATAATCACTTTACTACCCCATATATATGCCCGAAATTTATCCAATGCATATACCACCGCAAGTAGCTCTTTTTCGGTAGTGGTGTAATTTAATTGTGCATCCGAAAGAGTCTTACTTGCGTAGTATATGGCAACGGGTTTCTTTTCAACCCGTTGTCCTAACACGGCCCCCACCGCATAATCACTCGCATCGCACATAATTTCAAAAGGAAAAGACCAATTTGGCGATTGCAAGATTGGGGCCTCAACTAACTTCTCTTTTAACTTGTTAAAAGCGTTTTGACAATTTTCATTAAAATCAAACGGTTGATCTTTTAACAACAAGTTACATAAAGGCTTGGTTATGTCACTAAAGCCCTTAATAAACCGCCGGTAAAAACCCGCATGACCTAGAAATGACCTAACACCTTTAACGGTCGTGGGATACGGTAAAGTAGATATGACTTGTACCTTTGCACGATCAACCTCTATCCCACGACTTGACACCACGTGTCCCAACACTATTCCCTCTTGAACCATAAAATGGCTTTTTTTCCCAACTTAAGACCAAACTAGTTTCGACACACCTTCTTAACACTTTATCTAGTTGGTCCAAACAAGCCTCAAAAGATGACCCAAAAATTGAAAAATCATCCATGAAGATTTCCAAAGACTTCCCCACCATATCTAAAAAGATACTCATCATACACCTTTGGAAGGTGGCGGGGGCGTTACATAATCCAAACGGCATTCGCCTAAATGCGAAAGTGCCGTAGGGACAAGTAAACGTGGTCTTTGCTTGGTCTTCCAGATGGATGGCGATTTGATTATAACCAGAATAGCCATCTAAGAAACAATAAAATTTTTGTCCCGACAATTTCTCAACTATTTGATCAATGAACGGTAAAGGGAAATGATCTTTTGAAGTTGCGGTATTCAACTTCCTATAATCAATACAAATTCGCCACCCGGTTACCGGCCGAGTGGCTACCTCTTCACCTGCGTCATTTTTGACGACTTGTATGCCCGCTTTCTTGGGAACCGTCTGTGTTGGGCTCACCCATTGGCTATCCGAGATCGGGTAAATGATACCCGCATCGAGCCATTTCAGCACCTCCTTCTTCACTACCTCCCGCATATTCGGATTTAATCTCCGTTGTGCATCTCGAACGGGAGTTACATTCTCTTCCGTGATGATTTTGTGCATCACCACCGAGGGACTAATACCCTTCAAATCAGCAAGGGTCCACCCAATCGCCGCCCGATTAGTGACCAAAACACCCATCAATTTATCCTCTTGCTCCACGGTTAAGTTTGATGCAATAATAACCGGGAGCGTGTTGCCTTCACCAACATAAGCATATTTGAGATGCTTAGGCAACACTTTCAATTCAACCTCCGGAGGCTCTACTAATGACGGCTTCAACTTAGTGTCGATGCTCTCCGGTAAACTCTCAACTTGGTGCGTCCATGTCGGTTTTCCCTCTCTAACCGCAAGCACCTCCAAACTCTTTACTTCCTCGTTGATGCTCTTATCCATCTCCACCTGTGACCTGTCAAACATATAACAATCCTCCATTGTGTTTTCCCCATCTACGACTGTGTCGCAAAGAGGTATACACGTGTCAACGACGTCCGCCATATAGCATTCATCATCAACTGGAGGGTTCATAAGTCCGGAAAAAACATGCAACCTCAACCTTCGGTTTCCAAATGTCATGTCAACCGTTCCCGTTTTGCAATCAATTTGAGAATTTGCGGTTGCTAAAAAAGGTCGACCCAAAATCACCGTAGGTTGCTTGGTTGGGTCCTTGGCCACGTAATCAAGTACTAGAAAGTCCACCGGATAGTAAAAATCCTCGATTTTCACTATCACATCCGAAACGACTCCACGGGGTAGTTTGGGTGTCAAATCGGCTAACACCACGGTGGTGTTTGACGATTGAAGTGGACCAAACTCGTATTGGTCATACAAACTACCCGGTAGAATGCTCACGCTAGCACCAAGATCTAGAAGTGCCCGGTTAATTTTAAAATCGCCTACTTGAATTGAAATGATAGGCGCACCCGGATCTTGGAGCTTAGGTGGAAGTGCACCCGAAAGAATCGAACTCACATTTTCGGTTAAATCTAACTTTTTTGGAAATTTGTGAGTGCGTTTTTGGGTACACAAATCTTTCAAGTACTTAGCATACGACGGTACTTGTTTGATTGCATCCAAAAGTGGTAAGTTTATTTTTACTTGTTTGAAAATCTCCAACAACTCTTCTTGTTGTGGACCTCTTTTTTTTTTACAACTTTTTTCACGGGTCCCTTCAATGCTTCGGGATAAGGGGCGGTATTAGCCTCCACACCGTTTTCCTTAGCCTTGGGGACGGGGATGGTCACAACGGGAGTATCATTGTTCTTTTTCAAGTCATTTTTATTTTGACCCGTTTGACCATTCTCATTCTCATCCTCACTAGCATCTTCCACCACCCCTTCAACAAACTGGGGTGATGGTGTTTTGACACCATTATCAACGACTCGACCACTACGTAAAGTAATTTTATTAATTGGTACCTCACGTGTGTTCCTTGAGTTTGACCCTTGATGCTTAGGGTTCACCGCGGTGTCACTTGGGAGTCTTCCCGTGCTTCCTCTCATTTGAGCCATTTCTTCCGTGAGTTGGCCCACTTGCTTTGCCAATGCCTCATGTGCTTTATCCCAAATCTCGTTTGTCTTCTTTATCTCCTTGATATCATGGTGAGATTCCTTTTGCATATACAACAAAGCATCCATTTTGGCACCCAAATCATCGCCACCGGTTTGATTGTTCGACCCGCTTCCATTACCGCCTTGATTGTTGTAATTCCTTTGGTACCCACTTTGGTAATTATTGTCCCTACCTTGGTACCCTTGGTTATAATTTCGTTGATAACCTCCTTGGTTACCACCTTGACGGTTTTGATATGATGCTCCGCTTTGACCTCCTTGGTTACCCGATTGAAAATTCGGGTTCATTTGATTTGAAGCATTACCATATCGGAAGTTAGGGTGATTTCTCAAACCCGGATGATAAGTGTTGGAGTTCATGTCATATTGCTTCCTATCTCCATACACTTGATTGACTTCCTCCGTGTAGTCACTCGGCCCCGTTGGACATTGTTCCTCTCTATGTCCAATATCACCACAACCTTCACATACCTCGAATTGAACCGCATTTACTTCCTTTTTCTTCATTCGAGCCATTTCCCGCTCTAAAGTTGAAATCCGATCTTTAGAGTCAAGATCGGGAAGTGACCGTGAAATGGGATGCTTCTTAGCTCGATCGGCCGATTCTTTCTCTTTTGAACGTTTACTCATCCGTTCCAAGAATTCCCAATCATCATCTTCATGGTTGCTTAGAAGGGTCCCATTGCTCGTAGATTCAAGTCGGTTCCATGTGTTATCATCTAAACCCCGTACAAAACATTTAACCAATTCCCACTTCTCGATTTGATGATGTGGGCATCTTCACATCATTTCTTTAAATCTTGTAAAGGCTTCATGCAACGGCTCGCCCGATAATTGGCGAAAAGACCTAATTTCATCACGAGCATCATCGGTCTTCGCCATAGAATAATATTCATCTAGAAAAGCTTGTTGCATTTCTCCCCATGTGCGGATGCTATTGGCCGGGAGTGTAAGGAACCATTGCTTTGCTTTGTCTTTCAATGAGAACTGGAACAAACGAAGTTTAACCTCATCTAATGCAAAGTTGTGCCCCCCAATAGTGCCGCAAATAGAAGAAAACTCTGTCAAGTGTGTGTACGGTTCGTCGTTAGATTTTCCATTAAAATGAGGAAGTATGTTGATGTAATGTGGTTTACAATCAAACATCCTCCTCTCACAAACAATTGGTGAGTCATTCTCGGTGACAACCGGCCTAAAACGATCATTCACTCCCCGTGGAGGTCGTTGACGACGATGTGGACCGTTAACTTCTTGATCGACCGGTCTTCTATTATCCCGTCTTTCACATCTTCGATCATCTCTTCTATCCTCTCTTCTATTATCCCTTGGGTTACCACCTCCCACGAAACGAGGAATCCGGTTAGGGTTTGCATTGTTGTTGTTGTTATAAAACCCATCATTCCGGTTTCGTTGGTCATTGTTTCGTGGTTGACGGTTATTCCCATAACCATCATTTCTTCCACCTCTGTAACCGTATTCGTCGTCCCCAACGTAATTGGCATTTTGGTAGCCAAGTTCCTCATCATCATACCTTCTAGCGTTGTAGACGCTGCCTCTATTCACGTAGCCCCAATCTTCAACATCATTAGCTCTATCATCATAGTATCCCCCGTCATCCGAATTTTCCGTATGAATGCTTACATGTTCCGGCGATTGATAACCGTGAACACTATACGGTTCATCATCGGGGATTGCATTCCTCCAGTCGTCGATGTTGAAGAATGGGTCTTCATTTGCGGGATTGCCGTGATCACGATTTCCCCGACGGTCGGAATTGACATTCCGGTCATCTAGGTTGATGGGTAAAGAGGTTTGTCTATGAAGGTTTTGTTGTTGAGGTGTTCTTTGATTGTTGTTGGGATTTTGGTTTTGGAAAGGTGGTGTAGGTGGTCCGGTATTGTTGTTATTACCACCCGGTCGCTCGGGAGGTATAGGTTGCATATTTGGAGCGGGATTGAAGTTGCTTCGGTATTGGAATTGGTTCGGGTTTTGGTTTTGGTTGAAGTTTTGGTTAGAGTTTTGGTTCGCCATTGAATCGGTTTCAATGGACGGTGTATGTTGTGGTGTTTGGTTGGTTTGATTAGAAGCAAGTGTTGCTTCTAACCGGCTTGCTAGGTTTCTTCTTGCTACTCTTTCAATTTCCGGTTCGTAGACTAAAGGTGAAGTCCTCCCGGAGTTCCGCGTATGCATGCACTACCTATAACCTGCACAAGTAACACACCCGCGTAACAAAGAAAAAGACAAAGTGCAAAAAGAAAGCTAAACAAATTAAACAGATAATCACACAAATTCAAACAATAATCCAAACACAAAGCGCACGCACTCCCCGGCAACGGCGCCAAAATTTGATCGGAGTGTCGCGCTCCGGTCAAAGATAATATTTATATGCCCTAATTACCCTTAACAAATAGCTAGTGGTAGTGAGGGGTCGAACCACGAAGAGTATGTGGTTTGTGTATGGATTCGAATGAATTATAACAAATGTCACGATTTATGAAGCTTACTAGAATGTTTTTGTATTTTTGTTTAATTAAGAGATATGAGTTTAGACTAATTGAATTGATTAAATTGATGAACAACTAATGATTAACGATTACGAGAAAATGGTTACTAGAACAATAATAATAAAAAGGAATCACGCCCGGTTTCGGTAATTGTTAACCTAGGATTTCTACAAGTTTTAGGTTCAACTCAAATGCATTCGATTAACGGATTTAGTGTACCGTGACTTAGGTGCTACTAACTATCAACGCCCCGAAGAACGGACAAAAAGACACTTTGTAATCAACATAAGTAAATCCTAACAACGACAACGTACAATTACATATCACCGTTTCGCAAAGTCATAACTTTTAACATCGTTCGACAATTCATGAATTCGTAACAAATGTAATACTATTGTCAAAAGTTTCAAAAACCAAATACAAATTGTCACTAAGATGAAACAAGAACAAATTGAAACCCTAAAATTAACAACTACCTACACCGGGGTGAAACCGAGATGATTAGCCGCTCATGGTTGATGCAACTTGATCACCGGATGCTTGGAATGCAGATGGAGTCATCTTGAAGCTTGTAGGATGAAGGAATGATGGAGAATTAGGGTTTATGGAATGATGATGGTGAGAAGGATGATGGATTGGATGAATTAGGGTTTTGATGGTGAATTGGGGATGAATGATTGTGATTCGGTTGTAGAGATGATAGATGATGGAATGGTAGGTGAATGGTGGATGATTATGGCTCCAAGATGAAGATTCAAACTCTCAAGTGAGTGTAACTTACGACTTGAATGCAAGAGCACCAATCAAAATCGAGCTTAACCCTCAAATTAACAAAATTCGCGTTTCAAGAATTGGTTACCCGTCGCCGACGGCCTTCAACCCGTCGCTGACGGGCTTTTGTTTTCACTTATTTGTCCGACGGCTTAAACTCCTGGATACGAGCAAATCTGGCCGACGGGGTTATTTAGAGGCCGTCGCCGACGGCTTGGGACCCGTCGGCGACGGGCTCTCCAGCCTAATTCTCTGATTTCTTCGTTTCGTGCTTCCGTTTGATCCAAAGCGCGTTCCAGTGCTCCGATTTTCGACCCGGTGACTCGTAAAGCTCCCGAATAGCTCCTTAAACTTCGTTAAACCTGCATAACACAAATCTTATTAAAAGTAGGCCATTCAAGATTGAAACTTATGTAAAAACACAAAGTTACGCAATAACGAACACCGGTTTTCAACCACGTATCACAGACGCCTTAAGCCGAAAGGAAAGGATTAACCCCATAAGGGTTCGAGCTTTAGAAATGACTATTCAGACGGATCTCACTTCACGTATACATGCCGCACAACAAGAAGCTCTTAAGAAGGAGAATCTTAAGGCTGAATACCTCCGAGGAATGGAGAAGAAGTTGGTGCCTAATGAGGAAGGAACTTATATTTCATGGGACGCGTTTGGGTTCCGCTCTATGGCGGTATACGAGATGTTATTTTTTATGTAGCTCATAAGTCAAGGTACACGATCCATCCAGGATCGGACAAGATGTACCAAGATTTGAAGGATTATTATTGGTGGCCAAGACTCAAAAGTGACGTAGCCATTTATGTTGGGAAGTGCCTAACCTGTGCTAAGGTTAAGGCCGAGTATCAGAAACCTTCAGGACTTTTGCAACAGCCTGAAATACCCATGTGGAAGTGGGAACATATTTCGATGGACTTCATAACAAAGTTACCCAGGACTCCTAGAGGACATGATATGATATGGGTAATAATGGACCGATTGACAAAGTCCGCACACTTCCTGCCGATTCGAGAGAAGGATAGCACTGGGAAGCTAGCTGAGCTTCACCTTAAAGAGATAGTAGCACGTCATGGAGTGCCTATCTCGATAATATCTGATAGAGATGGACAGTTTGTGTCATGGATTTGGCAATCCTTTCAAGAAGCCTTTGGATCTCAGTTGAATCTGAGTACGGCCTTTCACCCACAGACAGACGGTCAGAGCGAGCGAACTATTCAAACGCTGGAAGACATGCTGCGTGCATGTGTAATGGATTTAGGTGGCAGTTGGGATACTCATCTACCTCTAGTTGAGTTTTCCTACAATAACAGCTACCATACAAGTATTCAAGCCGCACCGTTCGAAGCTCTCTATAGCCGTAAGTGCCGCTCACCGTTGTGTTGGGCAGATGTTGGAGACAGATAGATGGTTGGCCCCGAACTGGTTCAAGAAACAACTGACAAGATCATGCAGATCCGAGAGTGCGTCAAGAAGCTTCGTGACCGACAAAAGAGCTACACAATTCAATGACGAAAACCTTTGGAATTCGAAGTAAGAGACATGGTTTTGTTGAAAGCCTCACCATGGAAAGGTGTAGCACGATTTGGGAAATGTGGCAAGTTAAATCCATGTTACATTGGGCCATTCGGGATATTGGAAAGGGTTGGTACCGTAGCGTACAAGTTAGAATTACCAGAGGAACTAAACGGTGTTCATGATACATTCCATGTATCGAACCTGAAGAAAAGCCCAACTCAAGAGACAGTTATCATCCATGCAGATGAAATTCATATCGACGACACTCTCCACTTCACTGAAGAACCCGTGGAGGTTACAGACTGGAAAGTCAACAAGACTCGGAGGAGTAGTGTTAAGCTTGTCAAGGTTCGTTGGAACGCACGTCACGGCCTAGAGTTTACTTGGGGGCGTGAAGATTGAATGAAATCAAAGTATCCACACTTGTTCCCTAACTCCCCTGCAACCGATAGCACAGCCTAAAATTTCTGGACGAAATTTTCTTAATGGGGGGGGGGGGAGAATGTGACAACTATCAAATTTCCATGTATCCGTACAATAATTAAACAGTAATTTATAGCTTAATGACTGTGCTTGATCTAAATTATTGACATGAATGCTTCCTGATTATTTTCATATACATACAAGTGCATCCCATATTGCATGATATCATATCATTATTGCATGCAACACTTTATGATTCAAATGATGCACGAAACAAAGTTAGCACAGTTATCAGACAAACTAGAAGTACTGACGGGAGCTTAGTACTCAGACAGACATGATGTTAAGACACAGAATGAGCCAGAAACCAAGAGTTACACTAATATAATGTGTAGGAAAGTAAGGATCATAAAACTGCCTTCCTAGAGATAGTTTAAGTGCCGGAAAGTGCCTAAAACTCACACAGACTGCAGAATTCAGCAATTTTCAGCAAAATTCAGCATTCTAACACTAAAATAATAAGTATAATTATGGTTTAATGGTCCAGAATACCTTCCTAGGTGTCGGGAATCAAAACTGTCACAAAAGGGAATATAAAGCACACTAAATTGCGTAATTTAGCACCTTAACGAACTGGTAACCAACCGAATAACCGGACACTACCCGAAACACCAAATTTTCACTAGAAGCATTGTTTTATCATTTCCGAGCTAGTTATGGTCACCGAACATCATAACACATCTTATAATTGCATAACACCTAAAACACTAATTCTAACACTTAGATTCTAACTAAATGAGCTAACTAACTAGTTGAAACCCAACCCTATACCCCCCCCCCCCTTGGAGACGGATATCATGGGTGGAGCCACCCATGATTTTCTAGCAATTGTTTATGTTGATTGTTGGAGACTTTAGGAATATAATAACCAATGGTTATGCACATGTTGGAGTGTTGTTATAATAAACCACAAGTTCTACACTTAACTCATTTTCACAAACACTCCAACACCTTCATCTCTCTCCCTCTCCTGCCTTGGTCTCGGCCGAGAACAACCACACCACCACCACCACCACCACTTTCAAGTCTTGATCAACCATTCCAAAGTGTTACAAAGGTGCTAGGAGCTAAACTAAGGAGCTTGGAGCCATTGGAAGTTGAAGGACCTTTCTCAAGAGCTATTAACCATCAAGTTTATCATCTTCATCATCTTTGACCTCTTCCCTAGCCTTGTGCTAGTAGTAAGACTCTCATAACCTCATTTTACTTCTCATTATGTTGGTTAAAAGATCATGTAAGAAACTAAACATGAAGATCATTCAAGAACAAGAAGATAATCTTTAACATAAAGCTCAAAATCATAATAATCTAGGTTGTTTAAGTGTATGTATGGATCTTGATTGTTGATTACTTGTGTTTATGATGTTAAACATCATAAGAAACTTGCTAGATTGTGATTAAACACATGATCTAGCAAGTGAGAGGATGAAACTTGTGTAAATCAAGATGATCATCCCTTTATGTAAACATGAACTTGAAAGATGGAGTTGTTTTTATGTATGATGATGATTGAAACATGATATAAGTCTTGTAGAAAAATGATTTCAAAAATGGTTTTCTCAAGAAACAAAGTTTATTTACAAGATTTACATAACCATGATTTCTAAAGAAACTAATCACATTTTTAGTGATAAATCAAAGCTAGAAACATATTGTTAACAAGAAAAATTCAAGAAGAAATATTTTTGAAAATCATTTTATAAGTTGTGAAAGACTAAATTCTTCAAGAATGAGATTTATAAACAAATAACCATGTTTTAGAGGGTAACTAAGTCTACTAATTAACATGGTAAGTTACTACAAGTTTTTACAAAAATTTCAAGTTCATGATGTAGTGTAAATTGCAAGATTTTGGCACATGGTAAGTGTTGATTGAATTATTGTTGATTTGTAATGATTTTAAAAGAAAATGATAGGCTTTGAAATCATGAAAACCTCCATTTTTAAAGGGAAACTATGGCAAAAATTTTGTAGAATTTAAACACTTAGAAAAATATTTTTAAACAAGTGTTTACAAGTAAATTTTAATCAAGATTTTCATATAAACATTTGCCATAATTTTTGTTACAAAAATTATAAATGTTGGAGGTTGATTTTGATAAATAAAAGTGGCTAAGTATATATTTAGGAAAATATATTTAGAAGTCATAATTTGTGTGCTACTTTTATGTTTTGTGTATTAGTTATATTATTTTAGGCCTTGAAAATAATATAACTTACCAAAATACCAAGAACTATAACACAAAATATTACCAAAATTCCAAGGAAATGAATATATAAATTATACCCAAAAATTGGACAAACCGAACAAGGAATATGAATTACATATATATATATATATTCCGGAATTAAATTCATATATATATTTTGGACAAATAAGTTAAATGGAATTTTGGAAACCAAAGAAACGAAAATTATAATTTTTACAAGTGTTACAAAAATATATCATATTTTTTGTCAAGAAGAAAATATATTATTTTTAAGTAAAGAAAAATATATATGTTTTCTTGAACCATTAAGAAGATATATAGAAAATATATATTTTTGTTAAACAATTTTAGAATATATTATTTTTGGGTGAAAATGGATTTATAAATATTTTCTAAGTTAATCTTGAAAATATATTATTTTTGAGGTTTATATGAAAATATAATTATTCTTGCCAAAGAAGAATTATAGATAATTTTCTATAAAGGATTTCTTAAAATATATATATTTTAAGAATATAAATTGGTGATTTTTATTGATTAAGAATATTATTCCGGAAAATTTAAATACAAAAATTAAGTATAAGAATACTTAATAAATAAGATAAAAATATGTATTCTCGTACGTATAAATACACACCGGAATACGCCACCAATACTTGGTAAAATACACAAGTCTAAAAATACAAGTATAAGTATACCCATCCTTGGGGAAATATTCATGAAGGATTACAAAACAAGTTAAAATATATTATTTTAACGAATATTTCAAAAATTAATAAATATAATTTAAGTTAAGTTAAGATATTAATTATTTTAACAAATAATTATATACTTGGGAATAATATTTATTACATCCAAGACATAACTCAAAGATTCTAAGTCATAACAATTAAGACTAAAAGTCATGGCACGACCCATCCGTCTAATAGAACGTAGCACGTGTGTAGGTAGTCGTGCGACCGAGGAAAAGCTTTGAGTTACACCAAGTTTGCAGGAAGCAAGATTGTGAGTTCATGTCCCCCTTTTCTTTTAACTGTTTTCGGTTATATAACTTCGGGGGTGAAATACATGTTACAATTGTTTACAAACGTTACAAATGGTATGGTTAGCTAAGTAATGAATTGTTAGATCATGTGAGTGGTGGGTACAACGCTTAAGACTATTAATCCTCATAGTAGGACCGAGGGACATGAGTGATAGATCTATTTGGGTGTTGCGAGCCCTGCCCCTGGGCCGGAAGTGGCCGAAGGTGGTTACTATGTCTTCCAGCCGGAAGCCCGGTACAAAATCTGCTAGGTTTGAGCCTTCCTGCACCATTGCACACATATTAATGACCTTGCAAATCATTAATTGATCTGTTTATAGACGCTTTCATACCGGGTTTACAAATACATACTTTCAGTTATTAGAAGTTTATTACGAGCTCACATACAAAACACATGAACTCGCTCAACTTTTGTTGATGTTTTTCAAACTACATGTATTTCAGGAAATTGATGGATCTAGCGAAGGTTGAAAGTTTACAAGATGTGTCTACAATAAACGATGTCATCCGCTCTTTTGTGGGGTTTGACTTGGATGTTTTATCTTAGATAAGACACACAAGTCAAAACCTTGTTTTATCAATGTATTTTATCAAGGCTTTATATAACTTTAAACATCTGACGGGTTTGTATTGTAAACTTGAAGTCCGTGTTTGGTCTTAAACAATATGGGTTATTATATTTTGAATCTTATTTATGGATGAACATCGTGGTTTTAATCATTTAGTTGTTTGGTATAATTGAATGCAATGATATTAAGCAAGTCACACGTAACACGCTTCTGCAAAAGTCAGGGTGTGACAATTTGGGTTGAGCTTTAACATAAAATTTTATAATTGGGCTTGATGTTAGGTTATGAGAATACAAGTTTTATTTAAAGAGATTAGTGGGCTAACTGTTTACATAATTGGGTTGGGTTTAAATCTGTGTTCACAATTTTTCTTTTTATATAAATTCCTAACATTTTTTTAAGGGGTGCGGTCGGAATTTTCCATGGGGTGCGGTCGGGATTTTTTTTTCAAGGGGTGAAACCGCCCACCCATAAACTAAGGTGGGTCCGCCCTCTGCTAAAAGGGATTTAGTTAATGATGTGTCCAAATCTTAGTGGTTAACAAGAGTTCATATGGTTCTTAAAACTGGGGTTGTTTTCTTTTGAACCGAATCCTCTATATATATATATATAAAGGAGAATGATTCGTTAGAAACTACCCTTTATTGCGAGAACCGCAAGAACCAATGCGAACACAACCAAAAATACCTAAAAATAGCTAAAAAAACACACAAAATTTGTTTTTTTAATATTTTTTACATAAAATTCGCTGTATTTTGTTATTAGGAAAAAAAATTTGGCTACTAAAAGTAGCGATTTTTAAGTAAAGAATATTAAAAAAAAAACTTTTTGTGTGTTTTTTAGATTTTTTTTATGTTCTTTTGGGGGTTTAGTTTTTAGCATTTAGCTTGGGTGGGTGTGGGGGTGGGGAGGGGGGTTTAGGTTTTTTTTTTTTTTTTTTTTTTTGGGGGGGGGGGGGGAGCGGTCGGGGGGTTTAGGTTTTTGGGGTAGGGGGGTTAGGTTTTTTTAGGTTATTTTGTTTTGTTCACATGTTGAAGAATGTTTCTTTATTTTTAGAGTAATTTCTGTTGGATCTGAGTTTGGTTTTGATTGTATTTTTCGTTTGAATTAGAATGAAGATGGATGAGTTGTGTAGCGGAATTAAGATGGAAACAAACTTTGCATACAATCAAACGAGAGTATTGCTTTGATCAAACATTTTTCACAAAGAACCGAAAGATTGAATTTATTTCAATTACGATTACAATGCAATGTTGAATACAAACTCCCCCTCAGCCAGAGCTCAGTGTTTGTTCGTGCAGAGAAGACGATTTTGCA
Organism: Helianthus tuberosus; assembly: GCA_030545235.1. Taxonomy (NCBI): domain Eukaryota; kingdom Viridiplantae; phylum Streptophyta; class Magnoliopsida; order Asterales; family Asteraceae; genus Helianthus; species Helianthus tuberosus. The sequence continues at coordinate 268,811 of JARYGA010008826.1, read as the reverse complement.
AAGAGCTAATAGAACAGTACAGAGCAGTGTCCTATTTATAGGCACTAGCAAACCACTGAGCATCAAAGCTGACGTCACCATGAAAGTGACATCTAACCTCCTAACAAACTCTAACCTCTGATCTATACAAACCTCTGCTATGCTAAACTACTGATATTACATTACATAAAGACATAATAAACTACTGCTGCATCCTTCCACTGATGTGAACCCAGCAGTACTTGTCCGGATCAGCAGAGCTTGACTCAAGGCAGTAGATTGAACAGCAGAGCTTTAGTCTTTCATCAGGCCTTTACTAAATCAGCAGTTTGTAGGTCAGCAGTTTGTACTTCAGCAGTTTGCATGATCAGTAGATAGGAGGTCAGCAGATGTTGAAACCACTTTCAAGGGGAGAGACTTGTATGTAACATCTGCTTATTCTGGATCCACTGCTCTGACCCAGTTTTGGCTTTAATTATCTGTTCCTTTGATAGGGTTCAATCCCAACAATCTCCCCCTGGAACAGATAATGCCAAAACCCTTCATTATTTTGGAACTTTATTGCCTCATCAACAGTTCCCTTATCTGACCTTTAAGTTGTAGCTCAAAGTCTAGGGCATCTGTGTCATCTTCATCCCTACCAAGTGGAAGATCAAGGAGATCCTGCATATCTTCAAGACTCAGGCCAAGAGCTTGTTCCCTTGTTATTTTCTTCACTTCTCTACCAGACCTGAACATAGTCAATACATGGGTCTGTTTGTCAGTTTCCCACTTTAGTACTTTTGAGCCTGGTGGGTTTCTTGGGAGATTTTTATTTGATGAGGTATTTGGTGATGCGGGCCTATTCATGACTGGCTGAGCAGTACTTGCAGATTGTTCCAATTCAGGATCTTCTTTCATCATTAATCTAATGCCCTCTTTTACAAGGTCATTTCCAGCATTTAGATCTTGAACTGTTTCAGCACCTAACTGGTTTTGACTCCTTCTTTTGTAGATGGCAGCACCAGCTGGAGCAGTGGTTCGTTTGACTTGCAGCTTTGGTGGTCTTTTTGAGACCTCTGCTTTGGAGTAGTCAGGCCTTTTTGGAACTGTTGGATCTTTCCTTCTAAGTTCCTCCAACTTTTTGTAGGTAGCCCTGACCCTATCTTCTCCCCACTTTGTCACAGAATTCTTTGACCCATATTCAGCTGCTATCAGCTCCTCTTTCATTCTCTTCAACTCTAAGGCCTTGTCAGCTTCAAACTGTTTGAATTTTTCAGGAGTCTGCTTGACCTTATTTTTGACCATTTCTTGAATCCTGGCTGCCTCTTTTTCAAGCTCAGGAATGGTCCAGTTTTTGTACATGTGTTTCTCCCCCTTGTATTTCTTGTAGGTCGTGATGTTATCAATGTAGTCTTTTCTCAAGGACTCATCTGCCCTTTCTGAGATTTACTGACATACATTTTTGGCAAATTGCTCCATAGATCTGACCTGTGTGAGTAGAAACTGATAGTTTTGCTGAAATTCTCTATCAGATTTCCCTTGTTTATTTTTTATTGAGATATCCTCTGCTTGCTTGGCCTTGATTTTCAAATATTCTTCAATATTGTTTGGCCTGGGATATCCTTCAACTGATGGCAAACTCCTTTTAGCTGGGTCATCCTCATAGTAGAAGGATTTGATTTCTTCCCTAACTGCTATAAGTTCCAGAGGGAATGAGACACCAGCAGGAGGTAATGGCTTTAGAATTTGAGCTGAAGAGAAAGGCATGGGTTTTGGAATTGTGACAAGTGACAAAGATTTTGAAGATGTTGGTGGTGGAGATGTGTCATCATCTTTTAGGGTTAGCCTTCTCCTTTTTGTTTGAGGAGGGACTGATGATGCTTTGGGTGGAACAGTGGTGGTAGTTTGAGTGGCAGTGGTTTGTGGTTGACTAACAACTGTTGAAACAACTGGTGCTTCAACCACTGTTGTCATTACAGCAGATGTTGTAACATCTGCTGTCTTCTGCTTTTTGGCAGGAGGCGATGATGGTGATTTTGTTTTTGGTGGTGATTGTGATGATAAGACAGTGGTTGTGGTGTGTGTTTAAGTGATAACAGATGTTGAAACCTCTGAAGTACCAGCAGTAGTTGATACAACTGGAGTTACAACAGCTGTTTGGATGGAGGTTTGATGTTGGAGGCTTTTGGATGGTGGCTTTGGAGTATGCTTTGGAATTCTGGATGGTATGGACTTGGGTTCCCTCACTTTTGTAGTGGGATTTCTTTTTGGCACAAGATTTTGAACATCCTTTAGCCCAAAACAACCCTGCGCATTCAGCTCCATGTAAGCTCTTTTCTCCTCATTCCACCTTGACCTATCCTTTGCCTCTCTGTCCCTTTTTACACTTGCTATAGCTTCATCAAGTGCATTTTGGGTAACATCAACCTTTTTTCTACCATCTGGAAAAGGTATCTGCTTGGTCATATTCTCCATGTCTGGTTCTATGTAGAGACCATCATCTACTCCCTTTTTCTTCCATTCTTTAAGTTTCTCCCCCCTTTTTGGCATTATCTGGGGGTAATTGATCAATGAAGAGAACAGTTGGAGGAGCAGTGCCAGTGGTTTTCAATAAATGGGCCTTGAGAGCCTTGATGTCAGCTTGTGTGTTCTTGAACCTAGACTCCATGATGTTTCTCAGCTTTTGTACATGTATTTCATGTTGCTGATCAGCCATTTGTTTTTGTTGTTGGAGAAGAGGTTGAAATAGATTCCAGAGCTCATTTGTAGCAGATGCTTGTGGTGGAGCAGATGCTTGAGGTGGAGCAGCAGTGGATTGCATCTTTTGTACTGTCAACAACTGTTGTAGCATGTCTTTGATATCTGCAACATTTGTTCCAGTTTGTCAACGCGTTCCGTCAAATCCAGATATTTTAAACCATCACCCAATTTAATGGGATCATCTGATTTCCCACAAGCAGTGGTTTTCTCAGTGGTTGAAGTAGGGAGTGTACTCCAAACATTAACCACTGATGCCCCTTTTTCTTGGTACTGGGGTCTTCTTCCTTCAACACTTGACAATCTTTTGATGTTGCCAGTGGTAAAAAAGAATCCACTGGTAGATGTTAGAGGTGCTATGGAAGGAATTGCATCCAAGGAAGTCTTATTAATGTAACCACTGTCCAAATGTAAACCAGTGGGTTCAACAGTTGTAGTGGTTGCTTCACTTGGATTACCACCAAGAGTTACTTATAACTCAAGGGGTGTAACCTCCTCAGGTTGTGTTAGTGGGTTAGCAAAGATTGATACATCAGACTCAGTCATTTGTTGAGGCATGTTCTCATTTATGGGTGATTGAGAAGGACTGGTTTGTGCATGGTTCAAATCAATTGCTTCCAACAAAAGTCTTGTTGGTGGAGGAATTGTGAATGTGAGGTTTGGGGTTAGAAGAGAATTTGCCCCGGGCATTGGGCTGTGGATGATGGAAACGAGTGATTCCAGAGCATCATATTGTGGTGTCCCAATGTGTACAACTTGTTCTTTTTGAGAAGAAGCAGGATGAGTTTTGGTTATGGGTTGAGATATTTGTACCAACTGCTGTGAGGAAGAAGCAGCAGTGGTTTCTTGTGACTTTTGTTTTGTCACAGGCAGTTTCTCTGGTATCTCATCCTCCAGAGTTGCCTTTTTGATAGGTTTGGGGGGTTTTTGAGTTTTCTTTTTCTGTGGCTTTTTGGTGATTTTAGGTGTGGGTTTCAAAGCAGTTGTGTTGCTACTTTGATCACCTTGAGTAGTGGGCTCAGCAGCAGATACCTGAGGAGCAGTGGTAGCTGCTAAATTCTGCTCAGGCACCTCTGCTTGTGTTTTGCAAGGTGTTGACATTCTTGTAAAAGTTTCAGCAGTTAAGCTGTGCATTTGTAAAGAGTCACCTTGGTTTATTACAGCAATATCATCCTTACTGAATTTCTTTTCAAAATAATAGCTTAAAAACCTGGGAAACAGTAAGAATGATTTTGTTTCAACATTTTTAACCAGATCATTAAAGATTTCCCGAGAATAATTAAAATTTTCTTCTTGAAGAATAGCATATCCCAGATTTTGAATCTTTAATGGTATTTCATTAAAAGCAGTGGTTTTGTTTGAAACACACATTAAGAGGGTGTGAAATAAAAATCTTGTTGCAGAAGGGAAGTAACCTTTTTGTAAGGTGTCCTTTTTTACTTCTGCATTATACCCTCTTTCCAGAAAATCATTTTTTAACTCGTTTTTGGGAAAAGAAATTGTACCTTCCTGATCATCGAGTTGAAAGACCTCGGAAATTGATTGTGGTGTAATCTTGACGGCTTTACCCTTTAGAGAAGAGTTGATGGCTATTACAGTGTCTCCTTGTTTTTCAAGGGTTGCATTCTTCCAAAACTCGCTTTGGGTTGTCAAGTAAATTGGTGCATCTGCTGTTAACAAAGTTTTGTACTTTGATGCAGATATGGTAGCAAGGATGGAATCGAAAGCGTCTGTAGTGCCGGGTTTTGTGAGGAGACCCAGAAGATTGTGAGATGGTTTGTGTGGAATTTCAGTGGGTTTTGCCTTTTGAGAGGCTTGTTTGGATGTTGATTTGGAAGTGGGTTTTGCAGATGACTTCGATTTTGTCATTTTGGAGATGATAATCGAAGAAAGTTATGAAGGAATTTGAAGAAAAACTGTTTTGAGAAGAGAATTTTTGAGAATTCAATTCGACAGTAAAACCCTGTTTTAGTGTGAAGTGGGGGTTTTATGGAGAAAAAGTGAATGCTGACGTGGCAGCGGTTACAAAAGGTCTGACCACTATGTACTGCCCACATGCTAACCCCTGGTGAAATAAAGGACAATACTTTTATGAAAGATACTGATGAAGGCAGTGGTTTCAACGGTAACAAATGGAAGCAGTGGATAATTTTCACTATCAGTGGATAGCATATCAGTGGATAAGACACTGCTTTTGAACAACAGAGTTTATCAAGGAAAAAGGACAGGGGATGGCTTTCAGCAGTGGACAGACTTTGAAGTAGAGCAGACTTTTGAACAAGCAGTGGTTATGGCAGACTTTTAAGGATTTTAATGAAAACTTCATTTTTAGCTATTTTTAAGGATGGATTTTTGATTTTCTGAAAACATTTTAATGCTTTTATTCATAGAAAAACAAGATGTTGCTTGTTATTCCATGTTTAGCATGCCAATCCTAGAGACCAAACTTTCAAAGGTGGCTGTATCTAATGCTTTTGTGAGCACATCCGCCAGCTGGTCTTTAGTTGGAACATGATGCAGAGAAATCAAACCTTTTTCATAGCAATCCCTCACAAAGTGATGTCTGATGTCGATGTGTTTGGTGGTTGAATGGGAGACTGGATTTTTGATGATATTTTCTGCTGCCTGGCTATCCAACATGAGTGGTGTCTTTAAGGCAGTGATACCAAAATCCAGCAACTGATTTTGAAGCCACAGGAGTTGGGCTGTACAGCTTGCAGCAGCAATGTATTCAGCTTCAGCAGTGGATGTTGAAACAGCTGCTTGCTTTTTGCTTTGCCAAGAGACTAAGCAATCACCTAGAAACTGGCACCCTCCTGAAGTGGACTTCCTTGTGGTGTGACATCCAGCAAAGTCACTGTCTGAGAAACCTGAAAGCTTGATATTCCCATTAGCTGGATACCAGATACCAAGTGTGGGAGCACAATTTATGTATCTGAAGATCCTTTTTACAGCAATGAGGTTTGATTTTCTGGGAGCTGATTGACTTCTTGCACAGACACGTGTTGCAAACATGATGTCTGGTCTAGATGCAGTTAGGTACAGTAAAGACCCAATCATGCTTCTATAAAGTGTTTGGTCAATCAGCTCATCCTTCTCATCAGACATGACAAGCTTATTTGTTGCCATGGGTGTGCTGCATGGTTTACAATCATTCATATCAAATTTATTCAAAAGTTCTTTAGCATATTTGCTTTGATGAATGAAAGTTCCATTTTGCATTTGCTGAACTTGGAGACCAAGAAAGCATTGCAGCTCACCCATTACACTCATTTCAAACTCAGCTGTCATGAGTTCCCTAAACTCTTCACACATTTTGTTACATGTGCTTCCAAAAATAATGTCATCCACATAAATTTGGACAATCATTAAATCCTTCCCTCTCCATTTTAGAAACAGTATTTTATCAATGGTACCTCTTTTGAAGCCATTTGAGAGTAGAAAGGTGGAAAGAGTTTCATACCAGGCCCTAGGTGCTTGTTTCAAGCCATACAAGGCTTTGTTTAGCCTGTAGACATGATCTGGATAAAATGGATCCTCAAAACCTGGAGGTTGACACACATACACCTCTTCTTGAATTGTACCATAGAGGAAAGCACTTTTGATATCCATTTGGAACACCTTCATGCTGTGGTTAACAGCAAAGGTCAGGAACAGTCTTATAGCTTCCAATCTTGCTACTGGGGCAAATGTTTCATCATAATCAATCCCCTCTTCCTGTCTGTAACCTTGAACCACAAGCATGGCTTTATTTTTTACAACAATGACCCTTCCATCAGTTTTGTTTTTAAAGACCCACTTTGTGCCGATGGGGCTGACATCTCTTGGCAGTGGTACAAGCTCCCATACTTGTTGTCTTTTAAACTGTTGGAGCTCCTCTTGCATGGCTTCTACCCAGCTGTTATCTTTCAATGCCTCTTGGTACTTGACTGGCTGATGGAGTGATAGAAAACCAGCAAAAAGACAAATGTTTTGGGTTTGGCTTCTTGTGAGCACCCCTTCATTGATGTTGCCAATGATTTGGTCAGGTGGATGAGATCTCAAGTAGATTAAATCTCCTTGGTATGGAATGATGGCATTTGTTGGTGAAGGCTGCAAATGTGTATCATCTGAGCTAACCACTCCTGGTGACTTTGATGATCCAGCAGTGGCTTCAAAAGGTGGTGGAATAGGATGTAATGATGTGGACACATGCGGACTTTTATCCACTGTTTGGGGACTTTTTTCAGCAGTGTTTGTTGATGTGGAAGCAGTGGTTGATGGGCTACTTTGGTCAACAACTGTTGAGGTAGCAGTGGTTGAGCTTTGACAGCTGTTTTGAACATCTGCTGCTCTACCCATTGAGACAGAATTTTGTTGAGGAATGATGATCTCATACCCATAGTCTAATGATGAATCCTCTGATGGACCTGCACTATTAGTCTTGACAGCAGTATTTTCAAAAGTGAATTTATCAAGATCAAACAGATCTACAGGATTTGCTGGGATTTTCATTGATGAAAGTTCATTGAACTTTACATTCAAGGTCTCCTCCACTGCCTTGGTCCGTGTATTAAACACTTTGTAGGCCTTGGCAGTGGTTGAGTATCCCAGATGATAACCACAGTCAATTTTGGCTGCAAATTTTGAAATGGAATCTTTTAAGTTCAAAATAAAGCAAGGGCAGCCAAATACCTTGAAATATGAGATCAGTGGTTTGATTTTATACAGAATTTCATAAGCAGTCTTTTTGTGCCTGGGGTTTATTAAAACTCTGTTTTGGACATAGCAAGCAGTGTTTACTGCCTCTGCCCAAAAAGTTAATGGCAAACCTGAATCAGCAAGCATGGTTCTGGCAGCCTCAATCAAAGTTCTGTTCTTTCTTTCAACTACCCCATTTTGCTCTGGTGTTCTAGGGATGCTGTACTGCCTTACAATCCCTTTCTTCACACAGAAGGCATCCAACTCCTTATTTTTGAATTCTGTGCCATTGTCACTCCTGAAGACTTTTACTGGAAGGTCAAATTGCTTTTCAACCTATGTCACAAAGTCTTGCAAAATGCCTGCAGTCTCATCTTTTGAGTGTAAAAAGAAAGTCCATGTAAACCTAGAAAAGTCATCAATAATAACTAAACAGTATCTCTTCTTTTTGAGACTCATGACTTGAACTGGGCCAAACAAATCCATGTGCAGCATTTGCAAACACTGGGTTGTTTTGGACTCTTCAATGGACTTAAAAGAGCTTTTATGTTGTTTTCCTTTTAAACAGGAAACACAATGCTCAGGACATGAAAACAATTTTTGTGGTAGGCCTCTTACCAAACCATTTTTTGAAATTTCAGTGATTGTCTTAAGATTTGTGTGCCCCAGTCTTCTGTGCCAAAGTTCTGTCTCTTTGTTAGAGGCAGCTGACAACAGACAGGCATCAGCTCTGGGACACTCATTTGACATATCAACAACATAAACATTGCCACTTCTTTGAGCAACAAGTTTTGTTTGACCAGTTTTTATAATTGCTTCAATCTTTTTGACCATTTCTGGTCCAACAATCCTACAACACTCCTTTGTGAAGAATGACCCATACCCCTTGTCACTCATTTGTGAAACACTCAGGAGGTTGAATTTCAGACTATCTATCAGATTGACATTTTCAAATTTTACATTGCCAGACTGTACTGTACCAGACCCCAGAACTTTCCCTTTACTGTTATTCCCAAAGGATATATCACCCCCTCCATGAATTTTGAAATCTTTGAGTAGGGCTTCACATCCAGTCATGTGCCTGGAGCCTCCACTATCAACATACAAGAGGCTATCTAAGCAGGCAGAAGCTCCCTGCACATGAAGTAAAAGGATTAGTTCATTAGGGTTTCCAAAGCCAATAAGGCTTTGGATGGGGTCTCAACAGTGTCTGGGATGGATGTAGATTGATGGACAGTGGTTAAGTCAGGGGTTTGGACAGTTTTAGGACTGTTTCTTGCTAACCACTGTTGGGGGTCTTGACCAATCACCTGTTGATAACCAAAAGGATGCCTATTCACTTTAGGTTTAAAGGGCCTTTTGTAGGTCTCATAAACGTGTGGAATCCTTTGGTAAGATGGTTGTCCCTTACCTCTTCTGAACTGGTTGGCAGGGGGTGCATCAGTAACCTGAACATCTCTTTTGACAGATGTTTGGTTCAGCTGTTTTGTGACAGCTGTTTGAACTGGCACAAACAGTGGTTGGTTCTTGGTGAATTTGACAGATGATGTTGATGGACTCAAGGATGTTTTAGCAGTGTATTCATTCTTTTTCACATCAAAGTTTTTGAGATACACACATGCTTGAGTTTTGTGTTTTGATTTACCACAAACAATGCAGCTTTCAGCAGAAACAATGACACTTGTTTTGTTCAAATCATATGCTTTTAAATGGAAACAATCTTTTGTTAGATGATTCCTTTTCTCACAAAACATGTTATTGATCTTTTCTCTCTTCTTTCTCTTTTCAGACTCCTTTGTAACAGAGTTTTTAACCTCTGTTGGGATGTCCTTCAGAGGAATGATTTTAGCTTTTGGAGCTTTAACACCATCAGTGGTTGTAAAGTCCATGGGCTTAAAATTTTCAAGAATATCACACTCATCAGACCATGTGGGTTTAAACTAGTATTTCTCAATCTCCTCAAAAGTAGAGGATCCCATTGGTCTGTCAAGTGTGATTTTGTTACCAAGTGTATCAGTGATTTTCACTTCTTGGCCATTCTTGTTTGTGGGAATGTACTCAGTTGTTTCATCAGTGGTTTGAACAGATTTTTCAAAAGCAGTGTTTTCATCATCATGTTTTCTATAACCAACACCAAATTTTACATTGCTTTTAATCTGTTTCTCAAGCATAACCTCATACCCTTTGCATGATTCCACCCATTTTTCACAGGTGATCTGGGTGGACTCCAACTCCTTTTTGCAAAATTGGTATTTTTCTACCATAGTTTGGAGTTGGGTTTTGGTTATGCTCTGCTCTTCCTTCAGACTGCTAATCTCTTTCTCTTTTTCAGTCAATTTGTTTTTAAGTTCTTTTAAAGACCTTTCAAATTTGACTTCATCAGTTAAGATTTTATCCCTAAGGTTTTCATTTACCTCTTTGATGTTAGCAAAAGCAATAATGCAATTGTCTGAACACAGTTTTTCAAGAACTTGAGGTGTTACCTTGGCAGAAGCCATCATGGCACAATCACATTGATGATTTTCTTCATCATCAGCTCTTACTTCTTTCTCACCTGCTTTCTTCTCTTCCTCTTCTTCTTTGTCCTCTTTGGACCAGGGGTCTGTCAGTGGTTCAATCAGGGTTTCTGAATTTTCTCCCAGCAGCAGTTCACCAGCAACTGCATTAACAACTGCTCCAGTCACCTCATCCACTTTTTCAGCACTTAGTTGTTCTCCTTCAGTTTCTACCCCCTCTGGTATTGACTATAATGCCATCAAACAAAATTCATCATTAGAAGGTTCATTAAAAGCATAGAGTGCAAAATTTTCATCACCAAGCTCATCAAGCATGCTGCTCTAGTCAACAAAGCCTTGAGTGAAAAAGCTTTGCTGATATGGTTGTACCACTGCTGGAGCAGCTATTTGAGGTGCAACAGGTTGCACTTGTGCCTGGGGGACAGGGGTTTGAACATACTGAATTTGTGGAACAGTGGTTTGGACATAATGCACAGGCACAGGAGTTGCAGCATAGTGAGCAGTGTTAACATGGGCTGCAGGGGTATATTGGGTATAGTGAACAGTGCTTTGATTTTGTGGTCTAGGGTTTGAGCTGGGATGAGTAATTATAGGACCAGTAGTTTGACTCCTGCATTCCCTAGCAAAATGACCTAGCCTATTGCACTTGTAACACTTGATTTTAGATTTATCCAACCCCACCCTCAAATTCCCATGTAACCCTGGGAATTTTCTCCCTGTTCTTTTGTAGAATTTGCTTGTTCTTACACTAAGTAAAGCCAATTGATGCAAAATGTCCATCTCTTCTAAGTCAGTGGGATCAAAGTGTTGCAAATCATTGAGTTTAAAGCACAAGTTATCTGCAATCTGGTTTTCACAATTTGCAGTAAAAGCATAATTTGCAGAGTGAGGATCAGGGTTGTTAAAATTTCCACCAGCAGTTATATCAATGAAGTGATCATAACCCTGATCCTTACCACTGCTACCAGATTCTTCCTGACCCAAAAGAGTTGTGCTGCCGAATGAATAATCATCAGCAACTTTGCCAGACTCTTGTAACTTCTTTTTCTGGTTTAACTCCCTTTCATATGTCAGGAGTCTACCATGAAGTTGGGTCAGGGTCAGATCTTTGAACTCAGCTGAGTTTCTAGTCACAAATGCAATTGTGTCCCATTTATCAGGTAGTGATCTAAGAAACCTGCTATTTTGTGTTGATTTTGGAATTTCAACTTTAACAAGCCTTAGCTCACTGATGAGACAACTAAAATGTTCAAACTGTTGGGTCAATGATTCACCCTTAATGTGACAGAAGGTTTCATACTGCTGATTCAAAATTTCCCTATTGTTTTCAATAACTTCTTCAGTTCCCCCAAACTGTTCAGCACTTGGCACCATAGGAACATGGGGACCAAAAACAACACACCTCCAACATCCAGTGTTCTGTTGAGCAAGGATGTGACCCATCCTTCTCTCCCAGATGTTGTATTCATTACGTCTAAGCATGGTTGGTTTAAAAAGCGAGCCAATGTTTTTCTTATCATCTTGTGACTGTGACGTCATCCTGGTTGTTTTACAGGCACTGATCAATCAACTTTGATGATGATTAAACCTTGCTCTGTTTTTCACCACAAACGAACAAACTATCAGTATCAATCATTATGAGCTGAACTATTTATGTCAAAATGATTGTTAAATCAAATTTGACTGTCCAAGCTCTGATACCAATTGTTGGATCTGAGTTTGGTTTTGATTGTATTTTTCGTTTGAATTAGAATGAAGATGGATGAGTTGTGCAGCGGAATTAAGATGGAAACAAACTTTGCATACAATCAAACGAGAGTATTGCTTTGATCAAACATTTTTCACAAAGAACCGAAAGATTGAATTTATTTCAATTACGATTACAATGCAATGTTGAATACAAACTCCCCCTCAGCCAGAGCTCAGTGTTTGCTCGTGCAGAGAAGACGATTTTGCAAAGAGCTAATAGAACAGTACAGAGCACTGTCCTATTTATAGGCACTAGCAAACCACTGAGCATCAAAACTGACGTCACCATGAAAGTGACATCTAACCTCCTAACAAACTCTAACATCTGATCTATACAAACCTCAGCTATGTTAAACTACTGATATTACATTACATTACATAAAGACATAATAAACTACTGCTGCATCCTTCCACTGATGTGAACCCAGCAGTACTTGTCCAGATCAGCAGAGCTTGACTCAAGGCAGTAGATTGAACATCAGAGCTTTAGTCTTTCATCAGGCGTTTACTAAATCAGCAGTTTGTAGGTCAGCAGTTTGCATGCTTATTAGATAGGAGGTCAGCAGATGTTGAAACCACTTTCAAGGGGAGAGACTTGTATGTAACATCTGTTTATTCTGGATCCACTGCTCTGACCCAGTTTTGGCTTTAATTATCTGTTCCTTTGATAGGGTTCAATCCCAACAATTTCGCATGTTGAAGAATTAATAGGTATATTTTGGAGTAATTTAGAATATGTTTACAAATCGTATGTTGAAAAATTAAATCGCACGTTGAAAATAAAATCGTGTATGCAATTTACGTTAAATCATTTTGTAGATTAACATGTCTCTCTCTCTCTCTATATATATATATATATATATATAAGGTAAATTAAAACCTAAAATTATAAAACTTTTATTTCACATAAATGTACTCATGTGTCATGTGGATAGTCACATAAACATTTGTGTATATAATAAATAAATTCATAGTGAAGTTTTAAATCTAACACTCCATCGTCTACTACCTCTTTTTTGAAGGAGAATTTCATTACACACCAACCCTAACAACTAGGGCTGCAAACGAACCGAATAAACACGAACAAGACCTTGTTTGTGTTCGTTTGTTAAGAAATATATGTGTTCGCGAATCGTTCACGAACACTTATGGAACAAGATTTTATGTTCGTGTTCGTTTGTTAAGGAAATGAACTTGTTCGTGTTCGTTTGTGTTTGTTTGTTAATTTTAGGCAACGAACAAAAACGAACCTTGACGAACAAAAATGAGCACAAACTAATGTTCATAAACATAAATGGAAACAAACGAACATAAACAATCGTTCATGAACAAAATATATAATACACCGACACTTATTAGATATTTAATTTGTCAGAATTTTGAAGTATTTAAATAAATATAAAAACTAAAAACACTAATGAATTATCGAACACAAACGGGTACGTTACCGAACGTTCACGAACATAAACGAACGAACACGACCTATGTTCATGTTTGTTCATTTAACTAAACGAACGAAATTTCTTGTTCGTATTCGTTTATTTAATAAATGAACGAACACAAACGAACTTCCCGCCGAACGGTTCACGAACTTTCGCCGAACGTTTGGTTCGTTTGTAGCCCTACTAACTACTACAAGGGAAGTCAAACAATTGACCAACATTACATCAAAACAAAACTAATTTACATGAAATTAAAATTATACCAATCCGCCCATCAAATATCCGTGTATTTTGACATGTCCTTCAACCATAAGTAGGCGAATTATTTTACGTCTGCGAACAACTTTTCTCTCTTGAGAGCTTTATTTTCAAAAATACCTTCATTTCTTGACTTCCAAATACACCAACATGCAATAATAATGATCCCATGTTGTATATACCTTTTCTCTTTTCATCTTGAAAAAGGGTGGTGTGTCGTTTGAAAAGATCTTTAATTGAAAAATAAAAAATAGGTGGAACCATGCGCCATTTACTAACAAGATGTGCGTAGATTGTTCCGATGTTTCTATCGCCTCATTGTAGAATGTGCACCAACATGACGGAATAGGAATGTTCCTTTGAACCAATGCCGCCAGTGTTGGAAGCTGCCTTCCAATCAAACATATTGCATTTGATTGGAACCCATTTACAGCACTTGAATTGTGATTGTTACCTATTTGATTTTAAATTAGTTCTTTCACCGTTTGAACTGAAAAGTGTTTCGAGCCCTTCCACATTCAAACCCATTTACACATTTGGCATTCCACTAACTCCCCTTGAGATTGCATTATTATTTTCCATCCCATTTCCATGTTGTAGTTTGACCGTCAATTTCGTAAGAGTCCGAAACCCCTACGCATTTTCTTACTTTCTAGTGCCAATAAAGTAGGAAAATCACTTTATTACAAATCCACACGTCAAGCCAAAAATGGATTGATCCCCCATCGCCCAACCAACTTGTGGGTCAATGGCTTTGTAAAATATTGACATGTTTTTTTCCTTTTTCGAAAGCCATATTTCATATAAAAAAAGTATCGACAGTTGCCGAATTTTGACTTTTCTTTCCACCACTTATTCAAGCCTCTTTACTTCAGTTCAATATAATAATGATTGCTTCCATCTTTGTATTTTGTTCTTTGTTGCATTAATTTCTTTCATCGAGACCATGTCTTTCATGAAAGATTTTGATTACCTTAAAATGAAAATGGAAGACATATTATTATTGGCCACCAACAACTTTGATCCCACCAAGGTGATCGGGTGTGGTGGATTTGGGAGCGTGTATAAAGGAGAACTATCTTCCCCGGATGGAAAAATCACATACGCTTTTAAGCGATTGAATCGTAGACTAGGGCAAGGAAACATTGAGTTTTGGAAGGAAATCATGATGCTTTCCAAATACAAACATGAGAATCTCATCTCCCTCAAGCACTTTTGCATCCAGGGTGATGAGATGATTCTCGTGTATGAGTATGCTTCTCGTGGGAGCCTGGATCGGTATATAACCGATGCTACCGCTCTCACTTGGATCCAACGCTTGAAGATATGCGTTGAGGCTGCACGTGGGCTACGTTTCTTACATGATCCTAAGGAGACACAACAAAGACTTCTTCATCGAGACATCAAAAGTGCAAACATTCTTTTGGATGAGAACTGGACAGCCAAAGTTTCTGATTTTGGACTGTCAAAAATTGGCCTTGCTAATCAGGTACACACGTATCTTGTCTCCCACGCTGTTGGCACTCCTGGGTATTATGATCCTTTGTATATGGAGTTGGGTTTCCTATCGAAAGAGTCTGACATGTACTCGCTTGGCGTAGTGTTGTTTGAAATTTTGTGTGGGAGGTTATGCTATGAGTATAATAATCGTGAGTCGACTAAAATTTTAGTGCCTAAATGGAGAAGATGCTATGATGAGAAGAGGTTAGATGAGATTATTCTTCCTGGTCTAAAAGAACAAATGGAGCCAGGTTCTTTGAAATCATTTTCATCCATTGCCTATCAATGTGTGAAGAGAGCTCGTTGTAAGTCCCGTTTTACCGGATCTTTCAATGATATCAAACAACCTATTGATTGTGCGGAATCTAATCAATAGGTGATTCAAGAAATAAGATGAAAAGGAACAAGAACACCGAAATAACCTTTAAACTTGCACACGATTCTATTACTATCAACTAGCAAAATTGTCTGGTACAAGTTCCTACACCAACAAATCAAATCGCCTCTCTCTAACTCTATGGAATTTTTGTAAATGAGGCTCCAAGAAGTTCTAAGAGGTTCAAACCTAAAAACAAGTTAGAAACTTGTTTATATACTCAACCAAGCCCACTTCCCTACATGGGCTTCCCTTGGGCCTGCTTGGCCCACATGGCCTAACGCTTGGCCCAAGTGACCTATAAAGGTCCACAACCTAATATAAACTAACCCAGTAAAGCCCAGTTCGTAACCATAGTCCGTTATGTTAATTTGATGCGTCAGTCTCACACTTTAGGGCCTAACAATCTCCCCCTAGACTGATGACATCAAATTGTCTTCATAGCATGAATTCAGCAACGTCTTCAACGAAGTCTATGGTTGTCGCAATGCTGCAGATGTTGTGGAAGTTCTTGTCTTCTGAACTCTCAGCACTGGGTCTCTTTCTTCAGCTCTTGTGGTTAGCTTCATATCAGAATCTCGATCAGCATCTTCTTGAAAGTCTTTGTTAAAAAGAATGTGAGAGGAGGATTCTCAGCAGCTCTTTTCTTCTTCAATCTTTGTCTTTCAAGCAGGTTCACAGGTACTTCTTCAAATGTACTTTCACTGTCAGACGGCGTTTCGTATCCGGTTCTTCTGATTCAGGTACATCTGTTGTTATTCTGCTTCAGGCTTCTTCAGCAACTAACAGCATCTCAGTCTTCATCAACCCCTGTTCTTGATTGAAATCAAGTTCTGCACATGCTCGCAAACTCATAAGCAAACATTTCTTATGCAACAGGGGAACGTGCCACATGAACACTAGGTACATCCAAGTATTTGTACTCAGATTTCACAATTTAAATTCTTTCAACTTTTGATGATCAGTCAAATTTCAAGAACGGTTACATTTTTAATTTTAAGAAAAACAAATAAGCACTCTATTTTTGGATTTTTTTGATTTTATAGAAAAAAACAAGACACTATTTTTGTATTTTTTTTAATTTTTTTTTAATTTTTAAGAACTAAAAACAAATAAAAACTCAAAATATAAACAACTACCATAATATACAATTACAATTGCAATGGGATCAAAATTCGTTCTCAGGCAGACTAAGGAACACTTCACAGTACGAGCCTAATCAAACTGGTCTATGTGATTGCCAATATGTTTGTCCACTTAAACTTTAACGCTCAACTTTCAATTTTTCAACTTCGTGATATGCTTAAGGTAATATTATACTATTATACCCGTGTGTCCCATTCCAAGGCATACCCTCGCGATCAAGATAAGCACAACGATTCATCGTAACAGGTGAGTATATTGATGTCATCCTTTTTTGTTCCTTAGGGTTTTTGTCCTCTTGGGATCTTTTAAGATATCCTGACTGTGTCTAGGAAATAACGTAATTGCTCAGGGATCAAATCACGAGGTTTCGGGCTTGACTACACTTATCAACACTGATCTACGACTGAAAGCTTTAGACGATTGCCAGTATATTTATCCTCCTAAACTCATCTCCCTAGACCTTTTCCATATAACTGCCTGTAACAAATTTTATCATGTTTTGATTTCTTAACAATGAACACCCAAACAAATACTAATCAAATCCTGGAGTTATATACAGCACACTCTATCATGCAAGTAGCTTCCCTACCACATATTTCACAAGTCCAATCCAGATCTCTGAAATCTTAACTGGGAATAGATTGAGAAGAGAACAGAATAGATCTTAAGCAGAGATGGTATAATATACAGATCAAATGAGTTTTTCTCAGTTTGATATAGGTTTCTTGGGTTTCTTTTGGGCACTTGAGGGCCTCTTTCGGGTGTTTAATTGATCTATAGCGCGACAACGTACAGCTAGGTCAGCATGGATCTGGATGCAGCAGAAGCTGACGTTGCCTAGCACCTCCAGGTCTTTGCTTTCGCAAAATAGAGGAGATACATGACTTTTTCAGAGAAGATTTCAGAGTCAGACCAAAATTGTGTGTATCGGGACATCATACAAACATTCAAATAGAAATGAGCTAATTCCAAGTGATTTTCTTTCCTGAGGTCATGTACTAATTTAGTTCTGAACAGAACAGCCAATGGTTCCAGTCTTTAAGGATAGATCCTACCAACACATCGTGCTAAAGTCAAACTGTTTCGATACTGGTCTTACATGAGTCAGCCCTTCACCATAATGTGAAAATTCATTTACAGAAGAACAGCCAAGATATCCCCGGATGATTCAACAACATAAAGACCTGAAACCTCAAACGTTGGCTATCTATCAATACAAGATTTAAGACCATAAAATCATACGCCGTTGGTATGTTAACCACATGGTACATAGTTCATTATGTTTATATCACTTAGTATCTTTTATCATTTTGAGCGTCAAGCCTATCGACATATCGCAGTAGATCCTAGTCTTTTCAGCTATGGCACCTTACATGTGTTAGTCAAACCCTTTAACACAAACATTTATTTCACTTCCCATATCATGCAATCTTTCTTTTTGGCTTTTTCATTTTTCTAATGTTTTTTTATTTTTCTCATTTTCTCCCCCTAAAACAATGCATATATATACAACAAACCCTAGTAATGTGAGCCGTCAGATGAGGTGTATGATCTACGGTCAGATTGTTAGGATATGTTTTGAATCTTTTGTGCAACATTTGTGGGGCCAATAAATTACTATGGCTGGTGACTCTTTTAAGCCCAAATAAGGGGAGCCCAAGTTTGCGTACTGTTGGATCAGTTAATATAATTTTTGAGCCCAGGATTGTGCAAACTTCATGAAAGCTGCTATGGACCAACAATGGAGCTAAACATTGTCCGACATTATCATTTTACATCCGAGATTATATATCATCTCGGACTACAAACAATCCGAGATATATTTCAAGTCCGAGACCAAGTTTGTCTTTCATTCGAGATCAGCATCCGATATTATCCGACTTCGTTCCTTTTCGTTCCTCATTCACTGCTGGGCCGCTAAAGGAGAAGACCCAACATTGGAGATTATCTAAACCGTAATAAAGAGAGCATAAAACTAGGGGGAGATTGTTAGGTCCAGAGTTTTACGCTTATCTTTATTACGGTCTTTTGTGATTATTTGGTTTTAAATTATGTCTTGGGCTTGGGCTAGGCCATGTGGGCCAATAGGATAGAGGTTCCTATAAATAGTCTTGATTAGGTTATTAGTGGTAGAGCTCTCCATTTGTAAATCATGTAGCTCCCAAAAGGAGAACCTTGTACCCGACAATCCTAGAGATTGTGTGCAAGGTTCTCGAAGATCGTACCAGACGGTTCGTTGAAACCGTGTGCGATCTAAGCAGCGACACTAAGATTCGTAATGAAAAATCTCTTTTTGCTCTTGTCGGTTTGATCTTACATTCCATGTTCGATTGAACCGTAGAGTGATGTCACGGGTTTTTCGGGACTAACACTCGTGAAGAGCGGCCGAATATGGCTGAGATTGTATTCAAACTTGAGTTCTCACTCAAACAACAAGTAATTTTAATTTCCTTCTGTTTTTCGAAAGCTTGCAATGTTACACGTTTAAAAATATTCTTGATTGTTAATTAAATCAAGAAATGAAGTTAACATAAATCATTTTTACAGGAGGTTTTTGAAAACCGTTTGAAGGGAGTGGATTCTGAAAGCAACCATGGAGAAAATACTGGCTATGAATCAAGGTCTGTTAGGTTGGATGCTGAATCTTTGATTTCTAATTTTCATAATTTAGTCAATTTGTTATTTAAATTGTCTTAACACATAACATGCTTATGACCATAATAGGGTGACTGATAAACTTCAAGACTCCGCTAATGATGACCACTCTCAACCACCTAGTGACGATAATTCTTATTATTCCAAAGGTAACAAGTTATTAATGGAATCTATTTATGTTATGTGTGCTGCAAAATTTGATGTAAAAGAGTAGAAGGTAATTTAATATTATTACTATTACTATTACTATTACTATTACTATTACTATTACTATTATAGAGGTGAGAATTTTTGACGTGTCACAATACATAATAATCAGGCTTTGGGTTGGCTAATATAATTCATGTATTAAAGGGATCAGCCCAAAAAATGGCTCTTTTAATAAATGAGTTAACCCAAACCCAACCCGCTTAACAAACAGGATCATCACCAGCTATTACTTATAAAATGCTTGGTTAACAGTTGGTATAATGCAGTTTTGGTTATATTTATGCAGTTTACTTCTTAACTTTTAGGTTTTCTCATATCTACAAACGATTTTAACATTTTTTTTTTCAATTTGTTACCGGTGATTGTTTTTGTTGTAGATGAAGACGGAGGCATTGAGGCAAAAGAGCCAAGGAGGTTAAGAGACAGAGGTGTGGTTACGGAAAAACGAGCTGGTGGGGATCTAAAACGGAACAAAAGGATAGGAAATAGGAAGACCACGAGGAGTAATAGAGACGAGGTAGATGATACGACGGAGGAGAGTGTCAGTTATGAAGGCGACGACGATTACGCAAGTATGTCTTCACATACTTCATTACCGAAAAACATCTTTCAACGATTACGGTTGCTACGGGTAATACGAGAAGAAGCTTCAATAAACGATATACCAATGTAAAATTTACATGAATATTTGTTGAAACCATTAATCCTTAATTATAAAAACATGTCTTATTCAGGTTTGTATAGCCATTTATTTAAGCTAGAGTGCTTCATAGCACTTTTCTTCACTTCACAGTAAATCACTTCATAGCATTTTAAAAATATTTGGTCAGTGAAAAATATTGGTGAGTTCACTCAGTTGTACAAAAACACATTGTTATAATTTACAGCATTCAAGGTTTTTATATTTGTGTATATCTTTCAATTACCCAACGAGATTTGTCACTCGGTGACAGTTTCTGTGACTATGGTCATATCAGTCATTGGCTAACTCATTGTCCAATAGTGAAGATTATCAACAATGTATCAAAACCCCACATACTGGCAGTAATTTCAGAATACAAAAACTTAATCACTGTAAGTATAACTAAAAAACATTTAGGGTTTTGAAAGCATTTGATAAAAGGAGAATGACTCACTTTGCAGATTTAAGGTATCTGTACTTGTCTGCTGATTAAAGCCTGATTCCTAGTTAAACACACAATGCACACGTATTAGTGTATTAACTCAATTCATCTATAACGATAATCACGAAATCAAAACCCACAATTAATGAAAAAGTCTAGCCTTATTCAGGCAGCACTTAAACATCAGTTGGATCGGTTTAAATCGATCAGACAAAGTGTCACGGCCCCCGACCTACCCTAAATGGAATCGGGAGTCGCGAACAGCCTAGTGGTACCGGTGATTATTTTATAAAATATTGCAGCGGAAATTTCATCAGGACCGTAAGTTAGGAAAAATATCAGAGTTTAGAAAACACCGGATTTTATTTAAATAAATGGAATAAACCCATGTTTTATAAAGGTAGCTTTAATAAGATAAATTTTATTACATAAAACAATATTTATTAATTTGATTTAATTAATAAAACAAGCCACTTCTTGAAGTCTTTCAGTGCCGTATCCATTTCTTACTCCAATCTACTGTAATTACCTGAAACATGTTTGAAAAAGGTTTTGTCAACGAAAAATACTGAGTGAGTTCATTCTATTTATTGTTATACCTTACAGCATTTAAGGTTTTTATATTTATTTATATTTACCCAACTCAATCAGTATTTGTCACATGGTGGCAGTTCCGATGTGACAGTAGTCATATCACTCATTGGCTCACTTTCGTCCAATAGTGAATTTATCAAGTAATTATTATTCAATTTATCTGTCACTAGGCGATTCCTGTGATGGTGGTCATATCACTGTTGATCATTCTCTCAACTAGTGACTCTGTTCATATCACTGTTGATCATTCTTTCAACTAGTGATTCTAGTCATAACACTGTTGATCATTCTCTCAACTAGTGCTTTTGGTCATGTCACAGTTGATCATTCTCTCAACTAGTGACTCTGGACTTAATTGTGTCCCGTGACATTATTTTGTCAAATATATTACTTATGGCACAAAACCATTTAATCCAGAAAAATGACATATATCATTTTATGTCAAATTACTATAACTTATCAAATATAATATGTTAATTAAATAATTGTAATATCATTATTTGATATATTAACGTGACTAAGACTAAAATATAATATTAGTATAATAGAATACATTATACTTGACTATTTTATTATGATATGCATTATTTAGATTTATTTCAAACATACATTAAATTTATTAACGATTTTAATGTTAAAATAATATTAGTTATAAGCAATGACTACTGTGGCATAATTCCTACTGTGATTGTGGTCATGCTACTATTGGCTAACTTTCTGGCTATTAGTAACGAGGATCAAATAATGTATAAAACCTCCCATACCAGCAATTATTATAGAATATAAAAATTTAATCACTGTAAGTATAACAGGTAAACCTTTATGATTTTGGAAAACATTTGTAAATATAATTGTATCACAAAAAGGTGATAAAACTGTGAGAAAAGAGAATGGACTCACATTGCAGATTTCTATGGCAAAGCTTAGTCTACAGATAAGCCTTGATATATTGCAGATTTAATTTGAGCAGAGTCTAGCCTACTGATTAGCCTTGTAACCTCGTGCACACGAACTAGGTAATTAACTAATACAGCATTTACGATACTCACGAGATAAAAACCCTCACAACGAATGACAAAGTGCAATCACTTAAACATCCATCGGATTCACAACTAAGGACAGAGTTTTCTCCCAATTCGGGTGATACTCAACATCCTGTCGGAATCACGACTAATGACAAAGGATAGCGCTTAAACATCCATTGGATAGTTTCCATCGATTGGACATTGAATCGTAGCAGCGATTGAGTTAATACCCTGTTTACGGCAGCACCCCGCTATACTAATTAGTGATTCGTGTGTGTTTTGAGAGTATTTGGACGATATCTCAGTGCGTATTTTGAGTTTCTTCGTCGTTTTTGTGCCCAGAATCAAGTCCCAAGCCCCTGTATTTATACCCAAAATTTGCACCTCCCGCTAGTCGCGGAAGAATCCATGTCACGTGCCGCGCGTCGCCTGGGATGTCAAAATAGGGTAGGCCTGCTTCGTCACCTGGGTAGCCCTGCTGAGTCGACGGAATCGAGAAATTTAATTTTGACAGCGTTTTGTGAAGATAATCGTTGAGTATGGAATACCCCCCTGAGTTTTAGGGGCCCTGATCCTGATTCTGATTGTTCTGAAAATTTTAGGGTTTATACATAATCACGTGGGTTTCTTAATTAGGGTTTCCTATTGGATAAAATAATAAAATAAATAGGACTTTTAATGAGGGTTGTTACATTCTCCCCACCTTAATAAAAATCTCGTCCTCGAGATTTACTGGAATAAGTAGGAATACTTTTCTTCATCTCAGATTCCAGCTCCCAAGTGTATTTGGGTTATTATATTTCTTTTAAAATTATGTCACCTTTTGGTTAATAAGAATAATATTAGGTTAAATGATACAGAATTTAAAATATCGAATTTTGTGAATACTAGTTGTATCATAAGTAGGATTCAATGGTTCAACTAAATTAGTTCAAGAAATTGATGATAAACGAATGAGATGAAATGATATAATTTCCAAAGTTACTAGGTTCAAGCCAAAAGATATATGATCAATAGATATTTAGAATGAATGTGAAGGATTTTTAGAATCAATAAAAATTCTTTGTCAAAAGAAAGCTTACTTTGATTGGCAACTGAGGAAGACTCAGAATCAACAAGCTCAAAATGAAATAAAAGCATGAAAATGATTGTCAACTATCGAATCATAACAAGAGAAAAATTAGTGTGTTGACATTTATTGTATTGCAAGGATACACCGAAATACAATAGAGTTTAGTGTATTATTGTCTTAATACATAATTGCATCAAGACTACTTTCAAATGATGAGTCAAACGAAATACATACGTGGTTTTGAATGATTCGTATGCTTATGATTAGCCCAAGCTACAATTTTATAATGACGCCGCAAGGTGTCGTAATGATTTGAAATAATTCAATAATTACGGTGACTGAACAATTTCACCGTGTAATCAACTGAAAGTTTTAATGAAGTAAATTTGGATATTTATTTCGAATAGGGTTTTCAAATGAAAAGACCAAATGAATATTATAAAATTTTCGATAAATGATGAAAGAAACGTTAAGAGGTACACCGGAATATGATATGAATTTGTGTACTCTTATCTTAACACATAATTGTATTAAGACTGTTTAAGATAATGAACTAACAAAAAGAAAATAAATAAATCCGTACATTAGGTGTGAAATTGAGAATAGCTCAAACTTCAAATTAAAGAAAATGCCACCACAAGGTGTCGTAGTAATTGAAATAGTAGTGGTGAATGAAATGAGTTTCACCATGCTTTAAATCAAATGAAGTAAGTCCGAATGTTTCAAATAAATCTAGTAGGATTTTTTTTTTTTCGAAATTGAAATAATAATGTTTTTCGATCAAAGATGATAAAACAATAAAGATTACGAAGCGCTCGATTGCTGATATAAAAATCTTTAAGAGATGCACTGAAATATGAAATGAATTTGTGTATCATTATCTTAGCACATGATTTGTGTTAAGATTGATTTTATAGAATAAACCAATAAAGCGGATTCAATATAAATAAATAATTAAACCCGTATATAAGGTGTGCAATGAGATTAGCACAAGCTTCAAATTTGTGAAAACGTCACCACAAGGTGATCGTGATCAAATAAATGATTCAGTGAAAGTGAAGACCAAACAAATCTGCTATGGTTTTGAATAGATGAAGTACTTGACAGAATGTATTTATTTATGAACTTTTATTTGTACTAGGGTCAAATAATAACTTAACTTAGATATTATATATCAGCGATTACGTCTGGAATCATTTCTGCTTCTTGCGTAGTAAGTACGAATGCTCACGCGTTTTTCTTAGCTCCGTCTGTTGTTCTGGTCTTGTTGTCGGGTGCTTTGGTTAGTTTCGGGCAATATGGTTTGATGTGTCCTGTTTCTCCGCAATTGAAACAAACATTAATTTTCCTTCTACACTCTTTTTCTATATGCCCGGTCATCTTGCAGAAGTCACAGTAGGGTGTTTTCCTAAAACGGCATCTTCCTGAATGCTTTTTGTTACAGCTTTTGCAGATAGGTTGCTCCAATGACGGTTCAGTTTCTTTCTTCTTGAATTCTTGGAAAATTTTCTGGGCTAACTCTTTCTTCTTGTTTTCTTCTCTTGTGCGGATTAGTCCATCTGTCAGCATGTTAGCTAGTTCGACTGCTTCTTCAATAGTCTGTGGTCTAGTGGCCTTAACTATGTCTCGGATTTCGCTAACTAATCCCCAAATATAACGAGAAATGAGTACGGGTTCTGGCGAAGCCAGAGTTGGTACCATTCTTGTATATTCGAAGAACGTTGTCGTATATTCACGACAATTTACATCTATCATTTTATGATTTAGAAACTTGTTAGCTATTCGTTCCTTTTCATAAGGAGGACAAAATTTCCTTTCTGTCATTTCTTTGAATTTTTCCCAGTTCATAACATAAGCCATGTCACTTCCTTTTGCCTAAAGAATTGTATTCCACCATTCTAAAGCTTCTTCTTTAAAGAGGTTGGAAGCATACATCACCTTGTCTTCTTCGGCACATTTGCTGATTGTAAGAACAGCTTCCGTCTTTTCCAACCATCGCAGAGCAGCTGTGGCTCCTGTACTGCCTGCGAACTCAGTTGGTTTACAAGCTAGGAATTCTTTGTAGGTACAACCGAGAGTCATCGCCTTCTTTTTCTTGGGAAATGGGGTTTTGATAATATCATCATTACCTCCATTGACACTATGGTTAAAACTGTCGTCACGAGTATGCTTGCTACTCACAACTTTGGTGGGTTCTACGGGGTTTTTAACAGCTTTAATTATTAAAGGTAAAGCATTAGCTATTCCTTGAGCTATTAGATTTTCTATAGCATTTTTATCCAAAGGATTTTCATTATTAGCATGAACTTCTGGATTATGTGGTACTTCATTCGACATCTGAATTGCAAACATTTTCACTTATTAATATCATATAATAGTTAAAACAAAACAATACTTCCAGGATATTATATGTGCATATCGACATATACATATTCATGTATAACACATATGTTAATTTGTATCAGTTTCCTAACTTTATTGTTTAGGTATTAAAAGAACACCTAAATAGCTTAAACAAGTGGCTCTGATACCACCTTCTGTCACGGCCCCCGACCTACCCTAAATGGAATCGGGAGTCGCGAACAGCCTAGTGGTACTGGTGATTATTTTATAAAATATTGCAGCGGAAATTTCATCAGGACCGTAAGTTAGGAAAAATATCAAAGTTTAGCAAACACCGGATTTTATTTAAATAAATGGAATAAACCCATGTTTTATAAAGGTAGCTTTAATAAGATAAATTTTATTACATAAAACAATATTTATTAATTTGATTTAATTAATAAAACAAGCCACTTCTTGAAGCCTTTCAGTGCCGTATCCATTTCTTACTCCAATCTACTGTAATTACCTGAAACATGTTTGAAAAAGGTTTTGTCAGCGGAAAATACTAAGTGAGTTCATTCTATTTATTGTTATACCTTACAGCATTTAAGGTTTTTATATTTATTTATATTACCCAACTCAATCAGTATTTGTCACATGGTGGCAGTTCCGATGTGACAGTAGTCATATCACTCATTGGCTCACTTTCGTCCAATAGTGAATTTATCAAGTAATTATTATTCAATTTATCTGTCACTAGGCGATTCCTGTGATGGTGGTCATATCACTGTTGATCATTCTCTCAACTAGTGACTCTGTTCATATCACTGTTGATCATTCTTTCAACTAGTAATTCTAGTCATAACACTGTTGATCATTCTCTCAACTAGTGCTTTTGGTCATGTCACTGTTGATCATTCTCTCAACTAGTGACTCTGGACTTAATTGTGTCCCGTGACATTATTTTGTCAAATATATTACTTATGGCACAAAACCATTTAATCCAGAAAAATGACATATATCATTTTATGTCAAATTACTATAACTTATCAAATATAATATGTTAATTAAATAATTGTAATATCATTATTTGATATATTAACGTGACTAAGACTAAAATATAATATTAGTATAATAGAATACATTATACTTGACTATTTTATTATGATATACATTATTTAGATTTATTTCAAACATACATTAAATTTATTAACGATTTTAATGTTAAAATAATATTAGTTATAAGCAATGACTACTGTGGCATAATTCCCACTGTGATTGTGGTCATGCTACTATTGGCTAACTTTCTGGCTAATAGTAACGAGGATCAAATAATGTATAAACCTCCCATACCAGCAGTTATTATAGAATATAAAAATTTAATCACTGTAAGTATAACAGGTAAACCTTTATGATTTTGGAAAACATTTGTAAATATAATTGTATCACAAAAAGGTGATAAAACTGTGAGAAAAGAGAATGGACTCACATTGCAGATTTCTACGGCAAAGCTTAGTCTACAGATAAGCCTTGATATATTGCAGATTTAATTTGAGCAGAGTCTAGCCTACTGATTAGCCTTGTAACCTCGTGCACACGAACTAGGTAATTAACTAATACAACATTTACGATACTCACGAGATAAAAACCCTCACAACGAATGACAAAGTGCAATCACTTAAACATCCATCGGATTCACAACTAAGGACAGAGTTTTCTCCCAATTCGGGTGATACTCAACATCCTGTCGGAATCACGACTAATGACAAAGGATAGCGCTTAAACATCCATTGGATAGTTTCCATCAATCGGACATTGAATCGTAGCAGCGATCGAGTTAATACCCTGTTTTCGGCAGCACCCCGCTATACTAATTAGTGATTCGTGTGTGTTTTGAGAGTATTTGGACGATATCTCAGTGTGTATTTTGAGTTTCTTCGTCGTTTTTGTGCCTAGAATCAAGTCCCAAGCCCCTGTATTTATACCCAAAATTTGCACCTCCCGCTAGTCGCGGAAGAATCCATGTCACGTGCCGTGTGTCGCCTGGGATGTCAAAATAGGGTAGGCCTGCTTGGTCACCTGGGTAGCCCTGCTGAGTCGACGGAATCGAGAAATTTAATTTTGACAGCGTTTTGTGAAGATAATCGTTGAGTAGGGAATACCCCCCCTGAGTTTTAGGGGCCCTGATCCTGATTGTTCTGAAAATTTTAGGGTTTATACATAACCATGACCGCTCCAGCCATCCAGATAGCAAGTTCCCATCCAAGTACCTAACGACCTGCGAGCATGTAACGAGTGTGTCAGACAACGTTGGTGAGTTCACAGTTTTAAGAATACGTTAGTTACCAAGTGTTTAATCCAGTTTGTTAACAAATCCGAAAATAATGTTGATAATATCTCGATACTGAACAAGACGGCTCCTAATGTATGTTTTGCCAGTTCCCCAGTGCTTCTATCAAAGCACTGGGCATGACTGGGTCATTTGTTCACACTCGTCCTCTCCGGTACGGGGTGAGGGTGCCAAACCTAAGTAGCGCTACCAACTAATACGTCGCTACCTCTCCGGTAACAAAAGATGGGACTTAAGAGTGATAGAGTGAGAATATTATCCAACATCCCAGTTTTACCCAAAAGACCTATCCCTCCCTGGGATACCAAGTGATTGTCCCAACCACCGGGACGCATGCTCAATAGTAGTGAACTCACCTTGGTTTGCTCGGTATGATTAGTTACCCGTTCAGTTTGTCAACCCCAAACCCTATCGTGGTTACCAATTGACATTAGTTACAATATCTCATGAGTTATGTATTTGCACACAATAAGACACATAGCCGCACACAGTAAGTCACATACAGATTGCATCTAATACTGCTCACCAAGTGTCACACAACAAGTATTCTATTCCTTTCATGTTCACATTCCAAGTATAACATGCATTCTCATACAACAACTCATTAGACTCTTTATAAAAGTCCAAGTCCCAAACAGGAGGCCTTTCGGCGAAAGTCCACTCCTACGATGAAAGACCCAAGCAAAATATCCTAGGTTTGTCGAGTTCTAAGTGTGGCGAAACTTACATGTTTCGTCGAGTTCTACATGTGGCGAAACTTACATGTTTCGTCTAGATATATATGTGGCGAAACTTGCAGGTTTCGTCGAGTTATATATTTAGCGAAACTTACATGTTTCGTCACCCCTCCTCTATTGATGAAACAGTTTAATTCTCAGATCCCTATCAACAGTTAACAAACAATCTGACAAATTCAATCACAACGACCATTGCACCAGCAAATATCTTAGTTTTAGGTAATCATTGAGCATCCAAAATCGTTTCACATATAACAGTTTCATCACACATAACATTCGCGGATCATAACTCCTCAAAAGTTAACATATCCAATCATTAACATATTCCCTACCAAACAGTTTCGATGATAACTTGAATCTCTATTACATGTACATCCTGTCTAATTGATTCTTATTATCATGATTATCCTAATTGTATGTGTGTTAATAGTCATGCCAGAGTTCATACAAATAACCCTAATAATGTATTTTAACCACACAATGATCCTCAGTACACGTCATCACAACAAATACGACAATCTAATGCAGGTAAAACACTAACCACGATTCTGAGTGATTTGATTAGATTGATATCCCACAAGCTTGAGATTTTCCTACGGCCGTCGCACAAAGAGGGTGGAGAGAATTCTAGGGTTTTTATTAAGTAACTGCTCACAAGAGTTTGTATATAATCTTTAAAGGATTGGGCCACAGACTATACTGGGCCGAGGCCCTTAATGGCGAAACAAGACTTCGACGAAACACCAAGGGTTTCGTCGCATATGGTCATGGCGAAACTTCTAAGTTTCGTCGAGTGGACATGAGGTTGCACAGGTTGTGTTATAACTTTAACAATTATGAATTTTAACAATTAACCAAACAATAAACAATCTAATAATCATCTAGCAAGGGTGCACATATTACAACATAACTGATTATGAAAACATAGCTGTGAAACAAGTAACGTGTCTAGTAAGGACCTTGAAAACTCGAGTTGTCACATCATCCCCAACTCGAAAGAAATTTCGTCCCGAAATTTGACAAGTAACCCAAAACAGCAAGATGGTAACTCAGGATGACTGTGGATTTTCCATGGGTACCACATCATCCCCAACTTGAATGGGAATTTCGTCCCGAAATTGGCTTGGTCATTAGCTCACCTCGTACCGGAGAGGACGGGTGTGAACTAATGACCTAGTCATGACCAATGCTTTGATAGGAGCATTGGGGAAAGGGCAAAATAAATCAGGAGCCATCTTGTATCCGAGGTATTATCAACATGGAAATCCATGAACGGAATTAAACACTTGGTAACTAACGTTTTCGTAAAACTATGAACTCACCAGCGTTGTTTGATACACGTGTGTGCATGCTTGCAGGTTATTTATACGTGTGGATGTGGAACTTGCTGTCTGGGATGCTGGAGTGGTCATGGGTCGAGTTACATGGAAACTTGAAATGAGACGAGTAGAATACATATACTTGGGTTTTGGTTAAACTTTGAATTATGCTTCCGCTGAACACAATGGGTTGTAAATAATGTTTTGTAATATATATCTTAATGAATGAAAGCTTTTATTTAAAATCTTGTTATGGGTTCAATGTGATTAGTGGCTAGATCCTGGTACGTCACACGTCTCGCGGGGGATTCCGCATGTGGTATTTTGGGGGTGTGACAATAATACTGAGCAGAGTCGAGAGAGAAAAAGAAATTGTCAACCGGTTGAATTGCAGCATTCACGCTCAATTTATAGTTGAAACAGAGGAGCCTCACGCCCAACGATACCCTAGGGGTATCCAGTCACGCCCCGCCAAACCCCCTAGCTAGGGCATAGCTGGACTTAGTCACATGTAGGCTTTACACGTGGACGACAAGTGTCCAACACGTGTCCATGGCGGTTTAAGAGGGTCTCGCGACCCGCGAGACTATTGTACCAGGCTGTCGCGCCCCGCGACAGTCAACAAAACTTTATATTTTTTATTTTTCATGTTGGATTCCGTTAAACATTTTAGAGGTTACGTTTACAGATTTGTGTGGGGCTTATTTGAGGGTTGTTACAACAACTAGTTGAAGTTGGTGTGCAAAACAATGAATATAGAAAGTCGAAACATTTTCCTTTAAAATAAGAGCTCTTAAGCCATTAAACTCACCCGACATGTTACTTGCCCCATCACCTTGGCCTCTAATCCTTTTCAAACTCAACCCATAACGTGCCAACATATCATGAATAGCCGATTTAAGTGTTAATGCGCTTGTCTCTTTGACATGAAGAAGCCCAATAAAATGCTCCTTAACAATCCCAACATTATCAACATAACGAATAACAACCGCCATTTGTTCTTTTTTTTATACATCACATGATTCATCAACTAATAAAGAAAAAACATCATCACCAAGATCTTCAGAAAATTATTTAAGTACCTCTTGAGCATAACAATGTTTAACGTCCGCTTGAATTTTAGGACTGGTCATTTGGTTATTCGCCGGTGCATTCTCTAAGATAACCTTACCAAGCTCTTCATTCATTTCACCCATTAGTTCTAGAAGCTCTAAGAAATTTCTGTTATTTAATGAATCTTTTGATTCATCATGACCATGAAACGCCAAACCGCTGTTCAACAACCTTTTTCCAAGCAATGTAGAAGCACTTAATCTAAGTTTGTAATCACGTTTCTCCTTAGGGATCCTTTTGTCCCATTGTGTGTGTACCGCTTGCTTTTCGTTAAGTAATCGGCACACTTTTGGAAACATTTTTTGTGGGCGCTATTAACTAAGCCAACATGTTTTGTAAGTACCTCATGTACTTTTTTCCAATTTTTATACCTGTTCAAAACAAATGTGTCTCTATGATCAACAAATTCGGACCTAAACAAGTAACAACGTAAGCAAAACACACAATCCGATTTTAAACTATACTCTAACCATCCCTTGTATTCCTTTCGGTCATACCATTCTTCCTTGAATTTTCTCAACCCTTTACCTTGAAACGTTGATTGTGGGTATTTGATACCCGTTGGTTGACATGGTCCTCTTAGTAGGTATACCCTTCTAACATCATCTCGTTGATTCACGTTGTATGATGCAATCACCTTGCGATCATGAGGATCCGAGGGAAGATTATTCACATCAACAAAATCGGAAGATGGTTCAATTTCAACCGCTTTCCTCTTGTTGAGAAATCACGCCATAACTTCCTTACTCATTGTGCCTGTCACATACAAAATAAACAATGATCTTCGAGTGTTCAACCATCTCCCAATATTCCTTAATTTTCAATTTAAAGTTTTGAATTTCAAATTTTCAAACCCTATACAACAATCATATAATCAACAAACTCATCCTATAAAGACTAGAACAACCCAAAAATTCAACAAAACACATAAACTTTAAACCTTTTCTAACATATATATATGCCTATTATCTCTTGAAAAAACCACATAAACATCAAAATAACTAAAAACAATCAAGGTACCTCTATAATTTCAAGATTTCGGTAATGTTGTGATCGGAATTTTTGCGATTCCGACGAGATTGTGGTTGATCAAACTTCGAAGTCATCTGCAGGTTGTTTGTCGTTCGCTGGCAGTAGAGGGGAAGGCCGGAGAGATATGAATGGACGATTGGGTTATGTTTTGTTTAATTGATTTAGTTATTTGTGTGACAACTGTCAAATTTCCATGTATCCGTACAATAATTAAACAATAATTTGTAGCTTAATGACTATGCTTGATCTAAATTAATGACATGAATGCTTCCCGATTATTGTCATATACATACAAGTGCATCCCTTATTGCATGATATCATATCATTATTGCATGCAACACTTTATGATTCAAATGATGCACGAAACAAAGTTAGCACAGTTATTAGACAAACTAGAAGTACTGACGGGAGTTCAGTACTCAGACAGACATGATGTTAAGACACAGAATGAGCCAGAAACCAAGAGTTACACTAGTATAGTGTGTAGGAAAGTAAGGATCATAAAACTGCCTTCCTAGAGATAGTTTAAGTGCCGGAAAGTGTCTAAAACTCACACAAACTGCAGAATTCAGCAATTTTCCGTAAAATTCAGCATTCTAACACTAAAATAATAAGTATAATTATAGTTTAATGGTCCATAATACCTTCCTAGGTTTCAGGAATCAAAACTGTCACAAAAGAGAACATAAAGCACACTAAACTGTGTAATTTAGCACCTTAACGAACCGGTAACCAACCGAACAACCGGACACTACCCGAAACACCAAATTTTCACTAGAAGCATTGTTTTATCATTTCCGAGCTAGTTAAGGTCACCGAACATCATAACACATCTTATAATTTCATAACACCTAAAACATTAATTCTAACACTTAGATTTTAACTAAATGAGCTAACTAACTAGTTGAAACCCAACCCTATACCCCCCCCCCCTCTCCTTGGCGACGGACATCATGGGTGGACCCACCCATGATTTTCTAGCAATTGGTTATGTTGATTGTTGGAGACTTTAGGAACATAATAACCAATGGTTATGCACATGTTGGAGTGTTGTTATAATAAACCACAAGTTCTACACTTAACTCATTTTCACAAACACTCCAACACCTTCATCTCTCTCCCTCTCCTCCCTTGGTCTCGGCCGAGAACAACCACACCACCACTTTCAAGTCTTGATCAACCATTCCAAAGTGTTACAAAGGTGCTAGGAGCTAAACTAAGGAGCTTGGAGTCATTGGAAGTTGAATGACCTTTCTCAAGAGCTATTAACCATCAATTTTATCATCTTCATCATCTTTGATCTCTTCCCTAGCCTTGTGCTAGTAGTAAGACTCTCATAACCTCATTTTACTTTTCATTATATTGGTTAAAAGATCATGTAAGAAACTAACTATGAAGATCATGCAAGAACAAGAAGATAATCTTTAACATAAAGCTCAAAATCATAATAATCTATGTTGTTTAAGTGTATGTATGGATCTTGATTGTTGATTACTTGTGTTTATGATGTTAAACGTCATAAGAAACTTGCTAGATTGTGATTAAACACATGATCTAGCAAGTGAGAGGATGAAACTTGTGTAAATCAAGATGATCATCCCTTTATGTAAACTTGAACTTGAAAGATGGAGTTGTTTTTATGTATGATGATGATTGAAACATGATATAAGTCTTGTAGAAAGATGATTTCAAAAATGGTTTTCTCAAGAAACCAAGTTTATTTACAAGATTTACATAACCATGATTTCTAAAGAAACTAATCACATTTTTAGTGATAAATCAAAGTTAGAAACATATTGTTAACAAGAAAATTTCAAGAAGAATTATTTTTAAAAAATCATTTTATAAGTTGTGAAAAACTAAATTCTTCAAGAATGAGAATTATAAACAAATAACCATATTTTAGAGGGTAGCTAAGTCTACTAATTAACATGGTAAGTTACTACAAGTTTTTACAAAAAATTCAAGTTCATGATATAGTGTAAATTGCATGATTTTGACACATGGTAAGTGTTGATCGAATTATTGTTGATTTGTGATGATTTTAAAGAAAATGATATGCTTTGAAAGCATGGAAACCTCCCTTTTAAGGGGGAACTATGGCAAATTTTTTGTAGAATTTAAACACTTAGAAAAATATTTTTAAACAAGTGTTTACAAGTAAATTTTAATAAAGATTTTCATATAAAAATTTACCATAATTTTTGTTACAAAAATTATAAATGTTGGAGGTTGATTTTGATAAATAAAAGTGACTAAGTATATATTTAGGAAAATATATTTAGAAGTCACAATTTGTGTGCTATTTGTATATATTTTGTGTATTAGTTATATTATTTTAGGTCTTGAAAATAATATAACTTACCAAAATACCAAGAACTATAACACAAAATATTACCAAAATTCCAAGGGAATGAATATATAAATTATACCCAAAAATTGGACAAAGCGAACAAGGAATATGAATTACATATATATATTCCGGAATTAAATTCATATATATATTTTGGACAAATAAGTTAAATGGAATTTTGGAAACCAAAGAAACGAAAATTATAATTTTTACAAGTGTTACAAAAATATATCATATTTTTGTCAAGAAGAAAATATATTGTTTTTGAAGTAAAGAAAAATATATATATTTTCTTGAACGTTTAAGAAGATATATTATTTTGAAGAAAATATATATTTTTCTTAAACAAAGTTAGTATATATTATTTTTGGGTGAAAATGGATTTATAAATATTTTCTAAGCTAATCTTGAAAATATATTATTTTTGAGGTTTATATGAAAATATAATTATTTTTGCCAAGGAAGAATTATAGATAATTTTCTATAAAGGATTTCTTAAAATATTTATAATTTAAGAATATAAATTGGTGATTTTTATTGATTAAGAATATTATTCCGGAAAATTTAAATACAAAAATTAAGTATAAGAATACTTAATAAATACTATAAAAATACGTATTCTCGTACGTATAAATACACACCGGAATACGCCACCAATACTTGGCAAAATACACAAGTCTAAAAATACAAGTATAAGTATACCCATCCTTGGGGAAATATTCATGAAGGATTACAAAACAAAACAAGTTAAAATATATTATTTTAACGAATATTTCAAAAATTAATAAATATAATTTAAGTTAAGATATTAATTATTTTAACAAATAATTATATACTTGGGAATAATATTTATTACATCCAAGACATAACTCAAAGATTCTAAGTCATAACAATTAAGACTAAAAGTCATGGCACGACCCATCCGTCTAATAGAACATAGCACGTGTGTAGGTAGTCGTGCGACCGAGAAAAAGCTTTGAGTTACACCAAGTTTGCAGGACGCAAGATTGTGAGTTCATGCCCCCATTTTCTTTTAACTGTTTTCAGTTTTATAACTTCGGGGGTGTAATACATTTTACAATTGTTTACAAACGTTACAAATGGTATGGTTAGCTAAGGAATGAACTGTTAGATCATGTGAGTGGTGGGTACAACGCTTAAACATGAGTGATAGATCTATTTGGGTGTTGCGAGCCCCACCCCTGGGCCGGAAGTGGCCGAAGGTGGTGACTATGTCTTCCAGCCGGAAGCCCGGTACAAAATCTGCTAGGTTTGAGCCTTCCTGCACCATTGCACACATATTAATGACCTTGCAAATCATTAATTGATCTGTTCATAGATGCTTTCATACCGGGTTTACAAATACATACTTTCAGTGATTACAAGTTTATTTCGAGCTCACATACAAAACACATGAACTAGCTCAACTTTTGTTGATGTTTTTCAAACTACATGTATTTCAGGAAATTGATGGATCTGGCAAAGGTTGAAAGTTTACAAGATGTGTCTACAATAAATGATGCCATCCGCTCTTTTGTGGGGTTTGACTTGGATGTTTTATCTTAGATAAGACACACAAGTCAAAGCCTTGTTTTATCAATGTATTTTGTCAAATCCTTATAGAAGTCTGTGTTTGGTCTTAAACAATA
Organism: Helianthus tuberosus; assembly: GCA_030545235.1. Classification (NCBI taxonomy): domain Eukaryota; kingdom Viridiplantae; phylum Streptophyta; class Magnoliopsida; order Asterales; family Asteraceae; genus Helianthus; species Helianthus tuberosus. Next base: position 232,868 of record JARYGA010008826.1, on the reverse strand, counting down.
TGGGTTGTAATATTTTGAATCTTAATTAAGGATGAACATCGTGGTTTTAATCATTTAGTTGTTTGGTATAATTGAATGCAATGATATTAAGCAAGTCACACGTAACATGCTTCCGCAAAAGTCAGGGTGTGACAGTTTGGTATTAGAGCTTCGATTGTAGCGAACTAGGATTCCTTCTCGAGTCTAGACTACAATCATTAGGGCTCTCTCACGAAAATATTTTTTTTACAAAATATTTTTCATTGCATTTTCAAAACGCCAAGATCCATGGAACAAATAATTTTACAAATAAAAGATAAGGAACAATGCAAGGTCACAACTGGTGGTTTAGTCTGCATGGGTAGACTAGTTACGATAGAAAAAGTCTCTTGAAGGATAACGTGAATATATGATTAAATGACGATTGTCTTTGTTTGCATACACTGAGTGCTAGTGGTTAATATATGTGCACATGTTATGATTATTATGTTACAGGCAACCATGTCTTCCTTTGAGAGCGGATTATCTGACGCTCACGACCCTATGGCCATCGTTTCAGACAATGAGATAGTGCATGAGCTGGAGATTTTTACATCGGACACCGAGAGTGATCCAGAGATGCTGTCTGATGACGACGATGACTTTCAGCCCTTCGCTCTCCCGGATTTTGGATATGACGCACCTCTAGCTGATGACATTCCTGTTGAGGATCTTTTTTATTTCCCTACTCCTATCCAAGATCACCTCATCATCGGTCACCCCGATGGTGAGCATATCGTTGAACCTATTCTTGGTCTAGTTCCCCTCGTGGTCATTCCTCCTGAGGATTGGCCCATCGATGACCTCTTTGGCGATGACATTGATTTGTTTTTGGATGGTCCCCCAGCGGATGCGCAAGGTGATGGAAAGATTGACGATGTTGTTGTGCTTGATGTACCCCCTCCAGTCATACCCGTTGTTGAGATATCCTCTGATTCTAGTTTGCATTCAGTTTCAAACTCCTTTGAGTCTGTGACTTCCTCAGCCCTGTGGGTGGCAGGACTTCAACTTCATGCCACTGATTTCGATGACGACACAGCGATGTCAGCTACATCATTATCCCCTGCTCGAGTCCCATCACCTCCTCACGTCCCAGAGCCTGTTCCCAAGCCAGACCCTGTTTGGTCAGCCTGATATTGCACCTCTTATTCCGGAGCCAGCCCCTGCACTATTCGATCTCCCACTTGTCGCTCTTTCCACCAGCTCCACCCGCTGATGTTGCTCCCCCACCTCCATTTGAGTCTGATGTTCACCGCACCGATCTTCCGATTGTCTTTCACCAGGAGATCCCCGCTCCCCGACCAGGGGAGGGTACCTCGGGGCAGCCTCCGAGTTATGATATGTTTGCTTCAGCCGATTTCCCTCCGATTCCACAGGCTACACCTTTTACTCCATTTTCATCTTCATCGCTTGATGAGCCATTTCGATGGTTCCCGCCATATACTATGCCCATTTCCGACCCTTATCATCCCTCTCATTATGGAGGCTACACTCGGGATGAGTTACTTTTATCGCTTCAGTTGTAGTTTGAGATTTTGACTCGTAGATGTCGCAACCCCCATCCCCTAATTACCCAGGAATGGGCGGCCGCGGCCATTTTCGGTGGTATTGGTATTTATCATTTTCACTGCGGAATTTACATCAGGACTGTAGTTAGGAAATATTTTATCAGAGTAAAATACCACGCTTTTATAATATTAAACACATGGGAAAATCCCAACTTTCAAGTACACACATTTTCATAGGGATAAACCCTATTTTATTTATATAAAACATCTCCTTATTTTAGGTAACTTTATAGCCACTTTTACAAGCCTTCAGTGCTGTCCAGCTGGCTTCTATTTGGCTTTCACATTTTGTTACCTGAAACGCGTTTAAAAACATTTTGTCAGTGGGAAATACTGGTGAGTGAATCACAGTTTAATCAAGATAAGTAAAACCATTGTACAGTATTGAGGGCGGTCGCGCAATTACATTTGTTTCCATCTACTTTAATTACCACTCAAGGTACTGTCAACCCGACTTGTGGTCATGTTACTATTCACAATGTAGTAACAAATTTTGTATACAAAACCCCAATATACCGACAATAATTGTAGAATACAAATACTCAATCACTGTTTAGTATAATGTTAATTCATATGAGATTTTGTAAAAACAGTTTGCAAAAAGGAGATTACTCAGATTGCTGTCTTAGGGTTTTCTTTAAGGATTTCCTGGTGATTATCTATAAATTACACAAATGCACACGCGTTACTATAATAACCCAATATTTACATTAGTAACACCCTCCCCGAGACGGCATTCCAACGACTACGTTGGACAGAACCTCGACAGCCGTTACGGAACCCTGGATCAATCGGGCAGCGTATCTAATACGTAACCGGGGTTATGATACTTACAACGAGGCAGAACTTCGCTAATTTAGGGGGGTATACTACCGGAAAATCACTTTAACTATATAGAAATTCGAGAGAGAAAAGATTTGTGAATGATCGGAAGTGAAAGCTGATGGCCTCTATTTATAGGGCCAGATTTGGACTTCGTCGTGCCCCGCGAAGGTGGTAGCCAAGGGCTACACGGCCCGCGAGGGAAGCTAGGGTAGGCCCTAGCTTGTCCGATTCACACCCTAGCTTCGACACAACACCGGACACGTGGCAGCACCGAGTGAACGCTGGTGGCTAGCTGTCGCGCCCCGCGTAAGACCCTTAAGGGTTCTTCACGGCCCGCAAGCGACAATAAAAATTGATTTTTATTTAATTTTTAATTATGTAAGGGTATTTGGGCTCGGTTTTCGCATACAGGGTATGTTTTAAGACATATAGGGATATTTTAAACAAATTAGGATTGTCGAAAAATTATTTAGGAGGGTTGTTATATCCTCCCCACCTTGTTTTAGAACTCGTCCTCGAGGTCTACTGGAATAGGTATGGATATTTCTTTTGCATTTCTGATTCAAGTTCCCAGGTGTATTCTGGTCCTCTTTTGGAGTCCCATTTCACTTTAACCAGAACTAATCTCTTGTGCTTGAGGTTCTTAACTTTCCTGTCTTCAATCTGTAGAGGCTTCTCTACAAATTTAAGCTGTTCATTTACCTCTATATCCTTAAGAGGTACTACCAGTGATTCATCAGCTAAGCATTTCTTGAGATTAGATACATGAAATACATCATGTATTCCTGCCATTTCCTCTGGCAGTTGTAGCTGATAGGCTACAGGTCCTATTCTTCTAATAATCTTAAAAGGTCCAATATACCTGGGGCTTAGCTTTCCCCTTTTGATGAATCTTACCACTCCTTTCCAAGGAGAGACTTTCAATAACACTTTGTCTCCTACCTGAAATTCCAATGGCTTTCGTCTGTTATCGGCATAACTCTTTTGTCGGTCACGTGCTGCTTTCAGTCGTTCCTTGACTTGGATAATCTTGTCGGTTGTTTCTTGTACTATTTCTGGTCCAGATAGTTGCTTTTCTCCAATTTCTGCCCAACAAACTGGGATTCGGCACTTTGGTCCATAAAGTGCTTCAAATGGTGCAGCATTGATACTTGTGTGATAACTGTTATTGTAAGAAAATTCTATTAGTGATAAGTGATCGTCCCAATTACTCCCGAAATCAATTACATAAGCTCTAAGCATATCTTCCATTGTCTGAATTGTCCTTTCACTTTGCCCGTCCATTTGAGGATGATAAGCGGTGCTTAGATTCAACTTGGTTCACATTGCCTTTTGGAAACTTACCCAAAAATGAGAGGTAAAACGGCTATCTCTATCAGAAACAATTGATAAGGGAATTCCATTAATGAAACTATTTCATTTACATACATCTTAGCTAATTGTTCCATACTGAAAGTTTCCTTCATTGGTAGGAAATGAGCTGACTTGGTTAGCCTGTCTACAATCACCCAGATTATATCATTACCTTTCCTAGTTTTGGGTAATTTGGTAACAAAATCCTTTGTTATCAATTCCCATTTCCACACTGGCATTTCTAACTGCTGCAGTAAACCTGAGGGTTTCTGGTGTTCATCTTTAACTTACGAACAGGTTAAACACTTAGAAACATAAGCTGCTATATCCTTTTTCATTCCTATCCACCAGAAGTTTCTTCTTAAATCCTGATACATTTTATCATTTTCAGGATGCATTATATACTTAAACTTTTGGGCTTCTTTTAATATACGGTGGCGTAGGTTTCCTAATTTGGGTATCCACATTCTTTTCTTATGGAATCTCCAAATTCCATCTATTCCTTGTTCTAATTCCTTAATCATTCCCTTCAACTTTTCAGTATCATCCGTGATTACTGATTCTTGTGCTTTTCTAATCTGTTCATTTAAATCTATCTTTAGATTTAATTTAAGAGAACGCACACCTTTTGGCTTTTCATGACACTTTCGACTTAAAGCATCAGCCACTACATTTGCCTTTCCTGCATGATACTGGATATTACAATCATAAACACTAAGTATCTCCATCCAGCGTCTTTGTCTCATATTAAATTCCTTTTGTCCAAAAACATACCTTAAACTCTTATGGTCAGTGAAAATAGTAAACTTACTACCGTAAAGGTAATGTCTCTAAATTTTCAATGCAAAAATTATTGCTCCTAATTCTAAATCATGGGTTGAATAATTTTCTTCATGATTCTTAAGTTGTCTAGACGCATTGGCTATAACCTTTTGACGTTGCATCAACACACATCCATAACCTAACTTAGAAGCGTCACAATAGACCACAAAGTCTTTAGTTCCTTCTGGTAACGCTAGTATGGGTGCATTGGTTAGTCTTTGCTTAAGAATTCTAAAGGCTTCTTCTTGTTTTGGTCCCCATTCAAACTTAACCGATTTGCAGGTTAGCTTAGTTAAGGGAATGGTTATTCTAGAAAAATCTCGAATAAATCTTCTATAATAACCAGCCAATCCTAAGAAACTTCTAACCTCGGTTGGTGACTCAGGGGTTTTCCATTTGGTAATTGCCTCGATCTTGGTGGGATCCACATGAATTCCTTCATGATTAACTAGATGTCCAAGAAACTGTACCTGTTCTAACCAAAACTCGCACTTCAAAAACTTTGCATAAAGCTTTTCTTTTCTCAATAAACTTAAAAGTGCGTGTAAATGTTTTGCATGCTCCTCTTTACTCTTAGAGTAAATGAAAATATCATCTATAAAGACAATTATGAATTTATCCAAATATGGTTTACATGTTCGGTTCATCATGTCCATAAATGCGGCTGGGGCATTGGTTAAACCAAATGGCATGACAGTAAATTCATAATGGCCATACCTTGTTCTAAAAGCGGTCTTAGGAATGTCCTCTTCTTGAACCTTTAATTGATGATATCCTGAACGTAAATCGACTTTAGAGAAAAATCGAGCTCCTTGCAATTGATCGAACAAATCATCAATTCTTGGTAATGGATACCGATTTTTAATCGTGACCTTGTTCAATTCACGGTAGTCAATGCACATACGCATTGATCCGTCTTTCTTCTTAACAAATAAAATCGGTGCTCCCCATGGCGATGAATTTGGCTGTATGAATCCTTTTTCCAACAATTCGTCTAACTGTTTCTTCATTTCCTGCATTTCTGTGGGTGCCAAACAGTAAGGTGCTTTGGCAATTGGTGCTGTTCCCGGTAGTAGATGAATCCTGAATTCAACTTCTCTGTCTGGCGGTAGTCCTGGTAATTCTTCTGGAAACACATCTGTAAACTGATACACTACTGGAATATTCTTTAGTTCTTTTCCTTTAGTGTTAGTGATTATAGAAATCAAATACACTAATAACCCTTTTCTTATATAACCTGTTGTTTTCATCACAGAGATGAATTTCGTGCATCTAGATGGCTTATCTCCTTTAATTGTGATCTTTTCACTCCTGGGTGAATTTACTTGGATTGACTTTTGATCACATAAAATACTGGCTTTATTGGTGATTAACCAATCCATTCCTAATACAACATCAAATCCTGCCAGATTCATTGGGTAAAGGTTTGCAATAAACTTTTGATTTAAAAACTCTATTCTTGCTCCCTGCAAGATTTCGGTAATCTTAATGGTTTCTGTAACAACCCTCATCAAAAGTCCTATTTATTTTATTATTTTATCCAATAGGAAACCCTAATTGAGACACCCAAGTGATTCTGCACAAACCCTAAAAATTTCAGAACAATCAGAATCAGGATCAGGGCCCCTAAAACTCAGGGGGGGCATTCCCTACTCAACGATTATCCTTATAAGTTATTATAACAATCGAATTTAATCAAACTGTCGACTCACCTGAACTTCAAACACACGTGGCAAGCATATGAGAAAAAGGTATCCCTTACGGACCGTAAGGGTTGATGCTTACGGTCCTTAAGCCTGACAAAATTGGTGTATAAATAGCAGGCCTTGGGACTTGATTCTATGCGTTCGTTCGACAAAGAAATTCATAATATACGCTGAGTTATCGTCTGATTACTACCAAAAACACTAATTAGTATAGCGGGGTGCTGCCGCAAACAGGGTATTAACTCGATCGCTGCTACGATTCAATGTCCGATCGATTGAAACTATCTGATGGATGTTTTAGTACTATCCTTTGTCATTCGTTGTGAATCCAATGGATGTTTAAGTAATTATACTTTGTCATTCGTTGTGATTCCGAGGGATGTTTAAGTGATTGAACTTTGCCATTCGTTGTGAAGGTTTTTATCTCGTGAGTTATCGTAAATGCTGTATTAGTTACTTACCTAGTTTGTATGCACTAGGTTACAAGGCTAATCAGTAGGCTAAGCTCTGCCTGTATAAATCTGCAATGTGAGTCCATTCTCTTTTCTCACAGTTTTATCACCTTTTTGTGCTACAATTATATTTACAAATGCTTTCCAAAATTCTAAATGTTTACCAGTTATACTTACAGTGATTAAATTTTTATATTCTATAATAACTGCTGGTATGGGAGGTTTTATACATTATTTGATCCTTGTTACTATTAACCAGAAAATTAACTAATAGTAGCATGACTACAATCACAGTGGAAATTATGCCCCAGTAGCCATAGCCTATAACTAATATTATTTTAACATTAAATCGTTAATAAATTTAATGTATGTTTAAAATAAATCTAAATGGTGTATACCATAATAAAATAGTCCAGTATAATGTATTCTACTATACTAAGATTATATTTTAGTCTTAGTCACGTTAATAGATTAAATAATGACATTACAATTATTTAATTAATTAACATATTATATTTAATAAGTTATATTAGTTTGACATAAAATGATATATGTCATCTTCTGGGTTAAATGGTTTTGTGCCATAATTAATATATTTGACAAAGTAATGTCACAGGACACAACTAAGTCCAGAGTCACTAGTTGAGAGAATGATCAACAGTGTTATGACTAGAATCACTAGTTGAAAGAATGATCAACAGTGATATTACCAGATTCACTAGTTGAAAGAATGATCAACAGTGATATGATCACCGTCACAGGAATCGCCTAGTGACTGATAAATTTAATAATAGTAAAATATAATTATTTGATAAATTCACTATTGGATGAAAGTGAGCCAATAAGTGATATGACTACTGTCACATCGGAACTGCCACCATGTGACAAATACTGATTGAGTTGGGTAAATATAAACAAATATAAAACCTTAATGCTGTAAGGTATAACAATATATTTTATAAAAATGGAATGAACTCACTCAGTATTTCCGCTGACAAAACCTTTTTCAAACATGTTTCAGGTAATTACAGTAGATTGGAGTAAGAGTCGGATACGGCACTGAAAGGCTTCAAGAAGTGGCTTATTTTATTAATTAAATCAAATAAAGAAATATTGTTTTATGTAATCAAATTTATCTTATTAAAGCTACCTTTGTAAAACATGGGTTATCCCATCTATTTAATAAATAAAATCCGGTGTTTCTAAACTCTGATATTATTCCTAACTCACGGTCCTGATAAAATTTCCGCAGCAATATTTTATAAAATTAATCACCGGTACCACTGGGTTGTTCGCGGCTTCCGATTCCGCCCAGGGTGGGTCGGGGGCCGTGACAGAAGGTGGTATCAGAGCCACTTGTTTAAGCTATTTAGGTGTTCTTTTAATACCTAAACAATAAAGTTAGGAAACTGATACAAATTAACATATGTGTTATACATGAATATATATATGTCGATAAGCACATATAATATCCTGGAAGTATCGTTTTGTTTTAATTATTCTATGATATTAATTAGTGAAAATGTTTGCAATTCAGATGTCAAATGAAGTACCACATAATCCAGAAGTTCATGCTAATAATGAAAATCCTTTGGATAAAAATGCTATAGAAAATCTAATAGCCCAAGGAATAGCTAATGCTTTACCTTTAATAATTAAAGCTGTTTAAAACCCCGTAGAACCCACCAAAGTTGTGAGTAGCAAGCATACTCGTGACGACAGTTTTAACCATAGTGTCAATGGAGGTAATGATGATATTATCAAAACCCCATTTCCCAAGAAAAAGAAGGCGATTACTCTCGGGTGTACCTACAAAGAATTTCTAGCCTGTAAACCAACTGAGTTCGCAGGCAGTGAAGGCGCCACGGCTGCTCTGCGATGGTTGGAAAAGACGGAAGCTGTTCTTACAATCAGCAAATGTGCCGAAGAAAATAAGGTAATGTATGCATCTAACCTCTTCAAGGAAGAAGCCTTAGAATGGTGGAATACAATTCTTCAGGCAAAAGGAATTGACATGGCTTATGCCATGAACTGGGAAAAATTCAAGGAAATGGCAGAAAGAAAATTTTGTCCCCCTTATGATTTAGGAACGAATGGCTAACAAGTTCCTAAATCATAAAATGATAGATGTGAATTGTCATGAATAACGTTCTTCGAATATGCAAGAATGGTACCAACTCTGGCTTCGCCAGAACCCGTACTAATTTCTCGTTATATTTGGGGATTAGTTAGCGAAATCCGAGACATAGTCAAGGCCACTAGACCACAGACTATTGAAGAAGCAGTTGAACTAGCTAACATGCTAACAGATGGACTAATTCGCATAAGAGAAGAAAACAAGAAGAAAGAGTTAGCCCAGAAGATTTCCCAAGAATTCAAGAAAAAAGAAACTGAACCGTCACTGGAACAACCTACCTGCAGAAGCTGTAACAAAAAGCATTTAGGAAAATGCCATTTTAGGAGAACACCCTACTGTGACTTCTGCAAGATGACCGGGCATATAGAGGAAGAGTGTAGAAGGAAAACTAATGTTTGTTTCAATTGCGGAGAGATGGGACACATCAAACCATATTGCCCGAAACTAACCAAAGCACCTGACAACAAGGTCAGAACTGCAGACGGAGCTAAGAAAAACGCGCGAGCATTCGTACTTACTACGCAAGAAGCAGAAATGATTCCAGACGTAATCGCTGATATGTAATATCTAAGTTAAGTTATTATTTGACCCTAGTACAAATAAAAATTTATAAATGAATACATTCTGTCAAATATTTTATCTATTCAGAACCATAACAGACTTGTTTGGCCTTCACTTTCACTAAATCATTTATTTGGTTACGACACCTTGTGGTGGCGTTTTCTTTAATTTGAAGCTTGCGCTAGTCCTATTTTCACACCTGATGTACGGATTTAATTATTTTTTTTGTTGGTTCATTATCTTAAACAGTCTTAATACAATTATGTGTTAAGATAAGAATACACAAATTCATAACATATTCCGGTGTATCTCTAAACGTTTCTTTCATCATTTATCGAAAGTTCTATAATATTCCTTTGGTCTTTTCATTATCAATTGAAAATCCTATTCGAAATGAATATCCAAATTTACTTCATTAAAGCTTTCAGTTAATTACAGGGTGAAATTGTTCGGTCACCGTAATTATTGAATTATTTCAATCATTACGACACCTTGCGACGTCGTTATAAACTTGTAGCTTGGGCTAATCATAATCATACGAACCATTCAAAACCACGTATGTCTTTCGTTTGACTCATCATTGAAAAATAGTCTTGATACAATTATGTATTGAGACAATGATACACTAAACTCTATTGTATTTCGGTGTATCCTTGCAATACAATAAATGTCAACACATTGATTTTTCTTTTGTTATGGTTCGATAATTGACAATCATTTTCGTACTTCTATTTTGAGCTTATTGATTCTGAGTCTTCCTCAGTTGACAATCAAATTAATTTTTCGTTTGATCAAGAATTCTATTGTTTCTAAAAAGTCAGTTACAAATTGTAAACATTCGATCTAGACATCTAATTGATCATATATCTTTTGGCTTGAACCTAGTCACCTTGGAAATTATATCATTTCATCTCATTCGTTTGACCTTGATTTCTTGAACCAATTCAGTTGAACCATTGAGTCCTATTTATTGTACAACTCGTATTCACAAAATTTGATATTTAATTCTATGTCATTTTGTTAACTAAAATATGACATAAATATAAAAGAAATATCGTAACACAAATCTCGAGGATGAGATTTTTATTAAGGTGGGGAGAATGTGACAACCCTCATCAAAAGTCCTATTTATTTTATTATTTTATCCAATAGGAAACCCTAATTGAGACACCCAAGTGATTCTGCACAAACCCTAAAAATTTCAGAACAATCAGAATCAGGATCAGGGCCCCTAAAACTCAGGGGGGGCATTCCCTACTCAACGATTATCCTTATAAGTTATTATAAAAATCGAATTTAATCAAACCGTCGACTCACCTGAACTTCAAACACACGTGGCAAGCATATGAGAAAAAGGTATCCCTTACGGACCGTAAGGGTTGATGCTTACGGTCCGTAAGCCTGGCAAAATTGGTGTATAAATAGCAGACCTTGGGACTTGATTCTGTGCGTTCGTTCGACAAAGAAATTCGTAATATACGCTGAGTTATCGTCTGATTACTACCAAAAACACTAATTAGTATAGCGGGGTGCTGCCGCAAACAGGGTATTAACTCGATCGCTGCTACGATTCAATGTCCGATCGATTGAAACTATCCGATGGATGTTTTAGTACTATCCTTTGTCATTCGTTGTGAATCCAATGGATGTTTAAGTAATTATACTTTGTCATTCGTTGTGATTCCGAGGGATGTTTAAGTGATTGCACTTTGTCATTCGTTGTGAAGGTTTTTATCTCATGAGTTATCGTAAATGCTGTATTAGTTACTTACCTAGTTTGTATGCACTAGGTTACAAGGCTAATCAGTAGGCTAAGCTCTGCCTGTATAAATCTGCAATGTGAGTCCATTCTCTTTTCTCACAGTTTTATCACCTTTTTGTGATACAGTTATATTTACAAATGCTTTCCAAAATTCTAAATGTTTACCAGTTATACTTACAGTGATTAAATTTTTATATTCTATAATAACTGCTGGTATGGGAGGTTTTATACATTATTTGATCCTCGTTACTATTAACCAGAAAATTAACTAATAGTAGCATGACTACAATCACAGTGGAAATTATGTCCCAGTAGCCATAGCCTATAACTAATATTATTTTAACACTAAATCGTTAATAAATTTAATGTATGTTTAAAATAAATCTAAATGGTGTATACCATAATAAAATAGTCCAGTATAATGTATTCTACTATACTAAGATTATATTTTAGTCTTAGTCACGTTAATAGATTAAATAATGACATTACAATTATTTAATTAATTAACATATTATATTTAATAAGTTATATTAGTTTGACATAAAATGATATATGTCATCTTCTGGGTTAAATGGTTTTGTGCCATAATTAATATATTTGACAAAGTAATGTCACAGGACACAACTAAGTCCAGAGTCACTAGTTGAGAGAATGATCAACAGTGTTATGACTAGAATCACTAGTTGAAAGAATGATCAACAGTGATATTACCAGATTCACTAGTTGAAAGAATGATCAACAGTGATATGACCACCGTCACAGGAATCGCCTAGTGACTGATAAATTTAATAATAGTAAAATATAATTATTTGATAAATTCACTATTGGATGAAAGTGAGCCAATAAGTGATATGACTACTGTCACATCGGAACTGCCACCATGTGACAAATACTGATTGAGTTGGGTAAATATAAACAAATATAAAACCTTAATGCTGTAAGGTATAACAATATATTTTATAAAAATGGAATGAACTCACTCAGTATTTCTGCTGACAAAACCTTTTTCAAACATGTTTCAGGTAATTACAGTAGATTGGAGTAAGAGTCGGATACAACACTGAAAGGCTTCAAGAAGTGGCTTATTTTATTAATTAAATCAAATAAAGAAATATTGTTTTATGTAATCAAATTTATCTTATTAAAGCTACCTTTGTAAAACATGGGTTATCCCATCTATTTAATAAATAAAATTCGGTGTTTCTAAACTCTGATATTTTTCCTAACTCACGGTCCTGATAAAATTTCCGCTGCAATATTTTATAAAATTAATCACCGGTACCACTGGGCTGTTCGCGGCTTCCGATTCCGTCCAGGGTGGGTCGGGGGCCGTGACAGTTTCTCCATTTGCTGTCTCTACTAGACATTCTTGAGGGAGTTTAGTTAATGGTCGATTTAGATGTTTGCATAATGAAGTATTAATAAAAATTTGGTTCGCACCAGAGTCAAATAATACTTTAGCAAAAACATCATTAACTAAAAACGTACCGGCTATCACGTCCGGAATCATCTTTGCTTCTTCTGCAGTCAGAACAAATGCCCTAGCATTCTTAGTAGTCTTGTTGTTTATGGCTGGAACTAGTTTCGGACAGTTTTGCTTGATATGACCTTTTTCTCCACAGTTGAAGCACATTCCATTATTTGGTTTCTTCCTACAATTTTCTTCCTTGTGTCCTGGTATCTTGCAGAAATTACAATAGGTGGAGCATCTTCCTGAATGCTTCTTTTTGCAAGCTTTACAATAAGGCGCAGAGGTAGAACCTACATTTTTCTCACGGTTGGAATTTCCATAACGAAATTCTTGGGTAAGCCTTTGAGCTAGGTTCATTCTCTGGTCCTCCTCTCGTGTACGTACTAACTCATTTGTCAAGGTGTTTGCTAGTTCTACAGCTTCATCTATAGTTTGAGGTCTAGCTACCTTGACTACATACCTAATCTCACTGATTAATCCCCAAATGTAACGGGAGATTAATACTGGTTCTGATGATGCAAGGGTTGGCACTATTCTAGCATATTCAAAGAATGTAGTAGTATAATCTTACTATCCACTCCAGTCATCCTAAGGTTTAGGAACTTATTTGCTATCTGTTCCTTTTCATTGGGAGGGCAGAATTTCCTTTCCACCATGTTCTTAAATTCCTCCCATTCCATATTGTAAACCCTGTCACTTCCCCTAGACTGGAGGATAGTGTTCCACCATTCTAAGGCTGAGTTCTTAAATAGATTGGAAGCAAACATTATCTTATCCTCTTCCGCACATTTGCTTATTTTTAAGACTGCCTCAGTCTTTTCTATCGAGCGTAGAGCTGCAACGGCCCCTTCATTGTCCGAGAATTCCATTGGTTTACAAGACCAGAATTTTTTATAAAAGCAACCATAATATTTGGTTCTTCTTCTTTTGGGAATGGGCATTTGAAGTATGGGTCCATTGTTTACGCTGTGTTCAGGTTCAGTTGGTCGTTTACAGCCATGATCACTTTTGTTTTTTGCTTCCTTAACCGTTTTAATAATATATGGCATTGCATCTATTATTCCTTGTGCCACTATGTGTTGAATGGCACTGTTATCCACTAGGTTTCCATTATTATCATTGTTTGGGTTATTGTCATTCTGGTTTTCCTGGTTCACTTCGTTGTCCATCTGAATTTTAAACATTTGCCACATATTAATATCACAAGATAATATTTAATCAATCACACAACACGCATATTGGTCAAAATCGTCGAGCATTGCGACTTACTCTATTTTTATACTATGCGTCCGTATATATTACAGTACAACTGAAATTAAAATTACACTACTATTAGGCATCCATAGCTATTATCTAGATTTTTTTTTCAAACATACACACATATTATATATTATTATTTTATTATTATCATCATTACTGATATGGGTTCATCCAGAACTCCATATTACGCTCGTCATACTTCCAGATGAGTCGTTCTCCGATCTGTCTCATCCTGTCACTACCTTCTAAAATCTCCTCACCAAAGGTTCGGAGTTCTTGCACATTCTCTGCACTCATTGGGAGTGCAGGGGCTGGTACTGGGTTTGGGAACTGGGGCATGGTTTCTTGGTAAGGATAAGGATTCTCTAGAATTTCCCTAATGTATTGGTCATTATCATAGTAGGGATCTAGAGGGTCCAAATCTGGGTAGGCTGCTAGGTTTGGCATGGGTTCGTCTTCTGGTATTGGGTAGCGTTGCTGGTAATCCCTATGGTCGTCAAACCACGGATCGTAGTTTGGGTCTAAGGGATTAGGTGCTGGTACTCTAGGTATCTCATCTGGGTTGAAATCAGGCATTGGGATTTGATTTTCTAGATTGTTTTCAATTTCCATTAGTTGTGTGGGAAACAGTGGTAAGGGCTGGGGTGTTATGAGTTGCTCCAGGTTAGGGTCTGCAGCTGTGGTTACTAGGATATGGAAATTTGCTAGGCTCCTATTGAGCATATCCTGGGTGTGAGCATCTGTTTTTCTCTTGGCGGCTGCTACAGCACGCTGTTGTTGTAACTTTTTCATTCTCTTCCTACGTTCATGCGCTCCCCTACTGAACCATCCTCTCTTTTGAGGAGGGAATGGCTTTTCAGACTGAGCCTTAAACACGAATATCCCATCTTCATTGTCAGCTGAATACCCTGAGAGGGTAGGCTGTGAAGAGGTGCCTTCGCTCCTAGGTGAGCTGGACAACTGACGGTATGCGTCGGAAGGTCCTTGGTCGCTCATACTGTAAACTAACAAATAAATAACACATAACAATAAAATACAAGAAGGCACGTAGTTCCGTAGAAAATTTCCTAACATATTGAATAATGTCTTGGTGTCAGCAGAACACTTATGTGGCTGAATCAGTAGCTTAGCTCTGATACCACATTCGGTTGCAACCCCCGTCCCCTAATTACCCGGGAACGGGCGGCCGCGACCATTTTCGGTGGTATCGGTATTTATCATTTTGGCAGGGGAATTTACATCAGGACCGTAGTTAGGAAATATTTTATCAGAGTAAAATACCACGCTTTTATAATATTAAACACATGGGAAAATCCCAACTTTCAAGTACACACATTTTCATAGGGATAAACCCTATTTTATTTATATAAAACATCTCTTTATTTTAGGTAACTTTATAGCCACTTTTCCAAGCCTTCAGTGCTGTCCAGCTGGCTTCTATTTGGCTTTCACATTTTGTTACCTAAAACGCGTTTAAAAACATTTTGTCAGTGGGAAATACTGGTGAGCGAATCCCAGTTTAATCAAGATAAGTAAAACCATTGTACAGTATTGAGGGCGGTCGCGCAATTACATTTGTTTCCATCTACTTTAATTACCACCCACGGTACTGTCAACCCGACTTGTGGTCATGTTACTACTCACAATGTAGTAACAAATTTTGTATAAAAAAACCTCAGCATACCGACGATAATTATAGAATACAAATACTCAATCACTGTTTAGTATAATATTAATTCATATGAGGTTTTGTAAAAACAGTTTGCAAAAAGGAGACTACTCACATTGCTGTCTTATGGTTTTCTTTAAGGATTTCCTGGTGATTTCTATAAATTACACAAATGCATACGCGTTAGTATAATAACCCAATATTTACATTAGTAATACCCTCCCTGAGACGGCATTCCAACGACTACGTCGGGCAGAACCTCGACAGCCGTTACGGAACCCTGGATCAATCGGCCAGCGTATCTAATACGTAACCGTGGTTATGATACTTACAACGAGGCAGAACTTCGCTAATTTAAGGGGTATACTACCCGAAAATCACTTTAACTATATAGAAATTTGAGAGAGAAAAGATTTGTGAACGATCGGAAGTGAAAGCTGGTGGCCTCTATTTATAGGGCCTGATTTGGACTTCGTCGCGCCCCGCGAAGATGGTAGCCAAGGGCTACATGGCCCGCGAGGGCAGCTAGGGTAGGCCCTAGCTTGTCTGATTCACACCCTAGCTTCGACACAACACCAGACACGTGGCGGCACCGGGTGAACGCTGGTGGCTAGCTGTCGTGCCCCGCGTAAGACCCTTAAGGGTTCTTCGCGGCCCGCGAGCGATATTGATTTTTATTTAATTTTTAATTATGTAAGGGTATTTGGGCTCGGTTTTCGCATACGGGGTATGTTTTAAGACATATATGGATATTTTAAACAAATTAGGAGTGTCAAAAAATTATTTAGGAGGGTTGTTATAATAGAGTACTTGAGTTGGAGTTCGGTGAGGGTGCTAGACGGTCACCCTGTCCCTGTCATTCCGCTTCTATCCATCCACATAAATCATCATCATCATCATTCGTACCTCCACCTGCTGTTCCCGCTCCTGTTTCGGGTTTTGATGCCCACTTTCTTACTGTCGAGCAGCAGATTAGCTTTTTGCTTCGCCGTGTTTACGAGCTCGAGGAGGAGCTTGCGCATGTCCGCAGTTTGCTTTTCTTCCCTCCTCCTCCGCCATAAGCACAGTAGGTTTTTGGTTTTATGCAGATGCATTACTTTTGGTGAGAACATTACAATTGAGCTGAGATAGTGAAGATACAAAGACCATATTTTGATCATTACTTTTGTACATTGACAGACTTATTTGACAAGGGCAGTGTAACCCTATGTCTCTTTTGGTATGATACACTTTGAAAACAATGTAATTTGTGGTTGGTCATTAAGGAAAGCTCAATGGTCATGTTCTCATTAAATACATTGTTGGTTTACATGTTTGTGCTATGAATATGTTGTTGCATGATTGCTTGCTATGATGATTGCTTATATATATATATATATGACTCTTAGATGATTGATTATCGAATAAGACCTGACCTACCCGAATCTTTTCCTAGAAGAAGATGTCACCTCGAAGGAACACCAATACCAACAATCCACTGCCCACGACAGAGGCAGAGTTACAAGAGCGCATCTCACATGCCATCGCACAGCATTAGGCACTCCGCTCCGAATACAGCGGAGGTACCTCTGGGAATAATCCCCCAAATGGTAATGTTAAGTCATCTAAGACACATTACAATTCGTTTGGATATTTCCAATTGTGCTTTGCTAATGCTTTCTGTGTGTATGATGTTGCTTGTGTTACAGGTTGTACCTATAAACAGTTCTTAGACTGCAAGCCCCTAAATTTCGATGGCACTAGGGGTGCTGTCGCCTTCGTGCGCTGGGTGGAGAAGACGAATTCTGTATTGAGAATGAGCAAATGCGCACCAGAACAAAGAGTCACATACGTTTCAAGACTGTTTCTAGACGGAGCACTGTCGTGGTGGAACCTCCAAGTGCAGACGTTGGGTGAAGTGGTTGCGTATGCGTTGACGTGGGACGAACTGAAGGAGTTGATGCGTAAAAAGTATTGTTCTCGAGTGGAGCTCCAGAAGTTGGAAACGAAATTCTACAACTTGAAAATGGATTGTCCAAAGGTAGCTGAGTACATTCAGAGGTTTCATGATTTGTCGAGAGTTGTTCCTTATTTGGTGGAGCTGGAGTTTAAATCTGGGGATTGGCACCTCAGATTCTGAGCATGGTGACAGCTTCCAAGCCTCTAACTATTTTAGAGGCTATTGACTTAAGTGTGGCGCTCACTGAGGAAGCAGTTAGGTTGGGAAAGTTTTCGATTTCTGAAACAAAGAAGAAAGAGACTCATGTAGAGTCATCAAGGGATAACAAAAGAAAGTTCACTAACTTCAAGAAGGGTACCCGAGCAAACAACAACAATGCCAACAAGCGAAGAGACGCTAATCCGCCAGTTGAGGCATAGATTGGTGCTACAAATGTTGAAAATAAAGGAAAAGGGTACATGGGTACCCTACCAAAGTGCGACATCTGCCAATTTCATCATGCTGTACAGTGCAGGTATAGGAAGTGTGAAGCATGTAGGAAACTTGGTTATTCTAAGGAGACGGGTTGGTATGGTGCTAGACGCGGGAATGGAAATCAGGGTGGTAGAGGTAATGGTAATTGTGGTGGGAATGGATATGGAAACAGAAACCAGGGAGGAAATAACAATCAAGGAGGTAATGGAAACAGAAATGGAAATGGAAGGTAATTGTGGTGGGAATGGATATGGAAACAGAAACCAGGGAGGAAATAACAATCAAGGAGGTAATGGAAACAGAAATGGAAATGGAAATCAAGCTGGAAATGGAATTCGCGGAGAAAACAACAACAACAACCAGGGTGGTAATGGCAATGGACGCGGCCAAGGATGCTATGGTTGCGGTGATATGGGGCACTTTAAGCGAGACTGCCCAAAGAACAATCAAGCTTGTGGAAGGGTGTTTTACATCGGAGCTAGGGAAGCACGCCAGGATCCAAATGTGGTTACTGGTACGTTCCCTACTAATCAATGTTATGCATCTGTGCTGTTTGATACCGGTGCCGATTTTAGCTTCGTGTCCTTAGACTTTAAGAATATACTTGGTTTAGTTGCAAGTAAGTAAGATGTCCCGTATTCGATAGAGTTGGCTAATGGGAAGTTAGTAGAGGCAAATGAGGTGATTAGAGGTTGTATTTTGGAGCTTGTTGAGCGTGAGTTTTCGATAGATCTTCTGCCAGTCGATTTGGGAAGTTTCGATGACGTGGTCGGGGTGGATTGGTTGTCTAGTAATTGGGCGGAGATAGTGTGCCATGAGAAGATCATTCGCCTCCCAATGGCGAATGAGGAGACGATCGTGATTTACGGATAGAAGCATGATACGCCTTTTGCGAATTATCAATTGTATGAAAGCGCAGAAGTTTCTTCGGAAGGGATGTGTTGCCTTCTTAGATCATGTTGTGGACAAGAACGCCGAAGAGCCGAAGCTTGAAGATATCCCTGTGGTAAGGGAATATCCTAAGGTCTTCCCTGAAGACTTGCCAGGATTACCTCCACAGCGACAAGTCGAGTTCCACATTGACTTGGTTCCAGGCACCGCGCCTGTAGCCAAGGCACCTTATCGACTTGCGCCATTAGAGACGCAAGAGTTATCAACGCAGCTTCAGGAGTTATTGGACAAGGTATTTATAAGGCCGAGCTTCTCGCCTTGGGGAGCTCCACTGTTGTTCGTCAAGAAGAAGGACGGTAGCTTTCGAAGGTGCATCGACTACCGGGAGCTGAACAAGTTAACCATCAAGAATCGATATCCCTTGCCGAGGATTGATGATTTATTCGACCAACTGCAAGGATCAAGCTACTACTCCAAGATTGATCTTCGATCGGGTTATCATCAGTTGCGGATCCAAGAAGAGAGTATACCAAAGACTGCGTTCAGAACTCGTTATGGACACTATGAGTTCCTCGTGATGTCGTTTGGATTGACTAATGCGCCAGCAGAGTTTATGGATTTGATGAATCGGGTGTGCAAGCCATATCTCGATAAATTTGTGATCGTATTTATTGACGGTATCCTGATTTATTCGCGGACGAAGGAAGATCACGAGCAACATCTCAGAGCCATTCTAGAGCTGCTAAAGAAGGAAAAGCTCTACGCTAAGTTTTCAAAGTGTGAATTTTGGGTTCGCGAAGTACAGTTTCTTGGTCATGTGGTAAACGAGAATGGCATTCATGTGGATCCCACAAAGATTGAAGCAATCAAGAACTGGGAGACTCCTAAGACACCGACTGAGATTCGACAGTTTTTGGGTTTAGTGGGCTATTACCGCAGGTTCATCGAGAATTTCTTCAAGATAGCTCAACCGTTGACCTCCCTCACTCAGAAGGACAAGAAGTATGAATGGGGAGAAAAGCAAGAAGAAGCATTTCAGCTGCTCAAGAACAAGCTATGTGATGCACCGATACTATCCCTACCCAAAGGCATGGAAGACTTCGTGGTATATTGTGACGCTTCGCGTCAGGGATTGGGTTGCGTGCTCATGCAACGCCAAAAGGTTATCGCTTATGCTTCACGCCAACTGAAAGTTCATGAGAAGAACTATACCACTCACGATCTAGAGCTAGGTGCAGTGGTATTTGCTTTGAAGATTTGGTGACATTATTTGTATGGTACTCGATATACTATCTTCACGGATCATAAGAGTCTGCAGCACATATTTGATCAAAAAGAGCTTAATAAGCGACATCGACGATGGGTTAAGTTGCTGAATGATTATGACTACGAGATCAAGTATCATCCTGGAAAGGCGAATGTGGTAGCAGACGCCTTAAGCCGAAAGGAAAGGATTAACCCCATAAGGGTTCGGGCTTTAGAAATGACTATTCAGACGGATCTCACTTCACGTATACATGCCGCACAACAAGAAGCTCTTAAGAAGGAGAATCTTAAGGCTGAATACCTCCGAGGAATGGAGAAGAAGTTGGTGCCTAATGAGGAAGGAACTTATATTTCATGGGACGTGTTTGGGTTCCGCTCTATGGCGGTATACGAGATGTTATTTTTTATGAAGCTCATAAGTCAAGGTACTCGATCCATCCAGGATCGGACAAGATGTACCAAGATTTGAAGGATTATTATTGGTGGCCAAGAATCAAAAGTGACGTAGCCATTTATGTTGGGAAGTGCCTAACCTGTGCTAAGGTTAAGGCCGAGTATCAGAAACCTTCAGGACTTTTGCAACAGCCTGAAATACCCATGTGGAAGTGGGAATATATTTCAATGGACTTCATAACAAAGTTACCCAGGACTCCTAGAGGACATGATATGATATGGGTAATAGTGGACCGATTGACAAAGTCCGCGCACTTCCTGCCGATTCGAGAGAAGGATAGCACTGGGAAGCTAGCTGAGCTTCACCTTAAAGAGATAGTAGCACGTCATGGAGTGCCTATCTCGATAATATCTGATAGAGATGGAGAGTTTGTGTCAAGGATTTGGCAATCCTTTCAAGAAGCCTTTGGATCTCAGTTGAATCTGAGTACGGCCTTTCACCCGCAGACAGACGGTCAGAGCAAGCGAACTATTCAAACACTGGAAGACATGCTGCGTGTGTATGTGTAATGGATTTAGGTTGTCACACCCTGGCTTTGCGGAAGCGTGGTTAATTTTGGTGTGACTTCTTAATACCATAGCTTAACCATAACAAAGCTATATGAAATAAAACCATGCAAGATCATCCATAGATTAAATTTTAAAAACCAAACTTAACAACATTGTCTTAACGGAAAACAAATCCTAATGACATTGTTCAACCATCATAAACATCAACACGACATAAACATAGTTTAAGGACTGTGACTTGTCCAGGAAAGAGCCACATTCCCCAAACCCGGATGACCTCGTAACCCATATGCAGCGGGAAAACATAACATACCGCGCCAGATCTTTAATTTCCTGAAATACATGTAAGTTGAAAAATCAACAATAATGTTGAGCGAGTTCATGTGTAAGTGAGTATGTAAAACACTTGTAAGTATAAAAATCCTGGTATGTAGCAAATAAGGAAAAGAGATCACCAATGGTTTGCAAGGCCATTGATATGTGTGAAGTGCAAGTAGGAAGACTCAAACCTAGTAGATTTAGCGTTGGGTACAAAGTCACTCCAAGGTCCGTTCTGTTGGGCCTCCCTGAGGTCCGTTCTGTTGGGCCTAGAGTTGGGCTCGCTACACCCAGATAGATCTACCGCTTACGTCCCTCGGTCCTACAATGAGGATTAATGGCCTCCAGTTTCTGCCTACCCACTCACATGATCTAAGTAGTAAACCTCCTTACGCTAACCATACCATGTATAAAGTACTTGTAATCAAAGTAACATGTATTTCACCCCCGTAGTTAGAAAACTGAAAACAGTTAAGAGAAAAGGGGGGGACATGAACTCACAGTGGTGCGTCTCTACCAAGTATGCCTCCAAATCAATCAGCTGTATGACGACCTACACGTGCTAACTCTATTAGACGGACGGCCGTGCCTTAGCTTTATGGTTTAAGTTTTTGGGAAATAGTTAGGCAACTATTTCGTGTTTACGTTCTGTATATACTTGGTAGTTATTCTCCTTCCCAAGGATGGGGGATTTAATACATGTGTGTTCGTAACATTCAGATTTCACTATTAAGTCTCACTTAATATATATTTTATTTCCAACTTCAAAATATAAATATTCTTCCCAAAAATATTATATTTTAATACATGTGATTTTCCCAAAACAATACTTAGTAATATTATTTTTACCTTAAAAATAATATTTACGTAGTTCACAAAATAATCATAAACACTTATACAAGTGATGTTGTGAAAGAAGAATATATACTACATATATATATGTATCACGTTTTATTTTGTGAAATCCCACCTCCGATATTTTATAAATAAAGTCGTGGCGAAATTCATAGTTTGAAAACAAGTCAAAATGTCTCTCTAACACTTATAGTGAAAATATTTCTAAGTGTTAGGCTTTTTGGAAAAATTTCGCCAGAGTTTCCTCTGTAACTGGAGGTGGCCACGCTTTCAAGCGTATCATTTTCTTTTACAAATCAACCAACAATCTTCTCAATCAACCAAAACAAAAATAGTTATTTTGTCGAAACTTTGTGTTACACAAGTGTTTACACACTTGTGTGTTCTAAAACCATTCTTGTTAGTGTAAGATCCATTTTTAGAAAGCATGATTTCTTTAACGCTTGGTCCTTTGAAAATACCACTTGCAGATACGTAGATCTGCTAGTTTTAAACACTATTGTACAAGTTGAAACACTTTTACACAAGTTCATGATTCTTGTGTGGTAGAGTTTCATCTTCTAACCCTTGTTATACTTAAACAAGCTTTATGTCATAATCCAAGATCATGACTATACCGGGTTAAATGATGATCCGAGCTACCACAACATAGATCGGGTCTAAATAATCACAAAGTTCAATTACTACAACATTTACACAACTAGTGAGCTTTTAACCATCATTTTTCATGTTTTTAGTAGACTTTAATGCACCACTTTGTAAGATTTCGGGTTTTAATCATTACACCACATATTAACCGCTTTAGATTAGTTCAAGATAGGGATTTAAATAACATACCACTAGCTCAAGGCTAGGGAAGAATCTATGCGAAAAACGCGTGGATAAAAGCAAGATAAAGAGGTCCTTCAAACTCCGAGTGCACCAAGCCTCCTAATACGTGATCCTTGAAGCTTGAATGATCTTGGAATGGCTTGATGAAAACCGAAAATGGATGTATGGGGAGGGGGTGTTCGGCCGAGACTTAGAGAGCAATAGAGGAGAGTTTTGATTTTTGTTGTTGTGATGTTTAGATTATGGTGGACTAAATGTGGATCTTATAGACAATTCTCTAGTTCATTAACCAATGGTTAGTGTGTTATTTAGATATTAGACAACAAGGATTATAATAATCAAAATGGTACAAGGTATGTCCCCTTGGGGACGGTTTCGGTTAAGGGGGGGGGGGGGTATTCGATTGGCTTCCAACTAGATGATTAGGAACTTGTTAGTTAAGTTAAGTGTTTTACCCGGTTACTAGTGTGTTATGCTTTACAAAGGGTGTTAGGGTAATCAGGGACCCTAACTGGCTCAGAAAAAGATAAATAATGAAAATAACAATATTTTCATGTTCCGGGTATAGTCCGGTTGGATAGTAATCTGTTAAAGCGTTAAACAAAGCTTTAAGTGTCGTTAATACCCTTTTTAGTGACACAACTCATTTCTGACACTTTGGAAAGTGTCTAGTAATATTTTTCTCATGTTTTGGCACTTTATTAGTTAGCTAAAAGCTGAATTATTGTGTAAAGTGCTGAGTTTTGTACTTAGAGTACGTTTTAGGCACATCCAGTCATTGTAACTTATTCCTAGAGACGCAGTTCTACAACCCTTGTATCCCTACACTCACCACTAGTGTAGCAAAATATTTCAGGCTCTTACAGGCCTTAGAGGCAGTGTTTGCCTGATGCTGGCTTTATCAGCATG
Organism: Helianthus tuberosus; assembly: GCA_030545235.1. NCBI lineage: Eukaryota > Viridiplantae > Streptophyta > Magnoliopsida > Asterales > Asteraceae > Helianthus > Helianthus tuberosus. The sequence goes on along the minus strand of JARYGA010008826.1, from coordinate 208,818 downwards.
TTCAATAGGTTATCCGTTATAGTGCTATTGTGCTTTTTGTGCATCATGTTTGTCACTAAGGTTCAGTCATCTAAATAGTGTAGTGACAGCAAGTAAAGTATGATGCAGGTAAGTACATGTATCAGTATTCAAGTAGCGGTTTATTCACAAGTTCAAGTAAGCACAGTAATTAAGCAGTAATTAATTATTAATTAAGTCGTACGGATACCTGGTTTAGTGAGGGTTGTCACATTCTCCCCCCGTTAAATAAATTTCGTCCTGAAATTTAAGTTCTGCTTGTAGATGCAGGGTTCTTAGGAAAAAGGTGGGGGTATTTCTCTTTCATCCGGTCCTCACGCTCCCAGGTGTACTCAGGACCGTGTCTGGCATTCCAACGAACTTTGACGAGCTTGACACTGCTCCTGCGGGTCTTGTTTACTTTCCAATCCGTAACCTCAACCGGTTCTTCAACGAAATGGAGCGTGTCGTCAACATGAATCTCGTCGATGGGAATGGCAATGTCATCTTGAGTTGGACTTTTCTTCAGGTTGGATACATGAAATGTATCGTGAACAGAATGGAGTTCAGCAGGTAGGTCCAACTTGTATGCTACTAGTCCTATTCTTTCCAAAACTCTGAAAGGACCAATGTAGCGCGGATTTAACTTCCCACGCTTTCCGAAGCGTGCCACCCCTTTCCAGGGTGAAACTTTCAATAACACCATTTCTCCAACTTGGAATTCCACATGTTTTCGGTTTGGATCCGCATAGGCTTTCTGCCTGTGGCGAGCTGCTTCGATGCGTTTAAGAATCTGCGCAATCTTGTTTGTCGTCTCTTGGACGATTTCGGGACCAGCAAGCTGTCTATCACCTGCGTCAGCCCAACATAGAGGTGATCGACACTTGCGTCCGTAAAGAGCTTCGAATGGCGCGACACCAATACTGGTGTGGTAGCTGTTGTTGTATGAAAATTCGACCAAAGGCAAATGCTTATCCCAGCTACCGCCCAAATCCATAACACACGCTCTCAGCATGTCTTCCAAAGTCTGTATCGTTCGCTCGCTTTGACCGTCAGTTTGCGGATGAAACGCAGTGCTCAGATTCAATTGTGAGCCAAAGGCTTCTTGGAAGGATTGCCATATCCTTGACACAAACCTTCCGTCTCTATCAGAGATGATTGAGAGAGGTACTCCATGGCGCGCGACGATCTCTCTCATGTAAATTTCAGCCAATTTGCTCGTATTATCCTTCTCTCTGATAGGTAAGAAGTGTGCTGACTTCGTTAATCGATCCACTATTACCCAAATAGTGTCATGGCCTCTCGGCGTTCTTGGCAATTTCGTAATAAAATCCATGGAGATTTGTTCCTATTTCCACTTGGGGATCTCGGGTTGTTGCAGAAGTCCTGAAGGCTTCTGGTATTCGGCCTTAACCTTGGCGCATGTTAAACATTTGCTCACATACACAGCAACATCGCCTTTCATCCTAGGCCACCAATAATAATCTTTGAGATCTTGGTACATCTTATCCGCTCCCGGATGGATAGAGTACCGTGACTTATAAGCTTCATCGAAAATAACCTTCCTTAAATCTCCAAACAAAGGAACCCAAATCCTTTTCTCAAAGCATAACGTTCCTTCCTCGTTTGGTACCAGTAGCTTCTCCATCCCACGGAGATATTCTTCTCCAAGGTTTCCTTCCTTGAGAGCTTCTTTCTGCGCGGCACGAATGCGCAAGGAAAGATCGGTCTGGATAATCATTTCTAAAGCCCTAACCCTTATGGGCTTGATCCTCTCCTTCCGACTTAGGGCATCGGCGACCACATTCGCCTTCCCTGGGTGATACTTTATCTCGCAGTCGTAATCGTTCAGCAACTCAACCCATCGTCTTTTCCTCATATTCAGCTCCTTCTGGTTGAATATGTGTTGTAGGCTCTTGTGATCTGTGAAGATTGTACACCTTGTGCCATAAAGGTAGTGTCTCCAGATTTTTAATGCAAAGACCACTGCGCCAAGTTCCAAATCATGTGTGGTATAGTTCTTTTCGTGCACTTTTAATTGACGCGATGCGTAAGCAATAACCTTTTGGCGTTGCATCAACACGCAACCCAATCCTTGACGTGAGGCGTCACAGTATACCACAAAATCATATGTACCTTCCGGTAGTGCTAAGATTGGCGCATTGCAGAGCTTATCCTTCAATATCTGGAACGCTTCTTCCTGTTTGATTTCCCAATCAAACTTCTTATCTTTCTGCGTGAGGAGCGTCAATGGTTGAGCGATCTTCGAAAAATCCTCAATGAACCTTCGATAGTAGCCAGCCAAACCCAAGAATTGTCGAATCTCAGTTGGCGTCTTTGGCGTTTCCCAATTCTTGATCGCTTCGACCTTGGTTGGATCCACATGGATTCCATCTCCATTCACCACGTGTCCAAGGAATTGGACTTCACATAGCCAAAATTCGCACTTGGAGAATTTGGCATACAACTGTTCCTTCTTTAGCAGCTCCAAAATAGCTCTTAGATGCTGTTCGTGCTCGGCCTTTGTTCTTGAATAAATCAAGATGTCGTCGATAAACACAATCACGAACTTGTCCAAGTACGGCTTGAAAACTCTATTCATCAAATCCATAAAGACTGCAGGTGCGTTTGTCAAACCAAACGGCATAACAAGGAACTCGTAGTGTCCATAACGAGTTCTGAAGGCTGTCTTCGGGATACTCTCCTCTTGTATCCTTAACTGATGGTATCCAGATCGAAGGTCGATCTTTGAATAAAAGCTTGAGCCTTGCAGCTGATCGAATAGATCATCGATTCTTGGCAGAGGATATCTATTCTTGATCGTCAGCTTGTTCAGCTCCCGGTAGTCGATGCACATACGAAAACTACCGTCCTTCTTCTTGACAAACAGGACCGGAGCTCCCCAAGGCGAGAAGCTTGGTCGGATAAATCCCTTGTCTAACAACTCTTGAAGTTGTGTTGACAGTTCCTGCATCTCAGACGGAGCAAGTCTATAAGGTGCCTTAGCCACAGGCGCGGCGCCTGGAACTAAGTCAATGCGGAACTGTACTTGTCTCTGAGGTGGCAGTCCAGGTAAGTCTTCTGGGAAGACTTCCGGATATTCCCTCACGACAGGGATGTCTTCGATTCTTGGCTCAGCAGCCTTCTTATCCACAATGTGTGCTAGGAAGGCAACACATCCCTTCTGCAAACACTTTCGCGCTTTCAGACAGCTGATAATTCTTAACGGCGTATCACGCTTCTCCCCGTGAACCACAATTGTTTCGCCATCTTCGGTTGGGATACGAACGACCTTTTCGTGACAAACTATCTCAGCCTTGTTGCCTGATAGCCAATCCATTCCTACCACCACGTCGAAGCTTCCCAACTGGACTGGTAGTAGATCCAGAGCAAACTCACGCTCTCCCAATTCTATCACACAGCCTCTGATTACTTCGTTGGCTTCTACTAACTTCCCATTAGCCAATTCGATTGAGTAGGGAATATCTAACTTATTAGCGGCTAACCCAAGCATATTCTTAAATTCTAACGACACGAAGCTATAATCGGCACCAGTATCAAATAAAACGGATGCATAGCGTTGGTTTAGAGGGAACGTACCAGTAACGACATTGGGGTCCTGGCGCGCTTCCCTTGCTTCGATATTAAACACTCTTCCACGGGCTTGGTTTAACTCTGGGCAGTTCCTCTTGTAATGCCCAATATCACCACAGTTGAAGCATCCGGGTCTCTGCCCGTTTCCACCAGCTTGATCATTCCTCTGGTTACGATTCACGGCGCCCGCATGGTTGGCATTGTTTCCTTGTGGGCGATTTCCATTCCCACCCCGGTTGTTATTTCTGTTTCCGAATCCTCCCTGGCCTCCCTGGCCAGCAGTGGCCCAACAAGTGTCCTTCAAGTGGCCACGTTTCCCACATGCTTCGCATACTTTTGGCCCGCATCGGCCAGAATGGTGGAGTTGGCAGTTGTTGCACTTAGGTTGGGTGCCCATGTATCCCTTTCCTTTCTTCCCACTACCAGCTGTAACCTGAGCTGGCACATTTGATCCTCCTTTCTTAACCGCCACACTGGTTCCCTGCTTGAAGTTTGAGAACTTCCGTTTGTTTCCTCCTGATGACTCGACGTGAGTCTCTTTCTTCTTGGGCTCAGCATCGTCAAACTTGTTCAGGCGAATAGCCTCCTCTGTGAGAGCTACGCTCAAATCGATTGCCTCAGTAATGGTCGCAGGCTTGGATGAGGTTACCATGCTTATGATTTGAGGAGCTAATCCCCAAATGAAACGTTCAATCCGCTTGAACTCCGGAGTGACCATGTAGGGTACCACATGCGATAAGTCATGAAACCTTTGAACGTATTCTGCGATCTTTGGACCATCCATTTTCAAATGCCAGAACTCGGTTTCCAATCTTTGGATTTCCGCGCGAGAGCAGTACTTTTTGCGCATAAGTTCCTTCAGTTCGGTCCAGGTTAGCGCGTAGGCAGCAGCTTCACCAAGTCTCTGTACTTGCAAATTCCACCAAGAGAGGGCTCCATCCAAGAATAGCCCTGAGATATAGGTGACTTCCTGATCTAGTGCGCATTTACTCATGCGAAGAACAGATTCAGTTTTCTCGGCCCAACGAACAAAGGCGACAGCACCTCCTGTGCCATCAAAGTTGACGGGCTTGCAGTCCAGAAACTGCTTGTAAGTGCACCCTGCACATACGTTACAATATGTGAACGGCATTAGCATCTTTGCTAAAGATATCCAATTAGGTCATGGTAGGTCTAGATGACTTAGTATTACCATGAGGTGGATTATTGTTGCCATTGTTGTTTGAGCTGCTTCCGCTGGGTCCTCCTTGCGAAGCGGCGTATTGTGCAATGGCAGCAGCGATGACTTGCTGGAGTTCTGCCTCATTGGTAGGCAACGGCGTTTGACGTCTTGGCGGCATCTTCTAAAAGATGTGTTTACGTCGGTCAGGCCATAGTTATAATACGTACGCTTTATGATAGTAATACTACATAACATCTCATGTTATAATCATATCAATCACACAACATCCCATGTCACAAAGTACAAATAACCAAATCAAGCATTAAGTATGGTGAGAATACTGCGATTGCCATATATTGAGACCACATAGTAAGCGTACAAGTACATCACAGTGTCATACAATCATCCTCGACTAAGGGTTACATCACCCTAGTCCAAAAACCATATCAAATCAGTGTCAATACATCAAATACATCAAAAAAAGTCAGAATCATAATGTAGTCTCCAAAAATGCTGTGCAGTCAAAAGCAATTGCCGTCTTCTCACCAGCGTCTACCCATACGGTACTGAAGAGCTCTACACGGATGGCGGTGGAGGAGGGGGAAAGTGAGTGTAAAATGTGACAACCCGCACTAAACCAGGTATCCGTACAACTTAATTAATGAACAATTACTGCTTAATTACTGTGCTTGTTGAAACTAGCTGATAAACTGCTACCTGCATACTGATACATGCACATACTTGCATCATACTTTATTTGCTGTCACTACATTATTTGCATGTTGAACCCTAGTGACAAACATGATGCACAAAAAGCACAATAGCACTAAACGGATACACAATAAACATGCTGATATAACCAGCATCAGGCAGACACTGCCTCTCAGGCCTATTAAGAGCCTCAAATATTTTGGCTACACTGGTAGTGAGTGTAGGGATATAAGGGTTGTGGTACCGCGTCTCTAGGAATAAGATACACTGATTCGGATGTGCCTAAAACGTACTTTAAGTACCAAACACAGCACTTTAATAATTAAACCAGCTTCTAGCTGACTAGTAAAGTGCCAGAACATGAGAAAATATTACTAGACACTTTCTAAAGTGTCGGGAAAACAAATTGTGTCACTAAAAATGTAATAACGACACTTTAAAGCCTTTTGTAACACTTTAACGGATTACTATCCGACCAGACACCCGGACTTTACCCGGAACATGAAAATATTACTATTTTCACTATTTTTATTTTTCTGAGCCAGTTAGGGCCCCTGATTACCCTAACACCCGTCATAACACGTTGCACGTAACTAACGAAGTTTAACACTTAACCTAACTTACTTAACTAAACTAATTATCCTAACCACCTACTTAAAATCGAACTAACCCACCCCCATCCCATAACCGGCCCCTAACTAGGGGGACACCCCTTGTACTTGGCAAGATCTCCTAATCTACTTTGTCTAATATCTATTAGACATATTAACCAATGGTTAATACATCTAATTTTCTTCTATAAATAACCACTTAAACTTCATAAGCTTTATCACTAAACACCACCCAACTCACTCCCTCTCTCTTGCTCCCTTTGGCTCTCGGCCGAACCCACCCCCACACCTACAACCACCTTCGGCCTCCATCATCATCATTCCAAGCTCATACACACTTGAAGGATCACGTATTAGGAGCCTCGGAGCAAGCGGAACACGAAGGACCTCAACCGTTGGCTTTTATCCACGCGTTTTTCGTCGAGATTCTTCCCTAGCCCCGAGCTAGAGGTATATCACGTAAAACTCATATTTAAGCTTGTTTAAAGTGGTTAAAAGGAATTTTATCGGTGAAATATCGTTAACATGCGTTTTGGAACTTTAAAGTCTACTAAAATCACAAAAATGGTGGTTAATAGCACATGTCTTGTGTAAAAGTCGTAGGACTTGAAATTTGTGTTTATCTAGACCCGATCTATAATGTGGTAGCTCGAATCTTCGTTTAACCCGACTTTGTAAAATCATGTATCATCACATAAGCTTGTTTTTGAAAGATACAAGGGTTAAAGGTGAAACACTACCACATTTTAGAGACATGAACTTGTGTAGAAATATTTTAGTTGTGTAAAAGTGATTTAACCGGTAAAATGGTGTTTAAAACTAGCGGATCTACGTATCTACAAGTGGTATCTTTGAAGGACCACACTTTAAAAGGATCATGTTTTTCTAAAGATGGATCTTACACTAATAAATATGGTTTTATAAACCACAAGTGTTTAAACACTTGTGAAACAAAAAGACCCGACAAAGAAGTAGTTTTGTCACTTGTACTAGAAGTTGTAAAGACGGATTTTTCCAAACACGAGGTTTTTACAAGATCAAAGCTACTTTACATAAAGATCTACATATAAAAAGGTGATTTACATTAAAGATGCGGAAAAAACTGCAAGTTCATGCGATTATGCAAATTTACATACTTGTCGACTAGTTTGTTGTGTCGGAAATTGTTTGATTGAATAAAGAAGATTGTTGAATTGATTTGTTAAAAGAAAATGATACGCTTAAAAGCGTGGCCACCTCCAGTTACAGAGGAAACTCTGGCGAAATTTTCTAAAAACCTAACACTTAGACTTTTTATACAACGAGTGTTAGAACTATCTTTGGACATGTTTTCAAAACATAAATTTCGCCAGCACTATATTTTACTAAATATTCGGAGGTGGAATTTTCACAAAGATTAACGTGATAAATATATTTGTCACAACACTGTTTATGATTATTTTGTGAAAATACATAAATATTATTTTAAAGTGAAAATAATATTTACAAGCGTTAATGATTCCAAAACTTTGCGAACGCTTACACAAACATATAAGTTACACCGGTAATTACATTACCACAAGATTGATAAAACGTAACTTACGCACATGTATTGTATCCCCCATCCTTGGGAAGAAGAATAACTACCAAGTGTATACGGAACATAAACACGAAATAGTTGTCTAACTATTTCCCAAAGACATAAACTATAAAGCTAAGGCACGGCCGTCCGTCTAATAGAATTAGCACTTGTAGGTCGTTGCACAGCTTACTATATTGGAGACACTTGGTAGAGACGCGCATTCACTGTGAGTTCATGTCCCCCTTTTTCTCTAACTGTTTTCAGTTTACTTAACTGCGGGGGTGAAATACATGTTACTTTGTTTACAAGTACTTTATACACGGTATGAATAACGTAAGGAGGTTTAGATCATGTGAATGGGTAGTTAGAACACCGAGGGACTTAAGCGGTAGATCTATCTGGGTGTAGCGAGCCCAGCTCTAGGCCAAACGGACCTCTCTGAGGCTAACCAAAACGGACCTGGAGTGACTTGGTTGCCCAACGCAAAAATCAGCTAGGGTTGTGTCTTCCTACTTGCATTTCACGACATGCTAATGGCCTTGCAAACCATTGGTGATCACAAGTCCTCTTACACTGCTACATACCAGGAAACTTTTATACTTACAAGTGTTTTACTTACTCACTTGCACATGAACTCGCTCAACATTATTGTTGATTTTTCAACTCACATGTATTTCAGGAAATTAAACGGATCTGGCACGGTATGGAACGTTTTCCGCTGCACTTGTCATGGAGTCATCAGGGTTTAGGGGATGTGTCTCTTTCCTGGACAAGACACAGTCCTTAAACCACGTTTATGTTATGTTTTAGTTTGTAATGATGTTGAACAAGGTTATGTTGGTTAAAACAATGGTACTGTATTTTGGTTTTCAAAACTTAATGGATGACTTGCATGGTTTTTAAATTCATATAGCTTGTTATGGTTAAGCTATGGTATTAAGAAGTCACACCAAAATTTACCACGCTTCCGCAAAGCCAGGGTGTGACAGCTTGGTATCAGAGCTCTGATCATAGCGAACTAGGATTCTGTCTCGAGTCTAGACTATGATCACTAGGGCTCTCACGAAAACATTTTTCTGCATACCACTTAAGTCCAGATCCACACTTTTTACAAACAAATGTTGAGCACATTTTATTTATTTATAGGCTCAGCTTGGAGGGCTGAGGATCGGTCTGGAGGATCGAGGTGGTTAAGGTAGTTGAGCACGTTGGTTTGTTATAAGATCGATCTGGAGGATCGTGGCTTGGTCTAGGTGACCAAGGTAGTGGGCTAGCAAGGCTAGGAAGAAAAGGCTCAGCTTGGAGGGCTGAGGATCGATCTGGAGGATCGTGGCTTGGTCTAGGTGACCAAGGTAGTGGGCTAGCAAGGCTAGGAAGAAAAGGCTCAGCTTGGAGGGCTGAGGATCGATCTGGAGGATCGAGGTTTGGTTTAAGTGAAGGATAGAGCAGTCTGGTAGACTGGATGAAATTGGCTAGTAAGACTAGGAGAATTATGTGATACCTTACTTGGTGACTTATGTGATTACTTGATTTATGATTGACTATTTTGTGCATGTTTGTGTATATGTTACAGACACATGGATTCTGCAGACACTGGTGGTTCAGGCACCACAGGCCCGAGGCCTATCGTTTCGGACGACATTGAGTCATCGGAGCACGAGGTTTATACGTCAGACTTCACCAGTACGGATGATGACGACTTTCAGCCATTCGCCTTACCCGACAGCGTGGATGAGCTCCCAGTTGATCTTCCAGCCGGGGATCTACCACTCGTTGTGATCCCTGCTCCAGTACCCCTTGCATCATACCCTGTTTTACCCATCGACGACGAGGAGGACGACGTCGATATGTTTGAGGAGGAGCCTTTGGAGGATGCTCAGGGCGAGGCCCTACCTGCTGTTGCTCCCTTACTGATCGCAGATGCTCCGGCTGCGGAGTCACCTGCTCATTCCCCAGTCGCGGACTCCTTTGAGTCTGTGGCTTCTGTACCCACACATGCTCATAGTGCGCAGCACTTCTCCCATGGGTCCGATTCTGACCAGGCTTTTTCTGTTGCTTCCATATCTGGACTTGTTTTTGACCATGACGTCGAGGAGGATTCAGATCCTATATTCCCACCAGGATTTGATCCTGACCGTGATTTAGAGTATGTCCCGATGGACGAGTTGATGGAGGATCCAGCAGATCCTATTGACCCTTTTGATCCGATTGATCCTGATTTTGACATGGCGTTTGATGACTTTGAGCCTGCCATTGCTCCTGAGCAGGCAGCCGCTCTTAACCCTTTACCAGAGCATGACCCTGTGCATGCTGATGTACCTTTTGAGCCCATTGCTGATGATCACCACATAGATGTTCCTGCTGATCCCATTGATCCATTACCCATTGCTGCTGTACCAGTTGACCCTCCTTTCGAGCACTTGGCACCCGTTCACCCTGTTGTTGCTCCCTTATTTGATCCCGTTCCTATAGAGCCCGGACATGCACCGTTCGCGGCTCATATGGATCCACCGGACGAGTCTGCCCAGCATGGCTGGATACCGGCAGACGAGGACGTTCCCCCATTCCCTCCACAGATTCCTGTTGCACCACATACTGACTTTTCGTTTCAGGTTCCTATGTTTACACCTCCAGCAGGGCCTGGAGAGGGCTCTTCAGCCCACCCATCAGGGCATGTACCGATGCCCATGCCTTTCATGCCTCAGATGCCGTTTGTTCCACCTACTACTGCTCCTTTTGGTATGGCACCCTTTGATCCTACACATGAGCCACTGCTGTGGGCACCGTTTTCCCCTATGCCACCCACTGATCCATACCACAGGTTCCATGTGGGCCACACCATTGAGGATGTATTGATGTCATTTGTATACCAGCATGAGTCGCATGAGCAGCGACTACAGGAGTTGGAGAGAGCCCATTTGCAGCCATGTCAGTGCCATGGCCGGGTACCCTCTCCGTTGCAGCCATCACGACCATTACCCCCTGACTATGCTGCTCGTCTTACTACTTTGGAGCAGCAGATTGCTTTCATTATTCGTACACAGCAGGCGATGGAGGCGGACTGGTTACAGTTGCGCCGTTTGTTTTATACCCATTTTCCCCCTCCTCCACCACCATCTGCTTAGAGCTCATCGGTGCCACTAGGGTAGGCGAGGTGAGAAGGCGGCAATTGCTTTTTGTCTGCACAGCATTTTGGGGAGACTACGTTATGACTTGACTTTTGTTATGTACTTGATATTGTATTGATACTGATGTAGCTTTTGACAGGGGTGATGTAGCCCCTAGTGATGGATGATTGTATGTATACACTTATGATGTGGTCTCATCTATATGGCAATCGCAGTTTTCTCACCATATTTGGATTCGCTTGATTACTTATTTGCATTGTTATGGTATGGGATGTTGTGTGATTGATATTTGTGATATGTGATAACATGAGGTGTTATGTGATTATACTATTACTACCGTTATATACGTACACTATATTACAAACTGATTTACGGAGCCTTACTATGGCCTAACCAACTTAAACCATCTTTTAGAAGATGCCGCCAAAACGCCCTACGCCCATGCCAATGCCTACTAACGAGGCAGAGCTACAGCAAGTCATTGCAGCGGCCATAGCACAGTACGCAGCATCTCAGCCTGGAGGAAGCGGAAGTGTTAACCAAGGCAATAACAATCCACCTCACGGTAATACCACGCCATTCGAACCTACCATGAACTAGTTGGAGATTTTAGCGATGATGCTAATGCCAAACACATGTTTTAACATACGTGCAGGATGCACCTACAAGCAGTTCTTAGACTGCAAACCAGTTAACTTCAATGGCACAGGAGGTGCAGTTGCCTTTACCCGCTGGGCTGAGAAAACCGATTCTGTCTTACGCATGAGCAAGTGTGCAGAGAATCAGCAAGTCACATACATTTCAGGGCTGTTTCTAGATGGAGCCCTATCCTGGTGGAACCTACAAGTACAAACACTAGGCGAAGCTGCCGCCTACGCCCTGACTTGGGCCGAATTGAAAGAACTGATGCGCAAAAAGTACTGTTCACGCGCAGAAATTCAAAGGTTGGAGACTGAATTTTGGCACCTAAAGATGGATGGGCCAAAGGTTGCAGAATACGTCCAGAGGTTTCACGACTTATCTCAAGTGGTTCCTTACATGGTTACGCCTGAATACAAGCGAATCGAGCGCTTCATTTGGGGTTTGGCTCCCCAAATAATAAGCATGGTAACCTCCTCCAAACCAGCGACTATCACTGAAGCCATCGACTTGAGCGTGGCTCTCACCGAGGAGGCGATTCGTCTGAACAAGTTTGGTGATGTTAAGGCAAAGGAGAAAGAGACTCATGTTGAGTCGTCAGGAAGTAACAAAAGAAAGTTTTCGAACTTCAAACAAAGTGTTAGTGGTGATGGTAAGAGAGGAGCACCAAGCACGCCAGCTCAGGGAGTAGCTGGCAGTGGAAGGAGAGGAAGAGGATATATGGGCACTCTGCCTAAGTGTAGTGCCTGCCAGCGTCACCATTCTGGCCAATGTGGGTTAAAAGTGTGCGAAGCTTGTGGGAGACGTGGTCACTCGAAGGATACTTGTTGGGTCCCTGCCGGCCGCGGAGGCCAGGGAGGATATGGAAATAGGAATGATAACCGTGGTGGAAACGGAAACCGCCCACAAGGAAATTTTGGAGGTAGCAGAAATCAGGGTAACAACGCTAACCAAGCGGGCGCAGTGAATCGTAATCAAGGAAATGATCAAGCTGGTGGTAATGGACAGAGGCTCGGATGCTATAACTGCGGGGAAATCGGGCATTTTAAGAAGAATTGCCCAACATTGAACCAAGCCCGTGGTAGAGTGTTCCAACTAGAAGCCAGGGAAGCACGCCAAGATCCTAATGTCGTTACGGGTACGTTCCCTATCAATCAACGCTATGCATCCGTTTTATTTGATACTGGTGCCGATTATAGCTTCGTATCACTAGAATTTAAGAATATGCTTGGGTTAGCTGCTAATAAGTTAGACATACCCTACTCGATCGAATTAGCTAATGGAAAGTTAGTTGAAGCCAACGAAGTAATCAGAGGCTGTGCGATAGAACTGGGAGAACGCGAGTTTACTTTGGATCTACTACCAGTCGAATTGGGAAGTTTCGACGTGGTGGTAGGAATGGATTGGTTATCCGGAAACAAGGCTGAGATAGTATGTCACGAGAAAGTTGTTCGTATCCCAACTGATGATGGTGAGACAATTGTCGTTCACGGAGAGAAGCGTGACACGCCGCTAAGATTTATCAGCTGCTTGAAGGCAAGGAAGTGTTTACAGAAAGGATGTGTTGCTTTTCTGGCGCACATCGTGGATAAGAAGGCTGCCGAGCCAAGGATCGAAGACATCCCTGTCGTAAGGGAGTATCCAGAAGTCTTCCCAGAAGACTTACCCGGACTGCCACCTCAGAGGCAAGTGGAGTTTCACATCGACTTAGTTCCAGGCGCAGCGCCTGTGGCTAAGGCACCTTACAGACTTGCGCCGTCTGAGATGCAGGAATTGTTGACACAACTTCAAGAGTTGTTAGACAAGGGTTTTATCCGACCAAGCTTCTCGCCTTGGGGAGCTCCGGTCTTGTTTGTCAAGAAGAAGGACGGAAGTTTCCGCATGTGTATTGACTACAGAGAATTGAACAAGCTAACGATCAAGAACAGGTATCCACTGCCAAGAATTGATGATCTGTTTGACCAACTTCAAGGTTCAAGCTGTTACTCTAAGATCGATCTTCGATCTGGATACCATCAACTAAGGATACAGGAGGAAAGTATCCCGAAAACAGCCTTCCGAACTCGTTATGGACACTACGAGTTCCTCGTCATGCCATTTGGTTTGACAAACGCACCTGCAGTCTTTATGGACTTGATGAATAGAGTTTGCAAGCCATACTTAGACAAGTTCGTGATTGTATTCATCGACGACATCCTGATTTACTCAAAGACGAAGGCTGAACACGAACAACATCTTAGAACCATATTGGAGCTGCTAAAGAAAGAACAACTGTACGCCAAGTTCTCCAAGTGCGAGTTTTGGCTACGCGAAGTCCAGTTTCTTGGACATGTGGTTAATGGGGATGGAATTCATGTTGATCCCACAAAGATCGAGGCAATCAAGAACTGGGAAACGCCTACAACGCCAACCGAGATTCGACAATTCTTGGGTTTGGCTGGCTACTATAGAAGGTTCATCAAGGATTTTTCGAAAATCGCTCAACCGTTGACGCTCCTGACCCAGAAGGAAAGGACGTTTGATTGGGGAATCAAACAGGACGAAGCGTTTCAGATATTGAAGAATAAGCTCTGTAACGCGCCAATCTTAGCTCTACCAGAAGGTACTGATGACTTTGTGGTATACTGCGACGCATCGCGTCAAGGATTGGGTTGTGTGTTGATGCAACGACAAAAGGTCATTGCTTACGCATCACGCCAACTGAAAGTGCACGAAAAGAATTATACCACACACGATTTAGAGCTTGGCGCAGTGGTTTTTGCTTTAAAGATCTGGAGACACTACCTGTACGGTACGAAATGCACAATCTTCACAGATCACAAGAGCTTACAACACATATTCAACCAGAAAGAGTTAAATATGAGGCAAAGACGATGGGTTGAATTGTTAAACGACTACGACTGCGAGATAAAGTATCACCCAGGGAAGGCGAATGTAGTCGCCGATGCCCTAAGTCGTAAAGAAAGAATCAAGCCCATAAGGGTTAGGGCTTTGGAAATGATCATACGAACCGATCTTTCCTTACGCGTTCGTGCTGCACAAAAGGAAGCTCTCAAGGAGGGAAACCTTGAGGAAGAATATCTCCGTGGAATGGAGAAGCTTTTGGTACCAAACGAGGGAGGAACATTATGTTTTGAGAAAAGGATTTGGGTTCCTCTGTTTGGTGGAATAAGGGAAGTTATTTTCGATGAAGCGCACAAGTCACGGTACTCTATCCACCCTGGATCGGATAAGATGTACCAAGATCTCAAAAATTACTATTGGTGGCCTAGGATGAAAGGCGACGTTGCTGTTTACGTGAGCAAATGTTTAACGTGCGCTAAAGTCAAGGCAGAATACCAGAAGCCTTCGGGACTTCTGCAACAACCTGAGATTCCCAAGTGGAAGTGGGAACAAATCTCAATGGATTTTGTTACGAAACTGCCAAGAACGCCAAGAGGCCATGATATGATTTGGGTGATTGTTGACCGCCTAACAAAATCCGCACACTTTCTGCCAATCAAGGAGAAAGACAGTACCAGTAAACTTGCGGAAATTTACTTGAGAGAGATCGTAGCACGTCATGGAGTACCACTCCCGATCATCTCTGATAGAGACGGAAGGTTTGTGTCAAGAATATGGCAATCTTTCCAAGAATCTTTTGGCTCACAATTGAATCTGAGCACTGCGTTCCATCCGCAAACTGACGGCCAGAGCGAGCGAACGATACAAACTTTGGAAGACATGCTGAGGGCATGTGTTATGGATTTGGGCGGTAGCTGGGATAAACACTTACCTTTGGTCGAATTTTCATACAACAACAGCTACCACACCAGTATTGGTGTCGCGCCATTTGAGGCCCTATACGGACGCAAGTGCCGATCACCACTATGTTGGTCTGACGCAGGTGATAGGCAGCTTGCTGGTCCCGAAATCGTCCAAGAGACGACAGACAAGATCGCGCAAATACTTAAACACATCGAAGCCGCTCGCCACAGACAAAAGGCCTACGCGGATCCAAACCGGAAGCATGTGGATTTCCAAGTTGGGGAAATGGTGTTATTAAAGGTTTCACCCTGGAAGGGGGTGGCGCGCTTTGGGAAGCGTGGGAAGTTAAATCCGCGCTACATTGGTCCCTTCAGAATTCTGGAAAGAATTGGAACTGTAGCATACAAGTTGGACCTACCTGCTGAACTAAATGGTGTTCACGATACATTTCATGTATCAAATTTAAAGAAAAGTCCAACTCAAATTGACGTTGCCATTCCCATCGACGAGATTCATATTGACGACACGCTCCACTTCGTTGAAGAACCTGTCGAGGTCACGGATTGGAAAGTTAACAAGACCCGCCGGAGCAGTGTCAAGCTCGTCAAGGTTCGTTGGAATGCCAGACATGGTCCTGAATTCACCTGGGAACGTGAGGACCGGATGAAAGAGAAATACCCCCACTTATTTCCTAAGAACGCTGCATCTACAAGCAGGACTTAAATTTCGGGACGAAATTTATTTAACGGGGGGAGAATGTGACAACCCGCACTAAACCAGGTATCCGTACAACTTAATTAATGAACAATTACTGCTTAATTACTGTGCTTGTTGAAACTAGCTGATAAACTGCTACCTGCATACTGATACATGCACATACTTGCATCATACTTTATTTGCTGTCACTACATTATTTGCATGTTGAACCCTAGTGACAAACATGATGCACAAAAAGCACAATAGCACTAAACGGATACACAATAAACATGCTGATATAACCAGCATCAGGCAGACACTGCCTCTCAGGCCTATTAAGAGCCTCAAATATTTTGGCTACACTGGTAGTGAGTGTAGGGATATAAGGGTTGTGGTACCGCGTCTCTAGGAATAAGATACACTGATTCGGATGTGCCTAAAACGTACTTTAAGTACCAAACACAGCACTTTAATAATTAAACCAGCTTCTAGCTGACTAGTAAAGTGCCAGAACATGAGAAAATATTACTAGACACTTTCTAAAGTGTCGGGAAAACAAATTGTGTCACTAAAAATGTAATAACGACACTTTAAAGCCTTTTGTAACACTTTAACGGATTACTATCCGACCAGACACCCGGACTTTACCCGGAACATGAAAATATTACTATTTTCACTATTTTTATTTTTCTGAGCCAGTTAGGGTCCCTGATTACCCTAACACCCGTCATAACACGTTGCACGTAACTAACGGAGTTTAACACTTAACCTAACTTACTTAACTAAACTAATTATCCTAACCACCTACTTAAAATCGAACTAACCCACCCCCATCCCATAACCGGCCCCTAACTAGGGGGACACCCCTTGTACTTGGCAAGATCTCCTAATCTACTTTGTCTAATATCTATTAGACATATTAACCAATGGTTAATACATCTAATTTTCTTCTATAAATAACCACTTAAACTTCATAAGCTTTATCACTAAACACCACCCAACTCACTCCCTCTCTCTTGCTCCCTTTGGCTCTCGGCCGAACCCACCCCCACACCTACAACCACCTTCGGCCTCCATCATCATCATTCCAAGCTCATACACACTTGAAGGATCACGTATTAGGAGCCTCGGAGCAAGCGGAACACGAAGGACCTCAACCGTTGGCTTTTATCCACGCGTTTTTCGTCGAGATTCTTCCCTAGCCCCGAGCTAGAGGTATATCACGTAAAACTCATATTTAAGCTTGTTTAAAGTGGTTAAAAGGAATTTTATCGGTGAAATATCGTTAACATGCGTTTTGGAACTTTAAAGTCTACTAAAATCACAAAAATGGTGGTTAATAGCACATGTCTTGTGTAAAAGTCGTAGGACTTGAAATTTGTGTTTATCTAGACCCGATCTATAATGTGGTAGCTCGAATCTTCGTTTAACCCGACTTTGTAAAATCATGTATCATCACATAAGCTTGTTTTTGAAAGATACAAGGGTTAAAGGTGAAACACTACCACATTTTAGAGACATGAACTTGTGTAGAAATATTTTAGTTGTGTAAAAGTGATTTAACCGGTAAAATGGTGTTTAAAACTAGCGGATCTACGTATCTACAAGTGGTATCTTTGAAGGACCACACTTTAAAAGGATCATGTTTTTCTAAAGATGGATCTTACACTAATAAATATGGTTTTATAAACCACAAGTGTTTAAACACTTGTGAAACAAAAAGACCCGACAAAGAAGTAGTTTTGTCACTTGTACTAGAAGTTGTAAAGACGGATTTTTCCAAACACGAGGTTTTTACAAGATTAAAGCTACTTTACATAAAGATCTACATATAAAAAGGTGATTTACATTAAAGATGCGGAAAAAACTGCAAGTTCATGCGATTATGCAAATTTACATACTTGTCGACTAGTTTGTTGTGTCGGAAATTGTTTGATTGAATAAAGAAGATTGTTGAATTGATTTGTTAAAAGAAAATGATACGCTTAAAAGCGTGGCCACCTCCAGTTACAGAGGAAACTCTGGCGAAATTTTCTAAAAACCTAACACTTAGACTTTTTATACAACGAGTGTTAGAACTATCTTTGGACATGTTTTCAAAACATAAATTTCGCCAGCACTATATTTTACTAAATATTCGGAGGTGGAATTTTCACAAAGATTAACGTGATAAATATATTTGTCACAACACTGTTTATGATTATTTTGTGAAAATACATAAATATTATTTTAAAGTGAAAATAATATTTACAAGCGTTAATGATTCCAAAACTTTGCGAACGCTTACACAAACATATAAGTTACACCGGTAATTACATTACCACAAGATTGATAAAACGTAACTTACGCACATGTATTGTATCCCCCATCCTTGGGAAGAAGAATAACTACCAAGTGTATACGGAACATAAACACGAAATAGTTGTCTAACTATTTCCCAAAGACATAAACTATAAAGCTAAGGCACGGCCGTCCGTCTAATAGAATTAGCACTTGTAGGTCGTTGCACAGCTTACTATATTGGAGACACTTGGTAGAGACGCGCATTCACTGTGAGTTCATGTCCCCCTTTTTCTCTAACTGTTTTCAGTTTACTTAACTGCGGGGGTGAAATACATGTTACTTTGTTTACAAGTACTTTATACACGGTATGAATAACGTAAGGAGGTTTAGATCATGTGAATGGGTAGTTAGAACACCGAGGGACTTAAGCGGTAGATCTATCTGGGTGTAGCGAGCCCAGCTCTAGGCCAAACGGACCTCTCTGAGGCTAACCAAAACGGACCTGGAGTGACTTGGTTGCCCAACGCAAAAATCAGCTAGGGTTGTGTCTTCCTACTTGCATTTCACGACATGCTAATGGCCTTGCAAACCATTGGTGATCACAAGTCCTCTTACACTGCTACATACCAGGAAACTTTTATACTTACAAGTGTTTTACTTACTCACTTGCACATGAACTCGCTCAACATTATTGTTGATTTTTCAACTCACATGTATTTCAGGAAATTAAACGGATCTGGCACGGTATGGAACGTTTTCCGCTGCACTTGTCATGGAGTCATCAGGGTTTAGGGGATGTGTCTCTTTCCTGGACAAGGCACAGTCCTTAAACCACGTTTATGTTATGTTTTAGTTTGTAATGATGTTGAACAAGGTTATGTTGGTTAAAACAATGGTACTGTATTTTGGTTTTCAAAACTTAATGGATGACTTGCATGGTTTTTAAATTCATATAGCTTGTTATGGTTAAGCTATGGTATTAAGAAGTCACACCAAAATTTACCACGCTTCCGCAAAGCCAGGGTGTGACATAAAACAAGCGGCGCAAATGGAGCCAGTCCTCCTCCATGGCTCTCTGGGTGCGTAAGAATGAAGCAACCTGCTGCTCCAGGGCAAAAAGGCGTGCAGCATAGTCTGGTGGTACAGGTCGAGAGGGCTGCAACGGAGAGTGGGTCTGACCCTGGCACGGACACGGCGGCGTCTGAGCTTTCTCAAGCTCCTGAATGCGCTGTGTGTGTGCCTCGTGCTGGGCGACAAAAGACATCAAAACGTCCTCAATAGTATACCCCATGTGGAAAGAATGGTAGGGGTCAGTCGGTGGCATAGCAGAGTGTGGTGCCCAAAGGAACGGCTCACTGGTGGGATCAAAAGGTGCCACATGAAATGGAGAAACAGTGGGAAAAGTAGCAGACGGTGGTATAGATACCGGTACATGTCCAAAAGGGTGAGCCGAAGAACCTTCTCCAGCTCGTGCTGGAGGTGTAAACCGAGGAAATGAAAAGGAAGTATCAATGTGACGGGTATCAATGATCTGAGGGGGAAAAGGTGGGACCTCGTCATCAGCAGGAATCCACCCACACTGGGCGTGCTCGTCTCGGGGGTCGATCCGTGCCTCAAAAAGCGCACGATCAAACTGGGCTGGCATAGGATCATGGTGAGGTACAACAAGAGGGTCAACTGGTGCATCAGCAATGAGTGGGGGATCAACATGATCAGCAGCAAAGACATGATCGCCCTCCAACAATGGAGCATCTATAGGGTGATCATCAATAGGTGGGTCAGCAAAGACAGGCTCAATAATAGGTGCGTCAGCATGAACTGGGTCATGCTCAAGTGCTGGGTCAGGAGCAGGGTCTAGTGGCTGCTCGGGCTCATCAAAGGCCATCTCAAAATCAAACTCAGGGTCGATGGGATCAACTGGGTCGACTGGATCCTCCATAGGCTGATCCATGGGTATAAACTCTATATCCTCATCAGGGTCGTATTATGGGGGAAAGACAGGATCGGAATCCTCCAAATCATCGTGGTCGAAAGTAAAACTAGGAATAGGGGCAACAGAGGATGCCTGGTCGGGATCTGATCCATGAGAAAAGTGTTGCGCACTCAGAGTGCGTGAAGGTGCGGAGGCCACAGACTCGAAAGAGTCTGGGACCGGTGAGTGAGCAGGTGACTCCTTGGCGGGAGCATCTACGATCATCAAAAGATCACCAGCAGCAAGAAGGGCCTCGCCCTGAACATCATCCTCTAAGGGCTCGTCATCATACAGATCGACATCGTCATCATCGTCAGCGTCGAGAAGCAAATCGTAAGCAGGATATGAAGCCAACGGTATGGGAGCAGGGATCACTACAAGTGGTAGGTCCCCGGCCAAAGGGCCATCAGCGAGCTCATCAGCACCATCAGGTAAAGCGAAGGGCTGGAAATCATCCTCGTCCGTGCTCGTAACGTCGGATGTGTGAACCTCGTGCTCAGAAGACTCTAGGTCGTCCGATACTATAGGTCTAGGTCCTGTGGCTGTCACACCCTGGCTTTGCGGAAGCGTGGTTAATTTTGGTGTGACTTCTTAATACCATAGCTTAACCAAAACAAAGCTATATGAAATAAAACCATGTAAGATCATCCATAGATTAAATTTTAAAAACCAAACTTAACAACATTGTCTTAACGGAAAACAAATCCTAATGACATTGTTCAACCATCATAAACATCAACACGACATAAACATAGTTTAAGGACTGTGACTTGTCCAGGAAAGAGCCACATTCCCCAAACCCGGATGACCTCGTAACCCATATGCAGCGGGAAAACATAACATACCGCGCCAGATCTTTAATTTCCTGAAATACATGTAAGTTGAAAAATCAACAATAATGTTGAGCGAGTTCATGTGTAAGTGAGTATGTAAAACACTTGTAAGTATAAAAATCCTGGTATGTAGCAAATAAGGAAAAGAGATCACCAATGGTTTGCAAGGCCATTGATATGTGTGAAGTGCAAGTAGGAAGACTCAAACCTAGCAGATTTAGCGTTGGGTACAAAGTCACTCCAAGGTCCGTTCTGTTGGGCCTCCCTGAGGTCCGTTCTGTTGGGCCTAGAGTTGGGCTCGTTACACCCAGATAGATCTACCGCTTACGTCCCTCGGTTCTACAATGAGGATTAATGGCCTCCAGTTTCTGCCTACCCACTCACATGATCTAAGTAGTAAACCTCCTTACGCTAACCATACCATGTATAAAGTACTTGTAATCAAAGTAACATGTATTTCACCCCCGTAGTTAGAAAACTGAAAACAGTTAAGAGAAAAGGGGGGGACATGAACTCACAGTGGTGCGTCTCTACCAAGTATGCCTCCAAATCAATCAGCTGTATGACGACCTACACGTGCTAACTCTATTAGACGGACGGCCGTGCCTTAGCTTTATGGTTTAAGTTTTTGGGAAATAGTTAGGCAACTATTTCGTGTTTACGTTCTGTATATACTTGGTAGTTATTCTCCTTCCCAAGGATGGGGGATTTAATACATGTGTGTTCGTAACATTCAGATTTCACTATTAAGTCTCACTTAATATATATTTTATTTCCAACTTCAAAATATAAATATTCTTCCCAAAAATATTATATTTTAATACATGTGATTTTCCCAAAACAATACTTAGTAATATTATTTTTACCTTAAAAATAATATTTACGTAGTTCACAAAATAATCATAAACACTTATACAAGTGATGTTGTGAAAGAAGAATATATACTACATATATATATGTATCACGTTTTATTTTGTGAAATCCCACCTCCGATATTTTATAAATAAAGTCGTGGCGAAATTCATAGTTTGAAAACAAGTCAAAATGTCTCTCTAACACTTATAGTGAAAATATTTCTAAGTGTTAGGCTTTTTGGAAAAATTTCGCCAGAGTTTCCTCTGTAACTGGAGGTGGCCACGCTTTCAAGCGTATCATTTTCTTTTACAAATCAACCAACAATCTTCTCAATCAACCAAAACAAAAATAGTTATTTTGTCGAAACTTTGTGTTACACAAGTGTTTACACACTTGTGTGTTCTAAAACCATTCTTGTTAGTGTAAGATCCATTTTTAGAAAGCATGATTTCTTTAACGCTTGGTCCTTTGAAAATACCACTTGCAGATACGTAGATCTGCTAGTTTTAAACACTATTGTACAAGCTGAAACACTTTTACACAAGTTCATGATTCTTGTGTGGTAGAGTTTCATCTTCTAACCCTTGTTATACTTGAACAAGCTTTATGTCATAATCCAAGATCATGACTATACCGGGTTAAATGATGATCCGAGCTACCACAACATAGATCGGGTCTAAATAATCACAAAGTTCAATTACTACAACATTTACACAACTAGTGAGCTTTTAACCATCATTTTTCATGTTTTTAGTAGACTTTAATGCACCACTTTGTAAGATTTCGGGTTTTAATCATTACACCACATATTAACCGCTTTAGATTAGTTCAAGATAGGGATTTAAATAACATACCACTAGCTCAAGGCTAGGGAAGAATCTATGCGAAAAACGCGTGGATAAAAGCAAGATAAAGAGGTCCTTCAAACTCCGAGTGCACCAAGCCTCCTAATACGTGATCCTTGAAGCTTGAATGATCTTGGAATGGCTTGATGAAAACCGAAAATGGATGTATGGGGAGGGGGGTGTTCGGCCGAGACTTAGAGAGCAAGAGAGGAGAGTTTTGATTTTTGTTGTTGTGATGTTTAGATTATGGTGGACTAAATGTGGATCTTATAGACAATTCTCTAGTTCATTAACCAATGGTTAGTGTGTTATTTAGATATTAGACAACAAGGATTATAATAATCAAAATGGTACAAGGTATGTCCCCTTGGGGACGGTTTCGGTTAAGGGGGGGGGGGGTATTCGATTGGCTTCCAACTAGATGATTAGGAACTAGTTAGTTAAGTTAAGTGTTTTACCCGGTTACTAGTGTGTTATGCTTTACAAAGGGTGTTAGGGTAATCAGGGACCCTAGCTGGCTCAGAAAAAGATAAATAATGAAAATAACAATATTTTCATGTTCCGGGTATAGTCCGGTTGTTCGGTTGGATAGTAATCCGTTAAAGCGTTAAACAAAGCTTTAAGTGTCGTTAATACCCTTTTTAGTGACACAACTCATTTCTGACACTTTTGGAAAGTGTCTAGTAATATTTTTCTCATGTTTTGGCACTTTATTAGTTAGCTAAAAGCTGAATTATTGTGTAAAGTGCTGAGTTTTGTACTTAGAGTACGTTTTAGGCACATCCAGTCATTGTAACTTATTCCTAGAGACGCAGTTCTACAACCCTTGTATCCCTACACTCACCACTAGTGTAGCAAAATATTTCAGGCTCTTACAGGCCTTAGAGGCAGTGTTTGCCTGATGCTGGCTTTATCAGCATGTTCAATAGGTTATCCGTTATAGTGCTACTGTGCTTTTTGTGCATCATGTTTGTCACTAAGGTTCAGTCATGTAAATAGTGTAGTGACAGCAAGTAAAGTATGATGCAGGTAAGTACATGTATCAGTATTCAAGTAGCGGTTTATTCACAAGTTCAAGTAAGCACAGTAATTAAGCAGTAATTAATTATTAATTAAGTCGTACGGATACCTGGTTTAGTGAGGGTTGTCACATAGGTGGCAGTTGGGATACTCATCTACCTCTAGTTGAGTTTTCCTACAATAACAGCTACCATACAAGTATTCAAGCCGCACCGTTCGAAGCTCTCTATGGCCGTAAGTGGCGCTCACCGTTGTGTTGGGCAGATGTTGGAGACAGATAGATGGTTGGCCCCGAACTGGTTCAAGAAACAACTGACAAGATCATGCAGATCCGAGAGTGCGTCAAGAAGGCTCGTAACCGATAAGAGAGCTACACAGTTCAACGACGAAAACCTTTGGAATTCGAAGTAGGAGACATGGTTTTGTTGAAAGTCTCACCATGGAAAGGTGTAGCACGATTTGGGAAACGTGGCAAGTTAAATCCATGTTACATTGGGCCATTCGGGATATTGGAAAGGGTTGGTACCGTAGCGTACAAGTTAGAATTACCAGAGGAACTAAACGGTGTTCATGATACATTCCATGTATCGAACCTAAAGAATAGCCCAACTCAAGAGACAGTTATCATCCATGCAGATGAAGTTCATATCGACGACACTCACCACTTCACTAAAGAACCCGTGGAGGTTACAGACTGGAAAGTCAACAAGACTCGGAGGAGTAGTGTTAAGCTTGTCAAGGTTCGTTGGAACTCACGTCACAGCCTAGAGTTTACTTGGGAGCGTGAAGATCGAATGAAATCAAAGTATCCACACTTGTTCCCTAACTCCCCTGCAACCAATAGCACAGCCTAAAATTTCTGGACGAAATTTTCTTAATGGGGGGGGGGAGAATGTGACAACTATCAAATTTCCATGTATCAGTACAATAATTAAACAGTAATTTGTAGCTTAATGACTGTGCTTGATCTAAATTAATGACATGAATGCTTCCTGATTATTGTCATATACATACAAGTGCATCCCATATTGCATGATATCATATCATTATTGCATGCAACACTTTATGATTCAAATGATGCACGAAACAAAGTTAGCACAGTTATCAGACAAACTAGAAGTACTGACGGGAGTTTAGTACTCAGACAGACATGATGTTAAGACACAGAATGAGCCAGAAACCAAGAGTTACACTAGTATAATGTGTAGGAAAGTAAGGATCATAAAAACTGCCTTCCTAGAGATAGTTTAAGTGCCGGAAAGTGCCTAAAACTCACACAAACTGCAGAATTCAGCAATTTTCAGCAAAATTCAGCATTCTAACACTAAAATAATAAGTATAATTATGGTTTAATGGTCCAGAATACTTTCCTAGGTGTCGGGAATCAAAACTGTCACAAAAGGGAATATAAAGCACATTAAATTGCGTAATTTAGCACCTTAACGAACTGGTAACCAACCGAATAACCGGACACTACCCGAAACACCAAATTTTCACTAGAAGCATTGTTTTATCATTTCCGAGCTAGTTAAGGTCACCGAACATCATAACACATCTTATAATTGCATAACACCTAAAACACTAATTCTAACACTTAGATTCTAACTAAATGAGCTAACTAACTAGTTGAAACCCAACCCTATACCCCCCCCCCCCCTTGGCGACGGATATCATGGGTGGAGCCACCCATGATTTTCTAGCAATTGTTTATGTTGATTGTTGGAGACTTTAGGAATATAATAACCAATGGTTATGCAAATGTTGGAGTGTTGTTATAATAAACCACAAGTTCTACACTTAACTCATTTTCACAAACACTCCAACACCTTCATCTCTCTCCCTCTCCTGCCTTGGTCTCGGCCGAGAACAACCACACCACCACTTTCAAGTCTTGATCAACCATTCCAAAGTGTTACAAAGGTGCTAGGAGCTAAACTAAGGAGCTTGGAGCCATTGGAAGTTGAAGGACCTTTCTCAAGAGCTATTAACCATCAAGTTTATCATCTTCATCATCTTTGATCTCTTCCCTAGCCTTGTGCTAGTAGTAAGACTCTCATAACCTCATTTTACTTCTCATTATGTTGGTTAAAAGATCATGTAAGAAACTAAACATGAAGATCATTCAAGAACAAGAAGATAATCTTTAACATAAAGCTCAAAATCATAATAATCTATGTTGTTTAAGTGTATGTATGGATCTTGATTGTTGATTACTTGTGTTTATGATGTTAAACATCATAAGAAACTTGCTAGATTGTGATTAAACACATGATCTAGCAAGTGAGAGGATGAAACTTGTGTAAATCAAGATGATCATCCCTTTATGTAAACATGAACTTGAAAGATGGAGTTGTTTTTATGTATGATGATGATTGAAACATGATATAAGTCTTGTAGAAAGATGATTTCAAAAATGGTTTTCTCAAGAAACAAAGTTTATTTACAAGATTTACATAACCATGATTTCTAAAGAAACTAATCACATTTTTAGTGATAAATCAAAGCTAGAAACATATTGTTAACAAGAAAAATTCAAGAAGAAATATTTTTGAAAATCATTTTATAAGTTGTGAAAGACTAAATTCTTCAAGAATGAGAATTATAAACAAATAACCATGTTTTAGAGGGTAACTAAGTCTACTAATTAACATGGTAAGTTACTACAAGTTTTTACAAAAATTTCAAGTTCATGATGTAGTGTAAATTGCATGATTTTGGCACATGGTAAGTGTTGATTGAATTATTGTTGATTTGTAATGATTTTAAAAGAAAATGATATGCTTTGAAATCATGGAAACCTCCATATTTAAAGGGAAACTATGGCAAAAAATTTGTAGAATTTAAACACTTAGAAAAATATTTTTACACAAGTAAATTTTAATCAAGATTTTCATATAAACATTTGCCATAATTTTTGTTACAAAAATTATAAATGTTGGAGGTTGATTTTGATAAATAAAAGTGGCTAAGTATATATTTAGGAAAATATATTTAGAAGTCATAATTTGTGTGCTACTTTTATGTTTTGTGTATTGGTTATATTATTTTAGGACTTGAAAATACTATAACTTACCAAGATACCAAGAACTATAACACAAAATATTACCAAAATTCCAAGGAAATGAATATATAAATTATACCCAAAAATTGGACAAACCGAACAAGGAATATGAATTACATATATATATATATATATATATATATATATATATATATATATATATATATTCCGGAATTAAATTCATATATATATTTTGGACAAATAAGTTAAATGGAATTTTGGAAACCAAAGAAACGAAAATTATAATTTTTACAAGTGTTACAAAAATATATCATTTTTTTTGTCAAGAAGAAAATATATTATTTTTAAGTAAAGAAAAATATATATATTTTCTTGAACCATTAAGAAGATATATAGAAAATATATATTTTTCTTAAACAAGTTTAGAATATATTATTTTTGGGTGAAAATGGATTTATAAATATTTTCTAAGCTAATCTTGAAAATATATTATTTTTGAGGTTTATATGAAAATATAATTATTTTTGCCTAAGAAGAATTATAGATAATTTTCTATAAAGGATTTCTTAAAATATATATATTTTAAGAATATAAATTGGTGATTTTTATTGATTAAGAATATTATTCCGGAAAATTTAAATATAAAAATTAAGTATAAGAATACTTAATAAATAAGATAAAAATACGTATTCTCGTACGTATAAATACACACCGGAATACGCCACCAATACTTGGTAAAATACACAAGTCTAAAAATACAAGTATAAGTATACCCATCCATGGGGAAATATTCATGAAGGAGTACAAAACAAGTTAAAATATATTATTTTAACGAATATTTCAAAAATTAATAAATATAATTTAAGTTAAGATATTAATTATTTTAACAAATAATTATATACTTGGGAATAATATTTATTACATCCAAGACATAACTCAAAGATTCTAAGTCATAACAATTAAGACTAAAAGTCATGGCACGACCCATCCGTCTAATAGAACGTAGCACGTGTGTAGGTAGTCGTGCGACCGAGGAAAAGCTTTGAGTTACACAAAGTTTGCAGGACGCAAGATTGTGAGTTCACGTCCCCCTTTTCTTTTAACTGTTTTCGGTTATATAACTTCGGGGGTGAAATACATGTTACAATTGTTTACAAACGTTACAAATGGTATGGTTAGCTAAGTAATGAACTGTTAGATCATGTGAGTGGTGGGTACAACGCTTAAGACCATTAATCCTCGTAGTAGGACCGAGGGACATGAGTGATAGATCTATTTGGGTGTTGCGAGCCCTGCCCCTGGGCCGTAAGTGGCCAAAGGTGGTTACTATGCCTTCCAGCCGAAAGCCCGGTACAAAATCTGCTAGGTTTGAGCCTTCCTGCACCATTGCACACATATTAATAACCTTGCAAATCATTAATTGATCTGTTCATAGACGCTTTCATACCGGGTTTACAAATACATACTTTTAGTTATTAGAAGTTTATTACGAGCTCACATACAAAACACATGAACTCGCTCAACTTTTGTTGATGTTTTTCAAACTACATGTATTTCAGGAAATTGATGGATCTAGCGAAGGTTGAAAGTTTACAAGATGTGTCTACAATAAACGATGTTATCCGCTCTTTTGTGGGGTTTGACTTGGATGTTTTATCTTAGATAAGACACACAAGTCAAAACCTTGTTTTATCAATGTATTTTGTCAAGGCCTTATATAACTTTAAACATCTGACGGGTTTGTATTGTAAACTTGAAGTCCGTGTTTGGTCTTAAACAATATGGGTTATAATATTTTGAATCTTATTTATGGATGAACATCGTGGTTTTAATCATTTAGTTGTTTGGTATAATTGAATGCAATGATATTAAGCAAGTCACACGTAACACGCTTCTGTAAAAGTCAGGGTGTGACAATTTGGGTTGAGCTTTAACATAAACTTTTATAATTGGGCTTGATGTTAGGTTATGAGAATACAAGTTTTATTTAAAGAGATTAGAGGGCTAACTGTTTACATAATTGGGTTGGGTTTAAATCTGTGTTCACAATTTTTCTTTTTATATAAATTCCTAACATTTTTTAAGGGGTGCGGTCGGAATTTTCCATGGGGTGCGGTCGGGATTTTTCGCGGAAAATAAAATTAAATTTTTTTTCAAGGGGTGAAACCGCCCACCCATAGACTAAGGTGGGTCCGCCCTCTGCTAAAAGGGATTTAGTTAATGATGTGTCCAAATCTTAGTGGTTAACAAGAGTTCATATGGTTCTTAAAACTGGGGTTGTTTTCTTTTGATCCGAATCCTCTATATATATATATATATATATATATATATATATATATATAAAGGAGAAGGATTCGTTAGAAACTACCCTTTATTGCGAGAACCGCAAGAACCAATGTGAACACAACCAAAAATACCTAAAAATAGCTAAAAAACACACAAAATTTGTTTTTTTAATATTTTTTACATAAAATTCGCTGTATTTTGTTATTAGGAAAAAAAAATTTGGCTACTAAAAGTAGCGATTTTTAAGTAAAGAATATTAAAAAAAAAGTTTTTGTGTGTTTTTTTGATTTTTTTATGTTATTTTGGGGGTTTAGTTTTTAGCATTTAACATGGGTGGGGGTGGGGAGGGGGGTTTAGGTTTTTTTTTTTTTTTTTTTTTTTGGGGGGGGGGGGGGTGTTTAGTTTTTAGCATTTAGCTTGGGGGTTAGGTTTTTTTTTTGGGGGGGGGGGGGGGGGGAGGGGTGGGGATGTTTAGGTTTTTGGGGTAGGGGGTTAGGTTTTTTTAGGTTATTTTGTTTTGTTCACATGTTGAAGAATGTTTCTTTATTTTTAGAGTAATTTCTGTTGGATCTGAGTTTGGTTTTGATTGTATTTTTCGTTTGAATTAGAATGAAGATGGATGAGTTGTGCAGCGGAATTAAGATGGAAACAAACTTTACATACAATCAAACGAGAGTATTATTT
This sequence comes from Helianthus tuberosus, assembly GCA_030545235.1. Classification (NCBI taxonomy): domain Eukaryota; kingdom Viridiplantae; phylum Streptophyta; class Magnoliopsida; order Asterales; family Asteraceae; genus Helianthus; species Helianthus tuberosus. Next base: position 179,172 of record JARYGA010008826.1, on the reverse strand, counting down.
TGATCATACATTTTTCACAAAGAACCGAAAGATTGAATTCATTTCAATTACGATTACAATGCAATGGTGAATACAAACTCCCCCTCAGCCAGAGCTCAGTGTTTGTTCGTGCAGAGAAGACGATTTTGCAAAGAGCTAATAGAACAGTACAGAGCACTGTCCTATTTATAGGCACTAGCAAACCACTGAGCATCAAAGCTGACGTCACCATGAAAGTGACATCTAACCTCCTAACAAACTCTAACCTCTGATCTATACAAACCTCTGCTATGCTAAACTACTGATATTACATTACATTACATAAAGACATAATAAACTACTGCTGCATCCTTCCACTGATGTGAACCCAGCAGTACTTGTCCGGATCAGCAGAGCTTGACTCAAGGCAGTAGATTGAACAGCAGAGCTTTAGTCTTTCATCAGGCCTTTACTAAATCAGCAGTTTGCATGATCAGTAGATAGGAGGTCAGCAGATGTTGAAACCACTTTCAAGGGGAGAGACTTGTATGTAACATCTGCTTATTCTGGATCCACTGCTCTGACCCAGTTTTAGCTTTAATTATCTGTTCCTTTGATAGGGTTCAATCCCAACAATCTCCCCCTGGAACAGATAATGCAAAAACCCTTCATTATTTTGGAACTTTATTACCTCATCAACAGTTCCCTTATCTGACCTTTAAGTTGTAGCTCAAAGTCTAGGGCACCTGTGTCATCTTTATCCCTACCAAGTGGAAGATCAAGGAAATCCTGCATATCTTCAAGACTCAGGCCAAGAGCTTGTTCCCTTGTTATTTTCTTCACTTCTCTACCAGACCTGAACATAGTCAATACATGGGTCTGTTTGTCAGTTTCCCACTTTAGTACTTTTGAGCCTGGTGGGTTTCTTGGGAGATTTTTATTTGATGAGGTATTTGGTGATGCGGGCCTATTCATGACTGGCTGAGCAGTACTTGCAGATTGTTCCAATTCAGGATCTTCTTTCATCATTAATCTAATGCCCTCTTTTACAAGGTCATTCCCAGCATTTAGATCTTGAACTGTTTCAGCACCTAACTGGTTTTGACTCCTTCTTTTGTAGATGGCAGCACCAGCTGGAGTAGTGGTTCTTTTGACTTGCAGCTTTGGTGGTCATTTGAGACCTCTGCTTTGGAGTAGTCAGGGCTTTTTGGAACTGTTGGATCTTTCTTTCTAAGTTCCTCCAACTTTTTGTAGGTAGCCCTGACCCTATCTTCTCCCCACTATGTCACGGAATTCTTTGACCCATATTCAGCTGCTATCAGCTCCTCTTTCATTCTCTTCAACTCTAAGGCCTTGTCAGCTTCAAACTGTTTGAATTTTTCAGGAGGAGTCTACTTGACCTTATTTTTGACCATTTCTTGAATCCTGGCTACCTCTTTTTCAAGCTCAGGAATGGTCCAGTTTTTGTACATGTGTTTCTCCCCTTGTATTTCTTGTAGGTCATGATGTTATCAATGTAGTCTTTTCTCAAGGACTCATCTGCCCTTTCTGAGATTTGCTGACATACATTTTTGGCAAATTGCTCCATAGATCTGACCTGTGTGAGTAGAAACTGATAGTTTTGCTGAAATTCTCTATCAGATTTCCCTTGTTTATTTTTTATTGAGATATCCTCTGCTTGCTTGGCCTTGATTTTCAAATATTCTTCAATATTGTTTGGCCTGGGATATCCTTCAACTGATGGCAAACTCCTTTTAGCTGGGTCATCCTCATAGTAGAAGGATTTGATTTCTTCCCTAACTGCTATGAGTTCCAGAGGGAATGAGACACCAGCAGGAGGTAATGGCTTTAGAATTTGAGCTGAAGAGAAAGGCATGGGTTTTGGAATTGTAACAAGTGACAGAGATTTTGAAGATGTTGGTGGTGGAGATGTGTCATCATCTTTTAGGATTAGCCTTCTCCTTTTTGTTTGAGGAGGGACTGATGATGCTTTGGGTGGAACAGTGGTGGTAGTTTGAGTGGCAGTGGTTTGTGGTTGACTAACAGTTGTTGAAACAACTGGTGCTTCAACCACTGTTGTCATTACAGTAGATGTTGTAACATCTGCTGTCTTCTGCTTTTTGGCAGGAGGCGATGATGGTGATTTTGTTTTTGGTGGTGATTGTGATGATAAGACAGTGGTTGTGGTGTGTGTTGAAGTGATAACAGATGTTGAAACCTCTGAAGTACCAGCAGTAGTTGATACAGCAGGAGTTACAACAGCTGTTTGGATGGAGGTTTGATGTTGGAGGCTTTTGGATGGTGGCTTTGGAGTATGCTTTGGAATTCTGGATGGTGTGGACTTGGGTTCCCTCACTTTTGTAGTGGGATTTCTTTTTGGCACAATATTTTGAACATCCTTTAGCCCAGAACAACCCTGCGCATTCAGCTCCATGTAAGCTCTTTTCTCCTCATTCCACCTTGACCTATCATTTGCCTCTCTATCCCTTTTTACACTTGCTATAGCTTCATCAAGTGCATTTTGCGTAACATCAACCTTTTTGCTACCATCTGGCAAAGGTATCTGCTTGGTCATATTCTCCATGTCTGGTTCTATGTAGAGACCATCATCTACTCCCTTTTTCTTCCATTCTTTAAGTTTCTCCCCCTTTTTGGCATTATCTGGGGGTAATTGATCAATGAAGTGAACAGTTGGAGGAGCAGTGCTAGTGGTTTTCAATAAATGGGCCTTGAGAGCCTTGATGTCTGCTTGTGTGTTCTTGAACCTAGACTCCATGATGTTTCTCAGCTTTTGTACATGTATTTCATGTTGCTGATTAGCCATTTGTTTTTGTTGTTGGAGAAGAGGTTGAAATAGATTCCAGAGCTCATTTGTAGCAGATGCTTGTGGTGGAGCAGATGCTTGAGGTGGAGCAGCAGTGGATTGCATCTTTTGTACTGTCAACAACTGTTTTCGCATGTCTTTGATATCTGCAACATCTGTATCCAGTTTGTCAACGCGTTCTGTCAAATCCAGATATTTTAAACCATCACCCAATTTAATGGGATCATCTGATCCCACAAGCAGTGGTTTTATCAGTGGTTGAAGTAGGGAGTGTACTCCAAACATTAACCACTGATGCCCCTTTTTCTTGGTACTGGGGTCTTCTTCCTTCAACACTTGACAATCTTTTGATGTTGCCAGTGGTCAAAAAGAATCCACTGGTAGATGTCAGAGGTGCTATGGAAGGAGTTGCCTCCAAGGAAGTCTTATTAATGTAACCACTGTCCAAATGTAAACCAGTGGGTTCAACAATTGTAGTGGTTGCTTCACTTGGATTACCACCAAGAGTTACTTGTAACTGAAGGGGTGTAACCTCCTCAGGTAGTGTTGGTGGGTTAGCAAAGATTGATACATCAGACCCAGTCATTTGTTGAGGCATGTTCTCATTTATGGGTGATTGAGAAGGACTGGTTTGTGCCTGGTTCAAAACAATTGCTTCCAACAAAAGTCTTGTTGGTGGAGGAATTGTGAATGTGAGGTTTGGGGTTAGAAGAGAATTTGCCCCGGGCATTGGGCTGTGGATGATGGAAACGAGTGATTCCAGAGCATCATATTGTGGTGTCCCAATGTGTACAACCTGTTCTTTTTGAGAAGAAGCAGGAGGAGTTTTGGTTATGGGTTGAGATATTTGTACCAACTGCTGTGAGGAAGAAGCAGCAGTGGTTTCTTGTGACTTTTGTTTTGTCACAGGCAGTTTCTCTGGTATCTCATCCTCCAGAGTTGCCTTTTTGATAGGTTTGGGGGGTTTTTGAGTTTTCTTTTTCTGTGGCTTTTTGGTGATTTTAGGTGTGGGTTTCAAAGCAGTTGTGTTGCTACTTTGATCACCTTGAGCAGTGGGCTCAGCAGCGGTTACCTGAGGAGCAGTGGTAGCTGCTAAATTCTGCTCAGGCACCTCTGCTTGTGTTTTGCAAGGTGTTGACATTCTTGTAAAAGTTTCAGCAGTTAAGTTGTGCATTTGTAAAGAGTCACCTTGGTTTATTGCAGCAATATCATCCTTACTGAATTTCTTTTCAAAATAATAGCTTAAAAACCTGGGAAACAGTAAGAATGATTTTGTTTCAACATTTTTAACCAGATCATTAAAGATTTCCCGAGAATAATTAAAATTTTCTTCTTGAAGAATAGCATATCCCAGATTTTGAATCTTTAATGGTATTTCATTAAAAGCAGTGGTTTTGTTTGAAACACACATTAAGAGGGTGTGAAATAAAAATCTTGTTGCAGAAGGGAAGTAACCTTTTTGTAAGGTGTCCTTTTTTACTTCTGCATTATATCCTCTTTCCAGAAAATCATTTTTAACTCGTTTTTGGAAAAAGAAATTGTACCTTCCTGATCATCGAGTTGAAAGACCTCGGAAATTGATTGTGGTGTAATCTTGATGGCTTTACCCTTTAGAGAAGAGTTGATGGCTATTACAGTGTCTCCTTGTTTTTCAAGGGTTGCATTCTTCCAAAACTCTCTTTGGGTTGTCAAGTAAATTGGTGCATCTGCTGTTAACAAAGTTTTGTACTTTGATGCAGATATGGTAGCAAGGATGGAATCGAAAGCGTCTGTAGTGCCGGGTTTTGTGAGGAGACCCAGAAGATTGTGAGATGGTTTGTGTGGAATTTCAGTGGGTTTTGCCTTTTGAGAGGCTTGTTTGTGTAACACCCCGACCCGGAATGGGTCGAAGTGTCACTATTACGGAGTCAGATCAAAAAACATAATTCCATTTATACTTAAATGTATTACAAGGCTTTACAACTTAATGAAGGATATCGAATCCAGTACAATTATTTCTACTGTCTTTTTCAAACACTCGAGCACTCTTCCAAATCCCGTCCCAGATTGTCTTGATAACCTGACGTAAAGAAGAAAACACAAAAACGTACGTCTGAGCAAAATTTGAAAGTTTTGCCCAGTGCGCGGATAGAGAAAAATAAAAGCTTATTTTAAAAGTAACATAATTTCATAATCATATCATACGGATGTACCCATGAGCCAAACTTAAAACGTGACAATACACAGGTAGCTACTCCTGTATAATTATCACATGAGATGGCAAGTTGGCATACCCGTTATCCACCTCCTTAAACTTAAATCCTAGGATCGATCCATACGCCTCCTAATAGCTTATATGTACCACACTTGTACTTAAGAGACGCCGTGAACTGATCTCTCCGTCACGGATGGAGCACATGATGTCGATGTCACACCCCGACCACGTGTAACATACAAAACGTGGCGGAAACGTCGGGGAGTGTTGTAACAGAATTAATGTTTCATAACCATGGATACCAAAAAGTGTTTCGTTTTATTAAACATTGAATAATTACATCATCTGGAAATCTAAATACACAATTAAAACATAGTCTATCATTGTTATTGAGTCACTAAGGCCTTGTCCAGTCCTATGTGAGCATGCATCCTATCAAACGATATCACCCAACAATACCTGAAACATATGTGAAAACGAGGTCAGCAAAGAAATGCTGGCGAATACATTGGTTTTGTTGAAAATAAGATTCATGACTTCTGTTTAAGAAAATGTTTAGTCATGAACCTTGTAATTTACTTTGTCTTTGTAAATCATTTGAAAAATAATAAGTTTAGATGATATGTATAAATAAGAGAATAACGCATGATTAAATGAATAACCATGTAAAATGAGTTTGTATAAGATAAGTTGTTTGTAAATCAGTGTCTTGTGAAAAGTAATACCTATGGTGTTGAGCCTTGCACGTGGAACGAAGCGTCGTTGTGGATCGTTGAGAGCACTGTTCTGGTTATAGTCTGGTTTTAACAAAATCGTTTTCCCTTTATTAAAACCAAGTTCTCTATAACCAATGGCTCTGATACCAATCTGTCACACCCCCAAAATCCACCCGCGGAGTATCACCGCTTGGAGGCGTGACTGACCAGGATCAAGCCACCAATCATATTGAACATATAATTAAATATCAAAAATCATTCATCAATACGAAAGGTGTTTTCAAAACCAAACATCAATAAGTGTATAGCGGAAGCATAAGTATGTAAACCCAATGTAAATAGTAAATTCAAATGTTTAAATAGATAACATGGCATCATCGATCCATGTCCCACAACGACCTGCTTCTCCCTGTGCAAGCTCCATAAGTACCTAAGGTCCTGCAAGGCATGTAAGAGAGAGTCAACAACTAGTTGAGCGAGTTCACAGTTAATAGTTCAGTAATAGTATAGCGTGAGTAGTAGTATGTTCGTTCGTTACAATGTATCGTATTAGTTTCCATCGCGGCCAATGTCCTTGGCAGGTGTGCGAAGATGTTGGGGAAGGTCTTTCCCCAAGTTTTTCTAGACTAGGTTTGTTTGTATCGCGGCCAATGTCCTTGGCAGGTGTGCGAAGATGTCGTAAGTTTAGTTCGCGGCCAATGTCCTTGGCAGGTGTGCGAAGACAGTCATAATATCGCGGCCAATGTCCTTGGCAGGTGTGCGAAGATCGTTTCATAGTATCGCGGCCAATGTCCTTGGCAGGTGTGCGAAGATCGTTCAATAAGTGTTACTAGTCTAGCAGTAGGTTCTATCGTTTATGTATGTACCGTAAATCATCAAATTCCCATTCCCACCCCGGGAACCCCATGCCTTGGCTTGTGTGAACTCACCTTGGTTTGCTCGGTATGCTAGGTTATGTGCTCGCAAATAAGTCAATCACGTCCTAGAGTATGCACGTATATAAAATCAGTTTATGTCCTCGAAGTTCATGCATGCACACCATCGTATAAAATAACACGTAAACAATTACCACGTAGCACATAGCACGTATTCTGAATCATATAAGTCATACGTATCAGCTAACGGTGATTAGTTAACTCAGTTAAGTATTAACAGAGATAATTACTGTGCATATTATCCAAATCGGCGAAACACCTTTGTTTCGTCAAGTTTGGTTTCGACGAAACATATCTGTTTCGTCATATATTGTGTTTCGTCAACATGTATGTCACGTCGTTAAATCAGTTACACAAAAACCCTAATCATCGTCTAGCATTTACATCGATGTTAACAGCCCCTTTAAGATCAATTTGTGCTATTTATTAAATACTCTAAATCAAACAGTTCACAAACAAACATATATGCATACAACCAGTCGATTATCATGACAAGATCATCATTACAGGCATAGCACAATTAATAACAACATCAGATTATCATTGGACCGATCATACTAGCCAATTAGGGTGAGATGGTCACATGTAACCTAGCCGACAATTCCTGTAACTTGCTAGTAGATCACATGTTGGTCAGTTAATAATATTCTTATTTGTTTACTGCACATATCAATCATCAAATAGCTAACCCTCCATTCATTCACCCATATAAACAATTACATATTCCTATGAGACTCACATGGATACTGCCATGATCACATAAAAAAAATATGAATCTATTTTAATATGTCAAGGGTAATCAATCATGCTTGTATAACCTAAGTGAATTACATTTAATAATATACAATTGCTTTGTGACATCAAAAGACAAAATGCATCAGAGACATCATCATCTTCCATGGCAATACACAAAGTCAACATTAGAGGCTTTTAAAGAAACATCATCATCAACATCACGTACAACTCTCAGACCATCCCTAAAACAATACTTATCAAAACATAGTTCATGTAGGAACAATATCATACTGAAAATATTAATCATATGTAACATATAAAGTGGTAGTGTACGTACCAATCAATTAGCGATGTCCCACAATTCAGGGATTAATTCGATAGGGGAAAAGTAGTCTACTGTTGCCGCACGCAACTTGATTAGGGTTTGCAAGTGTGGTAAAGGTTGGGTTTGTTCTACTATATCCCCCTTCATCTTTCACGTAACAAATAAATATAAGGACTAGGGGTTTGGGCCGGTTATATTTGGAAATCAAAACAGTGAGTTGGGCTCCTACTAGGCTAAAGCCCATATGTTGTTTCCGTTGGACATGTAGGGGGCGAAATCACTTTGTGTTTTCAGTAAGGTGTGGGTGATGAAAGCATGAAGTGTTTTCGGTTTGGATGCGATTTCGTGAGAGGTGTTTGGCAAAGTTCAGGTTCCACACTTTACATAAACAATCATAATATTAAGTCTAATTATATCATTAACACAAATATATAAATTACATACACACTTATGTAATGCACACCAAACATATATAACACACTTCGCAATTAAGTACAAGGTTAAGTCGGATAGAAACCTTGAAAACTCGGGTTGTCACACGATTCTCTAATAACATTCAAACCTTCTTGACTCGATCCTCGTTCCAACTCGCTCTCGTTCTCGTTCTTAATAAACCCTTACCAAAGGGTAAATTAATAATTACAGATTCAGTCGTTACCCAAAATACCCACACATAACCATGGGTATAGAAAATAACGGGATTTGTCAGATCCTATGGTACCATAACCTAATACTGGTCGGCTTGATCATTGCTAATGAATGTCATTGGTTATGTAACTACAACCAACAAGTTTGTTCACTTTATTGAAATCGTTCTTGAAACCATTGTAATTGTTTTTGAAACTATTGTAATTGTTTTTGAAACCATTGTAATTGTTTTTGAAACCATTGTAATCGTTCTTGAAACCATTGTTATCGTTCTTGAAACCACATTGTAATTGTTATTGTAATCGTTCTTGAAATCATTGTTAAGACATTTAGCACATATGAGTCACCCCAAAACAGTTGAAAACAGTAAAAGAGGGGAATAATGTACTCGCCTGAGAATGCTTAGAAGTCTTGAACAACAACCAAACAAAGCTAGAGGAAGCACGGAATCAGTCGGCAATCTAAAACTATATAAATAAACCGGACTTAAATCGGGAGATCGGATAGGATGAGGCTTGGTAAACCAAATGAGTATTGGAACTCATATGATATGGTTTAACAAGGCCTACATACTACATGAAACCTAACCTAAGTGCTTTCGACCCATCGCGACCCATTAAGGTAGCTTATGCTACTTTAACGCGTCGTGCGCGTGAAACGCGTTCGGACCGTCTAACTAGTCCTATGACAAGTGTTATATGCCTAAACATGTTACATAATCAGTTATGTGACAAAAGTTTAGGTTACATATGCTTAATTACCAATTATACATGAAAAGGGTATTCTGGTAATTTACCTAAGGCATATAAACTACCTATCATACAACTACTTAAACGAAGCGACCATAAGGTATAACCTCGGAAGGTTATTCCCTACCTACTATGGTCACCTAATGTATTTGGTCGGATCCTAATGATCGACCAAATGGGTCGGGTTCGAGGTATAAGCGATTTATTAGATCGCTTACCCTACGACCCTAGACAACGTGGTAATCAGTAGGCATAGTCCCAAGGGACTATAACCAACGTGATTACACTCACGTTGCGAAGTTCCTACGAACTTCGCATTGACCATAAGCTGGTCAACGCTGAAAGTCAAACAAAGTTTGACTTTCAGACTCTAAAAGCAATAAAATAAGGAAAAGAACGAAAGAATACTTACGAAGGGTCCCCGAATGCTAATCCCGATCCAAGCGCGAAAAACGATCCAAATGACGCGACGAATGGATATTTCTCATGCCAAGCACTAAAATATTAATAAAATATTTTAGTGCTTACATAAATTTTTAGATGTCCAGATGTATTCAGAACGTAAGTTATGCGCGAAACTGCAAACTTGTGCACTTTTTGACACTTTTAGTCCCTGAATGAGCCAAAAGTTTATTTTAGGACACCGAACACCTAAAAGCCTATTTCTAAGCTATGTAAAGGATATTTATGGTATGTTTAACTTATGGTCATGTTCCAGAATGTCTGTTACAGTTCAAATTGGCATACTTTCGCAGTTTGTCAAGTTTAGTCCCTGTAAGCGAATTAACTTATTTTTGCCATACCAAAGCCTTCAAAACTTATTTCTAAGTTATGTAAAGGTTATTTAAGGTATGTTAAGCCAATGTCACTATTCCGGAGTGTTCGTTGCATTAAACTGGTTATATTTACGCATCAGTGCGCGTATAACCTTCCAGAAAGTGATTTAAAGCTTGAAATCGAACAAAATTTGATATGTGCAAATAAAACACATATTTTTACAAATCCCAAGTATGAAATACAATATTTCATTGGTTCGGTATTTGTTTGATGGCCGTGGAGGCACAGGTGTTACAGTCGATGTCACAACAACATGATCGTGGGACACTCCACGAGAAGCGAAAACTCAGGGTATCAGAGTACAAATGATCTTATTCACATAACTTATCAAAATATTAAACTTGTAACTTATTTACTTGTAACTTGTAAGCCTTAAGATATTTAACTTGTAACTTGTAAACCATAATTTGATTGAAAATACGAATCTTTGGCGATATTGAAAATCTAAGAGTGGAACCAGTCATCAAGGTATGGATATCAATCCTATCTTGACAATTTCGTCCCCAAAATGTGGTTTATTGAACGAAACAAGATAAAACCTTGACTCGTTAATAAGGAACCACTAGAGTATGAAATGAAACTCGTATAAAATAAACCATTTTCTAAATAACTGATGTAAAACAAAAACTTTTCAAAACGTTTGTAACTTTCAACACATATTTCATAACTTAATCTTAATACGAAATTTAAAATCAGGAATGATATACTTGTATCCAATTGACATAAATCAAAAGAAAGGATTCTATCCGTACCTTAAAATTTCCAAGTGATGCTACCTTGTTTTCAATTGTAGATTTATACAGGCAGAGTTTAGCCTATTGATTATCATCTTAACCTAATTTGCACACAAACTAGGTAAGTAACTTAATACAGCATTTACGATAACTCACGAGATCAACCCTCACAACGAATGACAAAGTGCTATGCTTAAACATCCATCGGATTCACAACGAAGGACAGAGTATTCCCCGAATTCGGGTGGCACTCAACATCCAGTCGAAATCACGATTAATGACAAAGCATCACCCTAATGTGGGCAGCACTTAAACATCCATTGAGTACATTGATCGATCGGACAATGAATCGTAATAGCGATCGAGTTAATACCCTGTTCTGCAGCACCCCGCTATACTAATTAGTGATTTCGTGTGTGTTGATTGTGATAATCAGACGATAACTCGAAGCCTGAAACGAATTTCTTCGTCGACTGAACACCAGAATTCGAGTGCCAATGTCCTCTATTTATACCCAAAAATTGTCAAGCCTTACGCATCGTAGCACTATAACCCCTACGATGCGTAACCACCCTTGCGCACCGTAACACTTATTCCCTTACGGTGCGTAAGGGACACCTAAACACTATAGGGTTGCCATGCGTGGGACTAGCCTAGCTGAGTCAGTAGTTTCGTAAATTTCAATTTAGACAACGAGATTTTAAAGATAATCGTCAAGTAGGGAATGCCCCCCCTGAGTTTTAGGGGCCCTGATCCTGATTCTGAAAATTCTGAAAATTCTAGGGTTTGTACAGAATTACTTGGGTGTCTTAATTAGGGTTTCCTATTGGACTATAATCATAAGAAATAATAGTTTTTAATGAGGGTTATTACATTTTTGTTTTTTAAAATTTTCGGGCGTTACAAATCTACCCCTCTTAAAAAAATTTCGTCCTCGAAATTATTACATACATATATATATATTAATAATCATACTTGAACGCGGCCCACTATAATCAATAGTCATACTTGAAATAAAGCTAGAGTAAAAACAATGAAGATGACGAAATACTTGTGTTCGAGACTATCATGAAGTGCAAAGAAAAGTTACTAACCGATGGGTAGAAAATAAAAAAAAACGATTATTGTATCGACTGATTGGACATCGAAATCCTAACCCAATGTCTACCCATTACCTCACAGGTCTTAACTTATGTTTAAGTTTTCTACAGGAAAGAGCCTTTGCTCTGATACCATAGCTGTAACACCCCGACCCGGAATGGGTCGAAGTGTCACTATTACGGAGTCAGATCAAAAAACATAATTCCATTTATACTTAAATGTATTACAAGGCTTTACAACTTAATGAAGGATATCTAATCCAGTACAATTATTTCTACTGTCTTTTTCAAACACTCGAGCACTCTTCCAAATCCCGTCCCAGATTGTCTTGATAACCTGACGTAAAGAAGAAAACACAAAAACGTACGTCTGAGCAAAATTTGAAAGTTTTGCCCAGTGCGCGGATAGAGAAAAATAAAAGCTTATTTTAAAAGTAACATAATTTCATAATCATATCATGCGGATGTACCCATGAGCCAAACTTAAAACGTGACAATACACAGGTAGCTACTCCTGTATAATTATCACATGAGATGGCGAGTTGGCATACCCGTTATCCACCTCCTTAAACTTAAATCCTAGGATCGATCCATACGCCTCCTAATAGCTTATATGTACCACACTTGTACTTAAGAGACGCCGTGAACTGATCTCTCCGTCACGGATGGAGCACATGATGTCGATGCCACAACAACATGCTCATGGGACACTCCACGAGAAGCGAAAACTCAGGGTATCAGAGTACAAATGATCTTATTCACATAACTTATCAAAATATTAAACTTGTAACTCATTTACTTGTAACTTGTAAGCCTTAAGATATTTAACTTGTAACTTGTAAACCATAATTTGATTGAAAATACGAATCTTTGGCGATATTGAAAATCTAAGAGTGGAACCAGTCACCAAGGTATGGATATCAATCCTATCTTGACAATTTCGTCCCCAAAATGTGGTTTATTGAACGAAACAAGATAAAACCTTGACTCGTTAATAAGGAACCACTAGAGTATGAAATGAAACTCGTATAAAATAAACCATTTTCTAAATAACTGATGTAAAACAAAACCTTTTCAAAACGTTTGTAACTTTCAACACATATTTCATAACTTAATCTTAATACGAAATTTAAAATCAGGAATGATATACTTGTATCCAATTGACATAAATCAAAAGAAAGGATTCTATCCGTACCTTAAAATTTCCAAGTGATGCTACCTTGTTTTCAATTGTAGATTTATACAGGCAGAGTTTAGCCTATTGATTATCCTCTTAACCTAATTTGCACACAAACTAGGTAAGTAACTTAATACAGCATTTACGATAACTCACGAGATCAACCCTCACAACGAATGACAAAGTGCTATGCTTAAACATCCATCGGATTCACAACGAAGGACAGAGTATTCCCCGAATTCGGGTGGCACTCAACATCCTGTCGAAATCACGATTAATGACAAAGCATCACCCTAATGTGGGCAGCACTTAAACATCCATTGAGTACATTGATCGATCGGACAATGAATCGTAATAGCGATCGAGTTAATACCCTGTTCTGCAGCACCCCGCTATACTAATTAGTGATTTCGTGTGTGTTGATTGTGATAATCAGATGATAACTCGAAGCCTGAAACGAATTTCTTCGTCGACTGAACACCAGAATTCGAGTGCCAATGTCCTCTATTTATACCCAAAAATTGTCAAGCCTTACGCATCGTAGCACTATAACCCCTACGATGCGTAACCACCCTTGCGCACCGTAACACTTATTCCCTTACGGTGCGTAAGGGACACCTAAACACTATAGGGTTGCCACGCGTGGGACTAGCCTAGCTGAGTCAGTAGTTTCGTAAATTTCAATTTAGACAACGAGATTTTAAAGATAATCGTCAAGTAGGGAATGCCCCCCCTGAGTTTTAGGGGCCCTGATCCTGATCCTGATTCTGAAAATTCTGAAAATTCTAGGGTTTGTACAGAATTACTTGGGTGTCTTAATTAGGGTTTCTTATTGGACTATAATCATAAGAAATAATAGTTTTTAATGAGGGTTATTACATTTTTGTTTTTTAAAATTTTCGGGTGTTACAAATCTACCCCTCTTAAAAAAATTTCGTCCTCGAAATTATTACATACATATATATATATTAATAATCATACTTGAACGCGGCCCACTAATACCAACTACTCCCTTACCTTCAAGTCGCCCCGAATGACGAGTTGTAGGAACACCAACACTTTCGACACCTTCCATATAGCCTGTGTAAAAAAACGAAATTATTAAATTGTAAATATGTTATTATTGTATTATTACATTAATAAAATTACCTTGGCAGAACTCAATCACCTCTTCAGAAGTATACCCTTCAACAATGCTGCCCTCAGGTCGATAATGGTTTCTTACATAACCTTTTAAGATACCCATATATCTTTCAAAAGGATACATGTATCGTAGAAATACAGGACCACAAGCCTTAATCTCTTGTACGATGTGAGATATTAAGTGAACCATTATATCGAAAAATGAGGGCGGAAAGTACATCTCTAGTTCACAAAGGGTGACATAAATGTCTTTTTGCCATTGGTCCAAAGCTTCTAAATCAATAACCTTTGAGTGAATGTTGTTAAAAAACAAACACAACTTTGTGATTGTATGTCGAATGTTATCGGGCAACAATCCACGAATTGCGATAGGAATCATATGTGTCATTAAAACATGACAATCATGAGACTTCATTCCAAGCAATTTACAGTCTTTCATCGACACCAGTCTTTTAATGTTTGCAGAATAAGTTGATGGAACCTTAATACCATGTAAACATTCACAAAACCTTCTTTTTTCTTCTTTTGATGTATTATAACAAGCAGGTGGTAGATAAATACGATTGCCTCTTTGTTCCGGGGCAAGATCTTTACGTATTCCCATCAATACCATGTCTTTTCGAACATTAATCCCATCTTTAGTTTTACCCGGAATATCTAATAATAAGCCTATCAAGCTGTCGCATACATTTTTTTCTATATGCATAACATCTAGACAGTGTCTAACATTTAAATCTCTCCAGTAAGGTAAATCCCAAAAGATTGACTTTTTTTTCCATATTAATCCTTTATCAACACGAGCTCCTTTATCAACACGAGTTCTTTTTCCCAATGTGGTACTTAGATTTTCAACTCGTGAAAATGCATCGAATCGTGCCCTCATTGTTCCCTCCTCAATACTTCCATCGAACTCCACAGTTTTCTGTCTAAAATTGTGACCCTTCGGAAGGAATCGTCGATGCCCCATATATACCCTTTTTTTGCAATTTTTTAACCATACTGATTTTGTCTCATCTTCACAAACAGGACAAGCTTTCTTACCCTTCGTAGTGTATCCTGACAAGTTACCATATGCTGGAAAATCACTTATAGTACACATTACCATGGCTCGTAATTGAAAATGTTCTTTCTTATAAGCATCATATACATTTACACCCGAACTCCAAAGAGTTTTTAAGTCATCAATCAAAGGAGACAGGAACACGTCAATATCATTACCAGGCTGTCTCGGACCCTGAATCAACAACGACATCATAATGTATTTTCGTTTCATGCATAACCACGGTGGAAGATTGTAAATACATAAAAGAACCGGCCACGTAGTATGGCGACTACTCATGTTCCTGAAAGGATTGATCCCGTCTGAACTAAGCCCAAACCTTATGTTTCTCATCTCCCTCCCAAATTCTGGATACTTGCTATCAATGTTTCTCCACTGTGGTGAATCCGCAAAATGTCTTAGTTTTCCATCACTTACACGTTTTTCCGAATTCCAACGTAACAATTTTGCTTCTTTTTCGTTTGAAAACAACCTTTTCAATCTCGGTATAATAGGGAGATACCACAACATTTTAGCCGGTGGTCCATTCTTTGTCACATCATCGTCAACTTCATCCGATTCTTTTTTTCTTTTATACCTAGATGCTTTGCAAAAAACACACTTATGTTCATTCGCATACTCCTTTCTTATTTAACATGCAATCATTTGGACATGCATGTATTCTTTCAACTTCCAATCCCATTGGACACATCAACTTTTTTGCTTGGTATGTTGAAATCGGTAATTCATTGTCTTCTGGAAGCATGTCATGCAAAATCACTAATAGACTTGTGAAACTTTTATCACTCCATCCGTTTTTCGACTTTAAGTTAACCAACTTCAACACAGCATCAAGTTTCATGAATTTAGAACCGGTATATAACGGTTTTTTTTTCATCTTCAAATAGGTGTTGTAATTTCTCTTGTTCAGCATCACCCATATTAGTCTCTATGTCATGTAACATTTCACTTAAATTATCATTGGGGTCATTTAAATGGTCATCATCGTCATCAAGGTATGAATCGTTGTTGTATGTACTTTCATTAGTGTGTAATCTAGTCGACGATGTGCTCCAATCAAGTAGTGATTCTCCATGCCTTGACCAACAAGTGTATCTAGGCATAAAACCATTTTGCAACAAATGAAACTCTATGTCTTCGGCATTATAACTTTGAAAGTTTTTACACCGTTCACAAGGACAACAAATCAACCTATTTCCTTTATTAACGCGATTTGCTTCAGCAGCTTTAATAAAACTTCGAACACCCTCAATATAAATATTAGATGTATGTGAAGTTTTGTACATCCAATAATCACGATCCATCTGAAACTTAAAATAAACAAACAAGTGATGTAAATATATGTAGACTAGTATTCAAAGGGGACAATCCAAAATTTATCTCTATTAGATAAATCTTGGACGGGTATACTCTAAAAGGTTATCTTAACTGTATATGTATTAGAATACACGCGCTCACTAAGGGTGCAAACGAGCCAAGCTACTCGAGCTCGACTTGAGAAAAAAACTCGAAACGAGTCGAGCAAACAAGCTCGAGCCCGGACTGAAAAATAAGCTCGTTTAGTAAACGAGCCTGAGTCGGCTCGCGAGCCTACTGTTTATATAGCTTTTTAATTAAATAATATGAATTAGTAACATGTAGGTGCTATTTATTTAGAGTTGTACGTTTGGCATAAATGTTGTTTCATGTGTGAGTTAATTGGCATGTGGTATCTGCACCACCGCTCAACCTCCGCTCCGCC
The DNA here is from genome assembly GCA_030545235.1 of Helianthus tuberosus. NCBI lineage: Eukaryota > Viridiplantae > Streptophyta > Magnoliopsida > Asterales > Asteraceae > Helianthus > Helianthus tuberosus. Next base: position 162,296 of record JARYGA010008826.1, on the reverse strand, counting down.
GCTTGACCTCCGGCTGGCATCACACGCATGTGTATTCTGTGTTGCTACCTTCATTTTTTGGATCGATATGGGATTTGTGATCAAAGGCTGGTGGTGCACATAGTAAAGGCCACTTACTACTTCAGGGGTATTTTGGTCTTTCTTGGTCGGGACCAGCTTGTGATTTTGCTACATTTGGATCTTGGTCGTTATATTATGTGCATGGATTGGGCTGAGAGCTGGCTGCATCAGAATGGTAGGACGACCTACAGTGTTTGGTACAGGGGTGACATTGTGCACTGGTTCTACGTAGTGGTGGGTCGGATGCTGCCTAGGCAAATGACCTGTTCTGTTCGCTGGAATGCTGGTAAAAACTGGGTAATGTGGGTAATCAAAATCTCGGTCATTATTTGGTACTACTGTAATTGGATCATGTGGATGGGTAAAGCTATGATGAGGAGTGTGATAAGGAGGCCTCGAAGTGTTGATCGTTGGGACAGTACTAAGATGCAGGATAGGCAGGAGTGAGTTTATTTGGTTTATATTGTTTACATGAACGTTGTTAGTTTATTTAGTTAAAGTACCAAAAATACGCATTTTGATTAAATAATTTTGTGAAAGTTCGCTTATATTCGCTTATCATGACCCGTTTGTATACAGGGATCTAGAATGAAGTTTCATTTTGTTGGGCTAAAACCAGTGGCTACAGATATATAGAATGAAGTCCCAACTTTTAGCTGTTTTGTTGGGATAAAAACAATTGGAACTGAATGTATAAATGCTCCTATTTTGTAGGGGTAAAAGCATCAACAGTGGAATCCAAATTCTTGCTCTTCTGTTGGATAAAAGCATTTAAGCCTTCTAAGATCAATATATATTTGGATGTCCTTGAAAAGGTAAATAGTCTTAATATATATAGTTTAAACAGGTTGTAAGGTCAGTGCCCAGTAGTGGATGCAATATGCTATATGCAATATGAGGTTTGGAATTTGGCTGCACATAGATATCTTATGAGTCAAATAGGTAACTTAGTTTTTTTAGGTTGAGGTAGGGATGAGCTCGGTACCGACCGGTACCGGTACCGGAACCGAAAGTACCGGTACCGAAAATCCTTAAAAGTGGGTACCGGTACCGAATATACCCGGTATGGTTCGGTACCGGTACGGTACCGGTATTTGAGGGTAAAAACCGGTAAATACCGGTACCGAACCGGTACCGTACCGGACCGGTACCGAAAATGTCAAAAGTCGGTACCGAAAAGGTACCCGGTTCGGTAAATTCGGTACCGATACCGGGTCCATTTTGCTCATCCCTAGGTTGAGGGACATTGGAAGTTTGGAATGGATAACAACAAACAACATATAATCATATAAATATAAAAGCAACAGCAATGTAAGAAAAAACTAATATTATCATACCTTTACTTGATGATTTGAATGAAATATTGAAAGCACTTGAGTAAAATATTCAACTTTCACTGCATAATAACAAAACACATTCAGTTATAACAACATTAAATAACACTAAAATCTTACTTATTAAATGTAATATGCTACCTTAAGTAAAAATCGACGGAAAAGAGATTGAGCAAATACGAATAACGAAATGATGATCAAACTTGAAATTGATTTGCAGCAAGAGAGCATGCTGCTGGCTGCTGGTCATACAAATTGAAAAAAAAGATGGATATAATATAGCTGTTGTTATTTGTTAATTTTAAATGATGGAAAAATGATTTGAAGGGGCGGTTTGTTCATTGAACCGCATCATCAAAAATATGCCATAGCACCAACAAATGAATGAATTCAAATTTGATTAAAAATGATTTGGAGGTGCGGTTGGTTTACTGAACCACATCATCAAAAAATTGTCCTAACACCAACTAAAGACTTGTGTACTAGTGTTAGGATGAGTGATAAACTTCAAGACTCCGCTGATAATGACCGCTCTCAACCACCTAGTGACGATAATTCTTATTATTCCAAAGGTAACAAGTTATTAATGGAATTTATTTAGGTTATGTGTGTTGCAAGAAGGTAATAATAATAATAATAATAATAATAATAATAATATTATTATTATTATTAGAGGTGAGAATTTTTGACATGTCACAACATAATTACAATACATAATAATCAGGCTTTGCGTTGGCTAATATAATTCATGTATTAAAGGGATCACCCCAAAAATGGCTCTTTTAATAAATGAGTTAACCCAAACGTAACCCTCTTAACAAACAGGATCAACACCAGCTGTTACTTATAAAATACTTGGTTAAGAGTTGGTATAATGCAGTTTTGATTATATTTATGCAGTTTACTACTTAACTTTTAGGTTTTCTTATATCTACAAACAATTTTAACATTTTTTTTAATTTGTTACCGGTGATTGTTTTTGGTGTACATGAAGACGGAGGCGTTGAGGCAAAAGAGCCAATGAGGTTAAGAGACAGAGGTGTGGTTACGGAAAAACGAGCTGGTGCGGATCTAAAACGGAACAAGAGGAGAGGAAATAGGAAGACCACGAGGAGTAATAGAGAATAGGTAGATGATATGACGGAGGAGAGTGTCAGTTATGAAGGCAACGACGATTACGCAAGTCGGTCTTCACATACTTCATTGCCGAAAAACATCTTTCAACGATTGCGGTTGCTACGGGTAATACGAGAAGAAGTTTCAATAAACGATATACCAATGTAAAATTTACATGAATATTTGTTGAACCCATTAATCCTTGATTATAAAAACATGTCTTATTCAGGTTTATATAGCCATTTATTTAAGCTAGAGTGCTTCATAGCACTTTTCTTCACTTCACAGTAAATCACCTGAAACGCGTTTTAAAAACATTTGGTCAGTGAAAAATACTGGTGAGTTCATTCAGTTATACAAAAACACATTGTTATAATTTACAACATTCAAGGTTTTTACATTTGTGTATATCTTTCAATTACCCAACGAGATTTGTCACTCGGTGACAGTTCCTGTGACTATGGTCATATCAGCCATTGGCTAACCCATTGTCCAATAGTGAAGATTATCAAGTAATGTATACAAAACCCCACATACCGGAAGTAATTTTAGAATACAAAAACTTAATCATTGTAACTATAACTAAAAAACATTTAGGGTTTTGAAAGCATTTAATAAAAGGATAATGACTCACTTTGCAGATTTAAGGTATCTGTACTTGCCTGCTGGTTAAAGCCTGATTCCTAATTAAACACACAATGCACACGTATTAGTGTATTAACTCAATTCAACTATAACGATAATCACGAGATCAAAACCCACAACGAATGAAAAGGTATAGCCTTATTCAGGCAGCACTTAAACATCCGTTGGGTCGGTTTAAATCGATCAGACAAAGTACCGTCCCAATTATTCGAGTTATTACCCTGATAACGGGCAGAGGTTTCGTACACTGAGTATTTTGTGGGTATAATACTGAGCAGAGCCGAGAGAGAAAAAGAAATTGTGAACGGATTGAATTACAGCATTCACGCTCTATTTATAGTTGAAACAGAGGAGCCTCGCGCCCCGTGATACCCTAGGGGTATCCCGTCACGGCCCGCCAAACCCCCCAGATAGGGCATAGTTGGACTTAGTCACAAGTAGGCTTTACACGTGGACGACAAGTGTCCAACGCGTGTCCAGGGCGGTTTAAGAGGGTCTCGCAACCCGCGAGACTATTCTACCAGGTTGTCGCGCCCCGCGACTGTCAACAAAACTTTATATTTTTTTATTTTTCATGTTGGATTCCATTACACATTTTAGAGGTTACGTTTACGGATTTATGTGGGGCTTATTTGAGGGTTGTTACAACAACTAGTTGAAGATGGTTTTCAAAACAATGAATATAGAAAGTCGAAACATTTTCCTTTAAAATAAGAGCTCTTAAGCCGGTAAACTTACCCGATATGTTACTTGCCCCGTCATAACCTTGGCCTCTAATCCTTTTCAAACTCAACCCATAACGTGCCAACGTATCATGAATAGCCGATTTAAGTGTTAACGCGCTTGTCTCTTTGACATGAACAAGCACAATAAAACGCTCCTTAACAATCCTAACTTTATCAACATAACGAATAACAACCGCCATTTGTTCTTTTTTTTTGATACATCACATGATTCATCAACTAATAAAGAAAAACCATCATTACCAAGATCTTCAAAAAAAAATTAAGTACCTCTTGAGCATAACAATGTTTAATGTCCACTTGAATTTTAGGACTGGTCATTTGGTTATTCGCCGGTGCATTCTCTAAGATAACCTTACCAAGCTCTTCATTCTTTTCACCCATTAGTTCTAGAAGCTCTAAGAAATTTCCGTTATTTAATGAATCTTTTGATTCATCATGACCATGAAACGCCAAACCGTCTTTCAACAACCTTTTTCCAAGCAAAGTAGAAGCACTTAATCTAAGTTTGTAATCACGTTTCTCCTTAGGGGTCCTTTTGTCCCATTATGTGTGTACCGCTTGCTTTTTGTTAAGTAAATCGGCACACTTTTGGAAACATTTTTTGTGGGCACTATTAACTGAGCCAACATGTTTTGTAAGTACTTCATGTACTTTTTCCAATTTTTATACCTGTTCAAAACAATTGTGTCTCTATGATCAACAAATTCAGACCTAAACAAGTAACAACGTAAGCAAAACACACGATCCGATTTTAGACTATATTCTAACCATCCCTATCATACCCCGATATTTCCACGTATTACCGGTGGGCCCGGTGGGGAGTATCGTGACGTAGTTGATATCGTCATAGTCAAACAACACAATTTTTAAATGCACAGCGGAAGCAAAAGATAGATTTATTTCAACCGAATAAATTGTAATATTAAGTATCACAAAATAGTTGAAACAGATCCACAGGCGGATCAAATAAAAAGGAAACATTGTTCAACAGTTTTTATGACATCCAAGCTTGCGAGACTTATTATGGATGCTAGGAGATGCCAGCCTATTTCGAGTAGTACCTGCACTTAACCTTTTTGGGAAAATACGTCAGATTACACTGGTAAATACAATTAACTGACTCATTTTGAAAAGGTTTTAGAAAATTGATTTGAATGCACAAGGCACAAAACATTTTATAACTTGGGATAATTATCTATATATAAACTTGTAAAAGAATTACATGTTTCTTATACGTTCAGTAGCCCGGGTTGAATACCGGGTTAAAGATTAATAGACACACCACATGGTATAGTCCCACGGCGAGTTATTCTCGTAACCGGCGGTTATACCTTATTATTTATATATTCACTGTCGGGTGTACGCCTACACCCGCGTGCTAAGGTCGTGGCCATTCAATGAATGATGCCAAGGATATCCGGGACATGGTCATTAACCCCCCAAAGGCTTTAAGCAAACAAAACAATTTAAACGGGACATTTCAATAAATTAACCTTCATACAATTAAAAATTCAATGCCCGACCAAGCGGTATTTTATATACCGTACCCCAAGCTCGTATAGGGAAAATAAGTTAAAAGTATTTACCTTTGCAAGAAATAATCACAAATAGCAAGTGCACGTAGCTTTTACTGGGTCTCCTATTCTGGAACAAAGGTTTTAATAACCTATTAGATTCCTAACGGTCTTTAATTAAGTCTAAACTTAGACTGGTTAGTTTTAAAGGAAGATACGCTTCAAACGCACGATTAAGCGAAGATCGGAATAGAATGTGATTTAGACCCGAAAAGTTTGAAGACTTGTATAATATGGGTAAACTAAACACATTCTGGATTTTGAGACAAAAATGATAAGGTTTGACCCGTTTCGGTCAATTTATGCAAACTAGTTACATAAACCGAACTGAACGCTTAAAATGCGTAGCGGGTAACCATATGAGTCATATGCAGGTTTCCAAAGTTAATATGATTTAAATATGTTGTGACATCAGTAAGATATCTTCTATTATGCCCCAAATGAATTTAAACTCAAATTACGCCCCGTAAGGGCATTTTGGTCATTTAAAAGGTTATAAAAGAGTTTAAATAAAATTCTGAGTTTCGGGACTGATGTAATCAGTAAAAATACTTAATTTACTAAGTTATATCAGTAGGGTATAACCTATATGTGAAATTTATCATTTCTAACCATACTATGCTCCGAAGGGCATTTTGGTAATTTCACCTAAGGTTTAAAGATCAAATCTGGAAATCTGAGTTTAAAACTTTTGTTTACTGCTAAAGTATAGATATTTACTAAAAATATCAGTAGGTATCAAACCTTATATGTTTAAATAGTTTTAATACATACTATGCGTTAAAAATGCTTAAAAAGGCGATTTTGAGCTATTTCCGGGTTCTTAAAGGAAAGCTGATATTTTTATTTTTCCAGAAGACTCAAAATATATTATTTATCATATTAGATAAGTAGAAAAAGGTTTGGTATCAAAAGTAATTGTAAAACTCATTTTATGGCCTAAAAGGGCAAAACCGACAATTACCAAATCAAGCTTATAACTCTATGTTATGCTCAGCCTAAAAATAAATAAAAATCTTCAAAAATCCCAAAATATTATTTTATATCAGTAGGTAAAGAGTTTGGTATCAAAAATCGGGTTTAGATAGGCTACACGTTAATTACGCCATTTAATTACTAAAAAGTTTTCTAATTACGCTAATGAGCATAACTCTTAATCTAGACCTCAAACTGATGTCATATTTTAGGTACAAGCTTATAAATCAGTAACTAAGGTGTCTACTCTTTTACATTTTCAAAAATCACGTCTTAAGGTCATTTGGACATAATAGTCAACATATGAGCATTTAACGGAAACATGCATGTGAATCGGATAACTAATGAACCAAGTTGTATAATCACAGAAGGTTATACTAACATGAAACCTGGTCCTAAATAAGCTCTAAGGAATTTCTAAAACATGCTACATTGGGTCAGAACTGAAAGTCAAAGCAAAAGTCAAATTATGCGACTTTCGGTTCCGAACCGAGCCTAAACTGAAAATTGTCGGGTTGAACATGTTTAGACATGTTCTTACATTAATTACCAAGTTATATTAGTGATAAAATAGGTTGCATGGGTTCTACATTGCTAATAATGCATTAATTTGAAAATAAGCTTTCTGTTGACTTTTTAAGATTAACTTTGACCCGACAATTGACCTAGTTAGAGAGGGAATCAGAGGGTGCCCTTTTAAGGGTTTATTGCCCACATAATTACCAACTCACGGGTACTTTCAATTTGAATTTTGACTGGACAAATTAAGATTAATGATGAAGTCAAACTCTAATTACGATGGTTTGACTTTAAGCAAATTAACTAAGCTAAACTGAATTAAAGAAAGTTAAGGACACTTACAAGGGTCCTAAGCACGACTAGTGACTCCTAGGAAGGGTGCTTGAGCTCCAATATTCTCCAGAGGTGAAGTTGTGAGAGTTTCAAGTGAGTGTGATCAAGAGTTGCAACAATGGAGCTCCTTATATACCCATTTTGATCATCTAAGATCATGCCAAGGAAGTCTACTGATGTTTCCAGATCAAGACAAGTGCCCCCTATGCATGAAATACCATTGGGGCAGCCCCTGGTATGCAAAACAAGCATTCAAAGTCGATTAACAGGCCTGAACTGGCAGCTGCCAAAGTTTTCTGTCGCTGGCATGCTCACGCGGGCCGCGTAAGCCCTGGGGGAACTCTTACGCGGGCCGCCTGGCCCTCCAGAACCAGCCAAACAAGTTTCACTTAATTACATTTCAGCCCCTGGTCCTTTCTAACATGGTTTTAAGTCTTGTTCTTGCATTTTTGGCCCTGTAACCTTACTTTTAAGGGCTCCATGATATATTTAAACATTTGTAAGTCCTTGGTTAACTTTGTGATCACCCGAAAAGCCTCGAATTTCAACGTTGACGCTTTTAACCCCTCGTATACGAATATTGTCATAACTTTCTCATACGATAACGAAACTTGGTGAAATTTTTTATCACATATTCTAGTGAGTATAATTTATCGTTACAAAGCTTCGGGTTTGCTAAAAGGTCACTCAGAGGTATACTTTAAACATGTTGACACATTTAACCCCTGTAGTTTGTTATCTCTCACTTTCTTCCACAATTAGCTTCGTATGATCCATGATTCATTTGTTTAAGGGTATAAACATTGTGTAGGGTTACAGTAAAGTATATTTATCCATTGTTGACACTTTGAATCCTTATATTCACATACTTTCCTTGTTTGTCAACTTTAGTCCTTCTAAATCACTTCTTTACTCGTTTAAAGTCCATGACACGTGTTGATATATTATTGGACGTGAATTTACGAGGTGTTACATCCTCACCCCCTTAAAAGAAATCTCGACCTCGAGATTTACTGAAACAAATGAGGGTACCTTTCTTTCATTGTGGATTCTACCTCCCACGTATACTCGGGACCTCTGCGGGCGTCCCATTTAACCTTTACAATAGGCACTTGCTTCCTTCGAAGCTTCTTAACCTGTCGATCCTCGATCGACAAAGGTTTTTCCACAAATTTCAAGCTCTCATCTATATTCACATCCTTGTGTGATATGACTAGCGATTCATCAGCTAGACATTTCTTCAGATTGCAGATGTAGAATACATTATGAATACCACTGAGCTCTTCAGGCAAGATTAACTTATAAGCCACTGATCCGACACATTCGATGATCTCGAATGGTCCTATGTACCTTGGGCTTAATTTTCCTTTCTTACCAAAACGCATCACCCCTTTCCAGGGTGAAACCTTAAGTAACACTTTGTCACCAACCTCGAACTTTAGAGGTTTACGCCTTAAGTCTGCGTAGCTTTTCTGCCTATCTCTGGCAGCTTTGAGATGATCTCTTATCTGCACAATCTTATCGGTCGTCTCCAAGACTATATCAGGTCCTGTCAGTTGGACATCTCCAACTTCTGCCCAGCAAACGGGCGTCCTGCACTTTCTTCCATTTAAAGCTTCAAATGGTGCAGCTTTGATACTTGTGTGATAGCTATTATTGAACGAAAATTCAATCAGTGGAAGATAATCATCCCAACTTCCACCTAGATCAATGACACAAGCTCTTAACATATCTTCTAGTGTTTGAATTGTTCGTTCACTTTGACCATCCGTTTGCGGATGATATGTTGTGCTGAAGTTCAATCGAGTGCCTAGGGAATGCTGAAAACTTTTCCAGAAGTGTGACGTATACCTTGTATCCCTATTAGAAATGATAGATACTGGCACTCCGTGGAGAGATACAATCTCGTCCACGTACAGCTGAGCTAACTTATCTGAGCTATGTGTTTCCTTAATAGGTAGGAAGTGAGCTGACTTAGTCAATCTATCCACTGTCACCCAAATAGTATCATTTCCTTTCTTTGTCTTAGGTAACTTGGTGATAAAATTCATTGTCACCATTTCCCACTTCCAGGTGGGAAGTTCATGCTGTTGTAGCAAACCTGACGGCTTTTGATGTTCAGCTTTAACTTGTGCGCACGTCAAACATTTGGCTACATAGGTAGCTATGGACTTCTTCAAGCCTATCCACCAAAATTTTGCCTTCAGATCCTGGTACATCTTATCAGCTCCAGGATGAACGGAGTACTTAGAACTGTGGGCTTCCTGGAGAATAACATCCCGAAGTCCTCCATAAACTGGAACCCATATTCGTCCATTTAACCTTAGAATTCCGTCCTTGCCATAAGATAACTGTTCTTCAGTTACTCCTAGCTTTTCATTAAGATAGTTAGCTTCTAGTACGGCTTCCTTCTGTGCAGCTAACAACCTTTCGTTCAAACTATTCTTTAATTCAATGCTCTTGGCATTGATTCTTATGGGCTTCACTCTCTCCTTTCTACTTAAGGCATCGGCAACCACATTTTCCTTGCCTGGATGGTATCTTATCTCACAATCATAGTCATTCAAGGTTTCCATCCAATGTCGCTGCCTCATGTTCAAATCCTTCTGATTGAACAGATGTTGAAGGCTCTTGTGATCCGAATAGATCACACATTTGGTTCCATATAAATAATGCCTCCATAGTTTTAGTGCAAATATAACGGCACCCAACTCCAAGTCATGGGTGGTGTAATTCTTCTCGTGCACCTTTAATTGGCGTGAGGCATAGGCAATGACTTTGCCTTTCTGCATAAGCACACATCCCATACCTGTGTGCGATGCACCACAATAAACTACAAATTCATCAATTCCATCAGGCAACGTCAATACTGGAGCGTTACTCAACTTCTGGTTAAGAATGTTGAAAGACTCTTGCTGCTTAGGACCCCAATCAAACTTGATATTCTTTCGGGTTAATGAGGTTAGGGATGTTGCAATCCTTGAGAAGTTTTCAATAAATCGCCTGTAGTATCTTGCTAAACCTAGAAAGCTACGAATCTCAGTAGGCATCTTTAGCTCTTGCCAATTTATGACAGCTTCAACTTTAGCGGGATCTACTTGAATACCATGCTCACTAACAACATGTCCAAGAAATTGGACTTCACGAAGCCAGAATTCACATTTTGAAAATTTGGCATAGAGCTCTTCCTGTTGAAGTAGCTTAAGAATACAACGAAGATGCTTCTCGTGGTCAGCTTGACTCTTCGAGTAAATAAGAATATCATCGATGAAGACGATGACGAATTTATCTAGGTAGGGTTTACAGACGCGATTCATGAGATCCATGAATGCGGCAGGTGCATTAGTGAGGCCAAAAGGCATCACTAAGAATTCGTAATGACCATAACGAGTCCTAAATGCAGTCTTGTGTACATCTTCATCTTTAACCTTCAGCTGATGATAGACTGACCTCAAGTCGATCTTCGAGAAGTAACTTTCCCCTTGCAATTGATCGAACAGATCGTCGATCCTGGGCAATGGATATCTATTCTTGATAGTGACCTTGTTAAGCTCACGATAATCGATGCATAGACGCATCGACCCATCCTTCTTCTTCACAAACAGGATTGGTGCTCCCCATGGAAACGAGCTAGGTCTAATGAAACCTTTTGCCAACAATTCATCTAACTGGGTCCTCAACTCTTTCATCTCTATTGGTGCCAACCTGTAAGGTGCCCTTGCAACAGGTGCTGCTCCTGGAATAATGTCAATTCTGAATTCTACTTGCCTATCTGGTGGCAACCCAGGTAGTTCTTCAGGAAATACTTCAGAATATTCAGAAATGACGGGGATATCTTCAATCTTAGGCTTCGGATCGTCAATAGTCACTTGTGCCATGTAAATGACACAACCCTTCTTCAAACACCTTGATGCCTTGAGCATAGACACTTGCTCAGGCAGTCCATACTGGGTATCTCCCTGAATGGTAAGTGACTCACCATACGGAGTCTTGATCACTACTTGCTTCTTGTCGCACACAATCTGGGCCTGGTTATGAGATAACCAGTCCATGCCTATAACTATATCAAAACCGGCTAACTTCAAAGGAAGTAGGGACAATGGAAAAGAGTGGTTCCTAATGGATATGAAACATCCATCTAATACGGTTGATGCGGTTTCTATGGTACCATCGGCTAATTCAACCTCATATTTTATGCTTAGGGTTCTAACAGGTAGGTTTAACAACTTACAAAACTTATCATCAACAAATGACTTATCTGCTCCAAAATCAAATAACACCCTTGCATAAACATCATTAATAAGGAAGGTACCTGTTATGACATTATCATTCTGGATAGCCTCCTGTGCGTTCATCTGGAAAACCCTAGCATTAGTATTTTTCCCTTCTTCAGCTTTCTTAGCAAACTTTGGGCAGTTGGACTTGATATGCCCTTTTTCATTGCAGTTATAGCACGTAGCATCCTTGATTTTCTTACAGTCTAAGGTCTTGTGCTCAGAAGACTTGCAAATCCCACAAGGTCTTGGTTGTGATTGGGATTTCGACTCGAATCTGCACCTTTCGAAATGGTGCTTCTTACAGACTTTACACTTGGGCTTATCACCCGTCTGTTGACCTTCCTTTTTAGCTCCAGAATTCTTTTTGTGGTCATTATTTCTCTTATGCTTCTTGTCTGAACGTCCTGAGTTGTCATCCTCACGCTTCCTCTTTTCAGCATCTGTGTTTCTCAGCGATCTCTGCCTGACCGTGTCCAAAGTAAGGGACAAAGATATATCAGCTGCAGATCTGAAAGTGGCTGGTCGAGAGGCCTTCACACTCGACTTGATCTCTGGGGCTAAACCCCCAATGAAACGAGCTATTCTCTTGGGTTCCGGAGTCACCAGATATGGAACCAATCTTGACATAGTGTTGAAGCTCGTAAGGTAGGCTTGACAATCTAGGTTTTTCATAACCAAAGACAAGAAATCAGCTTCAATCTTTTCAACCTCATGCTGAGGGCAATAGTTTTCCTTAATCAACGTCACAAACTGCTCCCATGACAGAGTGTACAATGGGATTTTCCCTGTAGCTTGGATCAAAGACCTCCACCAAGCTAGTGCCTCACCTTTGAATGACTGAGATACGAACTTTACCACATCCTTATCAGCACAACCACTAATATCAACCACGGTGTCCATCTCGTCTAACCAAGTCATGCAGTCGACAGCTCCTTTTTTCCCTAGTAAAGTCTTTTGGTTTGCATGAGACAAAATACTTATATGTACAGGACTTACCACGCGGTTCCTGTTTAAGCTCGATCTTCTTTGATGGTACACTTTGCTGGTTTGAGGAGTGATGATCGTCATCATCTTTCTTTGGCTTTTCTAGTTTAGAGGGTGGCTTACTATGAGCCTCAGAGTGAGTCTTAGGCTTAGAATGGGGTACCAATTGGGTCCTTATATGGGTACCACTGGATTCATTGAATTGCCTATCCAAAGCTCTTGTAACAGCATTATCTATCAATGCCTGTAATTCTGCTCCTGCTACATTGACTCTGGAGGTGTCATAATTATCTCTGGGGTGACTGTTGACCTCGTCTGACCCCGCCATGTAGTTTGATTGCTACATAGAATAATAATTCTAATTTATTCAGAGATCTATAACAGCTTTATCATTCTAGATGATTTATTAATCATGGTGTTTAGAAGCCATCTTGATTAATTTGTTAAGCAAATATATTCAGGATTTTTCATTATAAAAACCCTAGGTATAATTAAAATATATCAATGGCAAAAAGGCCTAGTCTTATGGACAGTTTTAAATTTTTTTAATCATTATCTTTAGAGGATCAAGGCATTGAGGTTTTAGATATAATTTATTACCTCTTCTTAACAGGGGGTCGAAGACCACGACTGTCTTTTGTCTTATATGACAATGAATATAGCCCGTAGGCATTACATACCTATTGGATGCTTAATATAATAAAAGAAAGTAGAAGAATCCAATGCAAGGATGACTTATGTGATTTTATCGAATCACATTTTTGCCAGGAATGTTAACATGTTTTTAGATGTTAACAAGGATTTGAATCTTTTAAATAGGTTTTACCATCTTGGCCATATTTAGAATGACATGTGGCTAGGTTTTACCTTTAAGATTCTTATTATTTTATTAAAATGGTAGGTCTTATAAAAGAAATGTTATATTTTCATTTATTTCTTATGTTTATGCATATAACTTAAAAATGACAATTTAAATTTAACCATTCTACTACCAAAATTAACTAGTACAGATTTGCCCTAAACGGGACTTCTATAGAAATAACACGCCCACGCAGGGGCTTAAACAGAAATAACATACCCACGCAGGGGTTAATAGAAAGACATGCCCACGCAGGGGCAGAATACAGAAACAAATGTCTACGCAGGGACATGATTACAACACAAAAATTAAACAAACAAACAAATAAAGGATTCAATGATCCTTTTTGCTTTTTCCTTTAATTAAGTTTTCCAGACTCTTGAACATTCCTCGGTTTTGCCTACGGTCTTCCCGCACATCATGCCACACCTCATTAATCCTTTGCAGAATCTCCTGATCCTGTGGTGGCGACATCACTAGCGGCTGCGGGGGTTGCTGATATAGCGGAGGTTGAGGAGGTGGCGGTTGATGATACCCATAAGGTGGGTAACCATAGGATGAATATCCAGCTTGATTTGGGACCCCAAAGAGCCCCTCGGGATGGAGAGCATTATAATCCCATGCTGCCTGATACGGGTCAACATTAGCGTAGTTGTAGTTGGTGTGAGTCGACTGCTCAAAGGGATTATACGCCGCCGTACCGGTGTATGTAGGTATTGGGTCGCCAAAGCCCATTGGTGGTGGCGCGACAGGCGCAGAGTCTACTTCCGAGACGGGGTTTGAAGGCCCACCCATCTGCGGGTCTTCATGGAGTGGCGGGTAGCGGCTGCCACTCGAAGGTTGAGGGGTGCTGATACGCACTCCTCCTCGTACGGACATCCGTGCGGTTGTTCTCCTTCGCCTCGGTGGCTCCGGAGGCTGTTGCTGAACTGGTGGTGGGGGCGGAGTGACCGCGATATAACGGGAATCCTCGGAGGGATCCTGCTGTGGCTGCTGCTGTGGAGAGTTGTGGTAACTGGGAGTAAACACCCAGTCGATCTGTCTGAACCTCTCCTCATAGCTGTCGGGGCCATTATAAGGTGATCCCACAAAAGGTGACCCTTCCGAAATTTCGATGGGGTGGTTAGGGGTTCCGGACGGTGGTTCTGCAGGATCGGAGTCCTCATCCATGTCCATTGCGTGGTCGTCCGAGAAATGGTCTTCGGGTCCTAGTGGGTTAAAACCCACTGGTTCTCCAAGGTAGTTTGTCGGGTTGAACCGGCTCTGGAAAAAGGGCGTTGGGTCATCAAAAGGTGAGTTGTGGCCCTGGAGAGGAATGTAAGATTGGTGAGAATTATGGGGCTCGTTTTCAGACTAAGGCCCAAAGGAGTTTTGAAACGAAGGGGAGGAGCTCAACGAAACTGAGCGCCTTGCTGGTTCAATATAGGTCATCCAGTTATCTTGAGGACTCCGGCTAAGAGAATATGACGGTGTTCGTCGGTGCGAAGGCCCGGCCTCATGATCATTCGGGGCGACGAGTGGCCCCTTGCCTCTTCCTCTACCTCTCACTCTTGGTGGCATCTTGTTTAACCTGTCAAAACAAACAAAGTATACAACAAGAAAATATAAAAGACAAAGTTAGGAATAAAACAATTTTGGATAATTCTTAAGTTCTTTGTCTAGACTCAAGAATCGAGGAATGTGCAACTGTGTAACTGAGATTAAACACAAAAGGCTAGTGTTTAATTCACTCAGTGTTGGCTCTGATACCAACCTGTCACACCCCGATATTTCCACGTATTACCGATGGGCCCCCTGGGGAGTATCGTGACGTAGTTGATATCGTCATAGTCAAACAACACAATTTTTAAATGCACAGCGGAAGCAAAAGATAGATTTATTTCAACCGAATAAATTGTAATATTAAGTATCACAAAATATTTGAAACAAATCCACAGGCGGATCAAATAAAAAGGAAACATTGTTCAACTGTTTTTATGACATCCAAGCTTGCGAGACTTATTATGGATGCTAGGAGATGCCAGCCTATTTCGAGTAGTACATGCACTTAACCTTTTTTGGAAAATACGTCAGTTTACACTGGTAAATACAATTAACTGGCTCATTTTGAAAAGGTTTTAGAAAATTGATTTGAATGCATAAGGCACAAAACATTTTATAACTTGGGATAATTATTTATATATAAACTTGTAAAAGAATTACATGTTTCTTATACGTCCAGTAGCCCGGGTTGAATACCAGGTTAAAGATTAATAGACACACCACATGGTATAGTCCCGTGGCGAGTTATTCTCGTAACCGGCGGTTATACCTTATTATTTATATATACACTGTCGGGTGTACGCCTACACCCGCGTGCTAAGGTCGTGGCCATTCAATGAATGATGCCAAGGATATCCGGGACATGGTCATTAACCCCCCAAAGGCTTTAAGCAAACAAAACAATTTAAACGGGACATTTCAATAAATTAACCTTCACACAATTAAAATTTCAATGCCCGACCAAGCGGTATTTTGTATACCGTACCCCAAGCCCGTATAGGGAAAATAAGTTAAAAGTATTTACCTTTGCAAGTAATAATCACAAATAGCAAGTGCACGTAGCTTTTACTGGGTCTCCTATTCTGGAACAAAGGTTTTTAATAAACTATTAGATTCCTAACGGTCTTTAATTAAGTCTAAACTTAGGCCGGTTAGTTTTAAAGGAAGATACAGTTCAAACGCAGGATTAAGCGAAGACCGGAATAGAATGTGATTTAGACCCGACAAGTTTGAAGACTTGTATAATATGGGTAAACTAAACACATTCTGGATTTTGAGACAAAAATGATAAGGTTTGACCCGTTTCGGTCAATTTATGCAAACTAGTTACATAAACCGAACTGAACGCGTAAAATGCGTAGCGGGTAACCATATGAGTCATATGCAGGTTTCCCAAGTTAATATGCTTTAAATATGTTGTGACATCAGTAAGATATCTTCTATTATGCCCCAAATGAATTTAAACTCAAATTACGCCCCGTAAGGGCATTTTGGTCATTTAAAAGGTTATAAAAGAGTTTAAATAAAATTATGAGTTTCGGGTCTGATGTAATTAGTAAAAATACTTAATTTACTAAGTTATATCAGTAGGGTATAACCTATATGTGAAATTTATCATTTCTAACCATACTATGCTCCGAATGGCATTTTGGTAATTTCACCTAAGGTTTAAAGGTCAAATATGGAAATCTGAGTTTAAAACTTTTGCTTACTGCTGAAGTATAGAAATTTACTAAAAATATCAGTAGGTATCAAACCTTATATGTTTAAAATAGTTTTAATACATACTATGCGTTAAAAATGCTTAAAAAGGCGATTTTGAGCTATTTCCGGGTTCTTAAAGGAAAGCTGATATTTTTATTATTCCAGAAGGCTCAAAATATATTATTTATCATATTAGATCAGTAGAAAAAGGTTTGGTATCAAAAGGATTTGTAAAACTCATTTTATGGCCTAAAAGGGCAAAACCGACAATTACCGAATCAAGCTTAGAACTATATGTTATGCTCAGCCTAAAAATAAATAAAAATCTTCAAAAATCTCAAAATATTATTTTATATCAGTAGGTAAAGAGTTTGGTATCAAAAATCGGGTTTAGATAGGCTATATGTTAATTACGCCATTTAATTACTAAAAAGTTTTCTAACTACGCAAATGAGCATAACTCTTAATCTAGATCTCAAACTGATGTCAAATTTTAGGTACAAGCTTATAAATCAGTAACTAAGGTGTCTATTCTTTTACATTTTCAAAAATCACGTTTTAAGGTCATTTGGGCATAATAGTCAACATATGAGCATTTAACGGAAACATGCATGTGAATCGGATAACTAATGAACCAAGTTGTATAATCACAGAGGGTTATACTAACATGAAACCTGGTCCTAAATAAGCTCTAAAGCATTTCTAAAACATGCTACATTGGGTCAGAACTGAAAGTCAAAGCAAAAGTCAAATTATGCGACTTTCGGTTCCTAACCGAGCCTAAACTGAAAATTGTCAGGTTGAACATGTTTAGACATGTTCTTACATTAATTACCAAGTTATATTAGTGATAAAACAGGTTGCATGGGTTCTACATTGCCAATTATGCATTAATTTGAAAATAAGCTTTCTGTTGACTTTGTAAAATTAACTTTGACCCGACAATTGACCTAGTTAGAGTGGGAATCAGATGGTACCCTTTTAAGGGTTTATTGCCCACATAATTACCAACTCACAGGTACTTTCAATTTGAATTTTGACTGGACAAATTAAGATTAATGACGAAGTCAAACTCTAATTACGATGGTTTGACTTTAAGCTAATTAACTAAGCTAAATTGAATTAAAGAAAGTTAAGGACACTTACAAGGGTCCTAAGCACGACTAGTGACTCCTAGGAAGGGTGCTTGAGCTCCAATATTCTCCAGAGGTGAAGTTGTGAGAGTTTCAGGTGAGTGTGATCAAGAGTTGCAACAATGGAGCTCCTTATATACCCATTTTGATCATCTAAGATCATGCCAAGGAAGTCTACTGATGTTTCCAGATCAAGACAAGTGCCCCCTATGCATGAAATACCATTGGGGCAGCCCCTGGTATGCAAAACAAGCATTCAAAGTCGGTTAACAGGCCTGAACTGGCAGCTGCCAAAGTTTTCTGTCGCTGGCATGCTCACGCGGGCCACGTAAGCCCCGGGGGAACTCTTACGCGGGCCGCCTGGCCCTCCAGAACTAGCCAAACAAGTTTCACTTAATTACATTTCAGCCCCTGGTCCTTTCTAACGTGGTTTTAAGTCTTGTTCTTGCATTTTTCGCCCTCTAACCTTACTTTTAAGGGCTCCATGATATATTTAAACATTGGTAAGTCCTTGGTTAACTTTGTGATCATCCGAAAAGCCTCAAATTTCAACGTTGACGCTTTTAACCCCTCGTATACGAATATTGTCATAACTTTCTCATACGATTACGAAACTTGGTGAAATTTTTTATCACATATTCTAGTGAGTATAATTTATCGTTACAAAGCTTCGGGTTTGCTAAAAGGTCACTCAGAGGTATACTTTAAACATGTTGACACATTTAACCCCTGTAGTTTGTTATCTCTCACTTTCTTCCACAATTAGCTTCGTATGATCCATGATTCATTCGTTTAAGGGTATAAACATCGTGTAGGGTTACAGTAAAGTATATTTATCCATTGTTGACACTTTGAATCCTTATATTCACATACTTTCCTTGTTTGTTAACTTTAGTTCTTCTAAATCACTTCTTTACACGTTTAAAGTCCATGACACGTGTTGATATATTATTGGACGTGAATTTACAAGGTGTTACAATCCCTTGTATTCCTTTCGATCATACCATTCTTCCTTGAATTTTCTCAACTCTTTACCTTGAAACGTTGATTGTGGGCATTTAATACCTGTTGGTTGACATGGTCCTCTTAGTAGGTATGCCCTTCTAACATCATCTCGTTGTTCACGTTGTATGATGCAATCGCCTTGCGATTATGAGGATCCGAGGGAAGATTATTCACATGAACAAAATCAGAAGATGATTAAATTTCAACCGCTTTCCTCTTGTTGAGAAATCGCGCCATAACTTCCTTACTCATTGTGCCTATCACATACAAAATAAACAATGATCTTCGAGTGTTCAACCATCTCCCAATATTCCTTAATTTTCAATTTAAAGTTTTGAATTTCAACTTTTCAAACCCTATACAACAATCATATAATCAACAAACTCATCCTATAAAGACTAGAACAACCCAAAAATAAATCAAAACATATGAACTTTAAACCTTTTCTAACATATATATTTGTCTATTATCTCTTGAAAAAAACACATAAGCATTAAAATAACTAAAAACAATCAAGGTACCTCGATAATTTCAAGAGTTCGGTACTATTGTGGCTGGAATTTTTGCGATTCCGGCGAGATTGTGGTTGATCGAACTTCGAAGTCGTCTGCAGGTTGTTTGTCGTTCGCTGGCAACAGAGGGGAAGGCGGGAGGGATATGAATGGACGATTGGGTTATGTTTTGTTTAATTGATTTTGTTATTTGGGTTGAGCATTAACATAAACTTATATAATTGGGCTTGAAGTTGGGTTATAAGAATACAAGTTTTATTTAAAGAGATTAGTGGGCTAACTTGTTTACATAATTGGGTTGGGTTTAAATCTGTGTTCACAATTTTTCTTTTTATATAAATTCCTAACATTTTTAAGGGGTGCGGTCGGAATTTTCCATGGGGTGCGGTCGGGATTTTTCGCGGAAAATAAAACTAATTTTTTTTTCAAGGGGTGAGGCCGCCCACCCATGGGCTAAGGTGGGTCCGCCCTCCGCTAAAAGGGATTTAGATGTGTCCAAATCTTAGTGGTTAACAAGAGTTCTTATGGTTCTTAAAACTGTGGTTGGTTTATATATATATATATATAGGGCCGCTAAAATGAAAACCACCCCTATTTGTAAGAACCGAGAGAACCACTTTCCAACCATTAGATCTTCAAGATGGATGTATGAGATTAAAAGTAATTAAAACTAATATTAAATACTTTTTGTCATATTATGTTTTTAATATTTTAATGCAAAAGGGTAGTTTAGTAAATTTACTCTTTTTTGTCTTTATTGTTTTTTATTACTTTTTGTATTATTATATTACTTGTTTTTTTAAAACATAATTTTTTATTAAAAACCATTTTAGATCCAGATTTTTAAACAAAAACAATTTTTTGCACGTCGTTTTTAAGCCCGACTTTTTCACACGTCGTTTTTTTACGCCAGGTTTTACGCGTCGTTTTTTTAACGCGCCGTTTTTACGCCCCTCTTTTACGCGCCGTTTTTTACGTCCCACTTTTACGCTCCGTTTTTTACGCCCCGCTTTTACGCGCCATTTTTTACGCCCTGTTTTTACGCGTCGTTTTTGCGACCGGTTTTTTACACGCCGTTTTTATGTCCGGTTTCACGTGCCGTTTTTCGCCCCGTATTCACGCCCCTTATTTACCCGTCGTTTTATCACCCGGTTTTTTTACAAGCCATTTTTTATGCCCCATTGTTATGCGCTGATTTTTTTTTTTTTAAAAACAATTTTTGTCAGGATTTTTTTACGAAAAACCGTTTTTACGAGCAGTTTTTTTACGAGCCGTTTTTTATGCCCCCGTATTCACGCCCCGTATTTACGCGTCGTTTTATGACCCGGTTTTTTACGAGCCGTTTTTTACGAGCCGTTTTTTACGCCCCGTTTTTACGCGCCGTTTTTTACACCCCGCTTTTTACGTACTTTTTTTTACGCGCCGTATTTACGCGCCTTTTTTTTACACACACGTTTTTAAATTATTTTTACGATTTTAAACTTTTTTTACGAAAACTGTTTTTACGGTTTTAAAATTTCTTTTTACAAAAAAACTTTTTTACAAAAACTTTTTAACAAAGAAAAAAATTTATACGAAATTTTTTTTACGGTTTTAACCTTTTTTTTTTACAAGATAGTAAAAAACCTAATCGGCCAACAGATCAACGATTAAACTCTGAAATAGAGGGAAAAATTAAAATAAAAGAAGAACATAAACTGACCTTGATTGCAAACAAAATTCGATGAAGATGATTTTATCTTTAAATTATAGGATATAACTATATCAACTCTTCACACTTATATCGTTTTCATTGTTGAACCCATAGACCTACAAAGAAGTATCATGTACAAAAAGACACATGTAACTAAGACCAGCAAGTATCTATCTCATATGAATCAAAATATATAGAAAGGGGAGTTGCTACTAAAGTGGCCCAAGTTTTTGAAAAGTGTGATTTAGGTTCATGAAAACTTGCCATCTGATATTAATCGTCGTTGAAGCAACCAACAATTACCCATACAGTAAGATTCGAATGATTGTGCACTTAAAATGTTTATTATTATTTTACCTTGACTGGAGTTTAAATACCACATTATAAATAAGTAAAAAAAGGCCAACTTAGTTAAAATAACTGGTATGTGAAAATGACTTGTTTGGAAACATAATGTGTACGGGGTAAGAAAACATACGGATTTTAAACTTGCAGCTTCAATTCCTCGGAAAATGGGTTGGGAGGGGAGAAGGCACAAGAAGCATTGGATTTTCCAGATAAATCAATCTTTATCGGGTTTTTTTTTTTTTTTTGTGATTTCCCTAAATGTCGTTGGTAAGGAAGATAAAACATATGTAAAAAGTGACTCAACCAAAAACCACAAATGTGTTTGCTAAACCTATGTATTTTATAATATACTTAACAACATTACCCGCAGGGACAGTTAATTACACTACTAAAAACAAATAAATATACGGGTCGTGAGCGGAACCTAACCATCAGACGGGTCACCATTGGAAACCTTGGTTACCTGCATTTCCCAAACAGTTCCAGAATAGAGACCAATTTACGAATGTATAACAGCAAGTATAATCGCACCAACCTGATCAATCCACCAATAGAATCTATCACTAAGAACATCAACAACTAATCCAACCACTTCTATTACCACATCAAAGTATTGATCATGTGACATGTTTTAGACCTTGATTTGAGATTGGTAAATTATCCAAATTATAAAAGAGGTGCTTACATTGTTGGTGGGAAGCTGAAGCCAAAAAAGAAATGCAAGCTTCATGTGATTGTAAAGTGCATATATACCTGGAAAAGTAGACAAATAGTCCATTGAGGGTTAAGATAAAAAGATGGATGCCAACTTAAGAGTGCAAACAATTAATATAGAAGAAATTTTTTTTGTGTAAAGTATGATACCAGGACTTGAAAATGCATCTTGTCAAAAAATTACGGGTAATTAGGGTTTCTTCAAAAAAAATTCCGGGTGATACCTGGTCTAATCCACGAAACAAAAAAAAAATCCTCCCAGATGAGATTGTGCCAAAATAAAACAGAATTCCCTATCACCTGCAAAACTGTAACAATCAAAAAACACAATACTAAAAGAGATAACAAATAACGATCGATTGAGATAATAAATATCATTTTTCGTAGTAATCCAACCTTTTTTTGCATACAATTGTTCCCAACAATAATACCAAATAACACTAATATTCCATTTGTAGTCAACGGAGCCACTAAAGCACCAGTCATCATACACACACTGCAGCCTACCCCATTAATCAATCGGTCCTTTAGAAAGTGGAGCCAATCTGTGAAACCTCATATCGTCGAACACCTTCCATTCATTCGCATTCTTATCCCACCACAACCCAACTACCAGACCCATCATTTAAGGACATATATACTTGAACACCTTCCATGCACTCACATTCAATCAACCAAAAAAATGTACCTAATGACTAATCAATAGTAACATAAACGTGAATAACAACATGATTCCAAGATATTTAAAAAAACCCTAAGTCAACCATATCACCTTAAGTTGAATTTACCTAAGCAAAAAAAACATAGAAACAATTTCAAAACGAATAGCAAAACAATCACATACACAGGAACATAACTAAAGTTTTAACATGAAGATTATGGAACAAATGAATAACAAAGCATTTTTTTCTATGAAAACGTAACACTGATACAAATTTGAAAACCAAATCTGATATGTTAGAAAACTGAACCAGAGATTGTTGACAGAAACAATATGGATACATTGCTAGAGTTGAAAATTGAAACCAGGCTTGTTAGAGGATTGAGTCGCTGAAGCAATAGGTGTCATATGAAGCATAAATCCATCATATCTCTGCCAAAATCAGTGGTCATCGGCGTCCTCTAGTGATGGCGATGATGATGTTGATCCCATATCTCTTTCTGTAGAGAAAAACGGATGAACTGGTTAGGGTTTTAAGAGAGAGAATGGAAACTTGATTGTCTCTATAAACAATTCCCCAAAAGGAAAAAATGTTTTGCACTGTAAAGATCGCGTTTAGGGCTTACGACAATCAGATGAAGAAGAAAAAGAAAATCTCTGAATATGATTACCAACATCAGTTAGATTCTTCATTGAGGGGTGTTTGGGATTCCTTTTCAACTTATCCTTCTCAAAAGTCCTTCTCAAAAGCAATAAGTAAGAAATCCTGACTTCTTCTTTTCTTCTTTTTGAAGGCATAATTAGCTCCAAAAGTCCTTCTTTTACGATGTTTAGGATTTCTTTTGACTTCAAAAGTACTTCTCAGATGGTGTTTGGGATTCCTTTCCTTCTCAAAAGTCCTTCTTAGCTCCAAAAGTCCTTTTCAAAAGGAATCCCAAACACCCACTGAAAATAATCCATGGATCCAAATTTGATTTGAAGAGGATGTAGAGTGAAGCAAGATAGAAAAAACTGAAAGAATGATTTAGGGTTTGGAATTTAAAAAAAAAGGAATGACAGGGATGCTTTTATATAGATCTGAATTCACGGGTATCAGATAGCCCAAACACAATCAGATCCCACATGAAAAGTTTTAAGCTAATGAGATGCATTCCCTCCCAAAGTCAGCCTCTAGCTCCACCATAACATGAGATGTGGCCCAAATCCATCTCATTTATTATATTATACTAGTAGTAAGACCCGTGTGCAAACACGGGTGGTTTTTAGAAAATCATGAATAACACATTTTAATAGACAGTAAAGATAGGTATATAGAAATTGTACCAAAACGTGTTATTTATTATAGCTAATAGACAACTATAAACATAGATCATCTATTAATATATCAGTTACATATGATTATTTCCATTCTCGTTTCCAAAAAAGGAGTGCCCACCTATTGACAATGTAAACTGTTTATAGACATACGTACATATAAAAGATGTCTAACAAACTTAATAGAATTTGAATACAACTTAAGTTTCAACAAACATTAACTACGAACACACGATCACCCGCCTCAACAACTTTCACCAAAGCACAATCAAGGTTGATAAGGCCTTTGACTTCTAGCAGTTCTTTGAGTTCAACAGATGATAGGTCTTCAACAGACTTTAGACTTCAGCAGATTTTTATGTATAAGAGTCTTTATAGATCAGCAGACTTTAGAAATCAGCATATCTTTGTGTATAACAGTCTTTATATATCAGCAAACTCTGATGAGACTATCCGCTGATGATACTCAACCACTGATGACGCTGAGCAATGCTTTCCATTAAGGTTGATCATGCCTTTAACTTCAGCACTACTTTGACTTTAGTAGATAATTGGTCTTCAACAGTCTTTACATCCAACAGGGTTTTGCATAACAGTCTTTATAAAACAATCAGACTTTAGAGATCATCACTTATTGACTGCCACTGCCATTGGAGGGAAATAATGTTGAGACACTGTTATTGGGGATCATCTGTGTTAGGATCTGAGTTTACTTGATTGAGTTGTTTTATAAGAAGTGCAACATGAAGAAGATAAATAAATGATCAAATGCAACAGAATGAAGTAAAACTTTGTAACACAATCAAGGAGAAAACAGTTTGTTAGGATCTGAGTTTGACTTGATTGTGGTTGTTTTAATTAAGTTGGTAAATGGAAGAGGATAAAACAGAGAATAATTGAAGCGGAATGAATGTAAAACTTTATAACACAATCAAGGAAAAATTAGCTTTCATCATGCAATGCTTTCATTAGTCAAAAGATTGAAATATTACAAAGTTTCAAGTTATGATGCCAAAACATTTCCTTATTTTGATCTTTATTCTCTCATAAACCTTTCCCGGATTTGCCCTTTGAATTGGAGCTCAAAATCCAAGGAATCAGTATCATCTTCATCCCTATGAAGCTGAAGGTTCAAAGGATCTTGGAGGTCAACTGCATTCAGACCAAGTGCATCCTCCCTTGATATCTTTTCAGCACTACCATCAGACCTGAGCAAAGTCAATACGTGGGTCTGTTTGTCAGACTTCCACTTTAGTATTTTTGGGTCAGATGGGTTTCTTGGGAGAAGTTTTATTTAAGAGGAGTTTGGGGATTGAGGTCTTCTTGCCAAACTTTGAAGTGTTTGAGCAACTTGAGCTTGTAGTTGCAAGGAAGCCTCATCCAATCCATATCGTAACTGATTTCTGATAGCCTCTTTTCTGATTTCAGCTTCTCTCTTTTCATCTTTCTCATCAATCAGTTATTGTCTTTTTCTTTGGTTCAAGACTCTGATGGATACATCTACTGATGTGAACAACTTTTTTGAGTGAAGGGTCTGCTGAGGTCTAACAGTGGTTTCATCTTTGTATACTGGCTTTTTGGGAAGGGATGGATCTGTCTTTCTTCGTTTTTCTAACTTTTTGTAAGTTTGATCAATATACTGACTAGACCATCTTACAATGCCTCTAGCAGTCCCATACTTAGCTGCTACAAGTTCTGCCCTCAATCTCTTATACTTCAATGCCTCATCCACTTCAACCTTCTTGTATTATTTCCAGTTGGGAGCAGATTTTTGCATTTGAGGATCCTTTTTCATCATTTCAATTCTATCAACTCCTCTTTAAGAGCTTCAAGGGGCCAGTCTTTGAAATCAAACCTGTAGGCTTTGTAGGGCTTGGTATCCATGATAATGTTCAAGAAATCATCCCTTAATGTCTTTTATAGCTCAGCATTTGGTGGCAGATTTGACATTTTCTTACTCAAGTCTATCGCAAAGTCTTCTAACTTCCTGACTTTACTAAGCCCATGTTGCATGTGACCTTGTAAGTTGCTGTCTCCTAGCCCTTTATTCTCTTCTTTTTCCTGATATTCTGCTTGCTTGGTCTTTAGCTTCAGATATTCATCAAGATTCTTTGGAGTTCTAAATCCATGAAGAGATGGGGAGGTTCTTTTGGATGGATCATCCTCTGTGTAAAATTGTTTCATTTCATCTTGAACTGCAAGCAGTTCCAGAGGGAAATTTACTGCCAATGGAATGTTTCGTGGAGTGTAACCAGCGGGTGGATGTTAGATTGGGTTGATTTTTGGTGATGGAGGTGGAATGAATGGTTTGGGTGAAGTTTGAATGAATGGAGCAGATGATAATGGAATTGGTGCAGGTATATCTTTTTCTTCCTTTTCTTCTTCATGCACCATGAATTTTCTTTTTCTTCTGTAAACAGATTTTGGAGGAGGAGGAGTTTGTGAAGGAGAATGTGCCATGGGTGTAAGGGTTGATTGTGATGGGAATTGAAATTGGGTAGCATCAGTGGATTGACTAACAACTATTGAAACAACTGGCGTCTCAACCGCTGTTGTCTTAACATCTGTTGAAGCATTTGTTGCATCAACATTTGTTACAGTGGAGGTTGGCAGTGGTGATGAGGGTTTTGTTTTCTGCTTTTTGATAGGTGGTTTTTTATGGTGAGAGTTTTGGTTTAGGTGTATCAATGTTTGGCTCTTTAGGTGCAGCAGTGGTTTTAGGTTTGGCAGCAGTGTTTGGTTTTTCTGGTGGTGATTTTGGTTTAGGAAATATGGCAATAGGAGGTTTGTTGTGTTTGTGTGATTTTCTTCTATTTGAGGTTCCAATGTTCAGCACTTTGTTTTCTTTTTTCACTAACTCCTGCCTCAACACATCTTTTCTACTTTCTTTTGTATCCTTTCTCTTCTGCTTTGCTTCAATCTCCTTATCTGTATGTTTGTTAAGGGTTTCATCAATTCCCTTTTTCTTACCGGTGTCAGATTTTCCAGAAGATTTTGCAGAAGTTTTCTTGACAGGCTTTGGATTTTATTTTGGTTGATTCCTTGGTGTTGGTTTACCAAAGTTTTTCATGGAATCCTTCTCCCCTTTTTTGGCATCATCTTCGTCATCTTTTTCAAAGATAGGTGCAGGGGTAGAGCCAGTTAACTTTGCAATGAATTCTTTTATGCCCTTGATGTCAGCCTGTGTGTCTTTGTAACCATAACTCTAATTAGCTCCATGTGGGAATTATGTTGAAGCTCAGCCAGTTCCCTTTGAGCTACAAGAATGGGTTGTACTGAGTTCCAAAAGCTCTTGGGATAACTGCTGATGAGAAGGTTGACTTTTGGAAGCATCCACCAACTGCTTCATTAGATCTTTCAATTCACCAACAATTGTTTCAATATTGGATATCCTCTCCGTCAAATCAGAGTGTTTTAGTTCATCACCTAATTTAATAGGATCATCTGAACTCCCACCAGAGGCGGTTGTATCTGCTTTTGAGATAGGAGGAGTCTGTTAGTGCAGTAATGTCTATCGCCTCCGTCAATCCAGTTCGTAACAAAAATCAGAAGATAACAAGACTTTATATTGTAATAAGTAGGGAAAAGGCAAGGTGGCAATATTGTAGTTAATGAGATCTCTCATTAAAGTCTTGGCCTATAAATAGGAGGCTTATGCCTTAGTTTTAGAACTTTTGCCATTTTGGAGAGTGGAGAGCATAGGAGCTAGAGAGAGAAAGTAGAGAGAAAGTAGCAAGGTGATTCAAGGTGCTTGTATCTTTCATACGTTTTATTGAATCACATATTATTTTACGGTTCTCGTGTTAGGTCCACGCACGTGTACGGATTCTGCACGTCACACGTGTCGATACGCAATCGTTCGGGTGTCAAAAAACTGATCCTACAAGTGGTATCAGAGCAGGAGCTCGATTGCACGGATCAATCGCACAAGAATTCATCAGATTCAGATCAACAATTCATCCAGATTTGTCAAATTTCTTCAGTTTTCTATTTTCTTCACTTTTGGACTGAAAAACACAAAATTAACATGGCTTTCACAGTTAAAATTGGCTGATTTTTGGATATTATATGCGGAAATCACAATCGCACAAGCCTACAAAATTTCAGAGCAAAATTCCAAACAGTTTGTGAGAAATCGTGAATTTTCTGTCCAAAAATGATGAAGGTTGCTGTTGCTATTCATATGAATGTTCACGGATCGGATGGCTATCCGATCGGATGACCATCTGATCCTCGACACATTGTTCATTCAATTTTTAAGGTCCAAGTGTCGAACGGCAATCCGAACGGATTGCCATCCGATCCTAATCACTTTGTTTTGTTTGATAGAGTGTCAACTCTCGGATCACCATCCGATCCAAAGTCCCATCAGATCCATTGTAGCTTGGTTCTTGTGATTTGAGGATCCAATCGTCGAACGGCCATCCGATCCAAAGATTATTGATCTAATCATTAAACGGGCATCCGATCCAAAGCATATTGGTCCAATCTTCGAACGGCTATCCGATCTAAAACATATTGGTCCAATCGTCGGATCACCATCCGATCCATAGCATTTTGCTTGTTTTGATTAAGTGTCAATCGTCGAATGGCAATCCGAACGGATTGCCATCCAACACCTAATTGTCATTAAACCTTTGACCTGTGTTAACCTCATCCGATCGAAGTGCGATTCGATCGGATTGACATCCAATCCGAGCCATCCGATCCATTTGTCATCCGATCCAATTAATTGTGTTTTGTTTAAAACTGATTGTTTGTTTGGTTGTGTATTCGCAGGTGATAAACGAGAAACATCATGGGAGAAGAATTCTATAACACTTTTTACAAAGCGTTCACATCAGAATCTTCAGAAACTTCAACCGTTACACCAAAAACCATAACAAAAGCAATCAATGATAATATAAAACATGATAATTTCTATGGGACTTATTCAAAACCACATAAACTTGAAAATATAGAAGATTACACATGGTGGAAAGAGAGGTTTCTGAACTGGACAAAGGCATATGCTCACGTGAGTTGGTTTTGCTTGGAGTTTAGATACAGCAGACCGATAAATGATAAGCATGAAGAGATTCATCGCAATGATCTTTCCGATGAAGACAAACGAAAATTTTCATACGAACAAAAAATGATTGCACTGATTCAGCAATCTATCAGAGATGATATTTTTTCTTTGTTAGTTCATGATGGGTCATCAAAATCAGTCTGGGAAGCTTTGAGGGTTAAAGCTGAGGGTGGCAAACAAATTAAAAAGAACAAAATTGCTTTATTAAAAAAGGAGTTTGATTTGTTTGATAGTTTAAAGGGAGAGTCGGTGAGCCAAATGATTGAACGTTTTTGTCATCTAAAAATTGAGCTTGATAGGTTTCGTATAGTAAAAACTCGAGAGGAAGTAATTGACAAAATAATTGAAGCGTTACCATGAGCTGATCAGTGGCAAACGTTTGTTTTTATTTTGAAAAATGATGTGTTATATGAAACAATTACTCTCGATGTGTTGATTGAAAAAATCAAAACTCATGAGCTTGAATTGTAGAAACAGAGCAAGATGAGCAGTTCTTCATATCAACAGAATATTGGTCTTTACAACAAAGGTAGTATACCTCCGGTGACTGTAAGTGAATCACCAAAGATGGCATTCATTGTTGAGAAATCAAAAGAACCACAGAAAAGCTCATCAAACTACAACCCAGGGTATCATTCATCTTCATCAAATACAAATTCTGAAGAATCGGAGGAAATTCTCTGCAACATTGCATTGAAACTGAAAAATTCTCCTGCAATGAGCATCAATGCTGCTAAACAACAAATGAGTTTTCTGGTATCTGTTCTAGAGTCATATGAAGGTCTAGTATCTGGAAAAATTGGAAATTCAGAATTAACAAAGGAAGACTATGGCCAGATAGATCCAGCAGAAATGGAACTCATTGATATTCGATGGTGTTTGGCTAGTTGTATTCGAAGAGCTTAGAGGTATATGGAGATTACCGGCAAACAATCAATCGGTGGTCCGTCAACAAAATTGGGATTTGATAAATCCAAAGTGACATGCTTCAAATGCAAGCAAAAATGTCATTTCAAAAGAGAATGCAACAATTCGGAAGTTGACAAAACCGAAAAACCTTTCAATGATGATTATTATCGAAGAGCAATTTATCAACGTAGCAAAGAGGAAACTCCAAATTTGAAACAGATTGAAAATAATTCTAAAGAAAAATCAAGAGCATGTGTGGTGATACAAGATGACGAAGGGTTTGACTGGAGCGAGTTTCTTCCAGAAGATGATCTTGTTGATGAACGTTTCAAAGCAAATGATAAAAAGGAAGCATTGAACAAACATCATCATGTTCTCGTTGCTGAGATAAAGGAGAGAAGTCTAGAAGAAATTCTGAAAGAAAAGACTGAAAGAGAAAGATTCTTTGCTGGTTGTCGAATTGAGAAATGCATGAAGAGTTTGAGGAAGCAAAGTATTATGGAAGATACGACAAGAAAAGAGATAGCTATATCAACAAAAATGGTGATCTTGCCATCCATCGAAAAGAAGTTGTGTTTGATGATGTTCTTGCAGTAATTCCTCTGTCTAGCGAATATTACTCGAATGTAAAAGATCAAACTTATGTGAAAAGGCTGGATAAGATAATTCGTGATGTGATGACCGCGAGTTTGAAAAAGAGGGATGAAGAAAGAATGAACAAGAATGTTGAAGAGTTAGTTGATGATTTGAAGAAGAATGCTGAAAAAGAAAAGGAAGAAAGTGTGAAAGAAGAAGAAAAAGTAACAAAAGAAGTTGTTGATAAAGTTGTTACTGAAGAGCAGCAGATTGAAGAAGAGAAGAAGAAAGAAGCTGATTTGACACAAACAGCAGAAGAAGCTGAAAAGTCAAAAACTGAGGTAAACATCTCAACTGAATCTGTAGTTCAAAATAAATCAGTGGAACAGTGCAAGAAATGCATGGAAATATGCAGCGCTTGTACTGAAAAGGATGAAAAACTCAGAACAAGAGACATTGTATTTACTAAAATCAAAGAAGTTTTCAAAAATAAATGTAAAGAAATGTTAGAAAACGAAAAGGTTTTGAAAGATAATATTGAAAAACTAACACAAAAATGTAAAAATTTAGAAAAAGAAAATGAAAGTTTAAAAGAAAAGGTTTCAAAAATGACTGAAGAGTGTTTACAAAAGGAAAATGCTTTCCAAGAAACGAAAAAGGAATACGTTCAATAAAATTGGCATATCACATTACAAAAGAGTCATATGAAGATGTGAAAAGTCAAATGAAACTTGTTCAATCAAGATTGAAATATTTTTCTGAAACAACTGATACGCTTAAGCGGCAGTATTCATTAAAGCAACAAGTAGTAAACTCTTACATTGAGGATGTTGCTAAGCTAAAGCGTCAAATAGCTGATTTAGAACAAAATAACAACAAGTTACATAGCTATCACACTTCATCATATGTGCTTGAATGTATTTTCAACATAAAACCGGGTAATGATGATTCTGAGAAAAACAAGAAAGGTATTGGCTCAGAGTTTCATCAAGTTCCACCACCGGAAAAGTTCGCATTTTATGATGATGAGAAGGTCGAAAAAGCTTTCAACATAGTTGACCAATTGCCAGATAATATTGACGTAACCTATTCCAAATTTGATGATTCTAGTGATTCAGAGGTGGTAGGTAAGGTCGTTGAAAGTGTCTTGAAAGACGAGTCGGTTGAAACAGGTAAAACTGAATCACATGATGAAAATGAAGGTAGTTTTCATGAAGGTTATCTGAAAAACTCAAAATCTGATAAAAATGTGAATGATGATTCAAAAGGATTGGTATATACCATGATTGGATCGGACAAATTATTCTCAGATCTTGAAGTCCCGATTCAGAATGTGATTTCAGAAAAGATTGACAAAGTTTTCAAGATGGTTGAGATTGAAAAGTCTGAGATTCCAAAGTTTGCTGGAAAGAGTCACAAAACTTTTTATAACAAACCTGGTTACAAAAAAGAAAAACATGAAGGCTGGGTTGGGTTATAAAAGAAAATAAAATTAGAAAAGAAATGAAACTCCAAATTATCAACAAAAGATGAATTTTTTTCACTGAACTAGTTTCGAAGAAGAGAAATAACTCCAATTTTGACGACAGTCTAATGAAGAATTCTATGCTCAAAAGAAAAAGCAACAACAGGTGAAAGATGTTTCAAAAAGAACATGTTTCAAATGTGATCAAACAGGACATCTTGCACGCAAATGTCCAAATCTGAAACCTGTTGGTGTTGAAACAAAAAAGAAGTCTGATGTTGTGAATCAGAAATCAACCAAGTTTGAATCAAAGCAAACTTGGAAGCCAAAAATGTCAAAGGCTGACTCACAACAAACATGGAAATCGGTTACACCCAGATTTAGAACAACACAAAGTTGGAAAACAACTGTCGATGCAACAAAACCAAACCAGTTTTGGAAACCAAAAGTTGTTGTTCAAAATGAATCACGCTTTTACAAGAGTAGTGCTTCAAAAGGACAAGGCTGGGTGGTTAAGACACAACCTGATTCTGAACAGAAAACTGATTCAATAAAAAAGAATGAAGTAAAAGATGAAAAATTGTTTGTTCAAAACGACAATAACTTTCCGAAGTTGAATGAATCATATTGTGTTGAAATGCCTAAGGTCAAACAGACCTGGGCTAACTTGTTCAAATAATTGAATGCATTGAATGTGCAGGTGCTCCCAAAGACAACAAAACGTCATCTAGAGGAGTGTCGGAGTAGCCTGGCACAAGAGGAGAAGGCTGCTGGTCCCTACGACTGTTAAACAGTGAGTTTGTTTGATTTCTCTACATAAATAAACCATAGTTCAAAAACCCTAAAAATTTAAAATTTAAAATCAAAAATATGTTTGTTTTTTTAAATTTTGTCAAAAATCAAAAATTCCAAAAATACGTTGATTGAATACGCCGAAACTCTCATGGCTGAATAAACATGATTAATTTTACAAGATTGAAAAATGGTTTTCAAACTGTAAAATATCAATGTGTTGTAAACCATGGGGGTATATTTTCTGCAAAACAGAGCATGTAAAGCAGAAAATGGATAGCGAGACAAAGCTATCAGTATCAGGTTGCAAATTTTCTTTAAATGTTTTGAATTTTAGGGGGAGTAAGAAAATTTCAGAAAATCCAAAAACATGATAAAATTCAAAAATGAGTTTTTGTGTAAAAAGAGGAAATGATAGTACATCAGTAGACAATCACTATACGCTAAAGAATTGGAAAGTCAAATGTGATAAACGGTCTCACTGATGATATGCCAGTAGGTTTTTACACGCTTAGTAGATTGTTTTCGAGATATAAACCTAAATATCAATACTTGCTTATCTCGTAGGGAACATCTCTCGGATATATGGGTAACCCCCCCGAAATCTTGTTTGAGAGATTGCCTGGTTCTGAGATACTAGGTCTTTATACTGTTTGATATCTGGGGTATTATACCTGGTCTTCTGATATTGCGGAAGCAATGGCCTAGATCTCGTATAATACTTTACGCACTTTAAAAGCTTACCCTCTACATAAAAATTGATAAAATATCGAAAGATGCAAATCAAGTGCAGTTGTAAAGAAGATTCCCAAGGGGAACACACCTAAAGTCTAGCCTTCATCTCTTTGACTGAACGAAAGTTCATACCTGAGCTCTCAAGGTCCCGCACTAACCCAGATAACAGATATCAAATTGGTATACTCACCTGTAAGAGTGAATTTAGGGAATTTTGATGCGGGAGTATATTCTGAGGTGAGACACGTGAATAAGTTTAAGTCCTTAAAATACTAATCTCGTATCTCGAATCAATTGAACTTTGTGTGAAAATTTAAGTGGATCAGTATACTGACAATCTAAGTGAATCGTTTAGAACTTAAAGTGATTTAAAGCTCAACGGTGCTAGTGATTTGTCATAAACTGATATGATCCTCTGACGCGAACTCAAACAAAAATATTGTCTGTAAATATTTCTTTACTGCATTACACTTCAGAAAATTACAAAAAGATTTTGATCTCTACTTTATTTTCAACAACCGATGTCCGAGTGCTGAGTTTCAAAATCTAAGTATGCTGAAACGTGTTTCTGAAAATAAACAAGTTCATTAATTTGAAACTTGTAGTTTTTAAATTCAAAATCAAAAATAGTTTGTGAAATCTCCAAGGTCATTAATTTGGACTTGGATGATAAATCGTGAAGGTTTTGGATGTTCAATTTGTTAAAAAACTGCTGTAAAGAGCTAGGTTTGTTTCTTGGTTGCTTAAACTGTCGAATCTATAAAGTATTTTGATAGGGGGAGTAAAGTCAAGCTAAACCTGGATATATTCATATTTTTATATTTAGAGCCAGGTTCTTGATTAAAAGTGTTTGAGAGCCAGGTCATCATTCCTGGAGAACCGAAAACGCTTTCACTGTCGTATATTTGAAATATTTTAGCTTATGCTGAGAGAGGCAGGTTTTTCAGTCCTGGATGTTCATAATATTTTTACTTACAAATATTTGAGAGTTGCAGATGCTATTCCAGACTACGAACCCGATAGCCGAGTCTAAGGGGGAGTCTGAAGACGAGCTCGACGCAAGGGGGAGCTTGTAACCAGAAAGCCAGGTGTCGATCCCAAAAGCACAGAAGCTTGATGAAAGGGGGAGCCTGAAGAAAGAGTTTAACGAAAGGGGGAGCTGAAGCTGAAGACAGATCCATGGAGATTCTGTTCGATAAAGAGGGAGTCTGTGTTGCTAAAGATGTGATAAAGCTTCAAGAAGACTCAGAGAGAGAAAAGACAAGACGCTACGAGATTGACTACGGCAATATCCAAGGGGGAGTCTTTTAGTGCAGTAATGTCTATCGCCTCCGTCAATCGAGTTCATAGCAAAAATCAGAAGATAACAAGACTTTATATTGTAATAAGTAGGGAAAAGGCAAGGTGGCAATATTGTAATTAATGAGATCTCTCATTAAAGCCTTGGCCTATAAATAGGAGGCTTATGCCTTAGTTTTAGAACTTTTGCCATTTTAGAGATTGGAGAGCATAGGAGCTAGAGAGAGAAAGTAGCAAGGTGATTCAAGGTGCTTGTATCTTTCATACGTTTTATTGAATCACAGATTATTGTACGGTTCTCGTGTCCGGTCCACGCACGTGTACGGATTCCGCACGTCACACGCGTCAATACGCAATCGTTCGGGAGTCAAAAAACCAATCCTACAGAGTCTCCATGTTGTCATTAGCAGATGCCCCTTGTTCTTGGTTCTGGTGACTTCCCTCTGCATCAGTGGTTACCTTAGTAAATACACCAGTGGTTAACTTAAACACACCAGTGGTTACCTTGGTAGACATAGTAGTGGTTGCCTTCAAGGGGACTGATGAAACTACTGTCCAAATGTAGATCAGTGGATTTGACATTTGTAGTAGCTGCTCCACTTAAAATACCATCAAGAATTTCGTGAAATTCAAGAGGTGTAGGCTCCTCAACTGTTTGTGGGTTAGCTAATTGAACAGGTTCAGACACAACTATTGTTGAAGTTAAACTCTCAGTAATGTGTTTGTGGGAGGGGCTACTATAAGCAGAATGTCAATAGCTTCAAACAGTATTACAAAGGTTGGTGGAATAAAAAATGAAGGGATTGGTGTGGAGAGATACATTGCCCCGGGAGAAGGGCTTTTAAGCATACTCTCAAATGAGGGTATGGCATCATTTTGTTGTGTCCCATGTGAATACAACATGTTTCTTGTGTGAGGAATCATGATGAGATTGGTTTAAGGGTTGAGATCTTTCCACACGTTGTGAGGAAGTAGCAACAGTGGTTTCTACTGACATTTGTGTTGTGATGTGCGTAATGTGTTATATGTTTTTAGTTATATTTTAAGCCCTTTTTAACACTTTAGTCAAGTTTTAAATTTATAAAACACGATATTCTACTAACACTAAACACACATATGGGTAAGTGCACCCATCGTGAGCGTAGTATAGCGTTGGTAAGATACCGAGGTCGTCCAAGGACACAAGAGCTTTTAGTACCGGTTTATCCTCAACGTCTAATCAAATCAAAATTTTAGAAAAGGTTTTAAACATGAAAATAAAAACTAAAAATGCTGAAAAATAAAATAAAATAAAAGACAAGATGAATCACTTGGATCCGACTCGCCTTTAGTGTAACCTTTGATGATTTCCGCACTTTCGCACTTTTTAAGAGATTATCTTAGTTATAGTAGTAGGCCCCTATTTTGAAGGTGACGTTACCCTCAACCCAGTAGTTTGAGTCAGTAAGGATACAATCCTAAAGGGTCAGAATATTGGTAGATAATTAATTAAGTTATTAATGCGTAATGTGGTAGGCCCCTCTTTTGAATGTGACGTTACCCTCGGCTAAGTGGATTGAGTCAGCAGGGATACAATCCCAAGTAGCCGGGTTAATGTATTAATAGTAGATTACATATGAGGGGATCAAGCCATTCGCACCCCCGCCATCCAATACCAGTGGGTATTGAAGGAGGTCCTAGTAAGCTTGACCCAGGTCCTTGCAGGATCTATACACTTAACAAGGCAAGAACCTTACCAAACCATTCCCTTAACCCCCGACCAGGTAGCCAACATATCTCTATATAGACCGTAGAGATATGAATGGTGAAAATCTTTTATTTTATATAGATAGTAAAATAATGCCAATACACCACGGACAAATGATAAGGAAGTTTCACCTTCAACATAAGAAACTAGTTATTAAAGTCATTAATACAAAACCAAATAAAAAGTGCGAAAAGATTAAAACTTAAAAGTATTACACTAAATGCTTGTCTTCACCAAGTGATGTAAGAGACTTAGGCAAACATGGCCTTTGATTGTCAAGAACTCTTATTATCAATCTTGGATCCCGAGACTACTACACACACTCTAAGATGGATGATGGATGATGGTGGTGGATGTGGGTTGTAGTGGTGGTGCAGTGTGGGTGAAGTGCGAGAGAGGTGGTTTGCCAAGGGATGCCTTTGAAGTGAACCAAGCACCCCTATTTATTGCCTGCACAGAAGCCCGGACACGGCCCCGTGTCCACCCTCTTTCTCTTTCTTCATTAATTTCAATT
Organism: Helianthus tuberosus; assembly: GCA_030545235.1. NCBI lineage: Eukaryota > Viridiplantae > Streptophyta > Magnoliopsida > Asterales > Asteraceae > Helianthus > Helianthus tuberosus. The sequence goes on along the minus strand of JARYGA010008826.1, from coordinate 125,140 downwards.
GTCTGTATTAGGCTCCACATGCCCCCGTGTTCGCTGGGCACGGCCCCGTGTGCAGAAGCGTATCTGTACTATCAAGATTTGCAAGATTCTGCGAATCTTAGCGTTGACCATGGCCCGTGTTGAGCTGGGTACGCCCCCGTGCTGGGAATAGAAGCTTCTATAGCTTTGTTTTTTCTGCAGGCATCTGGCCACGCCCCCATGTCCGCTGGGCAACCCCCGTGGTGAGCTGGGCACAGCCCCATGGTCAGCTTCTGTCTTCTTGTTTTTGCTTTGGAAGATGCTGCCGAGGGGTCAGGCATGCCACGTTTATTCCTTTTCTTTGTTTTTATGTTAGTTTTTGCTGTATATTTGTTCCTTTTGTTCATTTAAACTCATTTGGTCCTGCAAATACAAACGGAAGATAAAAGCACACTTTTTCCAACATTAGTACTAAAAAGGGATTAGTTTTATGCCTCATTTGATGTAATTTATATGTTGCATTTTACACAAATCAAATACCCCCACACTTGAATCTTTGCTTGTCCTCAAGCAAAACTCTTTATTATGTGGCTTACACACTCAAATGGAATGGGTAGAAGAAAAGTTTTGGGCTTGTCTTGAGTGTCGGAAATCCAAGATCTTTATTTGGTTTTATTTTTATTGTATTTACAATCCTATTCATTATGATTTATTTAGAACGTTTCATAAGAGAAATTACTTATTTAGGCATAACTTGCCTTTTTAAAATTACATTTATATACAAGTTCATATACCTCACGGGAGATCACTCAACACTCGGCCGAAGATGTATTTTTTTGAAACACTCGAGACCGGCATGGATCTTATTTCTACCATAAGCTTGCCAAGCAATCAATCCTCCCCCTTTTTAACTATAAACCTTTGTAAATATCAAGATGACTTTGGGGAAGGGTTAGGCTTGGGTTAAAGGTAGGTGGTTTTTGGGTTAGTGGTTAGTAAAAAGGGCTAAAAGCGTAAAAAGCGTCGGTTGTCGTGAACCCTTTTTTTTACATTTATTCAAACTAAGCATATTCAAACAAGATTTTTGTGGAACTTGTTTGGTTATTGCAAAATCCTCCTTTTTTGTCACAAGATAACCGAGCTTTTTACTAAAACAAAAGGGGTTTGAAAAGAAAAAGGTTTTGGTGGGTAAAGGGTGTTTGTTTTGTGGGTTTTGAAACGAAAAGGTTTAGGCTCAAAGGGTTTAACTAGGGGGATTTTAGGTAGGTGATAAAGAAAATGAAGAATAATGGTGTTGAAAGGAAAATGGGTTAATCCTAATGCCTCCATCATTTACTTACTTGGGTTTAAGTTGGTAAGGACCGGGAATGTATCGTCGTGGCAAGTTCTAGAGTCGTAAAAACCAAGCGACTATTCACACAAGAAACGAAAGATGAGCATTTAATTTAAAGATGTATGCTTGTATGCTCAATAAAGGCTCAAAACTCCCTTTTTTGTGGGAATGGGTTTATAATGTGATCAAGTATATACAATCAAATTTTAACTAGATTTGTCATGCCGTTTCATAATTTTCTTATGTTGGTTCTTTTTATCACGACGCTATCGGTTGTAAATTTGTAAAAATATAATCTTTTTAGAACTTGTTATTCCCAAATTAAACCAGGACAAGTAAAAAAATGAAAAGTTTTTGAAAAAAATTTGGGGTGATTAGCGGTTCTAATAGAGTTTTGTGTAAGGCTTGTTATTAAGACTTGCAAAATTCAAGGTTTAGCATCCCCCCCCCCCCACACTTAAATTACACATTGTCCTCAATGTGTCCAAAAATAAGTTTTTCGGTTGATTAAAATGTGTAAAAGTGGGTTAAAAACAAGATTTTATGTTACTGTGCAGCTGAACACGGGGTGTGGTGGGCTGAGCACGGCCCCGTGGTCAGACTGCCAGTATCAAATTTAAACAGAAGGCTGGCCACGGGGCGTGTTCAGCGAGCATGGCCCCGTGGCCAGCTACCTGAACTGGGACTTTTTCTGTAGAGCCTGGGCACAGAGGTGTGTTGGGTGGCCACAGCCCCGTGCTGGACATGCTGAAATGATGGAAAAGTTAACGGAAGGCTCTGTTTTCATGCATGGGGTGCGGTTTTAACGTCCCTTTGGCAATATCCACCTTTTCGAGTGTGATTTATTCCTGAAAAGTAAGACTAAACTAGAAAACATAAAAGTTAAACTAATCTAAAACTAAGGATAGTTCCGCGGAATGCCTCCGTGGTGCGCCACGTTTATAAGGGTCCTTGGCTAGACCCACCTTATCGGGTGGTTCTTACTCATCTTCAATTTGGGGGTCGTCATTGCCAATTGGATATTTCATTAATTGTTCAAGATCGACACTTCTTTTGAAGGCCCCTAATTGAATGGGTAATTGTTGTGCTTCCGATTTTTCAAAGCTTCGTGGGTTTTTACAAAAGGTCGTCCCAATACTAGTGGAGCGTCATCAAGGATGACGAAGTTGGTTGGGATTACCATTTGATTTGTTTCGACTAAAACATCTTCAACTACTCCCATTGATTTTATTGTTTTCCGATTAAATAGAAAAATGTGTAACACCCCAAAACCCGAATGTTTATATTCGTTAAATGTTCTAATATGGTACATCAAGAAATAAATAACTAGGTTATTTATCCTAGTTAAAAGTATGATAGAAACAAATAAGGGATGAAAGTTGTGTCAATTTTATTTAGTGGCAAACTTGAGGGACTAAAATGGGATAAATGGAAGTTGAATTTATAAAAAAAAATACACTCATACACACACACGATGGTGTGTTCGAGAAGAGCTAGGAGCTCCATGGAAGCTCACAAACCCTAACCATGAAGATCACCAAATTGAAGGGTTAATTGTAGCTCAAATTCAAGAAGAAACATAGATTAATGATCACCTTCACAAGGGGATCGCAAGGTATGTCTTAAAAGTTAGATTGGTGATTATGCACGAAGTGGGTTATGTTGTAAATCAGGATTTTATATGAAATTGAGTATGATTATGTGTTAAAATCATCATTTGGAGCATGGGTTATGCATGGTTTGGGTTAATTTGATGTTTATAGGTGAAACCCATTTGTTATGATGAGAATGAGGGCTTGAATGATCACCTATGTCTAACTCTTATGTAATATAGAGGAATTGAAAGAAATGTGTTGCTAAGATGTTTGAGATTTATGCATGAATGATTCATGTTAATTAGAAGGAGGAATTTGATGAATTATGAATAAGATTAGAAGGATATGCATGAACTAGTTGTACCCTATGCTTAGGAGGTAGTACACACATAAAAAGTATGATGAAATTATGAAGAACTTAAGATTAGATCACTAGTAAGTGATTACCAATGTAGTTATGAAGTGGGTTTTGTATAATATGATGATATGTTATTGTTAATGATGTTTGAAATCACATACATGTGTATATGTTTAAAGGATTTCGGCTAGGATTTGATAGATTAGTATGTTTTGAGTTTGAATGATAATTTCTGAAACAAGATCCGTGTGATGAATGATGAACAAGCTAACTATCTTAAGAATGATATATGATAGTTGATGCTTGATAAGCGACATGGAAGCTTGGCAAAGAAGCGGGTCAAACGGGACTTATGTGCACGGGAAGCATACTTGGATGAGAGGTAAGTAAGCTTACATCCCTTTTTGTAGAATATCTATTCGTTGTATTGATTGCGAACATGGTAAGTAAATATGTGAAGTATGACGTTCCGACAAGTATTTGATACGGGTCGGAATATGTGGGTATGATAAGAAATTAAAGTTGATGTTTAAAAATGGTAAATTGGTCATTTGGAACTAACGGGTCAAATGGTGGAGATGTCACCATTTGGCATTATCGACTAATGAATGGTTTTTGTCAAGTATAATGAACTCGCACATTGAATAGCGAAAGGATCTCGTTGTTATCATCTAACAATTTGGGTGGATGAAGTATGAAAAGGATCTTAGCTTTGATCCGAGCAAGGTATGTGCGTTTAGAGTTGTAGTCAAGTGATAGGGTTGGTTGAATGTGCAATGAAGTCCTTTGTTGTAAAGGATGGAGCGAAGTTGACAAAAATGCCCTTGATAAGTATATCGGGCAAACGACTTTAAAAGGGTGTTTAGAAACAAGCCATTAGATTAAATGATTACTTTGGACATGTATGAAAGCGAAAAGTATGATCTTCGCGAGTCAAAGTTCTTAAAAATGCGTAAATACCCTTAACGGGTCAAAATAACATTTAAGTGGAAATGAGTTGGGATGTTGTAAGAAACCCGTGATTGGAACCTTATATAATAGACAAATGTTAAGAATTATGAGGTTTATAAGAAATTGAAGTCAAATAAACAAGTTACTTTGATAAAAGCATGAACGGGTCAAAACTTGTAAAAAGGGTAACGAGTTGAAAGCTTAAAAGTCTAAAATTTAGGTAGTCCAAATATTGGATTTTCACTCCATGTGATGGAGAATTAAATTTCGGACGCGTAGGAAAAAGAATCGGATAAAACGGATCAAAAACGAGGAAGTTATGCTCGTTTCCGTGAAATCGAGTCGTGCTGGGAATTATACAGCACCAGCTACAACAGTCTGATGAAATCAGGTCGTGGCGTAGCGCGACGGGGAAGGCCCCAGGCCGTGGCGCTACGCGACGGGGGTCAGTTTCCCGAAAATCATTTATCTTAACTGTTGATGCATTGCGAACCCGTCTGGACCGTTTTTAAACGCGTATAAGCTAAGAATGATTAGTTTATTCCTTGTTTTAGGGAAAGTAGATACGTATGTATGTATGTATGTATGTATGTATGTATGTATGTATGTATGTATGTATGTATGTATGTATGTATGTATGTATGTATGTATGTATGTATGTATGTATGTATGTATGTATGTATGTATGTATGTATGTATGTATGTATGTATGTATGTATGTATGTATGTATGTATGTATGTATGTATGTATGTATGTATGTATGTATGTATGTATGTATGTATGTATGTATGTATGTATGTATGTATGTATGTATGTATGTATGTATGTATGTATGAATATAAAAGGTATGTATGTAGGCATGTATGCATGTATGTATGTAGGTATGCACGTATGTAGGCACGTACGTATGAATGTAGGTATGTATGTATGTAAGTAGTTATGTGTGAACGGATGCATATATGTAAGTATGTATGAAAGTATATACGCATGTATTCAATGAAATTGAGTATTGACGATAATAATAGCGTGCCTTGTGAACGAAGTGTAACGCATGTACAACGAGAAAGTCTCACCACGGATTGTATGATCAGATGGAAAGTTGGGATGTAAAGAGTTAACGGAACGAAAAGTAAACGTGAATAAATCTTGTATGTTTATAATGCGTACTAATGTTATGAATTTTATGTGGTGAGCGCAGGTAGTACGAGTCATGAGGATCATCAAGGAATAGAGATCGAGGATCGAGTCACTAGTGAGATTGTACGGGAACGTTGATGTATATAATGTTGTAAACATAAGCTATGTTTTTACTTAGTAAATAAGTCGATTGATGGATTTATGTGAAAGAGTTATGTTAAGGTTAAATTTTAAGTAAGTAAGGTATTTATAATGAAAGAAATTTTATGGCATGAACTTCCGCTGCGACTTTTTGTCAAATACGAATTAGGGTCTTACAAAATGGGTATTTGAAGTGGAGAAAAATCACCAATACTTAATTTTTCGAAAATGTAGTTTGGCATTATATTAACACAAAGATCTTTATCAATTGTAATATTACTAATAAAGGAATTTTGAAAGAAACATGGAACCGGTGTAATGTTAATTTCAAATGGATCATCTTTTATTAGTGTAGTTTGATCATTTGTTAACTTAATGCTTACCATTTCGTCAATTTTATTGTCAGTGTTTAACTCTTTTAAAAACTTAGCATTAGTGGGTACTAAACAATGGTTTTCGAAAGAAGGTGACAAGAGATTAATTTCTTGAAAATTAGACTCATCTTGATTTTTAACGTTATCGGACTCACCTTTTTCGTTGTTTAACTCATGTGTCGGCTTTTCACTTACTTGTTCTTCCATTTTTACCTTTTCAACTATCTCTTCTTTATTATTTGTTAATTCTTCTTTTGCACGGGATTACTCTTCCCTTGCGCGGGCTTCTTTTATATAGCGCTCGATAGTTTTAAGGTGTTCTATGTGTGATAGAATAAGGATCCTCAAAGCTTGAATTCAGAAGTTCGATCCTTGGCTCCTCATGATACTCATATGAGGTAGATGGTTCACACCATTGTTCCTCATTGTAAGTATATGATGGATAAGGGTTGTAACTTTGTTCTTCATAATACTCATATGTGGTGGGTTGTTCACGCCATGGTTCCTCATAGTAGTTGTATGAAGGTTGAGGCTCATATCTTGGTTCTTCAAAGTATGAGTATGAAGGCTCATACCTTGGTTCATCAAAATATGAGTATGAGGGAGAAGGTTCATACCCTGGGTCTTCATAGGATGTATATGAAGTGGATGGCCCGTACCTGGGCTCCTCATAGTAGTTGTATGAAGTGGATGGTTCAAAGAGGTCACAATATCGTACCGAGTGAGGGTTACCACAAATGGTGCAATAGTCTTCCCCATAATCATCCTCCTCGTAGTGGTAGTTGTAATCTCCTGAGTATTGATCCAAAAGAATCACTCAGCAGACCAAAACAGAGTCTCGGGACCAGTAAACAAAAATAAAAACAGAAACAGAGGCTGGACACGGCCCCGTGTTCAGTGAGCACGGCCCCGTGTTCAGGTTATGTATCTGGGCGTTTTAATAAAAGTGACTGGTTTTGTGCAGCACGGGGGCGTGTTCAGCGAACACGACCCCGTGTTCAGACTCTATATCTGGGAGTTTAATAAAAAATTGTGCAGCACGGGGGCGTGTTTAGTGAGCACGACCACGTGTTCAGTCTACTGTAATGCAAAAACTACCTAAAAATGAAAAAAATGTGCGCGCATTTTGAAAAGGTTTTCAAAAACTGATTAGGCCGTTGATTTTAAGCTTTCTTAAAATCCTTGTGTCCCCGGCAACGGTGCCAAAAACTTGATGTGCGTAGTGTGTTATATGTTTTTAGTTATATATTAAGCCTTTTCTAACACTTTAGTCAAGTTTTAAATTTATAAAACACGATATTCTACTAACACTAAACACACATATGGGCAAGTGCACCCATCATGAGCGTAGTATAGCGTTGGTAAGATACCGAGGTCGTCCAAGGACACAAGAGCTTTTAGTACCGGTTTATCCTCAACGTCTAGTCAAATCAAAATTTTAGAAAATGTTTTAAACATGAAAATAAAAACTAAAAATGATGAAAAATAAAATAAAATAAAAACAGATAGACAAGATGAATCACTTGGATCCGACTCGCCTTTAGTGTAACCTTTGATGATTTCCGCACTTTTGCACTTTTTAAGAGATTATCTTAGTTATAGTAGTAGGCCCCTCTTTTGAAGGTGACGTTACCCTCAACCCAGTAGTTTGAGTCAGCAAGGATACAATCCTAAAGGGTCAGAATATTGGAAGATAATTAATTAAGTTATTAATGCGTAATGTGGTAGGCCCCTCTTTTGAAGGTGACGTACCCTCAGCTAAGTGGTTTGAGTAAGCAGAGATACAATCCCAAGTAGTCGGGTTAATGTATTAATAATAGTTTACATATGAGGGGATCAAGCCATTCGCACCCTCGCCATCCAATACCAGTGGGTATTGAAGGAGGTCCTAGTAAGCTTGACCCAGGTCCTTGCAGGATCTATACACTGAACAAGGCAAGAACCTTACCAAACCATTCCCTTAACCCCCGACCAGGTAGCCAACATATCTCTATATAGAACGTAGAGATATGAATGGTGAAAATCTTTTATTTTATATAGATAGTAAAATAATGCCAATACACCACGGACAAATGATAAGGAAGTTTCACCTTCAACATAAGAAACTAGTTATTAAAGTCATTAATACAAAACCAAATAAAAAGTGCGAAAAGATTAAAAATCAAAAGTATTACACGAAATGCTTGTCTTCACCAAGTGTTGTAAGAGACTTAGGCAAACATGGCCTTTGATTGTTAAGAACTCTTACTATCAATCTTGGATTCCGAGACTACTACACACACTCTAAGATGGATGATGGATGATGGTGGTGGATGTGGGTTGTAGTGGTGGTGGAGTGTGGGTGAAGTGGGAGAGAGGTGGTTTGCCAAGTGATGCCTTTGAAGTGAACCAAGCACCCCTATGTATAGCCTTCACAGAAGCCCAGACACGGCCCCGTGTCCACCCTCTTTCTCTTTCTTCATTAATTGCAATTGTCTGTATTAGGCTCCACACGCCCCCCGTGTTCGCTGGGCACGGCCCCGTGTGCAGAAACGTATCTGTACTATCAAAATCTGCAAGATTCTGCGAATCTTAGCGTTGACCATGGCCCGTGTTGAGCTGGGTACGCCCCCGTGCTGGGAATAGAAGCTTCTATAGCTTTGTTTTTTCTGCAGGCATCTGGCCACGCCCCTGATGTGTGCTAAACAAACTATAAAAATTAACTATATTAGACTCTCTAAACTAGACACTACAAAGCTTTAATTCTAGACTCGACCTAAAACCACACAATCGGCAAGTGTACCGATCAATGTAGTATAAACCTAGGAAGTCCGGATATCGAACCCCGAGACTCTATTTATCACGTAAACTAGACTCTAATAGACACTGATAGACACGACTTAACTTGTTTATTTGTTTGGGGGGGGGGGGGGGTTACGGAAAATCTAGGAAATCTATTTAAACTAAATAATTAACAAAAACTAGACTAAATACGAATGAAGACGAAGACGATTCTTATATGATAAACGAGAACCACCTAGACAAGAATCCTGGATTGATTTTAAAGAGATTACCAATTAAGTTAAATGCATGAATTATGGAACTGGGATCATATGATACTAAACCTATTAAGGTCCAACTAAGCCCCTCGACCCTTCTCAAGTAGAAACTTGTGGAACTACCTAGGCCGTTAATCCTGCCGGTTATTATACGTCTTTCGAGTTGTATAATTATTGTGTAAGTACTCTAATGTTGACCTACTCTTTTCCAATCATAGATCTAGGGTAGTTTGGATTATTCAACTTGACTTGATAGACTAATAAACCGACGGGGCAACTAAATTCATGACCTTTTCCAAGGACTGTCTAAAGCAATTCGCCGGGTAAGACCTATCAATAGCCCATCACTTTCTAGGTATTAGGACTAGCAGAACACTAAAACATAGCAAATTACTAACAATTACTTCTAGGGGTTATTGGCCAATTCCACCCTAAAGAATTAAGATCTATTACGTGATATAGACACTCACCAAGATCTAAACCCTAGCATGACTCTATGTTGTGATATAGACCGTCACTAAGAATCATACGAAGCAAATGACAATAATAAACCAAATCAAAGTACGCATGTGCATCAAATCAATAAAACAAACTCTTTACTAACACAATCAATCCATAATATTCATGCAAATAACGAAAAAGGTAAAAACATTAATCAATCCATTCAACTAAGTCTAGGTGGCATAAAAGTTTAGCCAATCAAAGTCATGAACGAAGATAATAAACAATGTTCAATATCAGAATTCATTGAAGTAAAATAAAGAAACTAAGAAAACAAGAGAATTAAATAGATAAAACCCGTTTAAATCTTGATCCCTAAGCCTCTTGCTTCAACCCCAATAATTCTTGAACTTGAACCCTTGCAAAGTAAAGCTCTAAATTCGGCCCAATACTGGTCGTGCGTCCCCCCTGTCTTCATATCTGATGTTGCTCGATATTCCCCTCAACAGCCGTCTCCAACTGATGTTCGAAAATAAATAACTATCGAACAACCTTAAATAATGGCCCCCTTCAACGATTTAATAATTGGCCACAACTTCTACATATTTGAATACCCACATATGGGTTTGGCCCAATTCCTCACGATTTTAATATAATTCGCTGTGCTTGTATACGTCTCACGGCCCAATAGCATGTTTCATTAAATTTGATGGGTTTTAATTCATCCAGCCTATAAAAATCGTCCAAATTGATGCCAGCTGATTAGGATTGATGCCTCTCAATTATTTGCGTCCCATGATGACGTCCACAGTGTATACATGGGACTAGGAATACTGTGGTTTTATTATAATTTTCATTGATTCACAAGCCCACCTCCATCTCTAATAAATTATATTAGCCAACCAAAGAGAATAATATATATATATGTGTGAGTTTTCTAATAGAGAATATAGACTTATAGAGATAGCGGGTTCGGCCTACTCAAGGAAAATGGCTGCAATTTTTATTCGATCCCTGGCATCCTACTCTGCTCAACTGGCTGGTTATTTAATTGTTACTCTTTTTCGCTCCATTTGCACCAGCACCTGGCAAAACACAAAACAATATAATATACTACTAATAACTAAATAAAAACAAAAAGAACCTATACAATAATTATACAATTTACACGGGACAAATATGTGTATTTTACCCCACATCAAATATCCCCACACTTAACCTTTTTTCGTCCCCGAAAAAGAATTATGCAACGGAATCAGAGATGAATAGATACTCGGGTCAAAAACTATTTATATTTTGTTAAAATCAAAGCTTGCGTTAGCCGCGATTGCGAATATACTTGTCCCTTTAAACCCAAGTCCAGTCTCAAGCCCTTATCATGTGAATTTAATTTAAGTGCGGTCAGTCTACCTAGGGTCTCACGCTAGAATCTACAGTCCACCTACTCCCGCCTCAAGCTTATAGAACTAAAGGAACGATCACTTGACCAATTCCCAACCGTCTTATATCAAAACCAAGAGAGTTTACAATCAGAATTTTTTTTTCTTTTTTTTTTTCATTTTTTTCACTGCTTTTCTTTCTTTCTTTTTTTCTATTTCTAATGAGCATAGACGTTGCTTTCCCTAATCAAGAGGCAATCCGGCTGTAGAGTCGCTATCCCCAACTCGGATTACTTAGGCTTCGGTACTTTTTTTCTTTTCTTTGCAAGGTCTATTTCACACATCCTAGCGGTAATCCGATTGTAAAGTCACTATCCCCAACCCAGACTACATAGAAATGCGCTACTTTCATTTAGTTTCTAGCTCATTATTTTCTTTTTTTTTTTTTTCATGATCACAAACTCTAACGGTTTTAACTTATAACGGTGCCCCTTATACTCTTATTGGCAGTTTTAATTTCCCATATTTCCCAGGCGAAAACCCACTAGTAGACCGACAATTAAGATATATTAACTCAAAGGGACTTAAAACCAAACCCGAGCCTATCCACATATCCCTAACTAGACGCAAGCTCGATTTATTTAATCTCTTATTATTATTATTCGAACCCAAGCAAAAATTCATCTTTTCTATCATTTTCCGTTTTAATATGCAAACTTCTTATTTCAAATGACATTTTTCTGATTTTTCAATTTTTTTTGGATTTTTTTCAAAAATTTTTTTTTTTTTTTTTTTTGTATTTTTCAATTTATGACTCAAGACTCACTAACTAAGACCTAAACGACAGTTTCTCATCCCCACACTTAAGGATTGCATTGTCCCTAATGCAAAGATGGAAACTAACAATAAATACGAAAGAAATAAAATACAGAGAGTGTTGGAAAAGACTTAGCTGGTTAGGACAAAAGTCAGCGCCAGCCGTACGAGTCTTTAATCCAACGAACGATCGTATAGCATTTCATTCGCGATCGTTGCCTAGTCTGCTTGGGTTTATCAATATGGCAGTTCCGAACTCACCCGAATGGAGATTGAGTACGGGTGGTACAATCCAAACCTGCACAAACACAGCAAAACAAAACCCAAAGCTGTACCAATTCTAAAAACGACTCAAAAACTACTACTTTAGACTCATGGTACAAAATAAAAGACTCAAAATACAAACTCTACAAATGAGTAACAACTTCTCAAATACTTATGGGGGATCATAGAGATGCAGCTCACCTCCAAACACACACTCACGGGCTGTAGCACCATCATATCTATCATTGCCCAAATCGCCCCAAACACTCTTATCTCTCTCACCACCTCTCAACTCCTCACCTGGCGGTTTGAATCTATACTCTCCATATCGAACTCTATCCCACACTGAGCTTTGCTCAGTGTCTCTATCCTAGATTCTAAACGCACCACTCTCTCCTCTAATTCCTCTACTCTCATATCCGGTGGGTCCCCACACTTGAGTCCTATTACTTTCTCTAGACTCGGATCACTCATCACCTTCTCCTCTCTCTCGTCCTTCTCACACTCACCCACTAACGATACCGCATGCACTCTATCACTAGGCCCTCTCGAATTCATAACCTTAAAAACTACCGATTCCTCGCCCGCTCTAAGTGTGATGGTGCCTAAAAAGACATCTATGAGAGCTTTAGCGGTGATCAAGAACGGGCGTCCTAAAATTAACGGTACGTTTTCATCGGCTTCCATGTCAAGAATGAAGAAATCGGTCGGAAAAACGAACTTGTCAATCTTAACAAGCAAATTCTCAACTATGCCCCTCGGATGTTTCACGGACTTATCAGCTAAGGATAATGTCATTTGGGTAAGTGAAAGCTCGCCTAAGTCTAGCTTCTCGTAGAGAGAAAAGGGCATCAAATTGATGCTAGCTCCTAGGTCAGCTAAGGCTTTAGTATTGGTGTTACTACCGAATAGACAAGGAATAGTGAAAACACCGGGATTGGTAAGCTTTTCGGGAAGCTAATTTTAAAAGACTTTTATGGTGTGAATTTCTGAATGAATCATTAACCCAATATTAACATCCCTTATATAGGGGAAAAAACAATATTTTTGTCTGAATATTTGTAACTGAATATGCAGGATGCAGTGAGTTCGGTTTGGATGATGACGAGGCAGTATCATCTTTTGGCATGATGATCAGCCGGACTTATAATCGGAAAAGAAAAGTGACCGGGAAAAAAAAAGAGGAAGAAGAAGGGGTATTCAGAACCGTGGCTCTGATACCATAAAAGACGTTTATGGTGTGAATTTCTGAATGAATCATTAACCCAATATTAACATCCCTTATATAGGGGAAAAAACAATAATCTCTGACCACTATTCTAGGAAACTAGATAAACAGCAATATTACAAATATTCTAACTAATCACAAAATTATCTCTAAGATAATCAGAATAATTATCGCTAAGAAATTTGAGACAAAGGCCGAACACCCTCCATGCAATGGGACATTCGACAACTCCCCTAACTTCTCCTTATTCCTAAGAAGGTTCTTTAAAAATTTCGCATATTTAGGCATGGACTGGAGTGCCTCGATAAAAGGAAGATTAATCTTCAATTGCTTGAAGATATCTAAGAAGTGCCCGTATTCCTTTGAATATTTTTTGTTCCTAAGACGTGAAGGAAACGGGACACGTGAAAGGTCTACTAGAGGCGAAGGCCTAACAACTACGGGAGGTTTCTCTACTCTCTTCTCCCCTTGAGACTCATCGGGCTGTGCGTTACTTGCTGGGCGCAGCCTCGATTGCACTTTGCCGGGAGCCTCCATCTCGATCTCTTCATCTACAATCTCTTCATCTTCCTCAACCACTCTCTCTTCAACATTAGGGTCCCCTACTGTTTTGCCACTACGAGTGGTAATGGCCTATACATGAGCATTCGGGTTAGGTTGGGTGTTACCCGCAAACTGACCGAGTAATCTCTCCTCTAACTTCCTAGACATATCACCTACAACCCTTTGAAGGTCTTGGAAAGCGACTTGGTGGTTCTTAAGCATATGGCCATGTTCGCTGAGTTTCTTTTGGGTGGTTTGGTCCTTAACAACTAATTGGCTCATCATTGCCTCCATTCTTTCTAGACTACCCCCTAGATCATAACTTGAACCCTGACCTGTTTGAACCTGACTACTTGACCCCCCATCCTTGACCTGCCCATTTGAGCCCCCACCAAAGAATGAACCTTGACCCCTATTTGGATTTTGAGCTATTTGAAAACCAGGAGGTCCATTTGAGCGAAAATTATTATTAAAATTATTATTATTATTTCGCCAACCCGAATTAAAACTACCAAACCCACTAGGTTGACCTCTACCTTGACCCCCTCCCATAAAATCAACTTGCTCCTCACCAACTAGCAATGGACACGCACTTGTATCGTGATCCCCTCGGCAAAACTCACACTTATCTACCTTAGCCTTAATCTCCTTAAGCTCCCTAGTCATGTTTTCCAAAACAGCGGCTAAACTAGGATCCATGGTGACATGGTTCACCCCTCGGGTGGGTGCACTAGTAGTGGTATTAGAATTACCACTTTGATACCGCTGATCGGCTCGCGATTGAGATTGAGACTGGGCAAATGCCTCGAAACGCTCTAAACACTCGGCTACAATTAGAATACCCATCATATGCCCCCCCCCCCCGGCATTAGTATCGAAACGATCACGAGTCTCTTGAGTGAGACCGTTATAGAATTTCTCACATAGGGCCCAATCGGAAAGACCATGCTGGGAGCAACGAGCACAAAGGTTTTGGAAACGCTCCCAAGCAAGGTAGTAAGGCTCGTCGGGCTCCATGCGGAAAGAGTGGATTTAGTCTCTAAGACGTGAGGCTTTAGCGGGCGGGAAATACTTGTTCAAAAAGGCTTGACGAAGCCCCGCCCAAGTGGTAAAGGTACCGGCTGGTTGAGAGTTCAACCAAGTAGCCGCACGGCCAGCTAATGAAAATGGGAAAAGCTGTAAGTAGGTAGCATCATTAGGGGCACCGTGAAGGCTAAAGGTAGCTAGGATACGGGAGAAACGGTTAATGTGGACCGAGGCGTCCTCGTCCTCACGGCCATGGAACTGGATACTATTGGTAATGGCCTGCATGGCATAAGATGGAATCTGCCATGAGTTCTCGCTAACTATGGGTGGAACGGTGATGGGTGAAGCAAGGCCGGTGAAATTCTGAGTGGCATGCTGATGGACGGTTTGCCTAGCGTTGGCCATATGTTCTAAGTTTTCTGGGACGCTAGAGGTGCTAGAAGTAGGGCTATCGGGTAGGGAAACCTTAGGTGAAGTTTTAGGCGAATGGTTTGGCGAAGGTGGTGGTGCAGGAGGTGGGGTGGGTAATGGAGTAGAATCGAAATTGGGGAATTAAGAAGAGGATGAAGAACTAACCTGTGGGCCTTGGTCCAATCGAGACGATGACTCGGTGACTGGAGGCTTCGGCGGTCCGTGCGAGCGCAGATGTGGCATCCAACACAAGCAAAAAACCTGAATGTGAGAAAAGCAAACACTAGTCACTAAGACTCAAACGAAAATAAAAACAAAAATAAACGACAAAGACTCGAAAACAAAACAAACAAATAGCACGTATATGTCAAACAAGTCTATCAAAGCTAATGAACGCGATTGCCAAGAGTCCCCGGCAACGGCGCCAAAAACTTGATGTGTGCTAAACAGACTATAAAAATTAACTATATTAGACTCTCTAAACTAGACACTATAAAACTTTAATTCTAGACTCGACCTAAAACCACACAATCGACAAGTGTACCGATCAATGTAGTATAAACCTAGGAAGTCCGGATATCGAACCACGAGACTCTATTTATCACGTAAATTAGACTCTAATAGACACTGACAGACACGACTTAACTTGTTTATTTGTTTGGGGGGGGGGGTTACGGAAAATCTAGGAAATCTATTTAAACTAAATAATTAACTAAAACTAGACTAAATACGAATGAAGACGAAGACGATTCTTATATGATAAACGAAAACCACCTAGACTAGAATCCTGGATTGATTTTAAAGAGATTACCAATTAAGTTAAATGCATGAATTATGGAACCGGGATCATATGATACTAAACCTATTAAGGTCCAACTAAGCCCCTCGACCCTTCTCAAGGAGAAACTTGTGGAACTACCTAGGCCGTTAATCCTACCGGTTATTAGACGTCTTTCGAGTTATCTAATTATTGTGTAAGTACCCTAATGTTGACCTACTCTTTTCCAATTATAGATCTAGGGTAGTTTGGATTATTAAACTTGACTTGATAGACTAATAAACCGACGGGACAACTAAATTCACGACCTTTTCCAAGGACTGTCTAAAGCAATTCGCCGGGTAAGACCTATCAATAGCCCCTCACTTTCCAGGTATTAGGACTAGCAGAACACTAAAACATAGCAAATTACTAACAATTACTTCTAGGGGTTATTGGCCAATTCCACCCCAAAGAATTAAGATCTATTACGTGATATAGACACTCACCAAGATCTAAACCCTAGCATGACTCTATGTTGTGATATAGACCCTCACTAAGAATCATACGAAGCAAATGACAATAATAAACCAAATCAAAGTATGCATGTGCATCAAATCAATAAAACAAACTCTTTACTAACACAATCAATCCATAATATTCATGCAAATAACGAAAAAGGTAAAAACATTAATCAATCCATTCAACTAAGTCTAGGTGGCATAAAAGTTTAGCCAATCAAAGTCATGAACGAAGATAATAAACAAGGTTCAATAACAGAATTCATTGAAGTAAAATAAAGAAACTAAGAAAACAAGAGAATTAAATAGATAAAACTCGTTTAAATCTTGATCCCTAAGGTGCTGTTTGTTTTTTCAGAGGTAAAACGTCTGCAGTCTGCAGACCACATCTGCAGACATCTGTAGCTGAAGAGGTGGACCAAACCTCTGCAGTCTGCAAGAGGATGATTGTATGTTTTTTAACTTCTGCAAACTGCTGAAATTAACATAATCATAAGCAAAATCTGAATATAAACACCAATAATTAACTTATGAACTAACATTAAACAAAAAAACAACAAAAAAAATCAGAATTTAAACAGCAATTATAATCAGAATTTAACACCAATAATTAGCTTATGAACTAACATTAAAAAAAAAACAATTAACTTATTAACTAACATTAAACAACAAAAATCCAAATTTAAACAACAATTATAATCACGTATGAAAAGGATTTTAGATTGATGCTTCGATGTTTGTCCATTAGTCAAATGCATTTGTATGAAAAGGATTTTAGATTGATGTGGTGTACTGACACTGAGATGGTGCTTTGGAAGGTGCAACAACAAAAGCTTGAACGGTTGCTTTAAGCTGAACTTGTGATGTCTGCCATCTTCATTATCCAGGTTATCCAGTTCATCTTCACATAGAATAAAATCAGCATCATTATCTTTCTCATTAGCTAGATTTTTATAATTTCTCTTTGTTTCTTACATCGAGATTTGTCCATCTAGAAGATGGGTTTAGAAAACGATCACTTCAGTCTGATCATAAAACCCCTAAATCGCCAACTGATTTCGTGTTAACTCGTCACGAAATAAACCCGATCCACATCCGTAATCTCTGAAGTCACAAGAACCCTTTGACGCAATATCCTCAGAACCTACGACGTCGCCAGATCCGATCGAATGTTCCCCGTCTTCTTAAATGAGCCAGATTCGATTGATGCAGGTCTACCTCAATTGGACCTAAACCATATTTGTAATATATTTTTATACAGGTTCATGGAATATTTATCAGTTGAAGCGTGAAAGAGGATGAAAGGACGATTTGTCAGCTGAAATTGCGTACCGGAGATCGGCGAATTGCAAGCTGGCTGTGGTGGGGGAGGTGACGCGGCACTATGGGTGGCGGAGATGTAGAGGTGGCAGCTTGGAGGAGGAAGGGGTGGAGTAGAAGGTGCTAGGGTTTGTATGGGAGTTCTGTCTTTTGAAAATAAGGCAGAAGAGGATGAGAAGAGGTTAGAAGAGGAGGGTTCACATCTGCTCCAAGAAGAGGATTGGCAGACATTTTTTAATGAAATCACTTCGAGAAAACAAACACACTGCAGACTCAAACGTTTGCGCGTGGTCTACGTGGGGCAGACATAAGAGGTCAAGAAGAGCTTTTCACAAAAAACAAACACCCCCTAAGCCTCTTGCTTCAACCCCAATAATTCTTGAACTTGAACCCTTGCAAAGTAAAGCTCTAAATTCGTCCCAATACTGATCGTGCGTCCCCCCTGTCTTCATATCTGATGTTGCTCGATATTCCCCTCAACAGCCGTCTCCAACTGATGTTCGAAAATAAATAACTATCGAACAACCTTAAATAATGGCCCCCTTCAACGATTTAATAATTGGCCACAACTTCTACATATGTGAATACCCACTTATGGGTTTGGCCCAATTCCTCACGATTTTAATATAATTCGCTGTGCATGTATACGTCTCACGGCCCAATAGCATGTTTCATTAAATTTGATGGGTTTTAATTCATCCAGCCTATAAAAATCGTCCAAATTGATGCCAGCTGATTAGGATTGATCCCTCTCAATTATTTGCGTCCCATGATGACGTCCACAGTGTATATATGGGACTAGGAATACTGTGGTTTTATTATAATTTTCATTGATTCACAAGCCCACCTCCATCTCTAATAAATTATATTAGCCAACCAAAGAGAATAATATATATGTGGCATTTTTCTAATAGATAATATAGAGATAGCGGGTTCGGCCTACTCAAGGAAAATGGCTGCAATTTTTATTCGATCTCTGGCATCCTACTCTGCTCAACTGGCTGGTCATTTAATTGTTACTCTTTTTCGCTCCATTTGCACCAGCACCTGGCAAAACATAAAACAATATAATATACTACTAATAACTAAATAAAAACAAAAAGAACCTATACAATAATTATACAATTTACACGGGACAAATATGTGTATTTTACCCCACATCACCCCCGTGTCCGCTGGGCACGCCCCGTGGTGAGCTGGGCATGCCCCGTGGTGAGCTGGGCACAGCCCCATGGTCAGCTTCTGTTTTCTTGTTTTTGCTTTGGGAGATGCTGCCGAGGGGTCAGGCATGCCACGTTTATTCCTTTTCTTTGTTTTTATGTTAGTTTTTGCTGCATATTTGTTCCTTTTATTCATTTAAGCTCATTTGGTCCTGAAAATACAAAAAGAAGACAAAAGCAAACTTTTTCCAACATTAGTACTAAAAAAGAGTTAGTTTTATGCCTCATTTGATGTAATTTATATGTTGCATTTTACACACATCAGTTGTCGCAGGGTTAACCTCTGGGATCTCATCTTCCAGAGGACCCGTTTTTGGGGTTTCGGTGGGCTTTTTGGATTTTGTTTTGGTATTTTTGGGTTTTGTTGGTGGGGGTTTCACAGCAGTGGTTATAGTGCTGTGATCACCAAGAGCAGTGGGCTCAGCAACAGAGCTTTGAGGAGCAGATGTGGACTCATCTAAAATTTGCTCATTTCTCTTTGCTTGTGTTTTAGAAACATTTGAGTCTTTATCCATAAGACGAGTAAAAGTTTCAGATGTTAGACTATTCATTTTACAAGTTGTACCTTGTTCAAAAGCTTTTTGAGAAACATGTTTTCGCAGGTAGTAGCTTAATAGTCTAGGAAACATAAGAAAAGCATCATTTTTCCCGTTTTTAATGTTTTTTAAATTTGTAACCAAGTCAGCAAACAGTGCTTGGGAGTAGTTAAAATCAGTATTTATCAAAATTGCATACCCCAAGTACTGAATTTTCAAAGGTATTTCATTAAAAGAAGTAGTTTTATTTGAGAGACAGGTTAAGAGAGTATGGAACATGAATTTCATTGGTGGTGGAAAATTTGGCTTAGACATAGTTGCCTTATTCAACTGTCCATCATATCCCCTCTCAATCAACTCTGTTTGAAACTCATTTTTCGGAAAAGATGTCTTACCTGCCAAGTCGTTTACCCCAAATGTTGTTGATATGGTAGTGGGGGTAATAGCAACCGATTCACCTCTGACTTTTGAAGTTATACTGAATGGCTCATTGTTTTATTCCTCAATATTCACATTTGCCCAGAAATCGCAGAGTGTTTCTTGGTAAATGGGTGCGTCGGCAGTAAGAATGGTCTTATATTTTGATGATGTAAGAACATCAATCTTTGAATGATAGGAGAGTATTTTTCTCGGTTTTCTCAAAAATAGGCTGGTAGTTATGGTGGTTTTTCATTGTCAGGGCCATGGTCGGAATTGAAAAGGTGGAAACCGCTTTGATGAATTTTAAATTCGAGACGATAGTAAAACCTCTGTTTGGGGATGAAACATGATTTTATAAAGTGAAAAAGTGAATGCTGACGTGGCAGAAGTTACAAAGATCTGATGGCTAACATCTGTCCACGTCAGAACCTGTGTTGTGATAATGGATGACAGTTGTTTTGAAACCTTTGTTGGGCAACAACAGATGTTGGCAACAATGGCAAGTCAACAATCGTTAGATTAAACAGAACTTATGAGAACAGACAATACCCTTCAGCAATGGATGAATTTTTAGCCAGACAGAGGTTTGAAAAACAGCTGTTTTCAACAAACTTTTAATATAAACATATAAATTCATATTTAAAAGTATAAATTAACTATCAGCAGCCATTTTATGCAAAACATTTCAAAAATAAATTTTCATGGGAAAACTATAAAATTAAATATTAAGAAACCGAAAGGACAAATTTTAATATAAACAACATCCATTTAATGCAAAACATTTCAAAAATAAATTTTCATGTGAAAACTATAAAATTAAATATCAAGAAACCGAAAGGACAAATTTTAAACCCCTGCCATTAAAAAATAATAATAAAAAAAACTCTTCATTTAAACACCAATAATACTCTACATGGAAAACACATGATTCTACCACTTCATCGGACACAGATGTTGGAAACCTCTGTTGGGCAACAACAGATGTTGGGAACAGTGGTAAGTCAACAGTAGCTAGGATAAACAGAACTTATGAAAACAGACAATACATTTCAGCAATGGATGAATTTTTAGCCAAACAGAGGTTGATTCAAAACATCAACAAATACTATAAAAGACTGATGATTAGTTTGATTCAAAACATCAACAAATGTCTATGAAAACCTGTCCTCTCAAAAAACAAATCAAAATCTGCAACACCAACAATACTCTACTGACAATACCCTTCAGCAGTGGATGGACTTTTAGCTAAACAGAGGTTTGAAAACAGTTGTTTTCAACAGACTTTTAAGGATTT
Source organism: Helianthus tuberosus (assembly GCA_030545235.1). NCBI lineage: Eukaryota > Viridiplantae > Streptophyta > Magnoliopsida > Asterales > Asteraceae > Helianthus > Helianthus tuberosus. The sequence continues at coordinate 104,078 of JARYGA010008826.1, read as the reverse complement.
TTCAAAATATTTTTAAAAATAGCTATTTTTTAAGAATGGACTTTTGATGTTCTGAAGACATTTTACAAAGATCCGATGGCTAACATCTGCCCACTTCAAAACCTCTATTTTGATAATGGATGACAGTTGTTTGGAAACCCCTGTTGGGTAACAACAGATGTTGGCAATAGTGGCAAGTCAACAGTCGTTAGGTAAAACCGAACTTATGAGAACAGACAATACCTTTCAGCAGTGGATGAATAAAATTTAATAAATAGATGTTTCAAAAACAGTTGTTTTCAACAGACTTTTAAGGTTTTTTGAATAAAATTTAAAGGATAGATATTTTTAAGAATGGACTTTTGATGTTCTGAAGACATTATAATGCTTTCATCATCAGCTGACGATGATTTCAAGCAGATGTTTCAAAAACAGTTGTTTTCAACAGACTTTTAAGGATTTTTGAATTTTTTTTTCAAAAATAACTATTTTTTGAGAATGGACTTTTGATGTTCTGAAGACATTATAATGCTTTCATCATCAGCAGACGATGATTTCAAGCATATGTTTCAAAAACAGATGTTTTCAATAGACTTTTAAGGTTTTTTGAATAAAATTTAAAAAATAGATATTTTTTAAGAATGGACTTTTGATGTTCTGAAGACATTATAATGCTTTCATCATCAACAGACGATGATTTCAAGTAGATGTTTCAAAAACAGTTATTTTCAACAGACTTTTAAGGATTTTTGAATAAAATTTTAAAAATAGCTATTTTTTAAGAATGGACCTTTGATGTTCTGAAGACATTATAATGCGTTCATCATCAGCAGACGGTGATTTTTCAAGCAGATGTTCTCTTTTGGCAAACTTTACCTTTGACAGACCTTTACAGTAGCAGATATTGATTTAAACAACTGTTCATGATAAAATTAGTAAAAATAAAATGCTCCACAAAGAGTAATAGAATTAAAATTTATTTATGACATTAAAATATCAACAATTACATCGAGTACTGAACAACGAAACTTTAAAATCTAACAATAACAGCAAGGAATTTAACAATCTAATAGCAAGAATTAAGAAATTTTAGCTTCAACTCCATCGAGTACTGAACTTCTCGATGTATATCTTTGAGCATCGCCATGAACTCCACGTCTCTATCACCACACTCTATATTATTTACAACACAAAGGTCACGTACGGAAGTTGAAGGCATCGCCATCAGGTTTCTGGAAACCTGGTCTCTTGTGAACAGACCAAGATGCAGTCCATTAAAACACCTCTTCAGCTCTTGAAGAGTAGCCCTATCCTCATATACTTGATCCTCAACTTGCTTGATAAAGCACTGCTTTAAATCATCAGAGTCTGCAGAAGTGTAAGATGACATTTTAAGTTATATATTACTAAACAGATGTGAAAGAAGGATATGTTGGTAGTAAAACGTGATGAAAAACAGGTGAACTGACAATGATATTATATAGTGAAATAGCTAACAGCCCAAAGGTCAGATTTAATTTCACTATACATTTAATAATCTAGGAGGCAAAAACGTGTACATTTAATATAAACATATAAATTCATATTTAAAAGCAGCAACCATTTAATGCAAAACCTTTCAAAAATAAGTTTTCATGGGAAAACTATAAAGTTAAATATCAAGAAATCGAAAGGACAAATTTTAAACCTCTTGCATAAAAAAACGGGTTATCATAATTACGATTAACCTCTTCATTTACCATAAAGATGCATTTTAAACACTATAAAAGACTGATTATTAGTTTGATTGAAAACATCAACAATTGTCTTTTTAAAACCTGTCCTCTCAAAAAACAAATCAAAATTTGCAACACCAACAATACTCTACATGTCAATCGCTGGTCGGACACAAACGATGTTAAAATGCAATTCTCTAGATGGTCGTTGGAAGAAAACAGAGCTGATGAAGAACTAAACAGAAAAATCGACATCATCGGTGATAATAATTACAAGAAAACCTGGAGCAACATCGGATTGCTTTATGAAGTCCTCCACTATCCTACATCAGACTTCAAGAACAATGCAGAAGAGTTTATCACACAGATGCTGAAACATGATCAGAAAATCTGCGACATGCTAGTAGTCCTGCAAAACAAAAGAAAGAATGAAATTGCTGGGAAGAAGGCGAGAGTCTACGAAATCCTAGCAAGTGTTGTAACAACTCGTATCAAAAGTCTTATTTATTATATTATTTTATTCAATAGAAAACCCTAATTGAGAAACCCAAGTGATTCTGAACAAACCCTAAAATTTTTAGAACAATTAGAATCAGGATCAGGGCCCCTAAAACTCAGGGGGGGTAAACTCTAGTCACGATTATCTAAATTATGTGCTGTCAAATTCGAATTTTCCAATTTCACCAACTCAGCCAAGCTACTGGGACACGTGCCTACTCTACTCTAGAAATGACATCCCAGGCGACACGCGGCACATGCCACGGATTCTTCCGCGACTAGCGGGAGGTGCAAATTTTGGGTATAAATAGAAAGGCATGGCACTTGCATTCTGTTGTTCGTTCGATGAAGAAATTTGTTTTAGGCACTGAGTTATGCTCTGTTTACCACAATTAACACACACGGATCACTAATCGACGCCACAATCAGGGTAATAACTCGATCGCTATTACGATTCATTGTCCGATCGATCAATGTACTCAATGGATGTTTAAGTGCTGCCCACATTAGGGTGATGCTTTGTCATTAGTCGTTAATTCGATGGATGTTTAAGCATAGCACTTTGTCATTCGTTGTGAGGGTTGATCTCGTGAGTTATCGTAAATGCTGTATTGATTACTAACCCCGAATTGTGTGCCTGTTATTAAATTTAGGTTAAAAAGGCTAATCAGTAGGCTAAACTCTGCCTGTATAAATTTGCAATGTGAGTCATTCTCTTTTTATCAACTATTTTACAATACCTCAAATTATTTTCAAGGTTATAATTACAGGGACTAAGTCGTGGATATCTTGAATCACTGGCTAGTGGGATATTGTGCACATTACTAATTTTCTCCCAGTTAGGTTCATTGACCTACTAGGGATAATCATCACTATTTAGGTTCATTGATCTAATAGTGGTATGACCATCGTCACCATTGTGACAGGACGCCAGATAAAAATAAGATAGAAGCCATTGTAATCGCTCTTATGCTGTAATTAATAACTATGCATCATTTTATGTAAATAGAATGATTCACTCAGTATTTCCCGCTGACAAAACCTTTTACAAACATGTTTCAGGTGATCTGTTATGATCCAGGAAAAGTGTCATATAGCACTACAAGCTTAAAGGAAGTGGCTCAGTATAAAATAAAGAAACATGTTTTGTAAAATAAAAGATTTCTTCGTGAAATCAAATTGTAAATTACCGGGGTTTTATCCCGCGTTGTGAAATAAAATAATCGGGAAATATTTCAGTTTTAAAAAGATCCTGATGATAAACTTCCGCTGTTAAACTCAATTAAATAAATACCACGGGATTTCTGTCCCGCGGCTCCTGAAACGGGTCAAACCGGGTCGGGGACCGTGACAGAAAAAGGTGGTATCAGAGCCACTTATCGAGCCACTGATTTAAGCCAATTAAGTATTTAGAAATACTTAATAATTTTTATTAATTGCTATTTTGTGATTATGTGTTTTATTATCTGACTAATTTTGTACAGTATGGGCAAATCTTTATATGTTAACCACTGTAGCAATAAATACAAATCTTTAAATATTCTGACTCAAAGTTTAGTACCTTTATTTATTTACAGTTTAGAAACCTTATTCAGTAAATAAATAAATTCATAAATAAAACCTAGTATGTTTTCATATTCGGTTGTTTCATAGTTACCCAATATGAAATAATATTTAAAGGTTTTCTATGAAATTTGATATAATTTTTAACTTAGTAATTGTGTGTATTTTGCATAACAGCATGAGTGACTTGTCTGACGCCCTCCAGAATTTAAATCTTTATCCGGTAAGAATAGAGGTTTCCAGAGATTTCGATAGGTATATACCAGATATAGAAGAACCTATAGAATTCAACGTTTTATCTCTCAAGAAACCCAAGCCTAAGAAAATGGAAATTAGGGAAAGCTCTAGACAAATTGAGGGGTTACCATCTCAGGAAGAGCTAGATTTTATAATGGCAAGCTATAATACTACTAAGCCTGTTAATGAAAATGTTTTTATTCACTCTCTTGAAACACAACTACCAATGAACTTAGAACTAGCTATTCCAAACCCTTCAATCCACTCGCAAATAGACGAATGGTTGACTAATGAAATACAACTCCAAAACAATCCCTATAAGCTTTTTCCTCAAATTAATCCTGAACCTTTACCAAATTTCCCAATGAGTAACGAGAATATGGTTGAACTCCGCCACTTTGGTGAAGAACTAATGGATATTGGGAATAGGATCCAAGAGATTAGGGGATAGATCTCCTGGAAATACGATGAGAGGGAACGCCGTTACTAGAATATCATCTGACAAAGGATAGGGAATTTATGGAACTGTGGTGGTGTAATAGTAATAGTAAAATCACTATTTGTAAAATAAATAATAAAACGGTTGTATATAGAAGCATGCTATAATCTATACAACAAATAAATTTTTTTTTTATATATTCGTTTATGTGATTATGTGCAATTAATTGTGGCATTGGATTATTTCTTTTATACTAATTATTTATCTATAAATTAGATATCAGATGGAAAACGCGAATAATGAACCAGTTAATGAGATTAATCAATCTGAGCAACAACCGGGGGATCAATATATGACTAGGCAGGATATAGAAAATATCGTTGCTCAAGGGATAGCCAATGTTATTCCAGCAATAGTTACTCAAGGGATAGCCAACGCTATTCCAGCAATTGTTGCTGCTATTAAAAATCCAATCGAACCGCAACAAATCGTTCCTAGCAAACGCATTTCTGAAGATAACTTTAGTAATAGCGTAAATGGAGGCGGTAATCATGTTAATCATGATAATGAACCACGGCAAGCTCCTCCTCCTAAGAAAATGAAAGCTGCAACGCCTGGTTGCACTTACAAAGAATTTCTTGCTTGTAAACCCACTGAGTTTGCAGGCAATGAAGGAGCGACTGCGGCACTGCGTTGGTTAGAGAAAACCGAGGCAGTAATTGCCATAAGTAAATGTGCTCAGGATGATCAGGTCATGTATGCGTCAAATCTTTTCAAAGAAGGGGCGCTAGAATTGTGGAATACGGTATTACAAGCAAAAGGAAGAAGGATGGTGTATGCTATGAACTGGGAAGAATTTAAGAGCTTTGTAGAAAGAAAATTCTGTCCCAAGTATGAAAAAGAACAAATGACAAATAAGTTTCTAACCCACCGGATGGTGGATGTAGATTGTCGAGGGTATACTTCGACATTCTTCGAGTATGCTTGAGTGGTACCAACCCTGGCTTCGCCAGAACCGGTACTTATTTCTCGTTATATTTGGGGGTTGATTGCCGAAATCCGTAATATCGTCAAGGCTGCGAAACCTCGCACGATTGATGATGCGGTAGATTTAGCCAATACTCTGACTGACGAACTAGTACGGACAAGAGAAGAAAATAGAAGGAAGGAAGTAGCCCAAAAGATTACCCAAGGATTCCGTCCGGGTAACCATAACAATTTCAAGAAAGGAGGGAATGGGCAATCTTCCACTAGTCCATTTTGCAATTCTTGCAAAAGGAAACATTTTGGAAGATGCAAAGGATATTGCAATTTTTGCAAAATTCTGGGGCGTCAAGAAGAAGACTGCAGGAGGAAGAAATTTTCAGTCTGCTACAACTGTGGAGAAGCTGGACATCTTAGGCCAGATTGTCCAAAACTGAACAAACCATCTGATAATAAAGCCAAACCTGCAGAAGGAGCAAAAAGGAATGTAAGAGCCTTCCAACTGACTGCTAAGGAAGCAGAACTCATTCCAGATGTGATAGCCGGTACGTTCTTAGTTCACAACGTTTACACAAAAGTATTATTTAACTCTGGTGCAAACCAAAGTTTTATAAATACTTCATTCTGCCAAACTCTTAATTTACCTTTAACCAGCATTAGGAAAATTTCTACAGTAGAAACGGTAGATGGGAATTCAGTTAAAATAAATAAGGTTCTGCAAAACGTAGAAATAGAACTTTTAAGTCATAAATTTTCTACAACCCTATTATCTATGAAATTAGTTGAATTCAAAATGGATTGGTTAATAAACAACCATGCTCGAATTATCTGTGATAAGAATTCCATAGAAATTTGTGCAACCACTGAGAAGTAATAATGATTACAGGAGATAAGCCATGTAAACTCATAAAGTTCATATCTAATGAAAGTTGCTAATTATGAATGAAAGCAAGGAATAGTATATATGATTTCAGTAATCATTAATGCTAAAGATAAAGAATTTAAGGAATTTCTGTAGTTTCAGAATACCCAGATGTATTCTCAGAAGAATTATCAGGATTACTATCAGATAAGGAGGTAGAGTCTAGGATTCATCTGATTCCCGGAATTATACCGATAAGTCAAGGCACCTTATCGGTTAGCACCCACAGAAATAGTAAAACTGAAAAAGCAATTAGATGAATTACTAAGTAAAGGTTTCATACAACCTAGTTCATCCCCTTAGGGAGCACCAGTGTTGTTTATTAAGAAAAATGATGGTTCGATGAGAATGTGTATTGATTATAGGAAATTGAATAAGGTTATAATTAAGAATCGATACTCATTACCTAGAATTGATGATCTATTCGATCAATTCCAGGGAGATAGATATTTTTCCAAGATCGACTTACGTTCCGGATATCATCAATTGAAAGTACAAGAGGAAGACATACCTAAAACTGCTTTCAGGACTAGGTATAGCCATTATGAGTTTACAATCATGCCTTTCGAATTAACGAATGCACCCGCAGCATTCATGGACATGATAAATAGGATCTGTAAACCATATTTGGATAAATTTGTAATTGTATTCATCGACAATATACTTATTTATTCCAAAAGTCAGGAAGAACATTGTTAGCACTTGCATGCACTCTTAACTTTGTTAAGAAAAGAGAAGCTTTACGCCAAATTCTCGAAGTGTGAATTTTGGTTACAAGAAGTGCAATTTTTAGGACACATGGTGAATCAAGAAGGGATTCATGTAGATCCTGATAAGATAGCAGCAATTACCAAATGGGAGGTTCCGCAATCCGCAATGGAAAATTAGGAGTTTTGTAGGTTTAGCCAGATACTATAGATGGTTTATTTTCCCAAGATAGCTATACCATTAACTAAGCCAATTTGTAAAACAGTTAAGTTTGAATAGGGACCTAAACAAGAAGAAGCCTTTAGAATCTTGAAACAAAAATTTACCAAATCATAGCCTTACCAGAAGAAACAAAAGATTTTAAAGTATACGGTGATGCTTCAAAGCTAGGATTTGGATGTGTGTTAATGCAACGCAAAAAGGTAATTGCGTATGCATCAAGGCAATTGAAAAAAAAAAGCACGAAGAAAATTATACCACTCATGACTTAGAATTAGGAGCCGTAATTTTTGCCCTTAAGATTTGAGACATTATCTGTATGAAAGTAAGTTTACTATCTATACGGATCATAAGAATTTAAGATATATTTGGGCAAAAAGAATTAAACATGAGGCAAAGAAGATGGATGAAAATCCTAAGTAACTACGACTGTGATATTCAGTATCACGAAGAAAAGGCTAAAGACGACTAGAGATCGCCAGAAGAGTTATACAGATAATAGACGAAAGCCGTTGGAATTTCAAGTTGGAGACAAAATGCTATTGAAAGTATCTTCTTGGAAAGAAGTTGTTAGATTCGGTAAGAAAGGAAAACTAAGTCCAAGGTACGTAGGACCATTTCCAGTGATCCAACGTATAGGACCAGTTGCTTATCGTTTACAACTACCAGGAAGAGTTAGCTGGAGTACATGATGTATTTCATGTATCCAATCTCAAGAAATGTCTATCAGACGAATCTTTGGTATTACCTCTCCAAGATATAGAGGTAAACGAAAAGTTAAAATTTGTGGAAAAACCTCTTCAGATAGAAGATAGAAAGATCAAATTTCTCAAAACACAAATGATTAGTGTTAGTTCAAGTAAAGTAGGATTCAAAGATAGGACCCTAATACACTTGGGAACTGGAATCAGAAAAGAAGCAAAAGTATACTCAATTATTCCAGTAAATCTCGAGGACGAGATTTTTATTAAGGTGGGGAGAATGTAACAACTCGTATCAAAAGTCTTATTTATTATATTATTTTATTCAATAGAAAACCCTAATTGAGAAACCCAAGTGATTCTGAACAAACCCTAAAATTTTTAGAACAATTAGAATCAGGATCAGGGCCCCTAAAACTCAGGGGGGGTAAACTCTAGTCACGATTATCTAAATTATGTGCTATCAAATTCGAATTTTCCAATTTCACCAACTCAGCCAAGCTACTGGGACACGTGCCTACTCTACTCTAGAAATGACATCCCAGGCGACACGCGGCACATGCCACGGATTCTTCCGCGACTAGCGGGAGGTGCAAATTTTGGGTATAAATAGAAGGGCCTGGCACTTGCATTCTGTTGTTCGTTCGACGAAGAAATTCGTTTTAGGCACTGAGTTATGCTCTGTTTACCACAATTAACACACATGGATCACTAATCGACACCACAATCAGGGTAATAACTCGATCGCTATTACGATTCATTGTCCGATCGATCAATGTACTCAATGGATGTTTAAGTGCTGCCCACATTAGGGTGATGCTTTGTCATTAGTCGTTAATTCGATGGATGTTTAAGCATAGCACTTTGTCATTCGTTGTGAGGGTTGATCTCGTGAGTTATCGTAAATGCTGTATTGATTACTAACCCCGAATTGTGTGCCTGTTATTAAATTTAGGTTAAAAAGGCTAATCAGTAGGCTAAACTCTGCCCGTATAAATTTGCAATGTGAGTCATTCTCTTTTTATCAACTATTTTACAATACCTCAAATTATTTTCAAGGTTATAATTACAGGGACTAAGTCGTGGATATCTTGAATCACTGGCTAGTGGGGTATTGTGCACATTACTAATTTTCTCCCAGTTAGGTTCATTGACCTACTAGGGATAATCATCACTATTTAGGTTCATTGATCTAATAGTGGTATGACCATCGTCACCATTGTGACATGTCACCATTGTGACAGGACGCCAGATAAAAATAAGATAGAAGCCATTGTAATCGCTCTTATGCTGTAATTAATAACTATGCATCATTTTATGTAAATAGAATGATTCACTCAGTATTTCCCGCTGACAAAACCTTTTTCAAACATGTTTCAGGTGATCTGTTATGATCCAGGAAAAGTGTCATATAGCACTACAAGCTTAAAGGAAGTGGCTCAGTATAAAATAAAGAAACATGTTTTGTAAAATAAAAGATTTCTTCGTGAAATCAAATTGTAAATTACCGGGGTTTTATCCCGCGTTGTGAAATAAAATAATCGGGAAATATTTCAGTTTTAAAAAGATCCTGATGATAAACTTCCGCTGTTAAACTCAATTAAATAAATACCACGGGATTTCTGTCCCGCGGCTCCTGAAACGGGTCAAACCGGGTCGGGGGCCGTGGCAAGTGTTAATTGTAGCAATTAACATTTTATGTATTTTTAACTGTTTAATCTTTCTTTGTATTTAATTTTATACTATCAATATCCATATTAATATATTCTAAAACCATTCTGGCTCCAAAGATGCTTCTACCACTAGTCGCTCGAAGAAAACAGAGCTGAAATATATCAACACTTTAAAATAAAAATTATCAACATTATCAACAGTTTAAAAGAATCCACAAACCTAAAATAACCAGCAGATGATTGTATAAATTTCAAACAACTCTGATTAGACTGAAATATAAAGCGAGAATTAGAGTAGATCAGTTCAAAATTTAAAATTACAGAAAAAAAAAATACTCTCAACGATGTTGGAACAATTATGTGAAGTACAAAGATCTGTAATCGGAGATGAACCGACTGAATATGGAAATTATGCATTTGAGAGAGAGAGAGAGAGAGAGAGAGAGATTGCTTGCGGATATGAGTGAGAGAGATAAATTGAAATTTGAATGTGGAGCCAGAATCAGTTGTATTATATATGTATATGTATATGGTTTGAATTTTGAATCTGGAGCCAGAATTTTGAATTTTGAATCTAGTCAGAGATTTTGATGACAGAGGTTTCAATTTCTTATGCATGAATACATGTATATGTGCAGATGTTTGATGGCAGTGTTTTAAATAGATTTTAAAGTGATTTTATATATTAAGAGTTATGATGGAATAATGACATAAGAAAAGCATTGTTGGACAACCTCTATGGCTGCCACATCAGCTTTTCTTATGTCACTGAGATTTATCCTTTTATAGAAAGTACTAGCGGTAAGACCTGTGTGCAAACACGGGTCGTTTCTTAGAAAATCATGCATAACACATATTGCCAGAGAGTAAAAAAATAATTAGTGCAGACTTATAAAATTGATATACACTAATGGTCAATAGGTTTATTCAACAGCAATTCCATTATATTGATAGCAAACCACTGTTGTCTATTAACTGTTAAAAACTTCTGTTGTTTTCCAACAGACTTTCCTAAAAAATGTCATCCATTATCTCCAACAGAGCTTGCCAGATGGATAGATAGTAAGTATCAGATGTTAGAAAACCATGCATAACACAGATTGACAGAACATATAGATATGTGTATAGATATTGTACCAAAACGTGTTATCTATTATAACTAAAAGACAACTATAAATATGCATATAAAAGAGAGTATCCACCCATTGACAATGAACATAAGTACATATAAAAGATGTCTAACAAACTTAATAAAATTCGAATACAAGTTAAGTTTTAACAAACATTAACTAAGAACATACAATCACCTGCCTAAACAACACACATCAAACCTTAGTCAAGAATTTGTTACGCAACAACATCTCCTTCGCTACATGTTGGGATCTGGTTAAGTATGCTACTGGAGACAATGTATCAGCTGCTGATCCAACAATATCCCTATACAACAGATGATACGAAAAGCCTTCTTTATTACTGATTTTTATTTCTCATCAACATCTCCCTGATTTGTCCTTTGAATTGTAGTTCAAAGTCCAGGGAGAACATGTCTTCTTCATCTTCCCTTTCAAGTTGAAGGTCCAACAAATCTTGGAGATCGTATGCATTCAGATTATATGCACTATCCATTTTAATCTCTTCAACACTACCATCTGATCTGATCAAAGTCAATACTTGGGTTTTTGAGCATGACTTCCACTTTACTATTTTTGGATCAGTTGGTTTTCTTGGACAAAGAATTATTGAAGATGAGTTTGGTGATTGTGGTCTGCTAACTAAGTTTGCAATTTGTTCAGACAAATCAGATGACGAGACAAGGTTTTTTGGAGTATCGATTTTTAGAGACAGAGCAGCAGTTGTAGGATAGACTGGGTTTAGAAGAACATTTGAATCTTCAACTCTAAGTTCTTCCAGCTTTTTGTAGGTCTCAACTATCTTCAGTTTAGACCATCTGGCAATGGATCTAACTGGACCATGACCAGCAGCCACAAGCTCTGCTCTCATTCTTTTAAACTTCAATGCCTCATCTGATTCCACTGTTTTGACTTTCTTCCAATTAGGTGGAGTTGGCTTTACCAGACGATCATTGTGCATTTTTTGTGATTCTATCGATCTCTTCTCTAAGAGCATCTGCTGACCAATTTTTGAATTGATCTTCAGTTGCGTTATATGGTTTGTACTTCATAATATGTGCAACATAAGCATCCCTCAGTTTTATCTGAAGTTCAGGAATTACTGGCCTCTCAGACATGGATTTACTCACGTCCCTAGCATAGTCTTCAAGTTTTACGACTTTGCTAAGCTGAAATGATAAAAACCTCTGGTATTCCCTTTCATCCATCCCTATGCTTTTCTCTCTTGCTATAACCTCAGCCTGTGATACTTTTAATTTCAGATACTCATCTAATTTTTGAGGCTTCTTATAGCCATAAAGAGATGGGAAGGATCTTTTAGATGGATCCTCTATTGTGAAGAATGATTCAACTTCACCTTTAACAATGACTAATTCCAGTGGATATTGAGCTTCCAGAGGAATGACTGATGGTAGTGTAGCAATTGTAAGAGATGGAGTAGGTTCTATGGGTGGAAATGACGAGCATGGACTGTTTTGAATGGAGGCAGATGAAACAAGGATTGCTGATTTAATCTCCTCATCATCTTCTAACACAATATGAGTTTTTCTCTTATGTGTGGAGATGATTTCTGGTGAAGGAGAATGTTTTGGTAGTGAAGATGAATGTATGGAAGATCTTTGTGATGTTGGAGGTGGTTGGATTGTGGTTGGTGTAGTGAAAATGATCATGGCAGATGTTTGACAAACTTCTGCTGAAACAACTGGTGTCTCAGCAGCTGTTTGGTAAGCATCTGCTGATACTTTTGTTATATCAGCATCTATTGACAGAATGGGTGATGATGGTATTGAAGCTATTTTCTCCTTCTTTTGTGGTGGTTTTTTTAGAGAAGGGTTGGAATTAGGTTGAGCAGGGGATACAATTTCTGTAGGATTAGCTTTTGAATCTGGTGGCAACTTTCTCAGTGAATCTTTATCCCCCTTTTTGGCATCATCATCATCATCATCATCTTTCTCAAAGATTGATGTAGGGGTGGTGCCAGAAAGTTTCAACAGATGTTCCTTAATGTTCATAATGTCTGCTTGTGTGTCTCTATACCTGGCATCAACCAAATTTCTGATAAATTCCAAACTGAAATTGCGGTTACTTTCAGCCAAATTTCTCTGAGCTTGAAGGATGGGTTGCATAGAATTCCAAAGCTCATTGGCAATTTCCTGTGTGGTAGGTTGACTTTTAGAAAGCTCTATCAACTGCTTAATCAATTCTTTCATTTCAGCAACATTTGTTTCAATTGTAGACACTCTAACCGTCAAATCCTTATAATTTAATTCATTACCTACTTTAATAGGATCATCTGAATTCCCACCTGTAGCGGTTGTATTTGTTTTGATAATAGGAGAAGTCTCCATATCATCAGAAACAGATGCCCCTTTTTCATGGTTATGGGGACTTCCCACTGAAGCAGAGATTACAGTTGTAACCTCATCAGTGGTTGCCTTCAAGGGAGTCTTAATGATGTAACCACTGTCCAACTGATTGGTGATGGGTTCAACAATTGTAGTGGCTGCTCCACTTGAACTACCACGAAGAGTTTCGTAATACTCAACGGGGATAACCTCCTCAACTGTTGGTAGGATAGCAAATTGAATTGGTTCAAGCACAGTCATTTGTTGCGCTCTACTTTCAGTAATGTGTGCATCAGAAGTTATGTTTTCTTTCTGAAATTTAATTACTTCAAACAGAGGTAATATTGTTGATGGAACTTGAGAAGAGGGTTGTGGTGTAGAAAGCGTGATTGCCCTGGGAGAGGGACTTTTAAACATACTTTCATATGAAAGTTCTACTTCATGTTGTGGTGTCCCTGTGCTTACAACATGATCCTTTTGTGAGGATACGTGAGGAGCTTGGATGGGTTGAGATCTTTCCAACAAATGTGAGGAAGTAGCAGCAGTCGTTTCAAGTGACATTTGTGTTGTCACTGCATTAACCTCTGGGATCTCATCTAGCGAGTAACCTTTTTATTTTGTTTCCTTTTGGTGGGCTTTTTGGATGTGACAGATTTCTTTTTGTGTTTTCCTGGTGTGTGTTTCACAACACCGGTTGTGGTGTCATGATCACCAGGAGCAGTTAGCTCAACAACAGAGGTTTAAGCAACTGATGCGGACACATCTAAAACAGGCTCATCCCCCTTTGTTTCTGTTGTTGAAACTTTTGACTCTTTATCCATAAGTTTAGTAAAAGTTTTACTTGTAAGACTATTTATTTGAAAAGCTACACCTTGTTCAAAATCTGTTTGTGACACTTGTTTTCGTAAGTAGTAGCTTAGAAGTCTTGGATACAACAGAAAAGCATTACTACGAAGACATTTTTTCAATTTTTTCACATTTTTCACATTATTCAACAAATCAGAAAACAGTGCTTGTGATAAATTGTAATAAGATTTTGTTAAAACAGCATAACCCAAATACTGAATTTTCAAAGGTATCTCATTAAATGAGGTGGTCTTGGCTGAGAGACAAGTTAAAAGAGTATGAAACAAAAATTTCATTGGTGGAGGGAAGTTTGGTTTGTAGATAGTAACTTCCTTTAATTGTGCATCATACCCTCTTTCAATGAACTCTGTATGAAGTTTAGGTTTTTCAAAGCTGGTCTTACCTCCCAAGTTGTCCAATGCAAATGTAGTGGAAATTGTAAAGGGAGAAATTTGTACCACACTTTCCCCGACCTTAGATGTGATGGCAACTGGATTATTATCTTCAGACTCTATTTCAGCATTAAACCAAAATTGTCGAAGTGTTTCTGTATGAACCGGAGCATCAGCGGTAAGGATTGATTTGTATTTTGATGACGTTAAAAGGTCAATTGTTGAGTGAAAGCTGGTATTTTTGCTGGTTTTCTCGAAGATGGGGAAGTAGTGGTGAGGGTTTTTAATGTTCAGAGACATCATCGGAGAAGAAGGTGATTTGGGGATGAAACAGGGTTTAAGTTGCAGAGTTTTTAATATGTTGGAAACTGTTTTTCAGAATTTTGAATTCGAGACGACAGTGGTAGAACCTCAATTTAGGGATGAAACAGCTTTTATATAGAGAGAAGAAGTGAATGCTGACGTGGCAGTAGTTACAAATATTTGATGGCTAAGATCTGTCCACGTCAGAACCTCTCTTGCGACAACCAATGACAGTTGTTTGGAAACCTCTGTTGGTCGACTACAGAAGTTGGGAACAGTGTGAGTCAAACAGTCGTTAGATAAACAGAAGTTATGAGAACAGATGATAAGGTTTATCAGCAGTTGTTTTATTTTTAGCTAACATCTGTCCATGACAGAACCTCTGTTGTCATAATGGATGACAGTCAGCAGTATAGTAAATCAACAGTCATTAGGATAAACAGAAATTATGACAACAGACGGTACATCTTAGCAGTGGATGTATTTTTAGGCAAGCAGAAGTTTCAAAAACAGTTGTTTTCAATCGGTGTAACTCATCATTCCTAAGTCTAACATCTGCTATTAGCCCAACCACTGTTAGTATCAAAACCTCTGTTGAGCATTTTAAGATTGAATATCATCTGTTGTTCGTTAACATCTGTTGACCCATAGCAGACCTTTGCATCTTCAGACATTTATTCATCAGCAGATGCTCTCTTTTGTCAGACTTTAGCTACAACACACCTTTTACAACAACAAATATCGACTCCTTGTAATTAGGTCTTACCGGAAATTCTTCCAAAAAACTGTTATTGATAAACAAAATTATATAATAATACTTAGGAATGACTGAAATAATTAAAATGAAGATGCGACAACAAAGATTAATAGTATTAAAATTTGTTCATTTAGTCAACAGTGGTAAATCAACAGTCGTTAGCATACACAGTTGTTTCATAAGAAGGTTCGAATATATGACAACAACAGCAGATGTTCTCTTTTACAAAACTTTAACTACAACAGACCTTTTACAACTCCAAATATTGACTCTCTATAATTTGCAGGAGCACAGATTCTTCAAAAAACTGCTATCAATGATCAAACTCTAAACATTTGTTTTATCTTTGCACTCATCTGTTCACCATCAAACCAACCTTTGATACTATTAAACCTCTGTTGACTTACCAAACAGATGTTCAGACACAATTCAACATCAACATAATCTAAATCAAACTCAAACACTAAATAAGCAAAACTAAAACACAACATAGATTCATAAGATTAAAATTTATTAATTTATTCATGACATTAAAAGTCCAATAATTACATAACATACTAAACAACTTCAAAGTTCAAATCTAACAATAACAACAAGAATTAAGAAACTTTAGCTTCAACTCCATCGATTGCTGAACCTCTCGATGTATGTCTTTCAGCATCACCATGAACTCCACGTCTCTATCACCGCACTCTATATTACTGACAACACAAAGCTCACGAATGGAAGTTGAAGGCATTCGCATAAGATCTCTGGAAACCCGCTCTCTAGTGAACAGGCCAACTTGCAATCCATCAAAACATCTCTTCAGCTCTTGAAGAGTAGCCCTATCTTCATACATCTGTTCCTCGATTTGCCTAACAAAACGCTGCTTTAAATCATCTGATTTTACAGAAGTGAATGACGCAATTTGAATAAACTATATTACTCGACTTTCCTGAAAGTATGATATATTCGTAGGAAAAAGTGATGAAAAACAGGTGAAGTGACTATGATTTTATATACTGAAATATCTAACAGTGAAAACGTGTAGATTTAATACCAAGAAACCCAAGGAACAAAATTTCGAAGTTCAAAAAACAAAAGCAGATTATCACAATTACAATTAACCTCTTCATTTACCATGTAGACGCGCTTTTAAACTCTATAAAAGACCGATGATTACTTTTGATTCAAAACATCAACAACTTGTCCTACAAATCACTTTCTGTCAAAAATTGTTCCAAAACAGAAAAACCAACAAAAAATGTACATGGAAAACTTCAGCTTCTACCACTGGTCAGACACCAGTGATGTTAAAACACAATTCTCGATGTGGTCACTCAAAGAACAAAGAACAGACGAAGAACTAAACAGGAAAGTCGACATAATCAATGACACTAATTACAACAAAACCTGGAACAGCATAGCATTGCTCGATGAAGTCCTCCACTTTCCTCCATCAGAGTTCCAGAAGAATGCAGAAGAGTTCCTAACACAACTTCTAAAACAGGATCAGAAAATCTGCAACATGCTAAGTGACCTGAAATTCAAAAGAGAGCATGAAATCACATGGAGAAAGGCCAAAGTCTACGAAATCCTAGCAAGTGTTAACTCTAGCGTGTAATACTTTATAAATATTTCATTAAATTTCTATATTTCTATGTAGTAGTTCATTTTAAATATCAACATGCATCTTAACATATTCTAAAATGACAGTGTCAATAAAAACTCTCAACATCATCAACAATTAATCACAATAAGAAACAAACCTAAAATGCAAAGGTCCCCTCTCAACTGTTGTAGCACATCTGACTTTTGACGATATTGCACGAATCTATACTTTCTATAAAAGGAGAAAATCTTAATGACGCAAGAAAATCTGACTTTCGATTTAACAAAAATCGAACAATGCAACTCTCCCATCAAAGAAGGTAGCACATGCAACTTTTCACGATGTTGCAACAATGATACTACAACATCGATATTGAAAGGTTGATGTGTGATGGGAAGCTTCATTGAAACGACGATGTTGGAACAATGATACTGGAACGATAACATGTAAACAGAATCAATAAACATTCGAACAAAGAAGTGTAATCGGATATTAGCGGCTGAATCACGAGAAAGATGCATTTGAGAGAGAGATACGCTCGCAGATATGAGCGAGAGAGATTTGAATGTGGAGCCAGATTCATATATCTTATTTATAGGATTAGAATATATGGTTTGAATTTTGAATTTTGAATGTGGAGCCATAATTTTGAATTTGGACAGAGGTTTATTGGGAACAGAGGTTTGATTATAAAATGTTGAGGGCATATGTTTAGACAAAATTTTAAATGATTTTATATATTAGGCTTTATGATGTAATAATGACATAAGCAAAGCCTTGTTGGATAGCCTCTCCTGCTGATACATCAACTTTTCTTATGTCATTGAGATTTCCCCTTTTATAGAAAGTATAGATAGATGAGATATAGATATAGATGTCAAAAGTTTTCGTTGAAGGACTGAACTGGTCACAAAAGATAGTCCAGAGGACCAACCAATAAAACTTCTATTTTTGGACTACAAGCATAAAAACAACTCAAAGTATGCACGGAAACTAAACACTTAGAATAAAGGCCTTTTACAGCCCAACCCTCTGTTAACCCTAAACCCCCACATCTCCAATCTCTCAGCGCCTCTCATCAAAACTGCAAAATCTCATTAATCATCAATCATATCTACTCAATCTCGATCATCTTCTTCATCTCTTACAACCTAATTTACAGATCGATCGCTCTATTCACCACCATCTCACCGTTTACGCTGCATCCATTAGGTAACTACATCGTTTCCTTCAATCAGAAACCTAATATTTTGTACTTTGTTGAATGTCATCTTATATAAATCTGTTGATTGTTGAATTGCGTATTAGATGTAGCAGTATGTGTTGGAATCGGTTTATTGTAGAGGATTGTTTTCTGAAGCGTTGTTTATTGTTACTGATATTAAGTGTTTTGATTTATGAGTTTTGTAAGTATGTGAGTTTGTGTTTATACAAAGTGTTTTGCTGTATTTAGTGTTGTGTGAGCTGAAATGTGTGTTTTGTGGTGGTAGCTTTTGATAACGAAGATTGAATCATGATAAAATTCATGCTTCTTTGAAAAAAGGTTTTTTTTTGTTGTGATTAGTTTTTAGGTTAGATTTTTTCTTGCTTCTTTAGGGATTGTGGATTGATGCATCTTGATCTGCCACACGATACATCCTTGAAAATGCGAGTGGTGCATATTTGTTTAAATGCTACAGTTCATGATTGTGTACAGAATGCAAATTTTACAATATGGATAACAGTGGAATTGGTATATGTCAAATTTGTATCATACGTATGTGTATCCATCTAGGCAAAGCCGATTGAATAGTTGCGATAGTACAAAGTGATATGATTCCATCCTATAAATTAGGGGTGTGCAAATGGCGGTTCGGTTCGGTTCGGTTATTACCTTTAACCATATCCGTAACTGCTAGCTTCGTTTAAGGAATTTTCTTAACCATATCCATAACCGAACTTTGGTTTGGTTAATCGGTTATGAGACTCGGTTATGTTTCGGTTTCGGTTGATTAATCGTTCTAAGTTTGAACTAAAATTTAAACTAAATGAACATATTAGACAATTATTGTCTCTGTTACAATCGTTTTTATAAATAAAAAAAGACAAAAAAAAATATACACGTGCATATATTGAGTCAAATTTTATACAATAATAATTTTTTAAACATTTTAAAATTATATATATATAACATAAAAGCTTTCGTATATGTTTTATTATGTATATAGAGTTCGATTCTTTGAACATCATCATCATCATCATCATCATCATCATCATACTCAGTATATCCCACCAATAGCAAAGCTAAGGTAGGGTCTGAGGAGGGTGAGATGTAGACAGCCTTACCTCTACCCCGTAGGAATAGATATATTGTAAAAGAATGTCTTATTTCATTCCGGTTCAGTTCGGTTAACTATTCAGTTATTGGACACCTTTAACCATATCCATAACCAACATATCGGCTAATCAAATAACATTATCCATAACCGTCAATATCGGTTTGGTAGTGGTTTGGTTATCGGTTAATTTCGGTTAACGGTTAAGGTTTGCTCACTCCTAAAAATTATCTTCTTCTTTTAACAATGTCAAACTCCATGCTAATTGCTATGTGTTTATACAGTATTTAAATTATATATGTAGTGTACTGATCATGCTTAGCATCTTGATATCATGTTCTCTGTCTGTCTCCACTAACTTTTGCTCTTCTTACTTCAATGTTAGCTTAAAGCTGTGGATGCTTGAATCGTGATAACTATGACGTCTCGTGCAACTGTTCAGCTCATTACTTATTCAAACGAGCTTGTAAATGGTGAAGCAATTTACGTTTCCTCAAACAGTCTTCCAATAAAGTCTACACGTTTCGAACCTGCCGGTCATTCTTTTCATGATGTCGCACTTAAGCTCCGCGGCTATTATGAGGAAGAAAACGTCCCCAGTGACGATGAGAATCTGCCTAAAGACAAAGAAAACGACTATATGCAATCATCGGATTCATATAGCAGCAAAGGTAAAAAGAAATCTGGTGACAAAACGGCCCAACAAGATCATTACGCGTTATTGGGCTTGGGTCATTTACGGTATCTCGCAACCGAGGAGCAAATTAGAAAGAGTTATCGCGAAACCGCTTTACGACATCACCCCGACAAACAAGCGGCTCTTCTTCTCGGAGAAGAAACCGAAGCTGCAAAACAAGCGAAAAAAGACGAAATCGAAAACCATTTCAAAGCCATTCAAGAAGCGTACGAAGTGTTAATGGACCCAACACGGAGAAGAATTTACGACTCGACAGACGAATTCGACGATGAGATTCCTACCGATTGTTCGCCGCAAGACTTCTTTAAGGTGTTCGGACCGGCGTTTATGAGAAACGGGCGGTGGTCGGTGAGTCAACCGATCCCGATGCTAGGAGATGACAATACCCCGCTTAAAGAAGTCGACGCGTTTTACGATTTTTGGTTTGCGTTCAAAAGTTGGAGAGAGTTTCCGCATGAAGACGAGTACGATCTTGAACAAGCGGAATCACGTGACCATAAACGATGGATGGAACGACAAAACGCAAAGCTTTCGGAAAAGGCGAGAAAAGAAGAGCACGTGAGGATACGTTCTCTCGTAGACAACGCGTATAAACGGGACCCGAGGATTTTACGGAGAAAGGAAACGTTAAAAGCAGAGAAACAGAAGAAGAAAGAAGCGAAGTTTATGGCTAAGAAACAACAAGAGGAAGAAGCTGCGAGAATCGCGGAAGAAAATCGACGTAAGAAAGAAGAAGAGGATAGACTGGCGGCTGTAGCCGCTTCAAATCAAAAGAAACAAAAAGAAAAAGAAAAGAAATTGTTACGAAAAGAACGAACACGTCTTCGAACTGTTTCAACCGCTGTGGTGTCTGATAATTCGCTTAATATTAGTCAGGATGACGTGGAAAACTTATGTATGTCACTTGACATGTTACAATTACAAAACTTATGTGACGGTATGGAACGAAAAGAAGGCGATAGTCAAAGTCAAGCCGAGCTTCTAAAGCAGGCAATTAGCTCGGACCATGTTGAGAAAGATCATGCGATGAAAAACAGTCAACAAAATGGGTCTGCGAAAGTCAAAGTCAACGGAAGTGTTTCTACAAGCAGTTTCGAGAAAAAGGAGAAAGAGAAACCGTGGGGGAAAGAAGAGATCGAGCTTTTGCGAAAAGGAATCGTGAAGTATCCGAAAGGAACGTCTAGAAGATGGGAGGTGATATCGGAATACATCGGAACCGGACGGTCTGTCGAGGAGATTTTAAAAGCAACGAAAACTGTTCTTTTACAAAAACCGGACAACGCTAAGGCGTTCGATTCGTTTCTCGAGAAAAGAAAACCGACAGTTACGATTTCATCTCCGCTTACGACTAGAGAGGAAGTCGTGGGGACATCTTCTACGGTTACACCGACACCGGCCCAGCCCGATGTGGCTCCGGTTCCACCGAAACCGAGCCAAGCCACGGAAAAAGTGGAGCCGGTCGGGTCAAGTTCGGACCCGGATGCGTGGTCTGCTGTGCAGGAAACGGCTCTGGTTCAAGCGTTAAAGACATTCCCTAAAGAAACTAACCAGCGTTGGGAGCGCGTTGCTGCTGCGGTTCCCGGGAAAACAGTTAACCAATGCAAGAAGCAGTTTGCGTTGCTCAAGGAGAAGTTTAGAAACAAGAAAAGTAATCAAAGCGGGTGATTATAAGCACGTTTTTTGGAGATTATTAATGGGGGCATCATTTTGTCACTAGCCGAGCTTTGAAGCGTATTATCTGATGAAGCTGGGTGCAAGCACGATGCGGTTTTGAGGAGATTTGGGTGGGTACGTTGCTGACTTGATACTGGAGGTATGTGTTTTTCCCATTCTTTGGGATAGGGTAGTAATGGGTTTTTGTTATTGGTTGACTGTTGTATTAAGTCAACGCTATGATGAATCTATTCTGTTTATGAGTTGTAGTTGGAGTTTAAACATGTTATTTGAATATGCTACCATCTTTATTTTACCAATCTTGTTCATTATCACTGTGTTTATTATGATTTCAAAACAATATGGTTACGGTAATAGTTTGAATTTTAGATTAAAACAATTTGGAAGGTTACTAGGGTGAAGGGGGCACCCCCAAAACTACCCGATGGACCCAAATAAACCAAACAACCATCGCGTGACACCTCATTACAACCGAAAAGTACCCAAATGAACCTGATTCAATGGCAGCGATATTCCCGATGAGCCTGGACCCGGTGTTTAACCTTTTATAGCATTCTTTTTTGGGTTCATCCTCGGGTTCACAAACCAAAATTCTTTCCTGAACACGGAACCCAAATGGTTTGCGGAGGTGCTCCTGATTTACTGGATCAAGTTTACTGAGGGCTCCCCTTACACCCTAAGTAGTGTAGTTTTCAGCCTGAGGCTTGTTTTTTCGTAGTTGTTTGAGATAACATTAACTTAATTCTTGTGAAATTAATAATATATTCGTTTACATGGATAAAACGAGTATCGGAACATTTACACATATATAACTAGACGAGTATGGCCTAATACAGACTTGCTTGGGTTTGTGATTGAAGTTAAACAAGGCAACTTGGCTCGGTTCGACATATCTTAACCGATTGAAATCTAAGCTTTAACTCGGTTTGAATACAAACTCAAGTCAACTCGCAGCTCTACATGCCAACTTGTATATCTTTGAAATTTTGAAGATTTTTCATTCTTTCATGTATGTAGAGATATAGCCGAAAGAACTAATATTCCACTAAAAGTGGTGTCACGTCACTCCAACGTAGGCGTCAAAAAATATAAAAATGAGTGTGAATGTGTCCGGTCATAAAATAAGTCAAGAGTCACCCCTTGGCCTCATGCTCACTTATTGACTTATAATAAGTTAATAAGTTGGTTTTTAGTGGGTGTTTGGGTTAACTTATTGACTTAATGAGTTTTTGTGTGATGAAAAGTTAAAAAGTAGAAGTCAGGAAATCCTGACTTATTGACTTATAATAAGTAGAAGTTAAAAAGGATAAAAAGAAGGAATCCCAAACACCCCCAAGAAGTCAAAAAACATTTGAGGAACAACTTCAGCAGGTGTAACAGGTTAAGGGGAAAAAAAGCGTGGACTAGGCCTATCTAACATGTCTTTAGTTACATTCCAAAGAGATGCTCAAAAATGGATCATCAGAAAGAGATGCTCTAAAATGATTAGTGTACTACATGTATTTAACTAGCGCGTTATACCCGCGCTTCCCGGCAGTCACGGGATGTCTTCTTTGATAAAATTTGAAAAACTTTAATGTTAAAAAAGACAAAATTGCAGTGCACGTCTTTTATGTTTACATAAAATTGCATTGCACGTCCTTTATGTTCAAAAGTTTCATTGCACGTCCTTTACGTTTATTTTTTGTTGCAATGCACGTCCTTACCACCAATCCAATTAGTTTTCTTAGTTGTCTTAATCACATGCCTAGCCACACGTTGGGCAAAATAGTCATTTTAATCCCCTAACTTGTATAATGACTCTTTCAAAACTCATATGCTGCATCGACAATCTATATAATCTTTATAAGCAGGATCTCTCAATTTATATATGTATGTATGCGTAAGAAAATGCATATGAAACAAACCAATTATGGAATGTATGTTTAGCAAACATGTTTTGCAAGTATTTTTGTGTACAAAATCTATTACGCAAAATCAAGATGAAAATGCAAATAAAAACACTCAGATTGTAAACAAAATAAATTGACCAAGTAAACCTTTATTGACCAAATAAACTCGTAGACCAAACAAAATGGCCAAATAAAATTCACTAAATAAACCTTTAAATTCACCTAATAGATCTTGTGCGCAAAAATGCCTGCGAAACATGTTTGCAGAACATGCATTTCATAATCAATTTGTTTCATGTGCGTTTTCTTACAACATACGTACATATATTAATTGAAGGGACATTCTTATAGAAGTTCATATAGATTGTCGAAGTAGCATATGGAATCTGAAAGAATCATTATACTAATTAGGGGATTAAAATGATGATTTGCCCATTATGTGCTAGACATGTGATTAAGTTAACTAAGAAAACTAACTAGGTTTGCGGTAAAGGACGTGCATTGCAACAAAAATAAACGAAAAGGACGTGCACCAAAACTTTTAAACATAAAGGACATGCAATGCAATTGCACTGCAACTTTATAAAAGAAGAAGAACAAGAAGGGTATATTCAAATGATGAATTCACTTCCTGTTTGTATTTGATACATTTAGAAAAATAAAGGCTTACAAATTGATAAGAATTATTTATTTAAACGAAGTATAGATGTTTTATTATAGAAAACTTAGATTTAGTTTGATACGATTTTTTTTATCAAACCAAAAAATATAAGTTAAACAAATGTAAAAAAGTGGGTACAAAATATTATACCGAATTTATACTGTCTAATGCAAACGTATTATATTTGACCTTTCAAAAATTTGTTACGTCAAAACGTAGACTAACTGAAAACAAACATAAAAATAAGCACTGAGACGTATTATATTTGACCCGACATATTTTCGTAGAAAATTTACGTCAAAACGTAAACCAACTTGAATTTATACCGACGTGTGCATAAAAATAAGCACGTAAGAAATTATTTTCTTTTTAAGTTAAAGAATGGTATGGCGGGTTGCGACGATGTCAAACCGTAAAGTGACTCGAATTTATACCATCTATTGAAAACGTATTATGTTTGACCTGACTCATTTTCGGAAAAAACTAAAATTTACGTCAAAACGTAGACCAACTGAAAACGTACACAATAATAAGCATAAGAACATATTTATTTGATCCAACTCATTTCCGGGAAAATTTACGGCAATACATAAATCAACTTGAATTTAGATCGACACGTACATGAAAATAAACACGTAAAAAATCGATTACAAAGTTTTTAGAGAGTTAAAGGATTGTAATTCTCAATGCTAAAAGTTGAGTGGTTAAAAGTATACAAAAATTCTAAAACACAAAAAGACAGAAAAAAGGAGGTCAAAGTACTATTCACAAAAGTTGTTAATTATAATATAATATAATATAATATAATATAATATAATATAATATAATATAATTAATTAATTAATTAATTAAATTTTAAACGACTTTCAACCTATTTAACATGTTTTTAGCCATTTCTGTTTTTCTCGCCTTATTTATAAGGATGGAGGAGGCGCCATGCTGGTAAAAGGTCTTGGGTACTTACCACCGCTTTTGTTCTTTCCTTATTTAGAAAGATGTAATCGTATTTCTATTTTTGGAAACTTATATTCGTGTTCGTTCTCAACTTGTAATCCAAGACTTTGATCATAATGAAATTCCATACTTATACATACGTGTTATACATACAATCAATCGTTAATTACGTGTTTACTTGAAAATTGATACTTGTTATACATTCAACATATCATCCACGTATTCACGATACACAACTTATGCATACTTACGCGTCCCATACTCAAAACATGTTGAATTGTGAAGTTTTAGCATAAAATGATAAATAAACCAATGTTCGGGGGCTAAATTGCAATAAAAAACAAATTGGATGCAATTCGCAATGAGTTGTTTCCAGCTCTTGGGTTGGTCACCTTTCACTTATCTCATCCTTCCCCAATCATCTTCAAAACTCATTAAACACTAAACCCTACTTCACCATTATAAAACCAAGCCTCCATCACCTCATTTGCACTTTTCCAACTCTCTAAACACACCCAAAACACTCTCAATCTACTGAAATTACAAGTTCTTGGCAGATTACATTCAAGCTCTAAAGTGAGATCAAACTCACCTTTCTTTCTTTTCTTCATGAATCCTTGCTTCAAACTTG
Source organism: Helianthus tuberosus (assembly GCA_030545235.1). Lineage (NCBI taxonomy): Eukaryota > Viridiplantae > Streptophyta > Magnoliopsida > Asterales > Asteraceae > Helianthus > Helianthus tuberosus. The sequence goes on along the minus strand of JARYGA010008826.1, from coordinate 78,249 downwards.
TTTGGAACACCTCTAGGATTGTTTCCACAAGTTTACCATGGTAAACTAAGGTGGAATATCACCATTTTGAGGTCCAAACTTTCTGTTTTGAAGTTATATATTACAACTTTTTTATTAACTTAACTTCCTTGTAAGAGTATTATACCTATTTTGCCCCTAACCAAACCTATGGTTATGGTTCTTGAATAGAGTTGATTCTCATGAGTTTAGAGGTCCAAGAACCTCCAAAACTTTATGTTTTGATAAGATTCCAAGTAACCTTCAAGTGTGTGACCATCCAAGCTCACCATTGTTCATATGGTGAGTCTTGCATGTGTCTAAATGTGTGAACTATGGAAGCTTGGGCTTTCAAAACTTGTTCCATTACCTCACTTGCTTGTTTTTGCTTATATTCATCCAAGTAGCTTCCAAGAATCAAAGTAATAGAACCCCGCCGCACCTCCAACATTTGCCATGATGGGTATGGAACACCCTGGTTGATCTTACTTGGCTACTTGACGAACTAATTAGTTTGACTTTTATTTTCTTATTCATGACCAACCGGGTCATCAACTAAGTTGATGACATTATGTTTTGGTGAATCATACAATGAGGTTCAATGGATGGAAATCAGCCTACCTCTATGCTTGACTTACATGATACTACATGATGGACTAGATTATAATATATCCTAATAAAATAAGAATATTGGATTTTAATAATTCTAACTATTTGCCGTTGGCTACCAACAGTCCTAACTTAAAAAATAACCAGTGGCAGTCCCAAATCTTAACATATTGGCCTCTAATGGACCCTGGCTAACAAAACCCTAACGCCGTTAGTCTCCGGTCGCCGAAAAAATGTTTTTTAGCCGGAAAACTTATTTTAGCCGGAAAACTCAACATTTCGTCCCAACCCTCTTTGTAACCTTATTAAGGACCTTTAGGAACCTTTTTCTAGTAAAAGCCCCAATTATTGAAGTCACCGGGAAACTCCTTTTTTCGCCGGAAAACTTCTTTTTGGCCGGAAAACTTAACATATTTTTTTTGGACAAAAACGTTTTTTCGACAACTGGAGACTAATGACGTTAGGGATCTGTTAGTTAGGGTCGATTGGTGGCCAATATGTTAATAGTTGGGACTGCCAATTGTTATTTTTGAAGTTGGGACTGTTGGTAGCCTGATAGTCCCGTAACGATCCGGTTTCAGTCTCGGTTCGGCATAAAATATGGAGACGGGTGATTCGAGCCAAGAACAATCGATAATAAATAAGAAAGATAGAAACTTTAATGATTGAATAATGGAAAGTTTCATTGAAAGTGATGAACAAAATACAAAAGATAATCATCCACCCCGGGTGAGCTCCCCCGGGGTGGTGGCTCACAAATGCCCACCCTAACAAGTGATGTCTAATGTCCTATTTATAGACCCTGAGCCTTGTCCTCCAAGCAAGCCGCCTCTTGCGTGGAAAACCTACTCAACCCACTAAAATATCCGACTATTACATATAAAAGCGCTATCCTATACAAGTTAATAAATATGCTAAATAACATCGGCATAATTGATAACATCATTCTCTATTTTGACCCAACATAGCCAACGACGTATAGTTAGGATTATTAAAATACAATATTCCTATAAAATATAACATATTAAATCGAATTCATGATACTAACCAGATTATGGTTAGATGTCATGAACTTAGGTTATATTATCTTCGTTCATTACTCCTCGTTTGTGATTCCAATGGGCAAATTGGTGCTCATGAAAACACATGAAACATAGTGTCCAAACAAGTATTTAGAGGAGATATATTTTCGTGTACATATACTTTTATACTTAATTTCGAATCCAAACCCTCTACAACTCCGACTACTCATACACTTTCATTTCCCCAATGTAGGGTAACTTCGGTGCTCCACTCTCATCAACTCGTCAACTCGCGTTTAAATAGGAAAGCTTAGCAAAACCGTGAGTGTACATGTCCCTTTTTACTTTTTCGACACTTATGGGTGCAATACTTATTCCTTATTAAAAAACGCACACCTACACTTACAAACATGCTTACAAACAAACAATCCAATATACATGCTTGATACATGATACTAGAACTCATACATGCAAGAATACTTATTTGCTTTATACTTGTCATGTTAAGTTAAACAAAACGGTCTTGTCATTGCTACGGCAAGATTACACTATCGGGAAACTTTGAGTTGACAATTATAAGTTGCATGCTAGTATTCTTATGTTAAGTCTTAGTTTACGATTATGCCATGTGGATTTTTTTAAAACGTTTATACTTATGCTAGTACTCAAATTTGTATACTCGCCAATACTTTATGTGTTGACATGTACTTTAATACGTATTGCAGGAAATTGATGATGATTGAACAAAATCTAGTAGGATGAATAGAAACCCATTTTAATTTAGTATTGTTGTTGTAATTTATTTCTTGTTCAACTTGTTGTATTTGTTTCAAAACAATGTATTTTGCCTTAGTGATGAAATGAAATATTGTTCATTAAATACTTGTCGCGAATAGTCGTTATGAAGTCTCTTGCAATCTCGTTCTCGTCTCGCTCTGATGTTTTCGCCATCGGTTGGGGTGTGACAATCGCTGCCCCGCCGCCACCCCTTAGGGTACTTCGGGAGGCGGGGGGGGGGGGGGGGGGTGTTGAGGGTAGTAGAACCCGCTGAAAGTTTATGAAAACTATGTGGATGGCTAGTGGATAGAGTTAATGGGTGGGACCCTTGGTTTTATGGTAGATGAAAAGAGTGCTACCAGTGATTTAGTGGTGTTAGGGTAGTTTAGTGTAAAAACTGACGTATCAATACAAGATTGGAGGGGACTAGGGTATAGGAAAGGGGAACCCCTCCACCCTAATAGCCTAACATATTCGTTTCCAGTCACGCGGCTTGCCACCTCTACATGTTATAATTTAGTTGTATCGTCTATGTGAATAATTTAACATTTCGCTAACTCGAAACCCTTATGTTTTAGGAAAATCATCGATATGGATGGTACACCATAATCCGTAGAGGACTAAAGTGACATATTGCACCATTCATGATGACATAAAAATATCAAATAACATGTTATATCGAACTCTAGTTTTACATCATAACATGTGATTGTAAAACATATTTGTGATTGAGTAAGGCGGGCTTGTTTCTTTGGGTGGACTTGCATCAATTTCTAAAAGAACCCACTTTTGAATCAGAAATGACATTCTGGCGGATTATAATTAAAGAACTTAAGCTTAATGTCTCACCGGGCCAGTGTTTTCATTGCTCTGAGCCCGGGTGGTTTCGTGTTTGCTTTGCAAATACGGATGATGAGACCACAATGAACACGTTACGGAGGATTAAATGTTTTGTTCTACATAACAGAAGCCTTAACAACCAACATCTAAGGTTATCCTCAAGAAGGTTTGAGGATGTGTTACCTCTTCACTCTCCTCTTGTCTCGCCCCTTGTGCGGGCGCGAAATTAGACGTGCAATATATGGTATCGGTTGGTGTATGGTAGAGTGATACTCCATGTAATTATCAATGCAATGTGAGAAATTTAAATAGTTATAGCTAGCACTTTTGACCAAAATAGAGGGTTGGTTATGACTTATAACAGAGATAGTTGATACATGACCTGAAATGACTGTAGCCACCGTAAATTACAGTGGACCCCTGATTCTCCTGTTTTGTTTCTTCTTTCCTTCCATTCGTGACCCGTTCCACTCCAGTCCTTCCACAGCAGCAATTTGTACATTTTAAGCTCCAAAGTGTACCTGAAACATAAGCAACTGTAGTCATCTAATTCAAGATAATTACGCAATCAAGTGAAGGATAAACTCGTCTTTTAACATCATTAAGGGTTGTCCTATGGACCACCCGTCACATCCCCACACTTAACCGTTGCTTGTCCCAAGCAACTCATCAAAACCATTTTCAAAACAAGCGATCACATAAACCAAGCATAAACATGTAGTCCTTTTTACTAACCCTTTCTTAACACCCGAAATAACACACCCCTCGCTATATCTCTCCTCCCGGCAACAAGTAAGCACTAGAAATTATGAGCTAGACACACAAAAGGCAAACGGGTGGTTCACAACAATAGGCTTGTACCTAAATCGGTCCTTCTCCTAACAAGTGCCAAACATGAATGCGGGGCTTTAAGGTTGTAACGTGGCTAGGTGCACGGGTAGGAAATGGAATATATATGTAGTAGCGAAAACTTAACCCGGTCTTTTATTACACAATAAAACAAACAAACAACTACTGAACTTAACTTCTATATACAAGATAACTCAACATCAATTTTTTCTTCTTTTTCATTGCTTTTTCCATTTTTTTTCTTTTTTTTTCTCTTTTTTTTTTTTCAAACAAACATTCAACATAACATCAAAACGTATCTACATACTACCAAAACAACTACTAACACTATAAGACCGGGTCAAGTCGGGTGAATTTTTAGGTAACTAGCTAAGGGGTAACAAATGATCGGCTTTAGGCACAAAAATGGGCAACTAAATGTCCAAACTCCCGCCCCTCTCAGTACCGAGCTCATATATATAATTTATGAGGTCCAACCCCCCAAAACCCACACTCGCACACACTTATGACGAGGCTACCTAAATGCCCTTATCCTTTCTACATTCATATCCAACTAAGGCCTCGAACCGTATTCAAGCACAAGTTCTAATGCACCCCACCCGTTGCCACTCTCATCAAAGACAAGTATTATTTATTTACAAGTGTGGTTTCAACTCTCACCAAGAACAAGGGTATTAAGGGTTGCCGGTGCATCATTTGGGGTTAGTCCAAGGTGTTCAAATTCTCACAATATTTTGCTTGATTTAATTTTTTTTTCAAAAACCTCAAAATTTCTCCCCATCCCCACACTTGGGGTACATTGACCCCAATGTACGGTTTTGGGAAGATTTGATCGCTTAAACTCTTTAACATCAACCAAAAGCTCATAAACTCAAACCACAAATTTCTTTTTGGTATTTTTCATTTTATATTTTTTTTATATTTTTTTTCTTCTTTTAACATCACACCACCAACTTCCACCACCCAAACATAACATCACAAACTAAACACCACCCAACCACCCGACCATAAACATATCAAACTAAACAAATATTCACAAAATATATAAGAAGGAGCACGACCTGACTAATAGTAGCGCAGCTGAGGAGGCCCGAAAATGGAAGACATCATCTCATTCCATTCTCCGAAAGCAAATGCGCCGCTACCACTTCCACTTTGTTACGAAGCTCCTTGTTGTTGTTGACGCGGGTCTAGCCACTGTGAATGATGGAGCGGCGGGGCCGGATACGATACACTACCATCATAAGGTGGTAGGGACGCATAATCCACCGGAGGTGGATCCACAACCACGGGCCGCCCCGCATGCCAATCCGCATGCATCCTTCGGGCTTGATCATCTTCATACTGGTTATTCATTTCTAACTCACGGGAATAGGCATGTGCACGATTCCACGATTTGGTTCAGTCAAAGTTATGCTTTAAAGCTCGCTCCAAACTAGCACTCATCATAGTTTGGTGATCGAAGAAAGTACGCTCCGACCCCGACCATGTATCAAAAACGGCTGCCGGAGGACGTTGGTTCTCGATGACCTCTTGCATAGGGCCATTGTATGCCCAATTCGGCTCGTATGAACGCTCCGTGTAGTCATAGAACGCACCACCATATCCCCTACCTGGGCCCCCTTGGCCCACATTCACATTCTCACCGTGAGGCTCATCCGCATAGTCCTCATCCCCACTCGGGGGTTCCGCTTCACTCTCCGGTTCATCCTCTTCACCCGGTAAGAGAGCTCTTGCATCAACTTTCAACGCTCTCCATCTTTGACCCTCCGATTTAAGCTTGTGATACCTTTCCGATTGAGTGTAGGTCCATCCAATACCCATCTTTTGTATATCAAAAGGCTTGTGTCTTTTCGGTGCTCCTCTATCCTCCGATGTGATCACCCTAAACTGCTTCAACAACCCCATAATAATTCGGCAATACGGGATGATGCTCCTCCCCACTTTGTTACGACATATCCATAGATGGTTCATGATCAAATACCGTATAGGAAAGCGAGGAGACCCATTGAGCAACGAATAGAGGACGTGTACTTTCGGGTACCTTACCTGTTCCTTATCTCCTCTTCGTGGAATGACATTCAAAATGCAAATAGATAGCAGCAATTTTGCTTCAATCTTCAAGTTTCTTAGGTACAATATACCACTATAAGTATTCGGCAAAAACAAAGCCGCTAGCATGTCATTCCACCTCGGATGTTTCTCCGGCTTAATCAAAAGATCATCAAGACTAGGGAATGTGTAATCGCGAGCAGGCAAACTGTCATATCTCGCCAACTTCAGCAATGAATCAATCGACATTTCCACCCTTATCCCATTAACCGTGCCCGTTAACTTCATCTGCGATGGCCTATCATACTTGTTGCATTTCAAGATAGCCATCCATTCTTGAATCTCATCCATAAACAGATTTTTGTTGTCTTTGTCGTAACAACTGAGAGGTGCCTCCCATCCTAAAGCGCGAAACTGGGCAAAAATATTAAACGGCCCAAACTCAACCTCTCTAACTTCCCTCTCACAAATAAACACAGCAGCCTTGTTTTTTAACCGGCTCATACTGTCATGAAATAGTGTTGGTTGCCACTCATCCAGCTGCTCATCCAATGGACCCGATTCCCACCTTGGCTTATCAGCCGGGTCCAACTCTACCATCTCTTCATCATCACTTTCACTACTATCATCCCTACCCAAATATTGCCTCTTCCTGGGTTGTTGTTCCGGCTGTTTGCCTTTACCTTTAGACGAAGAACTAGCTCCGGCTTGTTCCTTAGTTCTCACCATTTTCCTACACACATTGCAAAACAAACAACATAACCAAACACAAAAAAGTCAGCCCCTTTTTACCAAAACATCCCCACACTTGCTTGTTACTATGATTGTAGATGCCTGTGAACACAAAATTTCGTAAGTATTTTTTCAAAAATTGGGCATGGTGCCTCTACAATGTAGAGGTTCCCAAAAGTTCACAACTTTAACTTCAATCTTACATCTACAACCATAACAATGTTCAAGAAACAATTTTTCATGATAATATCTAAGAACAAGCAAGTGTGTATGAACACGTAACAAAAATAACCTTTCTTTTTACAATGCATCATCAAAAGTAACAAACAAACATCACATACCTTGGGTTGAAGATGCAAGAACACAAGTAAAACAAGAGCTTCAAAAACCCCCAAAATTTTCAGCCCTAGGGTTTGCAAATCGGACCAGAAAATGACGTTTTCTCACAAATCTCTTCTCAAAATCAGCAAGTACGTGAAAAATTAGTCAAGATAGACCTAAATTTCACTCGATTTGACCAAGAGTTGAAAGAGTTATGAAGCTTGGAAGGTTGAAGAAGGTTGTGGGGTTATGGAGATCTTGTGGGGCTTTGTGAAAGTGAAAGATGAGGATTGTGGTTAGGGGGAGATGAGAGAAACGAGTGGTCAGGGTTTAATTCACGTGATTTATTTATTTGTTTATTTATTTTTTTATGTAACTGCTGTACGTGAACCGCCCCATTCATCGCCAGAGGCTACCGTAATTTACGGTGGACCTCTGGCAAAAATTCCCACCGTAACTCAGTAGGTTTCCACCGAAAATCCCGCAAAATTTTCAACTCCACCGTAACTTACGGTGTACACCGTAAATTACGGTGGCCTCTGGGCATTCCTGCTTCGCCAAAAGTTCCGATTTTAAGTGTTTTTCTTTATATTTTTTAGTTTTTTTAATTTTTTTGTGTTTTTTAAAATTTTTCAAAAACATGAGAAAATTTACCCTACCCCCTCGAAAATCCCGTGTTGTCCTCAACACGATGTTAGAATTATTCGTAACCCGAATGTCCCCACACTTGTTTCAAACACGGACCTCAAAAGAATACGATAATATGCAAACTAAACAAATAAACAAAATAAAATGCTAACTATGTACACTACCAAACCTGGGCCTCTCATGGTTGTTCATCGTCTACCGAGCGTAGGATGTTGATGTCGTTCTCTTCCAAGTATGGCTTTAACCAATGGCCATTCACCGTTTGTTGTTTGTTGGTTTGCTCATCTTGGATATCTACATCGCCAAATCTTCCAACTCGCCGAACAACATATGGGCCCATCCATTTGCTTTTAAGTTTGCCCGTGAACATCTTCAACCTTGAGTTGTACAACCATACCTTTTAACCCACTTCAAAGGTTTTCTTCCTCAATTTTGCATCATGAACCTGCTTGAGCTTGTCTTTGTAAGCCGATGCACATTCATACGCCTCGTCTCTAATTTCTTCAATTTCACTTAATTGCAACTTCCTCATTTTCCCCGCTTCATCATAATCTGCATTCACCGTCTTGATTGCCCAATGTGCCCGATGAGCTAACTCCATTGGCAAGTGACAACCCTTTCCATACACCATTCGGTAAGGTGTTGTGCCAATTGGAGTTTTGTAGGCCGTTCGGTATGCCCACAACGCATCGTCCAACTTGCTCGACCAATCCTTCCTGTCCGTTCTAACCGTCTTCATGAGAATTTCTTTAATTTGACGGTTGGACACTTTATAACAACCCTCGGTAAAACCAACACCCTCATAATATTTCCGACCCTCTAATATATTATAAAATGTCTCAATATGTTTTATATTACACCCCGTATGTGAAAACCGAGCCCTTGTTATGTTATAATTATAAAATAAATCAAAAACAAGAAATATAGGGCTGAGGCGGGCCGTGTAAGACCTCACCCCAAGTTCACGCGGGCGGTATCTAGGTTTAAACTTGATTCCGGTGAAACTATAAGTTAAAGCGGGCCGCGTAAGAGTCTTGGTTAGTCGACGCGGGCCGCGAGAGCTCATCAAACGCGGATACATCCTGAGCTGACACGTGTCGTCATCGTGTCAAGCCTAGTGATGATCCGGATAAGCTATGTGTTGACCGTGTGTTTGACGCGGGCCGCGTAAGGCTTCGCCTTACCTTACGCGGGCCGCCTGGAAGTCAGATATCAGAACTATAAATAGCAGGCATCAGTTTTCGTTTTCCGTCGCTCACATTTCAATCTCAAATCACAATTTCTGTAGGAAAGTTATAATACACGGGTACTATACCCCTAATTTGCGAGGTTCTGCTCCGTTGTAAGTATTATAACCCTAGTTTCGTAACAGTTACGCTACCCGATTGATTTAGGATTCTGTATCAACTGTCGTGGTTCTGCCCGACGTAGTTGTTGGAATGCCGTCTCGGGGAGGGTATCATTAATATTTTCAAAGGGTTATGATACTAATCAATGTACATTTGTATAAATTATAGATTTTATCCAGGAAACCCTTACTAAAAGCCTAAGACAGCAATGTGAGTTTATCCTCTTTTTGTTAATCTTTTTGGGAATGTTTTACAAAACCTTAATTATTTTACAATGCGATTAAGCAGTGATTGAGTCTTTGTAGTTCTTCAATTACTGCCGGTATTTGGGGTTTTGTATACAAAATTTATTACTTGCGAGTAGTAAGTCGGAATGACAGTACGTTACCATTGGACAACGAGTTAGCCAATGTGTAATATGACCCACAAGTCAAGGATTGACAGTACTGAATGAGTAATTGTGTAGAAATAAACAATGTGATCGCTCTCAATACTGTGTTAATTGAATAAATGTTTCTTGATTAAACTGGGATTCACTCACCAGTATTTCCCGCTGACAAAATATTTTAAAACATGTTTCAGGTAACACAATGTGAAAGCCAACTGGGAAAAAGCCAGCTCGAGAGCACTGACGGCTTGGAAAATAAGTGGCTATAAAAGTTATCTAAAACACGATGTTTTAAATTCAATAAAATAGGGTCTGTCCCTATAAATGTATTGTAATAAGAAACTTGGGTTTTACCCATGTGATTATTAATATTAAATAAGGTGGTTTTACTCTGATAAACATTTCCTAACTACGGTCCTGATGTAAATTCCGCTGCGAGATTTAATAACCTGATACCACCAAAACTCTGAGATCGCGTCCGCCCATTCCCGGGAATCAGGGATCGGGGTTTGCGACAGAAGGTGGTATCAGAGCCTAGCCACTAGTCTGAGCCAAAGAAGTGTTCTGCTGACACTTAAAATTTTAAATTTTGTGTTAGGAAATAAATTACGGAAATATATGCATAACTGTATTTATTTGTTATGTGTTATTTGACTATCTGTTAGTTTACAGTATGAGTGATCAAGGACCCTCAGACATGAATCGTCTGTTGACTGAATCACCTAAGAGTGAAGGTACTTCGTCACAGCCTGCCCTTTCTGGGTATTCTGCTGACCAGGAAGAGGGAGTGTTTGCTTTTAGAGCTCAGTCAGAAGAGCCATTCCCTAATAAGAAACGAGGATGGTTCAGTAAGGAAGCTTTTGCTCGTAGGAAGAGAATGCGAAAATTTCAACAGCAAAGGGCCTTAGCAGCTATTAAGCGAGAGACAGATGCTCATACTCAAGATATGCTTAATAGAAGCCTAGCTAATTTTCATATCCTAGCCACAACTGCTCCTGACCCAAGTCTGGAACAATTAGTAGCACCCCAACCATAACTACCAATCCAAGATCAACCCATGGAGATAGAAAACCAGGAAAACCAAGTGGAGCTACATGACTTTAACCTAGAAGAAATCCCTAGGGTACCTGCGCCAAACCCTCTAGACCCAAATTACGACCCCTGGTAGGATGATAATAGGGATTTTGTGCAACGTTACCCTATCCAGGAATACCCACCCATACGGAACATAGAAGCCTACCCAGGTATGGACCCTTTAGATCCCTATTACCATGATAATTACATTAGGGGAATCTTAGAGGATCCTTAACAAATTCAGGAACTGTCACCCCCATATCAGGAACCCGCACCCCAGATTCCAAACCCAGTCCGAGAACCTGCACCCCCAATGAGTGCAGAAAACGTTCAAGAACTTAGGACTTTCAGAGAGGAAATTTTAGAGAGCAGTGAGAGAATGCGTCAGGTAGGAGAGCGTCTCGTATGGAAATACGACGAGCGCAATATGGATTTTTGGATAAATCCATATCCGTGAATGTGTGAATGGAAGAAACGGTAGTAGTAGTAATATAATAATAATATAATAAAAATAAAAATAAAATAAAATATGTGTGTACGGATGCATATTACTATTAGTGTAATTTTCTTTCTGTTGGTATTGTAATCTTCATTTCTGTACTAGTGTGTAATAGACGCATAGTATATGAAAATAGAGTACAAGTCGCAATGATCGACGGTTTTGGTTAAATTGCGTGTCATGTGATTGATTAGATTACTTATTATTTTGTGATATTAATATGGGGTAAATGTTTAAAATTCAGATGGCCGATCAAGGAAATCAAGAAAATCTGAATAACGATAACCAGAGTAACATTAACGTGGTTAATGAGAATCCAAGCATCAATAACAATAACAATGAAAATCAAGTGGACAATAGTGCTATCCAACACATATTAGCACAGGGAATTATAGATGCAATGCCATTTATTCTTCAAACTGTTAAAGATGCTGATAATAAAAGTAAGCATAGCAGTAAGCGACCAAGTGAACCAGAACATAGCGTGAACAATGGACCTGTACTTCAAATGCCCATTCCCAAAAGAGGAAGAACCATGCCTTATGGTTGTTCTTATAAAGAATTCTGGTCTTGTAAACCAATGGAATTCTCGGGCAACGAAGGGGCCATTGCAACCTTACGCTGGATAGAAAAGACGGAGGCAGTCTTAAGGATAAGCAAGTGTGCTGAAGAAGATAAGATATTGTTTGCTTCTAATCTGTTTAAGAATGCAGCACTAGAATGGTGGAATACTATCCTCCAAACCAAAGGAAGCGATAGAACCTATAATATGGAATGGAAGGAATTTAAGGACAAAGTAGAAAAGAAATTCTGTCCTCCTAATGAAAAGGAACAAATAGCCAACAAATTCCTAAACCTTAGGATGACTGGTGTGGATAGTAAGGGATACACTAAAATATTCTTCGAATATGCCAGGATAGTGCCAACTCTTGCTTCACCAGAACCAGTGTTAATTTCCTGTTATATTTGGGGATTAATTGGGGAGATAAGACACGTAGTCAAGGCAGCTAGACCTCAAACCATAGAAGAAGCTGTAGAACTAGCCAATACCTTGACTGATGAGTTAGTCCGTACCCGAGAAGAGGATCAAAGGAGGAACCTAACCCAGAAGTTGACCCAAGAATTTCATTCTGGAAATTTTAATCGTGGGAAAAATATAGGTTCTACCTCTACACCTTACTGTAGGAATTGCAAAAGAAAGCATTCAGGAAGATGCTCCATATATTGTAACTTTTGCAAAATATCGGGACACAAGGAAGAAGACTGCAGGAAGAAAAACAGCAGGATATGCTACAATTGCGGAGAAAAAGGTCACATCAAGCCAAATTGCCCGAAATTAGCTCCAGCTCCAGATAACAAGAATACTAAAAATGCTAGAGCATTTGTTCTGACTGTAGAAGAAGCTAAAATGATTCCAGATGTCATAGCTGGTACGTTTTTAGTTAATGATGTCTTTGCTAAAGTATTATTTGACTCTGGTGCAAACCAAAGTTTTATTAATGCATCGTTTTGCAAAATTTTAAATCAGTCATTAACTAAACTACCACTAGAATGCGTAGTAAAGACAGCTAATGGAGAAACCGTTAGAATTTCTGAAATCTTGCAGGGAGGAAGAATAGAAATTTTAAATCAGAAATTTATTGCAAACCTATATCCCATGAATCTGGCAGGACTTGATGTTGTTTTAGGAATGGATTGGTTAATAGCCAATAAAGCCAGTATTTTATGTGATCAAAAGTTAATCCAAGTAAATTCACCAAAAGGTAAAACGATCACAATTAAAGAAAATAAGTCATCTAAATCCACTAAATTCATCTCTGTGATGAAAACTGCAAGTTGTATAAGAAAAGGTTCTATAGTGTATTTGATTTCCATAATCACTAACACTAAAGGAAAGGATTTAACAGATATTCCAGTAGTATCTCAGTTTTCAGATGTCTTTCCAGAAGAATTACCAGGACTACCTGCGGATAGAGAAGTTGAATTCAGAATCCATTTAATACCAGGAACATCACCGATTGCCAAAGCACCTTACCGTTTGGCACCTGCAGAAATGCAAGAATTGAAGAAACAATTAGATGAATTGTTGGAAAAATGATTTATACAACCAAGTTCGTCGCCATGGGGAGCGCCGATATTGTTCGTTAAAAAGAAGGACGGATCAATGTGGATGTGCATTGACTACCGTGAATTAAACAAGGTCACGATTAAGAATCGGTATCCATTACCTAGAATCGATGATCTGTTTGATCAACTGCAAGGAGCTCGATTTTTCTCTAAGATCGATTTAAGGTCAGGATATCATCAATTAAAGGTACAGGAAGAGGATATTCCTAAAACTGCATTTAGAACAAGGTATGGTCATTATGAATTTACTGTCATGCCATTTGGTTTAACCAATGCCCCAGCTGCATTTATGGACATGATGAACCGAATATGTAAGCCATATTTGGATAAATTCATAATTGTATTCATAGATGATATTCTAATTTACTCTAAGAGTAAAGAAGATCATGCAAGACATTTGCACGCACTTTTAAGTTTGTTAAGAAAGGAAAAGCTTTATGCTAAGTTTTCAAAGTGCGAATTTTGGTTAGAACAGGTACAATTCCTTGGACACCTAGTCAATCATGAAGGAATTCATGTAGACCCAACCAAAATCGAGGCAATTACTAAATGGTAAACCCCTGAATCACCAACTGAGGTTAGAAGTTTCTTAGGATTGGCCGGTTATTATAGAAGATTTATTAAAGATTTCTCTAGAATAGCCATTCCCTTAACTAAGTTAACCTGTAAATCTGTTAAGTTTGAAAGGGGATTAAAACAAGAAGAAGCCTTTAGAACCCTTAAGCAAAGATTAACCCATACACCTATACTAGCATTACCAGAAGGAACTGAAGATTTTGTAATCTATTGTGATGCTTCTAGATTAGGTTATGGATGTGTATTGATGCAACATCAAAAGGTTATAGCTTACGCATCTAGACAACTTAAGAATCATGAAGCGAATTATTCAACACATGATTTAGAATTAGGAGCTATAATTTTTGCTCTTAAGATTTTGAGACATTACCTTTATGGTAGTAAGTTTACCATATTTACTGATCATAAGAGTTTAAGGTATATTTTCGGGCAGAAAGAGTTGAATATGAGACAAAGACGTTGGATGGAATTTCTTAGTGACTATGATTGTGATATCCAGTATTATGAAGGAAAAGCAAATATAGTGGCAGATGCTTTAAGCCGAAAATATCATGAAAAACCAAAAAGGGTACGTTCTCTTAAATTAAATCTGCAAGTAGATTTAAATGATCAGATAAGAGAAGCACAAAAATCAGTAATCAAGGATGATTCTGAAAAATTAAAAGGTATGCTAAAAGAATTGGAACAAAGAACAGATGGAATTTGGAGATTCCATGAAAAGAGAATGTGGATACCTAAATTAGGAAATCTACGTCATCGTATACTAGAAGAGGCCCATAAATCTAAATATACCATGCATCCAGGAAGTGATAAGATGTACCAGGATTTAAGGAAAAATTTCTGGTGGATAGGAATGAAAAAGAAAATATCCGCACTTGTTTCAGTAGATCTCGAGGACGAGCTCTAAAACAAGGTGGGGAGAATGTAACAACCCTCGGTAAAACCAACACCCTCATAATATTTCCGACCCTCTAATATATTATAAAATGTCTCAATATGTTTTATATTACACCCCGTATGTGAAAACCGAGCCCTAGTTATGTTATAATTATAAAATAAATAAAAAACAAGAAATATAGGGCTGAGGCGGGCCGCGTAAGACCTCACCCCAAGTTCACGCGGGCGGTATCAAGGTTTAAACTTGATTCTGGTGAAACTATAAGTTAAAGCGGGCCGCGTAAGAGTCTTGGTTAGTCGACGCGGGCCGCGAGAGCTCATCAAATGCGGATACATCCTGAGCTAACACGTGTCGTCATCGTGTCAAGCCTAGTGATGATCCGGATAAGCTATGTGTTGACCGTGTGTTTGACGCGGGCCGCGTAAGGCTTCGCCTTACCTTACGCGGGCCGCCTGGAAGTCAGATATCAGAACTATAAATAGCAGGCATCGGTTTTCGTTTTCCGTGGCTCACATTTCAATCTCAAATCACAATTTCTGTAGGAAAGTTATAATACACGGGTATTATACCCCTAATTAGTGAGGTTCTGCTCCGTTGTAAGTATTATAACCTTAGTTTCGTAACAGTTACGCTACCCGATTGATTTAGGATTCCGTAACAACTGTCGTGGTTCTGCCCGACGTAGTTGTTGGAATGCCGTCTCGGGGAGGGTATCATTAATATTTTCAAAGGGTTATGATACTAATCATTGTACATTTGTATAAATTATAGATTTTATCCAGGAAACCCTTACGAAAAGCCTAAGACGGCAATGTGAGTTGATCCTCTTTTTGTTAATCTTTTTGGGAATGTTTTACAAAACCTTAATTATTTTACAATGCGATTAAGCAGTGATTGAGTCTTTGTAGTTCTTCAATTACTGCCGGTATTAGGGGTTTTGTATAAAAAATTTATTACTTGCGAGTAGTAAGTCGGAATGACAGTACGTTACCATTGGACAACGAGTTAGCCAATGTGTAATATGACCCACAAGTCAAGGATTGACAGTACTGAATGAGTAATTGTGTAGAAATAAACAATGTGATCGCTCTCAATATTGTGTTAATTGACAAAATGTTTCTTGATTAAACTGGGATTCACTCACCAGTATTTCCCGCTGACAAAATATTTTAAAACATGTTTCAGGTAACACAATGTGAAAGCCAACTGGGAAAAAGCCAGCTCGAGAGCACTGACGGCTTGGAAAATAAGTGGCTATAAAAGTTATCTAAAACACGATGTTTTAAATTCAATAAAATAGGGTCTGTCCCTATAAATGTATGGTAATAAGAAACTTGGGTTTTACCCATGTGATTATTAATATTAAATAAGATGGTTTTACTCTGATAAACATTTCCTAACTACGGTCCTGATGTAAATTCCGCTGCGAGATTTAATAACCTGATACCACCAAAACTCTGAGATCGCGTCCGCCTATTCCCGGGAATCAGGGATCGGGGGTTGCGACACACTTCGACTTGTCCACTAGTTTGCGGATGGTAAGGTGTAGCAATCCGGTGATTCATGCTATACCACTTCAACGATTTTCCAAAATTAAAGTTCTTGAAATGCGAACCACCGTCACTTATGATAACTCTTGGAATGCCAAAACGGGAGAAGATGTTGGATTGAACAAATTTACAAACAACCGAATGGTCATTTGTTCTTGTTGCAATAGCTTCAATCCATTTAGAGACGTAGTCCACCGCCACCAATATATATAAAAACCCATTGGAATTCGGAAAGGGACCCATAAAGTCAATGCCCCATACATCAAATATTTCCACAACCAAAATTGTTTGTAATGGCATCTCGTCCCTCTTTGAAATGCTTCCCATCCTTTGACAATTTACACAATTTCTTGCAAATTCACACGCATCCTTGAAAATAGTAGGCCAATAAAACCCACACGAGAGAACCCGGTAGCCCGTTTTATGCCCGCTAAAGTGACCTCCACAAGCAGATGAATGGGCATGAGTCAAGATTTCCAACACCTCCGTTTCGGGCACACACCTCTGAAT
Organism: Helianthus tuberosus; assembly: GCA_030545235.1. Lineage (NCBI taxonomy): Eukaryota > Viridiplantae > Streptophyta > Magnoliopsida > Asterales > Asteraceae > Helianthus > Helianthus tuberosus. The sequence continues at coordinate 61,431 of JARYGA010008826.1, read as the reverse complement.
GACTTGATCGGGCCCGATCTTGAAAAGATCCGGTTCATCCCAAATGTATTGCTTCACTTGGACCATAAATTGTTGTCTTCGCTTCTTGGTCCAATGATTTGGGATGGCACCCGTGGCTAAATAATTTACGTAGTGAGTATACCACGGTGCAACAAAAGTGGATACGGCTAGGAGTTGCTCATCGGGAAACCTTTCATTTATCTCGCTCACATCATCAATCCCTTCCACCGGGATCCGAGACAAGTGATCCGCCACTACGTTCTCACTTCCCTTTTTTTCTCGGATCTCTAAAACAAACTCTTGTAATAACAACACCCACTGGATTAAACGGGGCTTCGCGTCTTTTTTCTCCATCAAATACCGGACCGCGCTATGATCCGAATATACCACCACTTTGCTCCCCCAAATATACGAATGAAACTTATCCAAAGCATACACCACCGCTAATAACTCCTTTTCGGTTGTGGTGTAATTCAGTTGCGCTTCGAATAAAGTCTTACTTGCATAGTAAATTACCACCGGCTTTTTCTCAACTCGTTGACCCAAAACTGCACCAATTGTAGTGTCGCTTGCGTCACACATGATTTCGAATGGCTTGGACCTATCCGGCGGTTGCAAGATGGGAGCTTTCACCAAGTGTTCCTTCAAAACATTAAAGGCTTGCAAACATTCATTAGTAAAATCAAATGGAACATCCTTTAACAACAAGTTACATAAACGTTTGGTGATAACACTAAAACCTTTTATGAAACGTCTATAAAATCTCGCGTGTCCCAAAAATGACCTTACACCCTTAACATTTTTTGGTGGTGGCAAAGATGATATTACCCGTATTTTTTGCCTTGTCCACCTCCATACCCCTTTCCGATATTACATGGCCTAACACAATGCCCTCTTGCACCATGAAATGACTTTTCTCCCAACTAAGCACAAAATTTTTCTCAACACATCTTTTTAAAACTTTTTGTAATTCGTTGAGACACGATTCAAAACTAGTCCCGAAAATCAAAAAGTCATCCATAAACACTTCAAGCGACTCTCCAACCATGTCCGAGAAAATACTCATCATACATCGTTGGAAGGTTTCCGGTGCATTACACAAGCCAAATGGCATTCCCCGAAAGGCGAAGGTACCATATGGACAAGTGAAGGTGGTCTTGTGTTGATCATCCGAATGTATTGCTATTTAATTGTAACCCGAATACCCGTCCAAAAAGCAGTAATATTTTTGACTCAACAATTTTTCAATGATTTGGTCAATAAAAGGTAGCGGGAAATGTGTCACACCCCAACCAATGGCGGAAACATCGGGATGAGACGAAGTGTGAAGATTGCTCGAGACATCATAACGCTAATTGTGACAATAGAATTTAAGATAAATTGATTTCTTTCATAAATAAATGTTACAATACATGAAAGTTGAAATACAACATGTTAAATACAAGAAAAACAATACGACAACAAATATGACATTTATACAATGTATTTGACCTAAACGTCTATATGTGTATCTAGGCATCAACGCTACTTCATTTCATAGCATCATCATCCTCAACCTTAAAATAAAGTTCAATGCAAAAGCAAAGGCGAGTATACAAGTTTGAGCATATGTATAAGCATAAAAATGTCTAAAACGAATCCACATGGCAACTTTGTTAATACAAGATCTAACATGGCATGCAATATTTCTAGCCAAACCAATGTTTACGCAAGATGTTTAATACATTCAACATGACCCGAGTATAAAGGGGGCGGTGCGTTACTCCTATAGCGCTATACATGTCAAATGGAGGCTTGTGAAGCTAATGACTAAAACATATTACATAAGTATCACCCATGTAAGCATCAAATATTATAGCATAGTATTCATGTATAAGGATTGTTTTGTGTATTGCAAAAGTATAAGTGTAAGTGTGTTTAAATAAGGTAACATGTTACACCCCAAAAGTGATAAAAGTAAAAGGGGGAAAATACGAGTATACTCACAAGGTTTGCATATGCTTTCCAATTATCCAATTATTGACGAGTTGATGAGGTTAAAAGATTGAATGTGTAAGGGTTGAAGTTCAAGTATGCTTAGAGTCGAGATTCGGTATTTAAAACATCATAAAAATAAGATATGAGAATAACATGTGGAAATAATCATCTTCAACACTTAACACTTGTATGACACTTAGTAACCACAAGGGTTATGATAATGTTTTCATGAGTTGAACACCCATAAGAATCACAACAAGGTTTAGGTCTTAAATGAAGTTCTACTACTTTAACATGTAAACACTAGTTCAATATCAAAGGTTCGAATGAGGGTATATATATATATCTAGGTTAAGTATTATATATTATTTAGTCCAATAATTCAAGTAGGAGGTAGGAGATTAAATCTCCATTTAGGCACCTCTAGTTATCATGGAAGTCATGTATGGGGTAGGAAGAACAAGCTTCCATTTAGGAACCCCTTGTATGTTCACCACTACACTTGGTGTAAAAACAACCAAGGAGGGTCAAGAACTAAGATTAATACAATAATATAAACAATCTAACTAAGAGAAATCATCAAATCATGTGAGGATTGTATGTTTGGAACAACCCAAGTTGTTCCATAATCACTCTACATCAAGAACTAGCTCGAACATGACTTGTGGGTCAAAACACCCTAACAAAACAGAAAGTATTTGAGGTTTTAGCCTCTGATTTATAGTGTCTCAACCATGTTTTTAAGCTTAACCAACCATAGAAGAGGTTGTAAGCATTAGGACATTGGTGTGAGATGTGTTAGACACAAGTTGGATGAAGTTTAAACAAGTTTGTAAGAACATAAATCAAAACAGAAGGTTTTTGGATCATTTCAGGGGATTTCCAGGTCTGATTTCTCCAAGGAGAAGTCAAGGAATCATACCCTATGATTATCCAAGCAATTAGGAAGAAAAATCAAGTGATTTCATTAAGAAATGAGCAAGTTATGCTCACTTTTGTGCAAGGTTATGAATCTGCCCGAATCTTGAGTTTGCAACTGATTTGAGAGTGAATTTGTGAGTTGTAGAGAGTTGTGAAAGTGTAAAAAGGTGAGGAGAAGGGTTGTATTTATAATGGTGAAGTTTGGTGTTGATTGGAGGTGTTTAGAGGTGGAAGAAAGGTGATTGGGGAGTAGTATGAGTGTGGGATTCGTGCATAAATCGCGTCTGTCCCAAGCTGGTGCGAACAGGAGTGTAATGCGGCCCGCTTTAGGTTATGGGTAAGTCCAGGCGGGCCGCCCGGGACTTGCTTAACCTTAATAAGTTTCAATTAATGGCATTTTAGTCCCTGTAGTTGTTTAGTTGGTGTTTTAAGGACTTTCAAGGGCCATTCTTGTCATGTAAGCATATTTTAAGGCAAATTCAAGTACGAGGAGTATAAACCAAGTATAATTGAGTGTAAATTATCATAATCGAGTGTCGTTTACGTTCAAAACACGTTTTGGGCATAAGTTTAGTTTAATTATAAGTTTAGCACATAGTTTCCAAGAATAACGATTAAGCATCAATTGATTCACCGTTTCGAACATACGAGCATATATAAAGTGTGTTTAACATATTTGTAACAAAATACGAGTTTTATTCATGATTCAAGTCTCAGATTTCTCGTTGCTTTTAATGAAAGAACGATTACAAGACTTCGAAGTTTCCAAAAATAGTTTTACGAACGATGGTTTCTAAATATAGAAAGTATGAAAACGCGGGGCGTTACAAAATGGTCCTTAGAAGTGGCGGCATTCAATTTGCGGTAGTCAATACATACACACCACCCGGTGACCGGTCGGGTGGCAATTTGTTCACCATTTTCATCCTTGACTACTTGAATATCGGCCTTCTTAGGCACAACTTGGGTAGGACTTACCCAAGCACTATCCGAAATCGGATAGATAATTCCCGCATCCAACCATTTAATTACCTCTTTCTTTACTACCTCCCTTAGGTTCGGATTCAATCGCCATTGAGCTTCTCGTGTCGGTTTTGCATCTTCGGTGGTGATTATCTTGTGCATGACGATTGATGGACTAATTCCTTTAAGATCGGAAATCGTCCATCCGATAGCTCCTTTGTTCTCTTTCAAAACTTCCAATAAGGCTTGTTCTTGCGCCATCTCTAAATTAGAGGCAATAACCGGTAGAGTGTCATTATCCCCTAGAAAAGCATACTTCAATTGGCTTGGCAAGTCTTTGAGTTCCAACTTTGGCGGTTCTTCTAGTGATGGTTTAGTACCCGAACTTATCTCCACCGGTAAGCCTTTAAATTGGTGGGTCCATGGCGGTCAACCTTCTTTCAAAGCCATAGCATCCTGTTTTTCCTCTTCAACCCTTAGCGCACAAGCATGTACCTGTTCAGAAAAATCACAAAGACAAACATCCATACTATCCTCCTTATACTCATGCGGGTTGCATCCGTCGACTAAATCTGCCATGAAACACTCATCAACACCAACAGCATTAGAATTGTTAGTAAAAACATTCAAGCGCATTTTTCGATTCCCAAAAGTCATATCGACTGTACCAAATCTACAATCGATCACAGCATGCGCGGTGCTCAAAAATGGCCAACCTAAAATGACATTTTGTTGTTATTTTGGGTCCGCGGATGAGTAGTCCAAGACTAAAAAGTCAACCGGGTAGTAAAACTCATCAATTTTCACAATCACATTTTGAACCATCCCCCGAGGTAGCTTATGAGACAAATCGGCCAAAACAACCGTTGTCTCTACCCTTGCTAACAGACCAAAGTCATATTGGTCATATAAGCCACCCGGTAAAACGCTCACCCCGGCCCCAAGATCTAGTAACGCCTTTGCCATTTGAAAATTACCAACTTGTATATTAATTAATGGCGTGCCCGGATCTTGGAGCTTAGGGGGAAGCTCCCCATTCAAAACCGCACTTACTTGCCCGGTTAAATCTACCCGCTTAGGCATTTTCTTCTTTTGTTGCCTTTTTGTGTACATAATTCCTTTAGAAATTTAGCGTATGCGGGTACTTGTTTTATTTCATCAAGTAATGGAAGGTTGATTTTTACTTGTTTGAACATGTCCCATAATTCTTCTTTTTGGGGACCTCTTGATGCAATAAATTTTTTTCTACCCGGGTCAAGTAAGGCCGAAGGAAACGGGACTTGACTCGGTTCACCTTCATCTTTTTCATTCTTTTCATTTTCACCCAACCCCGGTTTTTTAACATTTGATTCTTTAGATACAACTGGTGAAACTTCATCATCACTTTCATTACCCGTGATATCCTTAACTACCCCCTCAACCAAACCCGGTGACAAATTGGCTTTAAATTCTTTGCCACTTCTTAAAACACTAACATGATGAACATTAACATTACCTCGTGACGAATCATGGGAAGGATTTACCTTGGTGTCGCTAGGAAGTTGACCTTTGCTTTTCTTCAACTCCGCCATGTCGGTTGCCAATTGACCCATTTGGGTTGTTAGTGATTGAATGCTCTTGTCACGAACCTCATCCTTTTGCATCCGGACTTCATCAAGTTGATTCCATTTTTGCATATCTTGTTGCATAGCCCGAAGCATATCCATGACTTCATTCCTGCTTGACGAATTTTAACCCGAACCACTTTGACCCGTTTGTTGAATTTGCCCTTGGTAGCCATAATTGTTTCCACCCCTATAGTTGCCTTGATTGTATTGTTGGCGAGGTGCAAAGTTACCTTGAGCTCCTTGAAAATTTGGGTTCGCTTGGTTCGTCGCGTTCCCATAACGGAAATTAGGATGGTTTCGTAACCCGGGGTGGTATGTGTTAGAGTTCATATTGAAATTTCGACCACCCCCTTGAATAGCATTCACTTCTTCTACTTGCTCATCAACCACCCCCACTACACAAACTTCCACCGTGTGGCCTATTTCGTTGCAATTAGTGCACTCGTTGTACACTTGATTTGTGGTTTGCACATTGTTACTCTCTACTCCATGCACTTGTGGCCTTTGTATCACATGCCTTGCTCGTCTCGAAGATTGGGCCTTCCTTTTGGAAGTCACCGCCATTTATTCTAAAAATTGCCAATCAACATGTTCAAAGTTTGTACCAAACGTACCATTAGTAATCGACATCAAATCACGTGCATCCTCCGAACTCAACCCTTCGTGAAACGCGTTGAACAACTCCCAAAGTTGAATACCGTGATGAGGGCAATTTCGTAGCATCATATTAAACCTTTCAAACGCTTCGTGAAACATCTCCCCCGATTGTTGTTGGAAGCTTCTCAAACCTCTCCGTGCATCATTAGTCTTTTGGGAAGTGTAAAACTCATCCAAGAAAATATGTTGCATATCGGCCCATGTAAAAATTGATGCGGAGGGTAAAGTGTGAAACCATCTCTTTGCTTTGTCTTCCAAAGAAAATTGGAAGAGAACCAACTTGACATCATCCAAAGAGAACCCTTGGCCTCCAATCGTGCTACAAATAGAATCGTATATCTCCAAATGGAAATAAGTTTCTTCCGTTGCTAACCCCTTAAATTTTGGTAGACTTTGGAGGGCGGTTGTTCTAACTTCAAAAGTTCTTCCGTCTGCATGATGAGGAATCACTACCGGCGAAGGATTGTTAGTGATAATAGGCCGAAAGTGAGCTTCAATTCCCCGTACTACCTCCCGTTGATGTTTTCAAGGGGCACCCAATGGTGCTCTAGGTTGACCCATTTGCCCTTGCATAGGCCCTTGAGGAGCAAATGGCGGTTGATATTGATATTGATGCATTGGTGGTTGTTGTTGAATCGGCCCTTGAAATTGCGGTTGTGTATTTTGAGGCCGCACTTGATGTAGCGATGTAGGGCGTTGTAATTATGGCCCTTGTGGTCTAATATGTTGCACTCCGACCGGTAATCTACTCGTGTCTTAAAATTGTTGAATCGGTTGACTTTGTTGGCCCGCTCCTCCTCGAGGTCCCAAATATCCTCCATCACCCCCATAATAAAAACATTCCTCTTCATACCCTCTAAAATCCTCTTCATAACCATCATCATATCCATCCCCTTGAATACCCGAGGATTGCCCAAATGGAAGGGATGAGTATTGGAAGCCCAATTGGTTCGATGGTCTAAATGTAGAAGTAGTATGGACAATGGTTGAATTTGGTGGTATTGGATAATTAGAGGATGATTGACCCGTAGTTGGGGGAAAGAAGTGTGACAATGGTGGAATTGTGGAAGAAGGGCTAAAGGTAATATTGGGTTCGACTTGAGTAGTGACCGGTTGTGTGGTGTTGGTTGATGTAGTGTCATGAGGTGGAGTAGGATTTGTAGTGGTATTAGGTATGGTGGTGTTTGGTGATGGTTGTATGGAAGTAGGTATAAATGATGAGGTCGTTTGACCCATTGTGGGTGGTATTTGAGATTCTTGCATGATGTTTCATGGTGTGATGGGTGAGGTAGGTGAACCAATAATTCTGTTTTCTCGTACTAAAACTCGGTTTTGCCTTAACGTTCTCTCAATTTTCGGATCAAACGATAGTGGTGACGACTTGTGAGAGCCTCTAGTATGCATACACTTGTAGTACCTGCACACTAAACACAACCAGCGTAAACCTAAAAATAACAAAACAAAACTAATAAACTAACACACGTTGCGCACTACTCCCCGGTAACGGCGCCAAAATTTGACGTGTTGTCGTAGTACACGCAAATTTAATCCAAATTACAACTAGTAGATAGCAATAAATGGGTATCGAACGCAGGGAGTTTGTGGAAAGTATGTCGATTATATAGCTTTGCACTTTAACTAAAATTAAACTAAAATTGCAGAAATTAAAATTCAAGAGTTGATTGTTTTGGTTTTAATAACTAATATTAACTAATTAAATTGCAAATCAAAGATTGGTTTTGTAAACAGATTAGGAACAAGCGACCATCCTAGATTTCAGGTTTTAATCCACACTAATGTTTATGCTTAACTAGAAAGAACCACATAGACATGGCTCGCATTTGATTATCTGTCTGTGATGAAAGGGAACTAAGTACTCGGATTATAAAATGCGAGGTTGTTACCCGATGATCAATCGACAATTATCCAACCCTAATCCCTCCCATGATATCTCGATTGCCAACGGCACCAAGAACGTATGGTTTAGATTAACATCAAACAAAAATCAACACTTTACAAACAAACATTCAATCACCATAATAACTCAAACAAACATTCAAAGTCATTATTCTAGAAATTCAAGCACAAACATAGTGTTTCAAAAGCAAACCTTACATCTAGGATGATCCCCACAAGTTTAGCCACTCATGACTTGGTACATCATCATCACACAAAGATTAATGTTCATATGAATCGAAAACACCAACCAAATGTTTAGAATTGTTTAGAACCAAGTAGAATCGGCCAAAATCGCCCCCCAACTGCTAAGAAAACGTCCCAATGATGAATCATGTGAAAAGGCACATGAAAACGGTTTTAATGAGGCAGTTACGCTTTTGCTCGTCACCTCTACCGTAACTTACGGTAGCTACCGTAAGTTACGGTAGCCTTCAAAGTGATACGGTGGCATACTATTGTGTTACGGTGGAAAATGGGGGTTTTAGGGGCTACCGTAATTTACGGTAGCCACCGTAAATTACGGTGGACCCCTGATTCTCCTGTTTTGTTTCTTATTTCCTTCCATTCGTGACCCGTTCCACTCCAGTCCTTCCACAGCAGCAATTTGTCCATTTTAAGCTCCAAAGTGTACCTGAAACATAAGCAACTGTAGTCATCTAATTCAAGATAATTACCCAATCAAGTGAAGGATAAACTCGTCTTTTAACATAATTAAGGGTTGTCCTATAGACCACCCGTCAAGATACACATAAAATGTGGTCAATGGTTAATTCACTGATTGAGTGTATGCAAATATTTGTCTCTAAAATAACATTTTGTAAACGTGGGAAAAAACCCGGCCGAACAAACCATTTTAGAAACCAGTTTTAAACCAAACCGAACCGTCAGTTTGTAATCAGTTTGAGAGGCCCTCCATTGAAACCGTATCTAATCTAACCGAACCAGATAAAAACCTGTTTCAAACTAAACTAATATTTTCCTCTTATTAACCAATTTCAAACCAACGTCACGCCACAAGCCGCCGCCATCACCATCACTGCAACAACCGCTGCAACCACCACTGCAACTGAGACAAATCATGATATCAGGTGTGTGAACCCTCAGTCTCATTCATATCATAGAATGTGTAGTATCTCAAGTATAATCAATCTACACCGGAGAAGGGAAGGGAAATGAGTTGTCTAACCGACTCACAACTAACTCAACACTCTAATATGCCCCCTCAAGCTGAACGTGGCACAACCATGTAAAGCTTGGACCGAAGAGTGTCAAAATGAGTTGATGGCCCTTTGGTCAGTAAATTGGCATGCTAAATAGTCGTAGGCACACAACAAACACACACTGCCCGAGAGTTAGGGTTCATGTTGTTCATTTTCTCTTGGGTTTAGGCATGATAGATCGATACACGATGAAATTACTAATGAATCGTTTTTTACGTGTCCAATATAAGAGATGATATACTATTTACTCAAAGTAACTGATTTCATTTATTATTTTTATCTATATAACTATATAAAGCAAATGTGATGGACATGAATGTAATTTTACATCACATACAACTTTAAAAGCAATATGTACAAATAGAAACAACACATTTGAGAGGGATATAATAGTAAATAACATTAACTTTTAAGACACTAGAGGGATATAATGGTAAATTAATCATGCTCCTATAGTTAAAATCTAGATTTCATTTCCATCTTTACCCTTTTGACCCTTTCTCTACCCACAAAATTGTTACTGCTCTTTATTTCTTTCGTAATTGTCTTTTAATTATTTCTTACTTTAATTCTCTTTTAATACTGTATCATGAATTTCACCAGATGAACCGATCGATTACCTTATCACGATTAAAGTCCAGCCTATTTCAACATCTTCTACACAAAATTCACCAGATGTTCTTCCAATGCGTCCTTTGAGTTTCCCCACCCGTCACCACATCCCACCTTTTAAGAAGCCGCCCATGACTCTACTGTGGTGTCCGTTGAAGACCTTCCACCAATTCACCAGTCGGTGTGACTGTCATCACCAAGCTCCATCAATGGCAATGAATCTCATCTCCTCCCTAACCTGTTTTTCGATTCTTGAAGCTTTAATCAATGGCGATGAACCATATTTAGTTAACAACACCCAATCAAAGATCATATTTCCCACTCGGGTTTCTGTTCTGAGTAGCCACTTCTGCTTATCAGGACTCAGGTATTCTTAACTCTTTTTCATGACTCTTCTTCATTAATACGACCTAATTTGACCCAGAACGTACAGAGTATCACAGCATTGGTAAGATTTTTGAGATTTCCATGTTTCTTGAATGGCAATCATCTTACTTGTATTATTTTTATGTGTTTATCTGATGCTAGGGTTTCAGGAACATATATATTGATATAATTATATGATGTTTATGTATATTAGGAGTTACGATTAAGTCTCACTATTTCAGTTTTAATTTGTGGCTTGATTAATATATATAGTTGCTGAGAGATTGTTAGGTTAAAGGATTAGGGATAGGGTTTAGTTTTTTACTAGATTATACGGTTTATGGAACTTTGCAGAGTTTTTTTACTAGATATGTGGAGGTCCTCCATGTCAAGGAATCAGTGGTCATAATCGGTTTAGAAACTATACTGATCCTTTAAAGGATCCAAAGAATCACCAGCTTGTAGTCTACATGGATATTATTGATTTTTTGAAACCAAAATTTGTTTTGATGGAGAATGTTTGTGATCGTGTCAAATTTGCGGATGCGATTTTGGGATATCATGCTGTTGGGCGTTTAGTTTCTATGAATTATCAAACGCGTATGGGGATAATGGCAGCTGGATCATACGGAGTTCCTCAATGTAGACTGAGGGTCTTTCTTTGGGGTGCTAATACGATGATGGTAAGTATTTTATAAAAATAGTTTTGTTCTAAGTATGCTTGAAAATAGAGGTGTTCATCGACTCTTGTTTTCGGGTCAGGTTGTTTGGGTTTTTTTATTGAGGAAAAAGTGACCCGATAACTGTCCCATTTAAACTTCAGGTTCGGGTTAACCGGGTTTCGGTTAGTTCGGGTCGGGTTTTTTGGTTTTCGGCTTTAGATGTAAAATGAATATAAATGTTTTCTTTTTACAAAATATTATCAAAATTCATATTGCAACTAAAAAAGATAATCATCAAAATTCAAACATCATTGACAATATGATATTATATTGTTTAAAAGTCCCAAAACTTAAATTTTCAAATTCTAGGGACTCTAAACCAAAACACATCTATAAAACAAAAGAAAATAAATGTTCAGGGTTTCTTTCGGGTTTCGTGTTTTGGCTTTTTTTGGGTCGGAGTGTTTGGGTTTTTGGTTGGGAAACCGAACCATGTAAATTTCGGGTTGGTCAGGTTTGGGTTTTCCGGTATTCTCTAATTCGGGTGGCTTAAATGTGGGTCTGGTTTCGGATAAAAATGGACACCCCTACTTGAAAGTAATATTGTTATATCAATTGTCAAGTTTATTGTATATGCATATGATTGTTATCTATCTATATTTAATTAATTATTCTTATGATGCAACAGAATTTGCCTCAGTTTCCATTACCAACACATGAGGTTGTGGGTAGAGGAGTTGTTCCTGTTGAGTTCAAGGTGGGTACATTAATTATAACTGTATAAAAAAAATATTTCCAAGTATGTTTTTGTAAGATTTTAATAAGCTGTTCTATATATAATTGTAGGACTGTATTGTCGGGTCTGATAATGATAACTCATACAAGTTAGAGAAGAGCATACGTCTTGGTGATGCAATTTCAGACTTGCCTGAGGTAAGTGCTAATTACTTTTATACGATGTCATGGTTATTGTTTTCCCTTATGTTATTAACTAGGTAACGCCCCACCCGCGTTGCGGGGCGATGGCCGAATAATTCTCAACCAATTAAAAAAACAGTACTATAGTTTTGCTTGAAAGAAAAAGTAAAAAGAGTGTTAGGCAGCTCCTTGACATGATTTTTAGCTGGGGGCAAAGTCATATTTTTATTTTTACTTGGGGGAAAAATCAAATTTTTTCCCAAGGGTAAAATCCTAATTTTTAGATAGGGGAAAACCATATTTTTATTTTGCACTGGGGGCAAAAATGTAATTTTGAATTGAGGGTGATATCATAATTTTGAACCGAGTGGAAAATCGTAAATTTTAGCTAGGGGCAAAAACATAATTTTATTTTGAACTGGGGGCAAAGACGTAATTTTAAACTGTCGGCAAACCCGTAATTTTAAAGTGGGTATAAAATAATAAACTGATGTAAAATCGTAATTTTGAGCCGGGGGAAAAACAAAATTTTATTTTGAACTAGGGCGAAAACGTAATTTTGGCTGAGGGTAAAAGCGTAACTTTTTTACCGAGGGCGAAATCGTATTTTTTAGCTCAAGGCAAAAGGGTAAATGTATTTTGAAGTTGGGGCATAACCGTATTTTTTAACTGGGGCAATAACGTAATTTTAAAGTGAATATAAAATAATAAAGTGATTGGTCCAATGGGTATTGCCCTCCACCCATTTAAACCAATGGCAGAGAAACACTATACAGGGGCAAAACCGTAAATTTAAAGTGTTTATAAAATAACAAACTCGTTGGTCCAATGGGAAGAGGCGGCCGCCCATTTAAACCAATAGCAGGGAGATACTATTCTCTGTCATGGTAAATGTAGATGTTGAAAATGAAAATATTATCTCTTTAATTATTTTCAATCAATAATAATACTTATATAATTTATCTTTAGGTTACAAACAACAATGGCAAGGATGAAATGGAGTATGCAGGTGCCCCACAGACAAGTTTTCAGAAATACATCAGATTGAGAAAGCAAGGTGACTTTAACAATACATATCCAGTTTTTTTTTTTTTTTTTTTTTTTTTTTTTTCTAAAGCATATGATATCCATACTGCATATGTTTTACAGCTTTGGGGAAAGATTCTTCAAAAAGAATGATGCTTTACGATCATAGGCCATTGGAACTAAACGAAGATGATTATGCTCAGGTTTGCCATATTCCAAAGATAAAGGTTCTTTCACCAAACTTATATTTTTTTAATTTGTCCATGAAACTATACAATTTATTTTTTAATTATCATTGCCTAATTATTTATGATATGCTTAACTTATATAGGGAGCAAACTTTAGGGATTTACCTGGAGTAAGAATTGGTAAAGGGAACAAAGTAGAATTGGACCCTGACGTTGAAAGGGTCTTGTTACCTTCAGGAAAACCTTTGGTACTGATTCAATTTTCATCATCAATATTTTTATTACATAACAATATTTTCGTATATCCAATGCCATATTTTTTTTTTGGAACGGCAATATCCAATACCATCTTACTTAATTATTTATACTTTAACACATTAAATTGTTATTGTTACATGTCCCAAATTATGCTATATCATTTGTTCGTGGAACTTCAAAAAAGTACGTTTTCTTCTATTTATTTTAAACAGATAAGGGTAGGGGTGTTCATAAACTCTTAAAACCGATCAAACAACCCAAACCGTGTTTAATTTCACTCACAAAAGTCCTTAAAAGTTAATTTTTTTTGTTTTGTTTAAAACGTTGGAAAATTGTTTAAAAAACTACATGCTTGCAAAACTTAATAACTTTGACTTCTTGACTTTTTTGACTTACGCCAATGGGTGCAAACAAACATGGTTACCTTAGAACAATCTCTAGACCAAAATATGTTATCTTTTATGCAGTACCCATTATACAGTTTTAACTTTTAACCTTGTGGTGTTGGTTGCTACGGTTTACTAACATATGATATAATGCAGACCCTTTGGTCGCTTGGGTATGGATGATATTGTCACAACTGTAGTTGGTAGAGCTGAGCCACGTAATCAGGTTCTTAGTCTTATTTTACCCCATTATTTATTATTATTATTAATATTATAATATATATATATATATATATATATATTAAATCAAGAAACTGAATATTAAGTTTTTGTTTTATTATTTATGAATGTTCTATGTTTTTATAGGCGTTGCTTCATCCTAACCAGGATAGAGTGTTGACCATTCGTGAAAATGCACGTTTACAAGGATTTCCTGATCATTATAAACTTTGTGGACCTGTTAAAGCAAGGTAATGTTACTAAAAATGAATGTGTTTTAATATTTTCTCAGACACGGTTTCCTCATTACTGTTCTTGACATGGTCTTGACTTCATCATTACTTTAAAAGTTATAAAAGTTTAATACAATCACGGAATAATGGTTGAACGTATTTTGAGATACTTTTTTTTTGTCCTAAACGATCCGTTTGACCTGACCAGCTTGATAATCAAACCAAAAATTAGGTGTGCGCGCAAATGAGCCGAGCCCGAGCTCAACTAGGCTTGAGCTCGAGCTCATTTTAGTTAGGAAAACGCAGCTTCATTCAAGCTTTTCACTTCGGCTGAACAACTAACATGGCTTTGTTGTTTTTGTTACCCCTTTTAGTCTCCGACAATAAAAAGACATATGAGAAAGATTGGTGATAACATGGCTTTGTTGGGCAACTTCACTTTCTTTTGCTTGAACTCATTTTTAAAGGTATAATTTAACAGTTTATAAGCTTTTCCATTATTATCAAATCTTTGGTCATGTTCTACATAAGCCTGAAAGAACAACTTTGCCTTTTTTTTTTTCCTCTTAGTGATTTTTTAGTAAGTTAATGTAATCGAATACCGGAAGAGTTGTGGCTTTTTTTAGTGTTTGGTGCTACTTTTTGTTCCATTTAGAACTCATGGTTGCAGTTCATTATTCCTCATTGTATTACTAATTTCTTTAAGTGATGCATAACCTAACTTGAAAGGAAACGATTGATAAACTAATGGGAAAATGAGTACAACACTATAATTTGGCGACTCCGCTGCAACGCCACTAGTCTAAAAAAAGGTTCTTTTGTTGGTAATCGAACATGTGAACCACAGGTTTTGAATATGAAGAATTGAGAATCAAAAGAACAATAAACTTGCTTGTATTGAATGAAAGTGATAATTACAATTGACATACATGAACCCTATACATACAAAACCAATAGGTGTGAGTGAACCATCGCATCCCTTGAATGAATCGACGTGTCTTGTTGTTTTCCCGCCAATCTAATCGTCATACCCATCTGATACGTCGCCTCCCTTGTAGGGTAGGTTATATACTTTGAACTTGTCGCTTTCGGTCCCCACACTTACAAACTAATGTAATTATAACATAAACTAACTATCTACTAATTACAGAACGACCCTTATATTTAGTTTAAATATCAATACTCCCCCTTAAACTAAATATAGTTTAACAAAGGTCTTCAACTTGCTTGACTTGCAGTAGCATTGGTTCCACTTCCAATGCGAGATTGACTTCTTGCTTCATGTTTTTCTCCCTTTCCTTCCATTTGGTGCAATCTTTTGCAAAATGACCAAGTTCTCCACAATCATAACATCTGAACTTGCTTTTGTCATCGTTTCTTGGACCCATATCTTTTCCAAATCCTCTTCCTCCTTTGAAAGATCATTGTCCTTGACTTCTACCATGGTTTTGAACACCACAGCCATTTCCATGATGCACACTTTCAAACTGATTATTTGCACTTGCCATCATGAGTCCTCCTTGATTATTATCTTCTTGCTTGTCTTGACTTTTGAGACGTTC
Organism: Helianthus tuberosus; assembly: GCA_030545235.1. Taxonomy (NCBI): domain Eukaryota; kingdom Viridiplantae; phylum Streptophyta; class Magnoliopsida; order Asterales; family Asteraceae; genus Helianthus; species Helianthus tuberosus. The sequence continues at coordinate 45,697 of JARYGA010008826.1, read as the reverse complement.
TTCAAAAGCTATTATTCTTCCCACTGCTTCTTCAAATGGCATTTTGTCTATTTCTGAATACTGTTCAATATTTGCCACGATGGGTAGAAACTTCTTCGGAACGGAGATAAGTAATTTCCTTACAAGTTTCTTGTCTTTAATGGTGGTACCTGTCGGAAAGAAGATAATAAACTATAGTATAGGGGCTAGATGTGTAACATGGTGTTCGATATAAACACCCTCGTTGTAACAACCAGCGTTTCCAAAGTCAAAGTACGAGTCAAAGTCAAAGGAAGAAAAGATTGCTAATTGCGATCTGTCACTCCCTGTTAATTACTGATTTGTGCTTCTTGACTTGTAATCGAATCTTTTAATTTGCTTACTTTAGTGGTATTATGTGGAGTATCTATAACAATCGCAGTAAATCGATGTTAATCACTAATCTATTTTATCGCTAATCGCATCGCATTCGCAACTTGACTTATAGGTTCTGTATATTGTTTTACGTGTGTGTGCTGTTTATGTGTTACTTGTGCATGTTTACTTTATGTTGGTGGTGATTAATCGAAACGCAATCGCAACTCTATCGCAACCCAATCGCGAACTGGAAACGCAAGTTTATTTTGTTGTATGTTAGTTATATTATTTGTGTGACTATTAAATCTATTGCATCGCTTAATCGACACTCGCTTAAATGCATCGCTCTACGCACGAAACGAAAACACGAAAACCAACTCGCGGCATCCCAACGATCGAATGACCCCGGATGGCCATCCGATCGGGTTGCCATCCGATCCGTCACTTGTGCACCACTTTCCTCTTTTGGACACCTATAAATACCACCTATCACATCACAAACAGTGATGTGACAGCTCTCTCGTTCGACCAGCACGTTCCTGCCCTCTTTTCTCTCGATTTCTCGCGATTCTTGTAAGTTTTCCACTCAAATCTTGTACATATATCATCTACACACACTTCTTCATCATTTTCACATTTGAATCTTAACTTTTAACAATGAAATCGACTGGTTTGAGGTATTCTAGGATGATGTCATCATGGGGTTCTTATGAACTTCCAGATTTGACCTCAATCCACCAAGAACAACTCAGATCTAAAGGATTTCAACATGATTTAACACTGATTTCATCTAAAATCCAAACGTTTTCAAGATTAAAAGGATTGAAAGATGTTTTCATAGCTTTCTTTCAACTCTTTTACACTCAATGCACTCAAAACCGATAGAATCGGAACTCATTCAGGCCTTCTGCTCTTCTATAGTGTTGTGTTGGTCTGAGATCTGAATCCTATCAATGAGATAACCGACTTAACGGGTTGAACATGAACAACCGTAACGGACAGTTAACTAATCGGACTGGGGTGATTCCCATCCGATCAGATAACTTGGACTTGGCGGGGTTTCTGTTGTTTAACACGTTGTCATACCGTCTCAGTCAAACCGCAAACTTTTCAAAACTTAGCAAAACATTTCAAATTTCAAAAGGATCAGGTTGTCGAACGGATTGCCGTCCGATAGGATTGCCATCCGATCGAACGACAATCCGATCGGATTGCACTTGGTCTTCAACACTTAAACTTTTCACAATTTTCAAAGACATATCAGTTCCAGTGGATTGCCATCTGATCGGAAGACCATCCGATCGAATGACCATCCTGCTATGAACTTGTTCTCCAAGGAAGTGTCTCGCTGAACGAATCGCCATCCGATTGAACGACCATCTGATCGGATGACCGTTCGATCGAACAACCTGAAAGGTAGAGATACTTCTCTGATTTTAAAATGCTACAACGAAAACTTCAAAGCCATCATACTCAAACACATCCATCTCGAACGAGTGGCAATCCGACCGAATGTCCACCCGACCGGATGACCATCCGTTCGGATTGTCATCCGATCGGATGACCATTCGTCACTTGGTTCACTCTTCACCGTTAACACGCCGTTCATCGCTTATGCTATCGTTTTGTAATCAGGCAAACTTTCCAGCGCTCCCTTCAATCCAAGACGGTGTTTATTTATTAAACGCTATCTGTGAGTATACTCGAACCCTTTTTGCTTTACGCACTTTTGGGTGTTACATACGTTACTTATTCAAATCACAATCGACACATAACACAAACACTTTTTATACGCTGACCTTACTGCATGTTGTACATGTTACTCGATGAATGCTTGTATGTTATGTTTACACAGTGATTGTTGCCTGACACCTTAGCAACGATAGTACTATAGGTTGGACTCAGCACCTGTCGTGGACAGGGGTTGTTAAGGGCTTTTCTTCACGTGTCACAGTGGTGATATGTGTTGCGCATTCTACAACTCGCAGTCACGTCTGTGCATATTTCAATGTCGATAACCTACTAGCTTCACTTTACTACATGTTACATGCTGGTTATGCGTAAAACAATTTCGCTATCTATTATACTATTAAAACTTGTATTCTCACCTTTACACTATGTGTATTGACCCCTATTTTAACGTATATGACAGGTGTTTAGGATATTGTGTTTTGCTTGCTATCTTTTGTGGAATCAAGATAGGATGGGTCTAGAAACAAACAATTTAATTTTATGAGTTGTCGGAACAATGATTTGCCTTGAGATATCTATGTCTGTAATAATTGTTTTACTTTGATAAGTTATGGTATGGGACATAATATTAATTATCTAGTAATTTAGTTGTTATAGATTTCTCTTGGACAATCCGATTCGCTCAGTGCCGCGCCCCGATGTTTCCGGCATCGGTTGGGGTGTGACAGATTGGTATCAGAGCCATAACTATAGGGAATTAGGCAAGACTCGACCTAGTCCGGGTCGATGTCTTAGAAACGACCTAGTCTATAGTCTAAGTACCAACAAACCGCCTTGTGCGAACCTAGTAGGTGTTCCGCACGAGCCTATTTTTGTTACTCGATCGCCTCGCAATCATGCTATACTCTAACACTTAGCCTTTCCTAAGGCTAGCATCGCACACTATAAACAAGAGAATTTGCGTTGAATCAAGAGTGAAATCCGCACTTCGACGAAATTCTCTCACTCTATCTCGTGATTCTATCATTCAAACAGGAACATGGTCGTTAAGTTAGGGGTGAAACCCGAACCTTGATGACTCGTCCCGCTCTCTATTTTTGGATTTACAAAACTCTCACCAAAGTCTCGATGGATTCCAATGACTCGAGTCGCGTGAATAACCGAAAGGATGCGTGCCATTCACCATATGCCGGTGATAGAGCACAGTCTATTAGGTCAAAACGTATACTTGCAGTCCTTGAGAATAGTCGAATCACTTTGGGTAGTCAACGTCTATCAGCCTAAGACAATCTATATTCGATTTCAAGCTCGCAATCGCTGATTTTATGTGTTTCGATTCTAAGCCCGCAACTCCTGACTCTGGTATTTGTCGCTTCTATGTGAAATTTTATGTGTTTTATATGGTTTTTAAATGTTTAAATTGTTAGCGTGTTGAGATACTGACGGTTTTGATTTATACGCTTTCCGCTTTTCGCTTTGATCAACACACACAATTCGCACTGCACATGTATCCCAAAACGTTATCAAATCGCTTGCTATGTTACTCGCTATGCTACTCGATGTGTACTCGTTACTCGCAATCACTGCTCTCGGACGCGCGAACCTGAATTAATAGGTGAATACGTGCAGTATATGTAGGTGAATACGTGTAAAAAAAATAGTAGTGGATACGTGCCTCTGTGCTCTACGTGCTTATGTGTTTATGTGTTTACGTGCCTATGTGCTTATGTGCCTATGTGATTATCTATAAAAGTATTCCTGAGCTTTATTTAGTAGTAGTGCGTGTGAGGTAAGATTCGATTATATTGTGTCTGAGTCCTGTGACGATGTCTGTTGCAGACAATGTCGTCATTTGGATCACACACTTCTCGCGCCGCCCGAAGAAACTTTGAGGACAAGCGTATCGCCCCTCTGGTCGCAAAACAGACGGCGAAAGTCATTCCGTAAATTGTCAGCAAGCTGAATGAAAACGCTAGCAAGTCCTCTGAAGAGTCCAGGACTGATTCTCCTAAGTCTACTTTTAGCTTCAAGCAGTTTAAAGCCTGCGGACCCAAGGATTTCAACGGAGAAGACGAGACTACTGCCATGTTTCAATAGTTCGATTCAATCGAAGTCACCCTGCGCCAAAGCGATTGTCCCGAAAACCTTCGCACTGTTAACGCCACGGGCGTTTTCCAGTCCAGGGCTCTGGAGTGGTGGACTGTCGAAAGAAACAAGCGAGGGAATGATGCAGCTTACGGGCTTACGTGGGACGAGTTGAAGGACATCATGATGAAGGAGTCCTGCCCTCCCCACGAGCTTCAAAAGTTGAAGGACGAGTTCTGGCACATCAAACAAAAGGGTGGCGACAACGCTGGTTTAACTGCCCGCTTTAAGTAGCTGAGTATAATCTGTCCGGGCCAAGTTACTACCCCCAAGATAACCATCAAGAAATACATCCGTGCTTTACCGGATTGTGTTGCTGATTTCGTGCAAGCCGCGAAGACGACGACTATTGAGGAAACCTTCCTGCTCGCTGCCGAGATTAATGACAAGCGGTTCGGGCCGGTTACTTTGATAAAGCCGCCAAGAGTCTCCACCAAGTTACCGCTGCTCCCACCACTGAAACCGCCGCACCGCAAGCTTTAAAGTCCTCCCGCCGCAAGAGAAAGAACAACAACAACAGTAGCAAGAATTGTGCTGTTACTGCCGCTCTGCTACAAGCTGTTCCTGCTCAACCGCAACCTCAGAACCGCCAAGTAGCGGCACCGGAGACCAATGCCCCGCTGGCCAAGCGTACATATACTGGTCCTCACCCGCTCTGCCCTACCTGTACCTATCATTATCCTGTGGGAACTGCTTGCAGATTCTCTGTTCACTGCAACCTGTACGGCCACTTTACTACCAATTATCATACCGGTCCTCGCCAAGCTCCATCTCCAGCTCAAGGTCAAGCTCCGGCACCACAAACTCTCCTTCCTGCTCCCCAGGGCCAACACGCAGCTCCTGCCCCCGCAATGCACACAAGAGTCTGCTTTGCATATGGTGATCCCAACCACTTTGCAAACATGTGCCCCAACAGAGTGGTGAAGCAAGAGCCACAACAGTAGACTCAACATCAACAGCAGCAGCAGCCCGCGGACGTGCTTTCAATATCAACGCCCGCCAGGCTCAAGCAGACAACAACGTGGTTAATGGTACTTTCCCTGTGAATGGTATATATGCTTCGTGTTTGTTTAATACAGGAGCAGATAACTGTTTTGTATCGTTTGAATTCGAAAAGCTCCTTAATCATAAGCGCGCCCATCTCCCTACGACGTTTGACGTTGAAGTTGCCACTGGAAGAACCGTCGCTGTCAATTCCGTCCTACGTGATTGTACGCTTGAACTAAACAATCACATTTTCCCTATCGACCTTATTCTGATGCAGCTCGGTAGTTTTGACATCATAGTAGGCATGGATTTTCTTCGTGAAAATCATGCTGAAGTCATTTGCTTCGATAAAATGATTCGTTTCTCGCTCGCTAATGGTGATCAACTTTGTGTTTATGGTGAAGTCGCATCAAAGAAACTCCAACTTATGTCGTGTGTCTAGGCTAGCATGTATCTACGCAAGGAATACCAAGCTTTCTTGGCAAACATTGTAGTAGCGGAGAAAAATGAAGTTAAGGCAATGGATAAAGTGCCTGTGGTTCGTGATTTTCCTAACGTCTTCCCTGATGATTTACCTGGTTTACCCCCGAGTCGTGACATTGATTTTCGTATTGATCTCATTCCTGGAGCAAATCCTGTTGCTAAATCTCCTTATCGACTCACTTCGTCCAAAATGCGCGAACTCTCGAGTCAACTCCAGGAACTACTTGACAAAGGCTTTATTCGCCCTAGCACCTCTCCTTGGGGCGCACCAGTCCTTTTCGTCAAAAAGAAGGATGGGACGTTCCGGATGTGCATCGACTATAGGGAGTTGAATAAGCTGACTATCAAGAATCGCTATCCCTTGCCCCGAATCGATGATTTGTTTGATCAATTACAAGGTGCTACGTGTTTCTCGAAGATTGATTTACGCTCAGGGTATCACCAGTTACGCATTCAAGAAGAGGATATACCGAAAACCGCTTTTCGAACTCGATACTGCCATTATGAATTCATCGTAATGCCCTTTGGTTTAACTAATGCACCCGTGGTTTTCATGGATTTGATGAATCGTGTGTGTAAACCATTTCTTGACCGCTTCGTCTTCGAGTTCATCGATGACATCCTTATCTATTCGAAGTCGAAAAACCGAACACGCGCAGCATCTACGTTTGGTTCTCGAATTACTCCAAGGGAATCGACTCTATGCCAAGTTCTCCAAGTGTGAATTTTGGATAGAGGAGGTTCAATTCCTCGGTCACATCGTCAATAGTCAAGGTATACACGTCGACCCTACAAAGATCGAAGCTGTTAAGAGTTGGGTTACTCCAAAATCACCATCCGATGTTCGTTCGTTCCTCGGATTGGCGGGCTATTACCGTCGATTCATCGCTGATATCTCGAAAATCGTTGTCCCACTTACTTCTTTGACGCATAAAGACAAGCCTTTTGTTTGGGGAACCAAACAAGAGCAAGCCTTTCAAACTCTGAAGCATATGCTCTGCAATGCTCCTGTTCTCACTCTGCCCGATGGAAACGATGACTTCGTTATCTACTTTGATGCCTCGAACCTTGGTCTCGGTTGTGTTCTCATGCAACGAGGCAAGGTTATCGCCTACGCGTCTCGTCAGCTCAAGATCCACGAGAAGAACTATACAACCCACGATCTCGAGCTTGGTGCAGTTGTTTTTGCATTGAAGATTTGGCGACACTACCTTTACGATACCAAGTGCACGGTCTTCACAGACCATAAGATCCTGCAACACATCTTAAATCAAAAGGAACTAAATATGCGCCAACGCCGATGGGTTGAACTTCTTAACGATTACGACTGTGAGATTCATTATCACCCTGGCAAAGCAAATGTAGTTGCCGATGCTCTAAGCCAACGAAGCTATTTGCATAGCATTCGTAATATCCAAGCCCATCATAATCTCGAAACTCTTATCCGTGACGCTCAACATGCTTGTTTCACCAAACGCACCTTGAAGAAGGAAAGGATCATCAATAATGGCGAGAAGTTAGTGAATAAATTGAATGGTATATTTCATTATCTAGACCGAATTTGGATTCCCAAGCGCACTAATTTACGACAAATTTTGCTGGACGAAGCCCATAAATCTCGATATTCTATTCATCCTGGTGCCGATAAGATGTACCAGGACCTTCGCTACAAGTACTGGTGGCCGGGCATGAAGAAAGATATCGCTATCTATGTTTCGAAATGCCTGACTTGTTCGAAAGTCAAGGCCGAACAAAAAAAGACCCTCTGGCTTACTCGTCCAACCCGAGATCCCGATGTGGAAGTGGGAGAGTATAGCTATGGACTTCATAACAAAACTCCCACGCACACCATTAGGTCACGACAGCATCTGGGTTGTCGTTGACCGTTTGACTAAATCTGCTCACTTTCTGCCAATGCGGGAAGACTACAAGGTAGAACGATTAGCCCGAATCTACACCGACGAGTTCATCTGTCGACACGGGATGCCTCGTGATATCATCTCCGACCACGATGGTCGGTTTACCTCGCGTCTTTGGGAAACATTTCAATCTGCTCTCGGTACTACGCTAAATCTAAGTACCGCTTTCCATCCCCAAACCGACGGTCAGACTGAAAGAACGATTCGTACCCTTGAAGACATGCTTCACTCGTGTGTCATAGATTTCGGTGGTAATTGGGACGCGCACTTACCTTTGGTCGAATTCTTAGTACAATAACAGTTATCATTCTAGCATTCAAATGGCACCATTTGAGGCACTATACGGAGGAAAATGTCGATCGCCGATTGTGTGGCATGAGATCGGAGATGCGCAAATAACCGGTCCTGAGCTGCTACAAGAAACGACTGACAAAATCCTCCTAATTCCAGATAACCTGCTGAAAGCTCAGAGTCGTCAGAAAAGTTACGCCGATAGACGCCGCAAGCCCCTTTAATTTGACGTTGGCGATCATGTACTCCTAAAGGTTTCACCTTGGAAGGGGGTAATCAGATTCGGCAAGAAAGGGAAACTCACGCCTCGATACGTTGGACCCTTTAAAATCCTGGAAAAAAGGATTGGCAAAGTGGCTTACAGACTCGAACTACTGGAGGAACTTAGCAACGTCCACCCGACTTTCCATGTTTCGAACCTCAGAAAGTGCTTGGCTGAGCAGAATTTACAAGTGCCACTGGAGGATCTACAAGTGGACGAAACATTACACTTCGTGTAGAAGCCTATCGAGATCATGGATCGAGAAACCAAGAAGCTCAGGCGCTCACGCATTCCCATTGTGAAGGTTCGCTGGGAAGGCAAACGTGGTGCAGAGTTCACCTGGGAACTCGAAAGTGATATGAAGGCGAAGTATCCTCAGCTTTTCGTTATGCTTGTGCCTTAATTTCGGGATGAAATTCCTGAAACTAGGGAAGGTTGTAACAACCCGTGTTTCCAAAGTCAAAGTACGAGTCAAAGTCAAAGTCAAAGGAAGAAAAGATTGCTAATTGTGATCTGTCACTCCTTGCTTAATTACTGATTTGTGCTTCTAGACTTGTAATCGAATCTTTTAATTTGCTTACTTTAGTGGTATTACGTGGAGTATCTATAACAATCACAGTAAATCGATGTTAATCGCTAATCTATTTTATCGCTAATCGCATCGCAATCGCATTCGCAACTTGACTTATAGGTTCTGTATATTGTTTTACATGTGTGTGTTGTTTACGTGTTACTTATGCATGTTTACTTTATGTTGGTGGTGATTAATTGAAACGCAATCACAACTCTATCGCAACGCAATCGCGAACTGGAAACGCAAGTTTATTTTGTTGTATGTTAGTTATATTATTTGTGTGACTATTAAATCTATCGCATCGCTTAATCGACACTCGCTTAAACGCATCGCATCGCTCTACGCACAACACGAAAACACGAAAACCAACTCACGGTGTCGCAACCCCCGCCCCCTATCTGTCCCGGGAACGGGCGACCGCGAGACTCAGTTTTGGTGGTATCGGTGTTTATCAATTTGGCAACGGAAATTACATCAGGACCGTAGTTAGGAAATATTTTATCAGAGTAAAACACCTTCATTTATAAATAAACATGTTGGGATAAACCCAAGTTTTCATTACAAACTGAATTATAGGAATAAATCCCTTTTTATTGAAATAAAACATCTTCTTTATTTAGGTAACTTTTATAGCCACTTTTTCCAAGCCTTCAGTGCTGTCCAGCTGGCTTCTAGTTGGCTTTCACATTTTGTTACCTGAAACGCGTTTAAAAACATTTTGTCAGTGGGAAATACTGGTGAGTGAATCACAGTTTAATCAAGAAGAGTTTTATCATTTAGCAGTATTGAGAGCGATTACAATATTTATATCTACACAATTACTCATTCAGTACTGTCAATCCTGACTGGTGGGTCATATTACACATTGGCTAACTCTTTGTCCAATGGTAACGTGTCTCACATTTTGTATACAAAACCCCAACATACCGACAGTAATTGAAGACTACAAAGACTCAATCACTGCTTAATTCCATTGTAAAATAATTAAGGTTTTGTAAAAACAGTTTACAAAAAGATTTACAAAAAGGAGATTACTCACATTAGTAATACCCTCCCCGAGACGACATTCCAACGACTACGTCGGGCAGAACCACGACAGCCGTTACGAAACCCTGGATCAATCGGGCAGCGTATCTAATACGTAACCAGGGTTATGATACTTACAACGAGGCAGAACTTCGTTATTTAGGGGGGGGGGGTATTATCCCGGTAATAGCTTACACTATCAGAAATTTTGAGAGAGAAAAAGGAAATGAGCGAATTCGACTGAAGGCCTGAGCTCCCAATTTATAGGAGCTGATTTTGGTTTTGCCGGGCCCTGCGTAGCATTCCTCCAGGGGTTACGCGGCCCGCGAAGCTCCCTAGGGTAGGCCCTAGGGTTGCTGAGTCGACCACTAGGCATGACACGACTGGAACACGTGGTGGCTCAGGGGCTCGCCCTGACTCCTTGCTGTCGCGGCCCACGTAGGTGGTAGCCAAGGGCTACGCGCCCCTCGAGAGACCATTAAAACTTGTTTTTATTTAATTTTAATAGAAATAAAGGTATTCGGGGCCCGTTTTCGCATATGGGGTGTATTTTAGGACATATTGGGACATTCTAATATATATTAGGGTGTCGAAAAATATTTTGGAGGGTTGTTATATCCTCCCCACCTTGTTTTAGAGCTCGTCCTCGAGATCTACTGGAATAAGTGTGGATATTTCCTTTGCATCTCTGATTCAAGTTCCCATGTATATTCTGGTCCTCTCTTGGAGTCCCATTTTACTTTGACCAGAACTAATCTCTTATGCTTGAGGTTCTTAACTTTCTTGTCTTCAATCTGTAGAGGTCTCTCTACAAACTTAAGTTGTTCATTTACCTCTATATCCTTAAGAGGTATTACTAATGACTCATTAGCTAAGCATTTCTTGAGATTAGATACATGAAATACATCATGTATTCCTGCCATTTCCTCTGGCAGTTGTAGCTGATAGGCTACAGGTCCTATTCTTCTAATAATCTCAAAAGGTCCAACATACCTTGGACTTAGCTTTCCCCTCTTGATGAATCTGACTACTCCTTTCCAAGGAGAGACTTTTAATAACACTTTGTCTCCTACCTGAAATTCCAACGGCTTTCGCCTGTTATCAGCATAACTCTTTTGTCGATCACGTGCTGCTTTCAGTCGTTCCTTGACTTGAATGATTTTGTCGGTTGTTTCTTGCACTATTTCAGGTCCAGATAGTTGCTTTTCCCCAATTTCTGCCCAACAAACTGGGGTTCGGCACTTTCGTCCATAAAGTGCTTCGAATGGTGCAGCATTGATACTTGTGTGATAACTGTTATTGTAAGAAAATTCAATTAACTGTAAATGATCGTCCCAATTACCTCCGAAATCAATTACACAAGCTCTAAGCATGTCCTCCATTGTCTTAATTGTCCTTTCGCTTTGTCCGTCCGTTTGAGGATGATAAGCTGTGCTTAGATTTAACTTGGTTCCCATTGCTTTTTGGAAACTTGTCCAAAAATGAGAGGTAAAACAGCTATCTCTATCAGAAACAATTGATAAAGGAATTCCATGTAATGAAACTATTTCATTTACATATAATTTAGCTAACTGTTCTATACTGAAAGTTTCCTTCATTGGTAGGAAATGAGCTGACTTAGTTAGCCTGTCTACAATCACCCAGATTGTATTATTACATTTTCTTGTTTTGGGTAACTTGGTAACAAAATCCATTGTTATCAATTTCCATTTCCACATTGGCATCTCTAACTGTTGCAACAATCTTTAGGGTTTCTGGTGTTCAGCTTTTACTTGTGAGCAGGTTAAACACTTAGAAACATAAGCTGCTATATCCTTTTTCATTCCTATCCACCAGAAATTCTTTCTTAAGTCCTAATATATCTTATCATTTCCAGGATGCATCGTCTACTTAGACTTATGGGCTTCTTCTAATATATGGTGACGTAGGTTTCCTAATTTAGGTATCCATATTCTTTTCTTATGGAATCTCCAAATTCCATCTGTTCCTTGTTCTAATTCCTTAATCATTCCTTTTAACTTTTCAGTATCATCCTTGATTACTGATTCCAGTGCTTTTCTAATCTGTTCATTTAAATCTACTTGTAGATTTAATTTAAGAGAACGTACCCTTTTTGGCTTTTCATGATATTTTCGACTTAAAGCATCGGCCACTACATTTGCCTTTCCTGCATGATACTAGATATTACAATCATAATCACTAAGTATCTCCATCCAGCGTCTTTGTCTCATATTCAACTCCTTTTGCCCGAAAACATACCTTAGACTCTTATGATCTGTAAAAATGGTAAACTTACTACCATAAAGGTAATGTCTCCAAATCTTAAGGGCAAAAATTATGGCTACTAATTCCAAATCATGGGTTGAATAATTCTCTTCATGATTCTTAAGTTGTCTGGATGCATAAGCTATAACCTTTTGACGTTGCATCAACACACATCCATAACCTAACTTAGAAGCGTCACAATAGACTACAAAGTCTTCAGTTCCTTCTAGTAACGCTAGTATGGGTGCGTGGGTTAATCTTTGCTTAAGGATTCTAAATGCTTCTTCTTGTTTTGGTCCCCATTCAAACTTAATAGATTTACAGGTTAACTTAGTTAAAGGAATGGCTATTCTAGAAAAATCTCGAATAAATCTTCTATGATAACCGGCCAATCCTAAGAAACTTCTAACCTCGGTGGGTGACTCAGGGGTTTTCCATTTGGTAATTGCCTCGATCTTGGTGGGATCTACATGAATTCCTTCATGATCGACTAAATGTCAAAGAAACTGTACCTGTTCTAACCAAAATTCGCACTTAGAAAACTTAGCGTAAAGCTTTTCTTTCCTTAATAAGCTTAGAAGTGCGTGCAAATGCTTTGCATGTTCTTCTTTACTCGTAGAGTAAATGAGAATATCATCTATAAAGACAATTATGAATTTATCCAAATATGGCTTACATATTCGGTTCATCATGTCCATAAATGCAGCTGGGGCATTGGTTAAATCAAATGGCATGACAGTAAATTCATAATGGTCATACCTTGTTCTAAACGCGGTCTTAGGAATGTCCTCTTCCTGTACTTTTAATTGATGATATCCTGACCGTAAATCGATTTTAGAGAAAAATCGAGCTCCTTGCAATTGATCGAACAGATCATCGATCCTCGGTAATGGGTACCGATTCTTAATCATGACCTTGTTCAATTCACGGTAGTCAATGCACATACGCATCGATCCGTCTTTCTTCTTAACGAATAAGATTGGCGCTCCCCATGGCGATGAACTTGGCTGTATGAATCCTTTCTCTAATAATTCGTCTATCTATTTCTTCAGTTCCTGCATTTCTGCGGGTGCCAGGCGGTAAGGTGCTTTAGCAATCGGTGTTGTCCCTGGTAGCAGGTGGATTCTGAATTCAACTTCCCTGTTTGGCGGTAGTCCTGGTAATTCTTCTGGAAACATATCTGGAAACTGAGATACGACTGGAATGTCTTTTAATTCTTTTCCTTTAGTGTTAGTGATTATAGAAATCAAATACACTATAGATCCTTTTCTTATACAACTTGCCGTTTTCATCACAGAGATGAATTTTGTGGACCTAGATGACTTATCTCCTTTAATTGTGATCTTTTCACCCTTTGGTGAATTTACTTGAATTGACCTTTGATCACATAAAATACTGGCTTTATTGGCTATTAACCAATCCATTCCTAATACAATATCGAATCCTGCCAGATCCATTGGATAAAGGTTTGCACTAAACTTTTGGTTTAAAAAATATATTCTTGCTTCCTGCAAGATTTCAGAAATCCTAACGGTTTCCCCATTTGCTGTCTCTACTAGACATTCTTGTGGGAGTTTAGTTAATGATTGATTAAGAAGTTTGCAAAATAAAGTATTAATAAAACTTTGGTTTGCACCAGAGTCAAATAATGCTTTAGCAAAAACATCATTAACTAAAAACATACCGGTTATCACGTCTGGAATCATCTTAGCTTCATCTGCAGTCAGAACAAATGCTCTAGCATTTTTAGTGTTCTTGTTGTTTGTTGCTGGAGCTAGTTTCGGACAGTTGTGGCTTGATGTGGCCTTGTTCTCCACAGTTGTAGCATATCCTGTTGTTAAGTTTTTTTCTGCAGTCTTCTTCCTTGTGTCCAGATATTTTGCAAAAGTTGCAATATATGGAGCACCTTCCAGAATGCTTCCTTTTGCAATACTTGCAATAAGGTGCAGAGGTAGAACCTACATTTTTCCCACGGTTGGAATTTCCAGAGCGAAATTCTTGGGTAAGCCTTTGAGCTAGGTTCCTCCTTTGGTCCTCTTCTCGTGTACGTACTAACTCATCTGTCAAGGTATTTGCTAGTTCTACAGCTTCCTCTATGGTCTGAGGTCTGGCTGCCTTGACTACATGTCTTATCTCACTGATTGAGAATCCCCAGATATAACGGGAGATTAATACAAGTTCTGGTGATGCAAGGGTTGGCACTATTCTAGCATATTCGAAGAATAACGTAGTGTATCCCTTACTATCCACTCCAGTCATCCTAAGGTTTAAGAATTTATTTGCTATCTGTTCTTTTTCATTGGGAGGGCAGAATTTCCATTCTACCATGTTCTTAAATTCCTCCCATTCCATGTTATAAACTCTGTCACTTCCCCTAGATTGGAGGATAGTGTTCCACCACTCTAAGGCTGAATTCTTAAACAGCTTGGAAGCAAACATTATCTTATCCTCTTCCGCACACTTGCTTATTTTTAAGACTGCCTCAGTCTTTTCTATCCAGCGTAGAGCTGCAATGGGTCCTTCATTGCTCGAGAATTCTATTGGTTTACAAGACCAGAATTCTTTATTAGAACAACCATAAGACATGGTTCTTCTTCTTTTGGGAATGGGCACTTGAAGTACGGGTCCATTGTTTACGCTATGTTCAGGTTCAGTTGGTCGCTTACTGCTATGTTTACTTTTATTATCAGCTTCCTTAACAGTTTGAATAATAAATGGCATTGCATCTATAATTCCTTGTGCCACTATGTGTTGGATGGCACTATTATCCACTTGGTTTTCATTGTTATTGTTGTTTGGATTCTCATTATTCGGGTTATTGTCGTTCTGGTTTTCATTGTTCGGGTTTTCCTGGTTCACTTCGTTGTCCATCTGGATTTTAAACGTTTACCACGTATTAATATCACAAGATAATAATTAATACAACCAATCACACAACACACATGTTGATCAAAAACGTCGAGCATTGCGACTTACTCTTTCTTATATATAATATGCATCTAATACAAACCAATACTGAAATTTAAAATTACAATATGACTAAAATTGAAATTACACTACTAGTAGGCATCTATAGCTATGATTTTTTTTTCATACACACATATTATATATTATTATTATTATTATTATTATTATTATTATTACTACCTCCACCATCACCTTCATGGATATGGATTCATCCTGAAAACCATATTACGCTCGTTATACTTCCAGACGAGTCGCTCTCCGACCTGCCTCATTCTCTCACTACTTTCTAAAATTTCTTCTCCCAAAGTTCGGAGCTCTTGCACATTTTCTGCACTCATTGGGGGTGCAGGTGCTGGGACTGGGTTTGGGAACTAGGGTGCGGGTTCCTGGTATGGGTAAGGATTCTCTAAAATTTCCCTAATGTATTGATCGCTATCGTAGTAGGGATCTAGAGGGTCCAAACCTGGGTAGGCTCCTAGATTCGGCATGGGCATGTCTTCTGGTATTGGGTAGCGTTGCATATAGTCCCTATTATCATCTAACCACGGGTCGTAGTCTGGGTCTAAGGGATTGGGTGCTGGTACCCTAGGTATCTCCTCCGGGTTGAAATCATGCATTTCGACTTGATTTTTTGGGTTATCTTCTAATTCCATTGGCTGAGCGGGGAATAGTGGTAATGGTTGGGGTGCTATCAGTTGCTCCAGGTTAGGGTCGGCTGCTATGGTTGCTAAGATATGGAGAAGGTCCTTGGTCACTCATACTGTAAACTAACAAATAGTCAAATAACACACAATAATAATATACAATTATGCACGTAGTTCCATAATTTATTTCCTAACATATGATATTTTGGTGTCAGCAGAACACTTCTGTGGCTGAATCAGTGGCTTAGCTCTGATACCACCTTCTGTCGCAAACCCCCGCCCCCTATCTGTCCCGGGAACAGGCGACCGCGAGACTCAGTTTTGGTGGTATTGGTGTTTATCAATTTGGCAGCGGAAATTACATCAGGACCGTAGTTAGGAAATATTTTATCAAAGTAAAACACCTTCATTTATAAATAAACATGTTGGGTTAAACCCAAGTTTTCATTACAAACTGATTTATAGGAATAAATCCCATTTTATTGAAATTAAACATCTTCTTTATTAAGGTAACTTTTATAGCCACTTTTTCTAAGCCTTCAGTGCTGTCCAGCTGGCTTCTAGTTGGCTTTCACATTTTGTTACCTGAAACGCGTTTAAAAACATTTTGTCAGTGGGAAATACTGGTGAGTGAATCCCAGTTTAACCAAGAAGAGTTTTATCATTTAGCAGTATTGAGAGTGATTACAATGTTTATATCTATACAATCACTCATTCAGTACTGTCAATCCTGACTGGTGGGTCATATTACACATTGGCTAACTCTTTGTCCAATGGTAACGTGTCTCACATTTTGTATACAAAACCCCAACATACCGACAGTAATTGAAAACTACAAAGACTCAATCACTGCTTAATTCCATTGTAAAATAATTAAGGTTTTGTAAAAACAGTTTACAAAAAGGAGATTACTCACATTGCTGTCTTAGGTTTTCCTTTAAGGTTTCCTGGTGATTATCTATAATTTACACAAATGCACACATGTTAGTATAATAACCCTTAATATTTACATTAGTAATACCCTCCCCGAGACGGCATTCCAACGACTACGTTAGGCAGAACCACGACAGCCGTTATGGAACCCTGGATCAATCGGGCAGCGTATCTAATACGTAACCGGGGTTATGATACTTACAAAGAGGCAGAACTTTGTTATTAGGGGGTATTATGCCCGGTAATAGCTTACACTATCAGAAATTTCGAGAGAGAAAAAGGAAATGAGCGAATTCGACTGAAGGCCTGAGGTCCCAATTTGTAGGAGCTGATTTTGGTTTTGTCGCGCCCCGCGTAGCATTCCTCCAGGGTTTACGCGGCCAACGAGGCTCCCTAGGGTAGGCCCTAGGGTTGCTGAGTCGACCACTAGGCATGACACGACTGGAACACGTGACGGCTCAGGGGCTCGCCCTGACTCCTTGCTGTCGTGGCCCGCGTAGGTGGTAGCCAAGGGCTACGCGCCCCGCGAGAGACCATTAAAACTTGTTTTTATTTAATTTTAATATAAATAAAGGTATTCGGGGCCCGTTTTCGCATATGGGGTGTATTTTAGGACATATTGGGACATTCTAATATATATTAGGGTGTCGAAAAATATTTTGGAGGGTTGTTATACGCGGCATCCCATCGATCGAATGGTCATCCGAACGGATGAACATTCGATCGGATGGCCATCCGATCGGGTTGCCATCCGATCCGTCACTTGTGCACCACTTTCCTCATTTGGACACCTATAGATACCATGTCACACCCCCAAAATACCATACACGGGAACCCCCGCAAGGCGTGTGACGTACCAGGATCCAGCCACTAATCACATTGAACTATAATGAATATTTAAGTAAAACATTCCATTCATTTCATAATAAAATCCCAAGTCATAAGTTAAAACCAAAGTAAACGTTCAGCGGAAGCAATATGTAAAATGTTAATCAACTGTTTCTAAACAAGTGTTCAAAACCAACGAAACATGTATCCAAGAGTCTCGACCCATGACCACTCCAGCACTCCCTGATAACAAGTCCATAACCAAGAATCTAACGACCTGCAAGCATGCAGACAAGTGTGTCAGACGACGCTGGTGAGTTCAAAGTTTATTAACACGTTTTAGTTACCAGATATGAGTATAAAACATTTCTGAGATTAGATGTTGTTATTAACTCGATTACCGTAGATGGCTCCAGATTATTTGCCCAACCCCAATGCTCTATCACACATTGGTCAAGTGGTTAAGGTATTTAGTTCACGACCGTCCTCCCCGGTAAGGTGTGAGGGTGCCAAACCTAATAGCGCTATCAACTAATAACCCTGTTGCCTCCCCGGCAACCAATCGGTATATGATGGGACTTAATGATAGAAATGAGTGTAATAACCAACATCCCAATAACCCGACATTCCTCCCCTGAACGTTTACTCGATGTCGCTCCCCGGGACGCATGCCTAGAAAAAGAGCAGTGAACTCACCTTGGTTTGCTCGGTTTGTTAAGTTACCCGTTCCAAGTTAATCAATCAACCCTACCATGGTTACCAGATGAAGTCAGTTTATAATCACTTAAGTCCCCGTATTTCACAGTTTGCCTTTATCACAAGTATCACCGTACATTACATAGCACATACTCAGTTCACATCCATGCATAACATACAAATATCTCACAACAGTTAGCTGGACTACTTAACCTAGCCCAAGCCCAAGCCAAACAGATTACTCTTCGGTGAAAGACCCTACGGCGAAAGACTATGTTTCGTCGAGGTTACTCATGACGAAAGACCCTAATGTTTCGTCAACATCCACTCAATGAAAAACTAGGTTTTTCGCCAAGCCATGTTTTTCGTGGGATCAGTCTTTCGCCACTGTCCTCACAGACAGTTACAGTTCCCATATTTTCAGCCGTAATTATTGCTAACACTTTGACAGTTTCATCAGTCAGATCAAACGATACTTTTAGCCATAAATATGAACCCGACCATGATCAATCATCAACTATTCAAACCCATTCATAATATAACAATTTATGTTTGACATACCAATCATAACTTAGTAGTTTATCATGCGAATCATCATACTAAACAAGCAACTTATCAGTTAGATACGAACCCATAATTTCGTATAAACAATTATCAATCACAGAGCTTCTATCCACTAGAATCGACTTGAACCAATCACTAAAATCATTCATCTAATCTAAATGCACGAAGCCATAGACAAACCCTAGTCTCATATAAGGTTAACACACAATAATTCTGACCATTAACAATGGTGAATACTAACCGTGGAAATGAATAGATTTGTTTGATTGATGCACACGGACTTCAAAGTGCTAAAACAGCCGATGAGAGAGAGAGAAGCAAAGTAGGGTTTCTGATTATGTTCACCGGTTACGTAGGTTTAAAACAAACACACAAGAAGTTGGGCCGTGAACTGTTCTGGGCCAAAGCCCATGCCTGACGAATAACCATCCTCGATGAAAGACCCTATTTTTCGTCGAGGTTATATGTGGTGAAAGATCCCATTTTCGTCGAGCCCACATGAGTCCACATGTCCTATTTTTCTTCGGGCAGTGATTTTGCCATAAAAGGTTTTTATTAATCAATAACCAATGCATTTACATTCACACTGCACAATTAAATATTTAATAGGATCAATCATTCAAACTGTTACACATTTCATAACCTAAATAAATTATCAAAACAGGATTGCCGCACAAGAGATACGTAAACGGAAGAACTTGAAATCTCGGGTTGTCACATACCACCTGTCACATCACAAACAGTGATGTGACAGCTCTCTCGTTTGACCAGCACGTTCCAGCCCTCTTTTCTCTCGATTTCTCGCGATTCTTGTAAGTTTTCCACTCAGATCTTGTACATCTATCATCTACACACACTTCTTCATCATTTTCACCTTTGAATCTTAACTTTTAACCATGAAATCGACTGGTTTGAGGTGTTCTAGGATGATGTCATCATGGGGTTCTTATGAACTACAAGATTTGACCTCAATCCACCAAGAACAACTCAGATCTAAAGGATTTCAACATGATTTAACACTGATTTCATCTAAAATCCAAATGTTTTCAAGATTAAAAGATGTTTTCATAACTCTTTTTCAACTCTTTTACACTCAATGCACTCAAAACCGATAGAATCGGAACTTATTCAGGCCTTCTGCTCTTCTCTAGTGATGTGTCGGTCTGAGATCTGAATCCTATCAACGAGATAACCGACTTAACGGGTTGAACATGAACAACCGTCACGAACAGTTAACTAATCGGACTGGGGTGATTCCCATCCGATCATATAACTTGGACTTGGCGGGGTTTCTGTTGTTTAACACGTTGTCATAGCGTCTCAGTCAAACCGCAAACTTTTCAAAACTTAGCAAAATATTTCAAATTTCAAAAGGATCAGGTTGTCGAATGGATTGCCGTCCGATCGGATTGCACTTGGTCTTCAACACTTAAACTTTTCACAGTTTTCAAAGACATATCAGTTCCAGTGGATTGCCATCCGATCGGAAGACCATCCGATCGAATGACCATCTTGCTGTGAACTTGTTCTCCAAGGAAGTGTCTCGCTGAACGGATCGCCATCCGATCGAACGAGCATCCGATTGGTTGACCGTTCGATCGAACGTCCTGAAAGGTAGAGATACTTCTCTAATTTTAAAATGCTACAACGAAAACTTCAAAGCCATCATACTCAAACACATCCATCCCGAACGAGTGGCAATCCGACCGAATGGCCATCCGACCTGATGACCATCCGACCGGATTGTCATCCGATTGAATGACCATCCGTTTGGATTGTCATCCGATCAGATGACCATTCGTCACTTGGTTCACTCTTCACCGTTAACGTGCCGTTCATCGATTATGCTATCGTTCTGTAATCAGGCTAACTTTCCAGCGCTCCCTTCAATCCAAGACGGTGTTTATTTATTAAACGCTATCTGTGAGTATACTCGAACCCTTTTTGCTTTACGCACCTTTGGGTGTTACATACGTTACTTATTCAAATCACAATCGACACACAATGCAAACACTTTTTATACACTGACCTTACTGCATGTTATATGTGTTACTCGATGAATGCTTGTATGTTATGTTTACACAGTGATTGTTGCCTGACACCTTAGCAACGATAGTACTATAGTTTGGACTCAGCACCTGTCGTGGACAGGGGTTCCTAAGGGCTTTTCTTCACGTGACACATTGGTGATATGTGTTGCGCATTCTATAACTAGCAGTCACGTCTGTGCATATTTCATTGTCGATAACCTACTAGCTTCACTTTGCTAAATGTTACATGCTGGTTATGCGTAAAACAATTTCGCTATCTATTATACTATTAAAACTTGTATGCTCACCTTTACACTATGTGTATTGACCCCTATTTTAACGTATGTGAAAGGTGTTTAGGTACTGTGCTTTGCTTGCTATCTTTTGTGGAATCAAGATAGGATGGGTCTAGAAACAAACAATTTAATTTTATGAGTTGTCGGAACAATGATTTGCCTTGAGATATCTATGTCTGTAATAATTGTTTTACTTTGATAAGTTATGGTATGGGACATAATATTAATTATCTGGTAATTTAGTTGTTATGGATTTCTCTTGGACAATCTGTTTCGCTCAGTGCCGCGCCCCGATGTTTCCGCCATTGGTTGGAGTGTGATACTCGTTGTGTAAACCCTAATGACAATGTCTTACAATCTAATACAAACCTCTATTTTCTCTATACCGATTGACATGGTATCAGAGCAGTGTTTCTGATTCTTGAACACTTTGTTCATCATCTACAATCTATCCCAGCCAATCCAACCTCAAATCAGAAAAAAAAAACTGACAATCAAAATCAAACTCCGAAAATCGCCGCCGCATCGGAACAACATCAATAGCAGTCGCCGACATCGGAACAACATCAAGAAGTTTATCGGAACAACATCAATAGCAGTCACTGACATCGGAACAATATCAGGAAGTTAAGCCGCGATTTAAAACCGCACACAACACAACATCAAGAAGTTCAGCCGCACACCCGGTTCAACAAAACCCTAAATTTCCAATATTTCCGCCACACTCCCGTTTCAACAAAACCCTAAACTTCCAAAAAATCCGTTGTAGACCCTATTCCGCTACACAAAACCCTAATATTTTCAGCAAGCCGCACCTTCTATTCCGCCACACACTTCTTGTCCTTACTACGGGCGGATTTGTTGAAGATCTGGGCGATATTAAATCTTGAACGAGAGTTCAAGTCGTCCGACGTATTTGATAAATACGCCGATAAGATAACGTGTTTTCCCGTGTGCTATCCTGGCGGATTTAAGTTGCCCAACGTGTTTGGGCAACCTTAAGATAATGTATTTACTTGCTTCCGGCGACTTTAAATCTTGAACGCGAGTTCAAGTATCCAGCGTTTTTGATAAATACGTTGGTCAGTTGTTTTTCCGTAACGGTATAGACAGTGTATTTACCAAAAAAATTTGTTTGAAGATGGTTAATCACAAGAACTACGAGTTGTTGAAAGACTATCCGTCAACAAGTGGGGAAGCCTGTTTAACAACACATAAAAGTAGTGATCAAATCAGTCCTTGGATCTTTGATTGTGGAGCCATGGATACGATGATGTACGAGCCATTGGATTTCGTCTCTACAAAGAAAACAAACAAAACCCACATCAAAACTGCAAATGGAGAAAATGCTTTAGTAAAGGGAGGAGGAACTGTCGAAATATCTCCCAATCTGAGACTGTCAAAGTGTTTATATGTTCCTTCACTAAGACACAAATTGTTATCAATAAGTCATGTTACAAAGGAACTCAATTGCACAGTCCTAATGCATCCTCATTTTTGTATCTTACAGGACATCAGAAATGGAAAGATAATTGGACGTGGCACTAAACGGCAGGGCTTATACTATGTGGATGAGGTGACTCATTCAGGAACTGTGATGCTTGCTCACGGAACAAAGAGTAGACATTTTAATCTCCTACACCTTTTACTCCCCGAACTCTTCCCGTCAAACAGTACATTAGACTGTGAAACATGTACCTTAGCCAAAAGCCATAAAAACCATTTAAACCAAGTAACACTAGGGTCAGTGAACCTTTTTCCCTAATACATTCAGATGTTTGGGGTCCAGCTGAAACTAAGGGAGGTCAAAATTTCCGTTTTTCCTATTATTTGTTGATGAGTGTAGCCGGATGACATAGGCGTATTTTTTAAAACACAAATCTAAAGTCTTTGACAAATTCAGACTGTTTTACACCATGGTCCAAACTCAATTCAAAACCAACATTCAGATCTTACGATCTGATAATGGAGGGGAATACATTAATAAATCCATGAAACAATTTATTCAAGAGAGGGGAATGATTCACCAAACCACTTGCCTAAAACACCCAGAACAGAATGGTGTAGTTGAGCGAAAAAATGGCATTCTGGTAGAAATGGCCTGAGCCCTTATGCTTGAATCCAAAGTCCCTAAATCCTTTTATCCCGAAGCTATAAACATAGCTATGTATCTCCTTAACCATTTACCAACCAAAGCCCTTAACCTAAAACTCCCCTAGACGCCTTATCCAGATTCACCAAACTACCCCCACCTCTTACCTTACCACCTCAAGTCTTTGGGTGTACTGCTTTTCCCCATATATCCAAAACCGAACGATCCAAACTTGACCCATGTGCCGAGAAATGTGTCTTTGTTGGTTATGGGGTGAATCAGAATGGATACCTGTGTTATAATCCATTACGACGTCGTGTGATTACCACTGTCCTCTGCGACTCTCTTGAAACAGAATTTTACTATCAGTCCCATCTCAGTTGTCAGGGGGAGATGGAGCATGAGGGCTCACTGATTTGGTTGAAGTGGACTCCATCCGCAAGCGAAGATGAGCTACCTCATACATCCACACATACTAAGCTTGTCGAAAGTCCTACCCAAGAATCATCCAGACTGGTGTTCGAGGTAAGTGACTCTCCAAACGTTGAAAACATGCAAAATATGCCCGAATCTGATCAAGCTACCACTAACAATCATGAAAGTCCTGAGACAATGGAACATGTGGAGATTTCTGAGTAGAACAGCGCAGCCCAAGAAGAGGTCGAATCTGATGAACAACATGATGGAGGCTCTGGAACAACACTGGGAACATATGTTTTACCTCCTAGAGCCAAAAGAGGGGTTCCTCCAAAACGGTACTCCCTAGAAAGGGAAACAAGAAATTCAAGGTATCTTGTAGCTAATATGGTTGACGGGAACTTATCTAACAGTGCGAAAGCATTCGTTACCTCACTATACTCCGAACAAATACCTAGTTCCTTAAAGGAAGCCCAAGGTAAGAAAAACTGGAAAGAAGCAATGGAAACGGAGATGCATGCTCTTATGAAAGACAACACATGGGAAAAATGCACTCTTCTTATATTAAAAGCCACTTCATTGGAAATTAAATTTATTTATCTTTTCAAAACGCCATAGTTACCTGTTGAATTTATTTATCTTTCTAAACGCCATAATTACCTGTCACTTTATAGACTGTATCCTATATGCGTGGGAAAAAAGTCATTATAAAAGTAGAACATGTAAACACAACTTAAACCTCTCCACATTATCTAAAACGCCACATATTGTCCAAAACGCCATAAAACTTAAACAAATGACCAAGGTTATTGCATGGAGGTTTGAAAGGTCGGAGAGACATTTCATCCTAAAGTTGTAGAAGAAGGGTGAAGGTCAAGACATTCAAAGTCATACTTAGTATGGATGAAGGGGATCAGAGGTATATTCTGGCCCTTGGGGTTCGAATGGCCAACGATTGTGAAAGAACTCGAACGGTAATAAGGAGATTGGAGAGAAAATTTCCAGCAGAAAATGATGATGATGATATTGACGATACTCCTTTACCAACAGTTAGCAGTTGGGTGTTGCATGAAGAAGCAGGAACGGTTGAAGTGACTTTTAGACACGGGGTGGAATATTCATTGCCGATGGAGGAAATGTTGAAGACAGAGAGGCTACATCTCCTTGAACAACTATGTGATTTAGCACTTTCAAACGATGCAAGATCCAGGGTTGTAATGATATTTAAGTATAGGTTGCAGCAAAGAAGAGACGAGATGATGGCGTTATACGCCAATGCAAAATATGATGATGATGATGAATCTGAAGAAAGTGATGAACAAAGTGATGGGTACATCTCTGATGTAATCCCATACTTTTGATTTCATCTTATTGTAATGTTATGAAATATTAATGAATGGTAATGAATTTTTAACAACGCCACAAACGCCAAAAAAATTGACCTGAGAAACGCCATAACGCTAAAAAAAAATTATCTATGTGACACCAAAACAATTAATTCAACGAGAAAGATCTAAAAAACAGTAAAACGCCACGTAATTAATGAATCTAATTAACGCCAAAATAATCTTAGACGCCAATAATGAAGCAGCATGTGACACACGAAATTGAGAAAAAAGAAGATTAAAAATACAAAAAGCCCCTCGCACCCTGGTTATATCTTACGTCACGTGTTCCATCAGGATGTGTTATCACCGTTCTAACACTTTAGGGCGTTTTCTCCTGATTCCGTTTCTATTATATATATATAGAGTAGGAGTTGGGTAGAAAGCCTTATTTTCCTAGAAAGTCTAGGAAGCAATCAAAACGTGACATGTGGCATTGAAGGATTTTAACTAAAAGGGCAATTGTGTAATTTGACATTTTATTTTAATTTTGGAATTTATATCTCATTAACTAACTATGCACGATTTTATGGTAACTGATTCTCCATGATTTACGAATTACTACCATACGTAAATATCAATCAAATTCTCATTCGTTCCTTTCACAATCTTGATCAACTTTATTCGTAAATCATTTTTTACGTGAGAGATAGTTATGGCTTCAAACACAATTCTTTATTGCGGATATGGCAAATACACTTCTATTTTTGTTTACTATTATCTGGTCTGTATCGATTTTTAATTATGTCTGGAAACCACCAGAATGTTCTTGACGTTGTGTTTTAACAGCAAGTAGATTCATACAGTTGTGTTTTAGCATTCAGATTCATACAGTTGTGTTTTAACAACAAGCAGATTCATACAGTTGTGTTTTAACAGCAAGCAGATTCACACAGTTATGTTTTAGCATTCAGATTCATATAGTTGTGTTTTAACAGCAAGCAGATTCATACAGTTGTGTTTTAGCATTCAGATTCATACAGTTGTGTTTTAACAGCAAGCAGATTCATACAGTTGTGTTTTAACAACAAGCAGATTCATACGCTGTGTTTTACCATCCATGCTGGTAATGCTGGAGGATTTTTTGATGCTGTGTTTTAACAGCAAGCAGATTAGCAAGCAGATTAATACGATGTGCTTTCTTGATGTGTTTCTTCATGAAGGATGGAAGGAAGAGAGAGAAAGAGAGAGAGAGAGAAAGGGAGAGAGAGAGAAAAATTGCAAGAAATGTGGGGTGGTTATGGAATGACAATTATTTCCATATTTAAAACAAGCTAAATGACATATCTACCCCTGATTAATTAAATAATCCTATTTTTAAGAAACACATATTACCAAAATGTCACCATGATGATCTTAACCATTAAACACACACATTGGATGGCCCAGATCGCTTCCTAGACTTTCTAGGAAAAACACACTTTCCGTAGGATCCCCACTCTTTCTCTCTCTATATATATATATATATATATATAGGATTAGGTTCAAGAGTGAACACAAGTGTAGCTTGCGAACTGACTGAACTAATCCTTGCCATACACGTGTGTAGACCAATGGCCAGGATTTTATGTTGAAATACACTAGTGTATTTTACGATTTGATGATGAGATCCTGGCCATACACGTGTGTAGATCAATGGCCAGGATTTGTTCACTCAGTTCGCGAGAACCAATGTGAACACAACCAAAAATACCTAAAAATAGCTAAAAACACGCAATTTTTTTTAATATTTTTTATAAAAAAAAATCTCTATATTTCGTTACCAAAAAAATTAATTTTTTTTAAAAAAAAAGTTTGTGTGTTTTTTTGATTTTTTTAGGTCTTTTGGGGGTTTAGTTTTTAGCATTTTAGCTTGGGTGGGGGGTGGGGTTTAGGTTTCTAGGGGGTGGGGGTGGGGGGTTTAGGTTTTTTTTTTTGGGGGGGTGGGGGAGGGGGGTTAGATTTTTTAAGGATTTTTTAGGGGGGTTAGGTTTTTTTTTGGGGGGTGGGGTTAGGTTTTTTTAGGTTTTTTTGGGTATTTTTGGTTGTGTTCACATTGGTTCTCACGGTTCTCACAATAAAGGTGGTTCTCGCATGAACCTTACCCTATATATATATATATAGGGTCAGGATTTAGGGAAAACGCCTAAAAGTGTGAGAACGGTGGTAATGATTTTGGTGTTGACATGTGGCGTTGGTGCTAACTTACATTAAGGGTAATATTATCAAAAAGTTCATGCACATGCCACTCACATGTCAAAGACCATGCACATGCCACTGATATGCATATTTCACCATCTTTTTTAAACTCTCGTAACTTTTCTATATGTGGTTATTTTTAAAACAAAATACACCATAAAATCGAGTGTTTTATTATCTTTCTAATAATGAGTATACTATTGCTTTACTTTTAAAATAAAAAAATAACTTGAACTGGGTGTTCAAATAAAAACGCCATAAAAACACACCCAGTTCAGAAAACGCTATGAAAAATACCTAGTTGAAAGCGCCATAAAACACCCAGTTAAAAAAAACACCCAATTCAGAAAAAACGCTATGAAAAAACCCAGTTGAAAACGCCATAAAACACCCAGTTCAGAAAAACGCCATGAAAAACTAAGTTGAAAACGCCGTAAAAACACTAAGGTCAGAAAACGCCATAAAAAATTGGTTGAAAAACGCCATAAAAACACTCACTTCAGAAAAACGCCATAAAACCCGGTTGAAAATGCCGTAAAAAACAAAGTTTAAAACGCTATAAAAACCCACTTCATTTTTTTCAAAAAATATATCAATACTATACTCGTTGGAAAGATAAAAAAAACGCTGAATTTTATGGTGTGATTTTTAAAAAAAATAATTGCGTATAAAAAAGTTATTGGCGTTTAAATATGATCGGGGGAAATGGCATGTGATTAGCATGTGCACCCTTGTTTGGATCTTCCTATGTTACCCCTCCTATTAGTTCCAAGGCCCGTAGTATTTACAAAAATGTCACCGCATCAGTCTCAGCCACAAACCACTAAGATCTTGTGGTTGAGAATCGTTCTCACCGTTCTCACACTTTGAGGCGTTTTCTCCTGATCCTTATATATATATATATATATAAAAGCATGGCTCGATCATTGCGGTGTAAAGTTGTAACAATATTTTAGATAATCGTGTAAAGTCGTAAAAGTAATTTAGAAATTAACATGTTTATTTATAGATACAAAATAGTATAATGATGTGTGACGCTATGTTCTAAAGTCGTAAAAGCAATGCAAATAAAATGAGACCTCAAGTTATTAAGTAGATAAAGTTGGCTGATCAAAGTTGTCAATTATCAAAAGTTAGAAGTGAATGTGTAACCTACTTAGTTTGAAAGTGTTAAGTGAAAGAATTAAAAGTATAAGGAGTTAGAAAGTAAAAGTATTGGAGTTAAAATTATAATATATGAAAACTGAATGGAGATAAATGTTTAGGGGCTAAATGTGTTTTTTTGTAAAAGTTGAGGACTTAAAAGACAAAAGTCCATCAAATTTGTCTTTTAAGATGTTATAGAATTCCCAAAATAGTCCCTAAGGTTTGGGCATGTTTGTCATTTTCATTCAAAACAACTTTTTGTACCATATTGCCTCTTATATGTGGGTTAACCAATATATATATCTATATACATATATATATATATATAGGGGAGCTCTAAAATGAAATCCACCTCCAGTTGTAAGAACCGAGAGAACCACTTTCTAGCCACTAGATCAACAAGATGGATGGATGAGATTAAAAGTAACTAAAATTAATATTAAATACATTTTGTCTTATTATGTCTTTAATATTTTAATCCAAAAGGGTAGTTTAGTAAAATTACTATTTTTTTGTCTTTTTGTCTTTATTATTTTTTATTACTTTTTTGTTTTATTATATTACTTTTTATTTTTTAAACAGAATTTTTTATTAAAAGCTTTTTTAAATTCAAATTTTTATAACAAAACAATTTTTTTTGCGCGCCGGTTTTTGCACGCCCGGCTTTTTCACGCATCGTTTTTTAATGCGTCGTCTTTGCACGCCGTTTTTTAATGCGTCGTTTTTGCACGCCGTTACGCTCGGCTTTTTCAAGCGTCGGTTTTTTAATGCGCCGTTTTTTACGTCCCGTTTTAACGCGGCGTTTTTTACGTCCCGTTTTTTTTCGGTGTTTTTATGCCCCGTATTCACTCCCCTTGTTTAGGCGCCGTTTTATCACACGGTTTTTTACGTTTTACAATTTACGTAGAAAAAGTTTTACGTTTTATGTTAAATAGTTTTTATATAAAAGTTTACGTTTTACGTTTTACGTTAAAAAAGTTTACGTTTCACGTTTTACGTTAAAAAGTTTACGTTTTACATTTTACGTTAAACTTTTTAAACTTTTTACGTTTTACGTTAAAAAAATTACGTTTTACGTTAAAAAGTTTACGTTTTACGTTTTATGTTAAAAAGTTTACGTTTTACGTTAAAAAGTTTACGTTTTGCGTTTTACGTTAAAAAGTTTACGTTTTACGTTAAAAAATTTACGTTTTACGTTAAAAAGTTTACGTTTTACGTTAGAAAAAAAATGGGCAGAGTTTCCTCTGTTTTTGGACGCCCCGACAACACAAGTTGTCGTTATAATTTTCAAAATTCAATAATCATTCACAATATCAATTTTTTGTCAACTATATCAAAACGTAACTATACTTTAATCGAATCAGTCCGAGCTCGTTTTCACGAAAATAAATAGAACTATAAAAATAACAAAATAAATCGAGCCATAAAATCTTTACCAATCTTCGCGTCGAGACGTTGACCGAGTTGACTCGCTGAGCTGACCGAGTTAACGGAGTTAACTGAGTCAGCTGAGTTGACCGAGTTGACTCGCTGAGTCGAGCGAGCCCGAAATTGAAGCTGACCAAGTTCCAAAACTGACCCGAATCCTGAGACCTGAACCGAAGCTGTTGACCACAGTTAACCGAGCCGCTGACCAAGGTTGACTTTGTTGACCTGAACCCATAACCAATCTAACTCGACTCGTTGAACCATAACCGAACCAAGCTTGACCCGAACAATCTCTGACCTGGTTTGATTGGACTTCACCCGAACCAGAACTTGACCCAAAAAGGCCCGAAGCTCCCAAAGATTACCCGAGCTGCAACAATTCTGACGTGACCCGAAACAAAATCCCGAATCCACACTTTGAAGTGAAACACCCGAACTCGAGTTTAGTCTGAACCAAATGACCCGTGTTTGGAACGGCGAGGCTCCGGCGACTGTTATCACCATCGAGTACCTCCAACATTAGCACCCTCTTTTTGTCGTCAATCTTCAACATCTGTGGCTGTCGTTGATCTCGCCGGAACAAGATGTGCCGCCGCCGGAAAAATCGGCGTCTCCGCTGTCTTCTCTTTCACCCGCCGCCGCTGCCCTTCTATTGATGGCTTTTGTGTCGGTCTCCGAGAAACGCGGCTGTCGGAGTTTGAATTCACAACCTCCGCCGCCGCCGTGAATCTTTGTCGAAAAATCAACGTCGTCACCCCGTAGCTGCGTCTCTCTCTCTCTCTCTTTCTTCCTGCTCTCTCTCTCTCTCTCTCTCTCTTGCTACTCTGAGGTATGTGGGTATGATAGGGTATGAGACGGGAAGTTGAGGGGTGTTCGCTGGAGAAGCCGGAGGTACCGTTGCCGGTAATATGGCCGGTAGCCGGCCGACGTGCTTGCCTGGACAGGAAATCGAGATGGAGGGAGTGAGAATTGCTATTGTTGTTGTGTGTTTTGAAGATGATATGAAAGTGAGGATAAGGTTTCTAGGTGTGTGTTTAGATATGCAGAGAAAAGTGTGGGAGAGAAGATGAAAATCTTTTTGAAGAAATTAGGAGAGAGACAGGAAAGGAAATAAAAAAGGAGGAAAGAGACAAGCATTAAATGAAGAGAGAGAGGGGGATTTGACATTTGGGGTAAAAGACCAAAATACCCTTTTAGTTGACATAATCTGATTGGTTGAGATTGGTTCTCACGGTTCTTACAACTGGAGGTGGTTTTCATTTTAGCGCTCCCCTATATATATATATATATATATATATATATATATATATAATATATATATATATATAGGGAGCCGCTAAAATAGAAACCATCCTAGTTGTAAGAATCGTGAGAACCACTCTCCACCAATCAGAATAAGGGGTATTTCGGTTATTTCCTTCAAAATGTCTAATCTTTTTCTCTCTCTTCATTTATTGTAGCAGACTTTTATATATCTATCTCCTCTCACTTCTCTCATCTCTCATCTCATTTTCATTTTTGACCAGGCGTTCCCAATTCTTTACCCTCCTACTGCTTTCATCTGCAATCATCTTCTCCAAAGAAACCCAATACACACACAAAACCAACAATCAAGTACCTCTTTCATCTTCATCATCAGTTACACCACACCAGCCGACACCCCCTATTCCCTCCCTCTCGATAACTGACTTGCGCCAGAGCCAATTAACCGGCCGACAACCGGCGCTCCAGTGTTGTTTAATCCAGCCAGACGACACACCCACAACCCCTCCTCCTCCTCTATTATCGGCCGGCCACCACCATCTTTTAGTGGTGGCATACGGCGGCTAAAGCGCAGATATCGAGAGAGATTGAGCAGAGAAGGAGAGAGATAGATCGGAGGATGAGAAGAAAGAGAATCGAGAAGAGAGAGAGGGAGACGGTAGTGGCCGATGCCGTCTCCGACGACGGCGATGGCCACATCCACTCTCCGACAAGTTTTCTGGTAAAATTTCCCCTCGTTTCTTTTTTTTTCTGAAGTTTTGAGGAGTGATGACGATGATTGTACAGTAGAGACATCCGACGGCGGTGGTGAGTGCCAGAGTTTCGTTCCAGTTAATATTTGATTTTTATTTGGGTTTGAGATTTGGTCTCGGCTCGAAGACGAGTCGACAAGTCAACCACAGTCAAGTGGTTCAGGGGATTCGGGTTGGGCATGGTCAACTGGTCAGCAGTTCGGTCAACTGTGGTCAACGACGTCGGTTCGCGTCTCGGGATTCGGGTCAGTTTTGATCTCGGTCAAGCTCGGGTCTCCTGGTTCGTGGTTCGGGTCTTGTCACGGTTCGAGTCAACAACAGTCAAAGAGAAGTCCAGTTCAAAGTTTGGTTCAGGTCGACTCGGTCAAACTGAGTCAACTCGGTCAAACGGAAAAAGTTTAATGTAAAACGTAAACGTAAAAAGGTTAACATAAAAACGTAAAACGTAAAAACGTAAAAAGTTTAACGTAAAACGTAAAAAGTTTAACGTAAAACGTAAAAAGGTTAACGTAAAAACGTAAAATGTAAAAAGTTTAACGTAAAACGTAAAACATAAAAAGTTTAACATAAAACGTAAAGTTTTTAACGTAAAACGTAAAAAGTTTAACGTAAAACATAAAAACGTATAAAGTTTAACGTAAAACGTAAAACGTAAAAAGGTTAACGTAAAAACGTAAAATGTAAAAACGAAAAACGTAAAAAGTTTAACGTAAACCGTAAAACGCAAAAAGTTTAACATAAAATGTAAAACGTAAAGTTTTTAACTTAAAAAGTTTAACGTAAAACGTAAAAAGTTTAACGTAAAACGTAAAAAGTTTAACGTAAAACGTAAAAAGTTTAAAAAATCTGTTAAAAAATCTAAATTTAAAAATGTTTTTAATAAAAAAATTATGTTTAAAAAATAAACACTAATATAATAATACAAAAAAGTAATAAAAACAATAAAGACAAAATAGAGTAATTTTACTAAACTACCCTTTTGGATTAAAATATTAAAGACATAATATGTCACACCCCCAAAATCCACACGCGGAGTATCACCGCTTGGAGGCGTGACTGACCAGGATCAAGCCACCAATCATATTGAACAAGTAGATAAGTAAACATAATTCAACAAACCAATATGAAAGGTGTTCAAAACCAAAGCATAGTTAAGTGTTTAGCGGAAGCATAATTTGTAAAACCCATAGCAAGTATTAAATATGAAATAAGGTAAAGTCTAAAGCATGCACACATCGCCATGTTCCACAATGACCGTTCCTCCCTGTGCAAGCTCCATGGGTACCTAATGACCTGCAAGGCATGTAGCAACGAATCAACAACAAAGTTGAGCGAGTTCACAGATAGTTGTTTGGTTAAAGTATTCATTTCATAAATTGTATATATTCGTTTTGTAAACCGTGTATCGCGTTAATCCTTGCTGCCAGTCCAGGCATGCGTGCGATGATTAGTGGGGGCTTCCCATGTGTTACAAGACCACGCGTATCGACTGCTACGAAAATATAAGAGGTGCCCTAAGTCAATGTCTATCAGCATTGACCCTTTGCCCATAGTCCATTAGTACATGCCCGTCCGACTGGCACGGTGTGAGGTTTGTTAAACCTAATAGCGCTATTAACTAATTACCCGCTCGCCCTAGGTCTCGGCGATTAAGTCGATAATTGAGGGACTTCCTTTGATAGAGGTGATGGTCTTAAGATCGTGTACGTAGGCTTTACGTACGTGCCCTTCAATCCGAGGACATTAGTAAGTATAACTGTACGTAGGTTTTACGTACATGCCCTTCAACCGAGGACAGTAATAATTTGTTTAATAGTAATAGTTGTACGAGTATGTTTTCATCCCATTCCCAACCCCTGGGAATCCCATGCCTTGGCTAGTGTGAACTCACCTTGGTTTGCTCGGCAGATACACAGAAAGGTCAAGTCTAGCAGCTAGTGGTCAACCACGTCCTAACATGGTTACCAATACAAGTCAGGTTTTGGTTTCAAGTAGTGCATACAATCATCACATAGATAGCACATAAGAAACACATACGAATCATGGTAACATGCAACATCAAGTTAAACAGTTATAACATAACCGACTTGTGCGATTCACGAAGTGAAGCCCAACATAATAACGGCCCAACCTATTGTGCGATTCACAAAACCCGGCCCAATTAACATAACAGTTCGGTAATCAATCAGCCCAAATAGTTTAAACATGGACCTCTTGTGCGATCCAATGTCCCTTGTGCGATCCGAACTAGCCCGGCCCACTATACACAACCGGCCCAACTATTAAACAAAACAACATCTTGTGCGATCCCCTCATTCTTGTGCGACACAGATTATCTTGTGCGACTCAGATTAAATGTCCGGATTTCATGCAAAGCAGTTATATTATTTCCTTTTGTGAACATATCCATTAACAATTCCAACAGTTTTCATATCAATAATAATCGATCAAATCATTACTTTTAACAATTGTTTCACATAACCCTAACATCATAATTATGAACAACAACCACACATGATCATCATCGAAATAAACAACAATGGCCGACAACTGTTTACTCATCTCAAAAGGTTATTGGACCGATTGCTTGATGGATTGATACACATAAATTGCCACTAACCTACGGTTTGACTAAAGAATCCCACTAGCCACATGCAAGCCTTATATTATAATCATGTGTCATTATGATCGCATGTGCAACCTCAGAAAACAACCCGTGTTACAATCTCTAAAATCGATATGCTTGCAACAATCCCTAGGATCCTATAGACACCCATGTTAATCAATGATGACACATATTCACAATCATTAACAATCAGATCTTGATAAACATAAACAAGAATTCACATAGCAATCAAATCAGCATAACAAGAAATCACATCCGATTATTTGAACACCAAACTTATCATACAATCAATCCGAAAACAAAACATAATAACCGATTAACAATATCATACATATCCGATTCTCAAATCATCATCATTCATACACACTATATCATGACATTCATAATATCAGTTAACAACAACATCATAGATCACTAACCGGTTAGAGAAGGGACAAGGATTGATCCGAATAAGAGAGTGATCCGAACACTATGATCTTCGATAGGGAGGGTGTGTTTGCCGTCAGGTTTGAGAGAGAATGAGAGAAGCTAGGGTTTGCAATTTGTGTGTTTTTGGTAAAGTGTGAGATGGGTACTAACACCCTATGTGTTAATCGAACTAATGGGGATGGGCCGAACCCAAACTTGGGCTGCCCTATAGAATCGAGTACAAGTTGTGTAGCCCGAATGACTTGTGCGGTTGAGTTGTGTTGTGCGACTACATCATACATACATTCATATAAACACATAAATCATAGCATTCATTTAATCAATCACTTTCATAAAATCATATTGCGTTCACATACGTTACATCAAAGTACAAAAATAGGTTCGGAAATACGAGTTGTCACATTATCCCCAAGTTGAAAGAAATTTCGTCCCGAAATTTAGCACGTACTCACTGAGGAAGCTAGTTAAGGTGTATGGTTTTCCTGGTTTTCCTGGGGTGTCACATCCTCCCCCCGTTGATCTGGAATTTCGTCTCGAAATTCCGTAGCTTCAATCTCAGTAGTGGTTGTACCGTTTGCGAACAGTTGGGGATACTTTTGTTTCATTTGATCTTCGCGTTCCCAAGTGAACTCTGGGCCACGACGTGAGTTCCAACGAACTCGAACGAGAGGTATTCTAGTACGCTTGAGGACCTTAACATCCCGGTCCGTGATTTCAACTGGTTCCTCGACGAATCGTAACTGCTCGTCGATAGTGAGCTCCTTCAAAGGAACTACGTGGGTCTCATCTGACAGGCACTTCTTCAGATTTGACACGTGGAAAACATTGTGAACTGCACTGAGTTCTGCTGGTAAGTTCAGTCTGTAGGCCACCTTGCCTATTTTCTCAATGACTTTGAAAGGTCCAACGTATCGTGGGTTAAGTTTGCCCCGTTTCCCAAAATGAACCACACCCTTCCAGGGTGAAACTTTGAGTAGTACACGCTCCCCAACCTGGAGCTCTAGTGGTTTTCTGCCCTTATCGGCGTAGACTTTCTGACGGTCACGAGCTGCCTCCATTCGTTGTCGTATCTGGGCAATTTTCTCTGTTGTGTCAACCACATGTTCTAGACCAGTAATCTGACTATCCCCCACCTCTGCCCAACAAAGAGGTGACCGGAATTTACGCCCGTACAATGCCTCAAACGGAGCAGCTTTAATGCTGGTGTGGTAGCTATTGTTGTACAAAAATTCCACAAGTGGCAGATGTTTTTCCCAGCCGTTGCCAAAGTCAATTACACATGCCCTAAGCATGTCTTCGAGGGTCTGGATGGTGCGTTCAGACTGCCCATCCATTTGCGGGTGATAAGCTGTGCTCATATCTAATCTTGATCCAAAGGACTTGTGCATTGCTTGCCACAGTTCTGATGTAAAACGTGCATCTCGATCCGAGATAATAGAGGTGGGCACCCCGTGCCTCGAGACAACTTCCTTGAGATATACCTCTGCTAGGGTGGAGAACTTATCCGTTTCTTTGATAGCCAGGAAGTGAGCAGACTTTGTGAGTCGATCCACGATCACCCAAATAGTATCATTACCATGTTGAGATCTGGGCAGACCAGTAACAAAGTCCATGGAAATTTGCTCCCATTTCCATTGTGGTATCTCTGGCTGTTGAAGTGGGCCTGAAGGTTTCTGGTATTCCGCCTTGACTCTCGCACAAGTCAAGCACTTGCTAACGTAAGTTGCTATGTGGGCCTTCATGCTAGGCCACCAATATGTGGTTTTGATATCGTGGTACATTTTATCCGAACCAGGGTGCACTGAGTAGCGAGACTTGTGCGCTTCATCCATCACAAGCTCTTGTAGGTTGCCATAAAGTGGGACCCAAATGCGTCCTGTGACATAATAAGCACCGTCTTCCTTCTGTTCTAAGCGTTGCCTCGAGCCGCGTAGGGCTTCAGCCCTGACGTTTTCTGGTTTCAATGCTTCTACCTGAGCATTTCGTATTTGGGAAGGGAGACTAGACTGTATAGTGAGTTGTAAAGCTCGTACGCGCTTGGGCGCAGTGTCCTTTCGACTGAGGGCGTCAGCCACAACATTGGCTTTGCCTGGGTGGTACCTGATCGAGCATTCGTAGTCATTCAGCAGCTCGACCCATCGTCGCTGTCGCATATTGAGTTCCTTCTGTTTGAAGATATGCTCGAGGCTCCTGTGGTCGGTGTAGATGGCACATTTGGTACCGTACAGGTAATGTCGCCATATCTTAAGTGCAAAAACAACAGCTCCTAGCTCTAAATCATGTGTAGTGTAGTTCTTTTCATGAACTTTGAGTTGGCGTGAGGCATAGGCTATAACTTTATCCCGCTGCATCAATACACAACCAAGACCCTGAATAGATGCGTCGCAATAAACTACGAAGTCATCTGTGCCCTCTGGCAATGAAAGGATAGGTGAACTGCAAAGTCTATCCTTTAAGTGCTGAAACGCTAACTCCTGTGCATTTCCCCAACGATAAACAACGCCCTTCTACGTTAGTGAAGTGAGAGGCTGTGCAATCTTAGAAAAATCCTTAATAAACCTTCTGTAGTAACCTGCCAATCCCAAGAATTGGTGAATTTCCGTTGGCGTACGAGGTGCAGGCCAGCTCTTGATTGAATCTACCTTGGATGGATCAACGTGAATCCCATCCTTGTTCACTACATGGCCTAAGAAATGGACTTCGCGAAGCCAGAAGTCACATTTTGAAAACTTGGCGTACAGCTGTTCTGTTCGAAGGAGTTCCAAAATGAGTCGTAGATGCTGCTCGTGTTCCTCCTGACTCTTAGAATAGATCAGGATGTCATCGATGAAAACTATAACGAACTTGTCTAGGTATGGCTTGCACACGCGATTCATCAAGTCCATGAAGACCGCCGGTGCGTTTGTTAGCCCAAACGGCATGACCAAAAACTCATAATGTCCATATCGGGTTCTAAAGGCTGTTTTAGATACGTCCTCTTCTCGGACTCTCAGCTGGTGATATCCCGATCTCAAATCGATCTTTGAATAGTAGCTCGACCCTTGCAGCTGGTCGAACAAGTCGTCAATGCGTGGAAGAGGGTAGCGATTCTTCACAGTCACCTTGTTCAGTTCACGGTAGTCGATGCACATTCTGAACGTACCATCTTTCTTCTTCACAAATAGCACTGGAGCTCCCCAGGGCGAAGAGCTAGGACGAATAAAACCCTTATCTAAGAGTTCTTGTAGTTGCGTAGATAACTCTTTCAACTCTGATGGAGCTAAACGATACGGTGCACGAGCTATGGGTGCCGCTCCAGGAGCTAACTCGATTTGAAACTCGACCTGACGATGAGGCGGGAGGCCAGGTAGTTCCTCAGGAAATACCTCAGGATAATCGCGTACAATCGGAAAGTCTTCTATCTTTTTCTCTTTCTTCGAGGTGTCGGTAACGAGAGCCAGAAAAGCAGTGTGGCCCTTACGCAAACACTTTTGGGCCTTAAGGGAAGAAATGATGCTCACAACAGCACCACTCTTGTCGCCACGAATCATGAGAGGTTCACCACCTGGGCAAGGAATACGAACAACCTTCTCGTTGCAAAGAATCTCTGCTTGGTGTTGGGATAACCAGTCCATCCCAATGACAACGTCGAAACTACCCAGAGTGATAGGAAGAAGGTCGATCGAGAAAGTGTGATCAGCAAGTACTAGGTTACAACCCTTGACTACGTGTGTGACCTCTATACTTTTACCATTAGCTAACTCTACAGCGTGTTTGGGGTTCAAAGGTGTTGGGGTACGTTTAAGCAGTTGACTAACTTTTAGGGACACATAACTAGTATCAGCACCCGAATCAAATAAGACAGTAACGTAAAAGTCGTCAAGAAGGAACTTACCCGTCACAACATTGGGATCATTCCTCGCTTCTCCCTGACCAATAACGAACACACGACCCCTTGCACCATTGCCGTTGTTACCCCCGTTGTTCCCATTCCCCTGGTTGTTGTTGTTATTGTTGTTGTTGTTCTGGTTCCGGTTCAGTTAGGGACAATCTCTCTTAAAATGGCCTTCAGCTCCACACTGAAAGCATCCCTTGTTGTCTCGTTGTTGCTGCTTATGGTCTTGTGGAGCTGGTGGCTGTTGTCGCTGGTTCTGATTTGCAGGTCGTAAGCTCCTACAATCCTTAGCTTCGTGACCCAACTTAAGACACCTCTGACAACGAACCTTATTGCACTGACCGCTATGATGTTTGTTACATCTGTTGCACTTTGGAAGGTTCCCTCGATAACCACTCTGCCCTTGGCTACCAGAGGATTGCTGACCAGGGCTCTTAAAATCTTCAGTTCTTCTCTGCTGCGACTGGGACTGAACAGAATTCGAACCTCTGCTTGAAGCTCCATCCCATTTACGTTTGTTGTCACTAGGAGTTTCAGAGGTAGCTGTAGCACTAATACGTTTTGGTAACCTGTTTTGCTCCACTGCCTGATCAGTGAGACGGTGAGCCAACTGAACAACCTGCTGATAGGTGGCGAGGTTTGCTGAAGTCACATGACTTTGGATCTCTGGCACTAGACCCTTAAGATATAGTTCGATACGCTTAAATGGAGGGTCCACCATAGTAGGACACAGTAATGCCAGCTCATTCGATCTCTTTGTAAACGCCTCAATTTCTGACCCCGTCATCTTGAGGTTGAAGAACTCAACTTCCAGCTTATGAATGTCATCACGACTGCAGTATTCTTCCTTGATCATCTCTTTGAAATTGTTCCATGGGGTGGCGTTAGCAGCAACCAACCCCAGCATTTGGACCTGAGCATTCCACCATGTGAGGGCTAAACCCTCAAGAGTGCCAGTAGCATACTTCACCCTGCGTGCCTCAGGGCATTCACACATTTCGAACACAGATTCTAGTTTCTCAAACCAGTGGAGGAGACCTACTGCTCCTTCAGTGCCGCTAAAAGTAGTGGGTTGGCAGTCCATAAAGGTTTTGAAGGTGCACACAGGTGGCTGTGCATGCTGACCTGTTGTTGGTATAAGAAAAGACAAAGTTTAACACAAGGGTAGGTTCACGAGAGTAGGACCTAAAGATCCTAGAATGAGTTTTAAACAGCAGGGTATACCTCCTGCTTGTGCGGCTGCAAGTGCCGCAGCAACCTGTTCGTTAATCAGAGCCGTCAACTGGGCTTGTGTCATGTTAATGCGTCCAGACATGATCTTCATATCAAGGAAAACATGAGTGAGAAGGGTTCACGAAAATGCGATGACAGAAGAGAGTAAGCACACACGTGTTCAAGAAACAGTAGCTATACTAACTAAGCATGTCATGAACAAAGTTCTATGTAATCTATCATGTAGGTAATATAACATAAACCATATCACCTAGAATGTCGAGTCTTGCACGTGGAGTGAAGCGTCGTTGTGGATCGTAGAGCACTGTACAGGTTATAGTCTGGTTTTAACAGAAACGTTTTCCTTTATTAAAACCAAGTTCTCTATAACCAATGGCTCTGATACCAATCTGTCACACCCCCAAAATCCACACGCGGAGTATCACCGCTTGGAGGCGTGACTGACCAGGATCAAGCCACCAATCATATTGAACAAGTAGATAAGTAAACATAATTCAACAAACCAATATGAAAGGTGTTCAAAACCAAAGCATAGTTAAGTGTTTAGCAGAAGCATAATTTGTAAAACCCATAGCAAGTATTAAATATGAAATAAGGTAAAGTCTAAAGCATGGCACACATCGCCATGTTCCACAACGACCGTTCCTCCCTGTGCAAGCTCCATGGGTACCTAATGACCTGCAAGGCATGTAGCAACGAATCAACAACAAAGTTGAGAGAGTTCACAGATAGTTGTTTGGTTAAAGTATTCATTTCATAAATCGTATATATTCGTTTTGTAAACCGTGTATCGCGTTAATCCTTGCTGCCAGTCCAGGCATGCGTGCGATGATTAGTGGGGGCTTCCCATGTGTTACAAGACCACGCGTATCGACTGCTACGAAAATATAAGAGGTGCCCTAAGTCAATGTCTATCAGCATTGACCCTTTGCCCATAGTCCATTAGTACATGCCCGTCCGACTGGCACGGTGTGAGGTTTGTTAAACCTAATAGCGCTATTAACTAATGACCCGCTCGCCCTAGGCCTCGGCGATTAAGTCGATAATTGAGGGACTTCCTTTGATAGAGGTGATGGTCTTAAGATCGTGTACGTAGGCTTTACGTACGTGCCCTTCAATCCGAGGACAGTAGTAAGTATAACTGTACGTAGGTTTTACGTACGTGCCCTTCAACCGAGGACAGTAATAATTTGTTTAATAGTAATAGTTGTACGAGTATGTTTTCATCCCATTCCCAACCCCTGGGAATCCCATGCCTTGGCTAGTGTGAACTCACCTTGGTTTGCTCGGCAGATACACAGAAAGGTCAAGTCTAGCAGCTAGTGGTCAACCACGTCCTAACATGGTTACCAATACAAATCAGGTTTTGGTTTCAAGTAGTGCATACAAGCATCACATAGATAGCACATAAGAAACACATACGAATCATGGTAACATGCAACATCAAGTTAAACAGTTATAACATAACCGACTTGTGCGATTCACGAAGTGAAGCCCAACATAATAACGGCCCAACCTATTGTGCGATTCACAAAACCCGGCCCAATTAACATAACAGTTCGGTAATCAATCAGCCCAAATAGTTTAAACATGGACCTCTTGTGCGATCCAATGTCCCTTGTGCGATCCGAACTAGCCCGGCCCACTATACACAACCGGCCCAACTATTAAACAAAACAACATCTTGTGCGATCCCCTCATTCTTGTGCGACACAGATTATCTTGTGCGACTCAGATTAAATGTCCGGATTTCATGCAAAGCAGTTATATTATTTCCTTTTGTGAACATATCCATTAACAATTCCAACAGTTTTCATATCAATAATAATCGATCAAATCATTACTTTTAACAATTGTTTCACATAACCCTAACATCATAATTATGAACAACAACCACACATGATCATCATCGAAATAAACAACAATGGCCGACTACTGTTTACTCATCTCAAAAGGTTATTGGACCGATTGCTTGATGGATTGATACACATAAATTGCCACTAACCTACGGTTTGACTAAAGAATCCCACTAGCCACATGCAAGCCTTATATTATAATCATGTGTCATTATGATCGCATGTGCAACCTCAGAAAACAACCGGTGTTACAATCTCTAAAATCGATATGCTTGCAACAATCCCTAGGATCCTATAGACACCCATGTTAATCAATGATGACATATATTCACAATCATTAACAATCAGATCTTGATAAACATAAACAAGAATTCACATAGCAATCAAATCAGCATAACAAGAAATCACATCCGATTATTTGAACACCAAACTTATCATACAATCAATCCGAAAACAAAACATAATAACCGATTAACAATATCATACATATCCGATTCTCAAATCATCATCATTCATACACACTATATCATGACATTCATAATATCAGTTAACAACAACATCATAGATCACTAACCGGTTAGAGAAGGGACAAGGATTGATCCGAATAAGAGAGTGATCCGAACACTATGATCTTCGATAGGGAGGGTGTGTTTGCCGTCAGGTTTGAGAGAGAATGAGAGAAGCTAGGGTTTGCAATTTGTGTGTTTTTGGTAAAGTGTGAGATGGGTACTAACACCCTATGTGTTAATCGAACTAATGGGGATGGGCCGAACCCAAACTTGGGCTGCCCTATAGAATCGAGTACAAGTTGTGTAGCCCGAATGACTTGTGCGGTTGAGTTGTGTTGTGCGACTACATCATACATACATTCACATAAACACATAAATCATAGCATTCATTTAATCAATCACTTTCATAAAATCACATTGCGTTCACATACGTTACATCAAAGTACAAAAATAGGTTCGGAAATACGAGTTGTCACATAATAAGACAAAAAGTATTTAATATTATATCTAATTACTTTTAATCTCATACATCCATTTTGAATATCTAATGGTTGAAAAGTGGTTCTCTCGATTCTTACAATTGGAGGTGGTTTTCATTTTAGCGCTCCCCTATATATATATATATATGGGAAGGTTCATTTGAGAAGAAATTTAATGTGAGAAGAAAAAGAAGAAAGGGCATATTAGTAAAATACTATTTCATTTATAACTCATATCATTAATTTTTAACTCTTTAATTAATTAGTCAACTAATCATTAATTATCCTATATATAATCTACAAAACCTACACGTATCAAAATTTTCCTACATATACCCTACACATTATAGAATTTTATCCTACACAGTCGAAATTTATCCTACACACTTCGAAATATATCCTACACAACTCGTAATTTATCCTACACAACTACTAATTTATTCTACACTTTAAATTAAGTTGGTTTTTTAATTTTGAAAAAGTATATATTTTTAAAAAGAGTTACGAATTTAATTTAGTTACTTATTAAAGGGGAAGAATACAAATTAATGATTTTTGTAAGTTTACCAATATACCCTTATATTAAAATTAAATGCAAATATTAAATAAAGTAAAATGAAGCATTCTTATTGGTTGAAACTTCTTCTTTTTTTTCTTCTTACAAAAAAATTCTTCTCATTTGAACCCTCCAATATATATATATATATATATAGGGTAGAGATCCTAAGAGAAGTCCACCCTATTTGAGAAACTTGAGAAGCAATTTAGACCACATATTTTCCCTAAGCAAAAAATGCAAAAAATGCAAAAAAAAAGGTGAAAAAAAATGCAATATTTTTTTTTTTTGAAAAATCGTAGCTTTTTCTTTAAGGATTTAATTTTTTATTATTTTTTTAATATTTTTGGATTTATACACATGTGTATATTGTTAATCTTTTAACTATACATATATGTATATTGTCAATTATACATATATGTATATACATGTTTAAAATTGAAAAAATATGCGCTATAAACCCTAAACCTTAAACCATAAAAACTAAAGCTAAACCTTAATGCTAAACCATAAACCCTAAAGCTAAACCCCTAATTCTAAACCCTAAAGCTAAACCCTAATGCTAAACCCTAAAGCTAAAACTAAACCCTAAAGCTAAACCCTTAATACTAAACCCTAATGCAAACCCTAAAGCTAAAGCTAAACCGTAATGCAAAACCCTAAATACTATTGCTAAACCCTAATGCTAAACCCTAAACCATAAAGCTAAACCCTAAACCCTAATGCTAAACCCTAAATACTAATACTAAACCCTAAATAACACGTATTTTTCAATTTTAAACATGTATATACATATATGTATAATCTACATAGGGTAGGGATCCTGTACATTAATC
This sequence comes from Helianthus tuberosus, assembly GCA_030545235.1. NCBI lineage: Eukaryota > Viridiplantae > Streptophyta > Magnoliopsida > Asterales > Asteraceae > Helianthus > Helianthus tuberosus. The sequence goes on along the minus strand of JARYGA010008826.1, from coordinate 1,700 downwards.
CAGAAGTGTGAGAAGTGTATTATAACACTATATATAACACTATATAACACCATATAAACACCGTATAACAATATGTAACACGATATAACACCATATAACACTATGTAACACTATATGATACTATATAACAATATATAACACTATACATCTATCATAGACATGCTATCATACAAACTATAGTGTTATATTTGTTATATAGTGTTATATAGTGTTACATAATGTTATATGGTGTTATATGGCCCCCCCCCCCCCCCCCCCCCCCCCCCCCCCCCCCCCCCCCCCCCCCCCCCCCCCCCCCCCCCCCCCCCCCCCCCCCCCCCCCCCCCCCCCCCCCCACCCCCCCCCCCCCCCCCCCCCCCCCCCCCCCCCCCCCCCCCCCCCCCCACCCCCCCCCCCCCCCCCCCCCCCCCCCCCCCCCCCCCCCCCCCCCCCCCCCCCCCCCCCCCCCCCCCCCCCCCCTCCCCCCCCCCACCCCCCCCCCCCCCCCCCCCCCCCCCCCCCCCCCCCCCCCCCCCCCCCCCCCCCCCCCCCCCCCCCCCCCCCCCCCCCCCCCCCCCCCCCCCCCCCCCCACCCCCTACCCCCCTAATACCTAAACCCTAATGCAAACCCTAAAGCTAAAGCTAAACCGTAATGCAAAACCCTAAATACTATTGCTAAACCCTAATGCTAAACCCTAAACCATAAAGCTAAACCCTAAACCCTAATGCTAAACCCTAAATACTAATACTAAACCCTAAATAACACGTATTTTTCAATTTTAAACATGTATATACATATATGTATAATCTACATAGGGTAGGGATCCTGTACATTAATCCAGAAGTGTGAGAAGTGTATTATAACACTATATATAACACTATATAACACCATATAAACACCGTATAACAATATGTAACACGATATAACACCATATAACACTATGTAACACTATATGATACTATATAACAATATATAACACTATACATCTATCATAGACATGCTATCATACAAACTATAGTGTTATATTTGTTATATAGTGTTATATAGTGTTACATAATGTTATATGGTGTTATATGGTGTTACATATTGTTATACGGTGTTTATATGGTGTTATATAGTGTTACATATAGTGTTATAATACACTTCTCACAATTCTCACACTTCTGGATTAATGTACAGGATCCTCAATCTACATATATATATATATATATATATATAGTTAAAAGATTAACAATATACACATGTGTATAAATCCCAAAAAAAAAATCTTTTTAAAAAAAAAATTAAATCCTTAAAGAAAAAGCTGCGATTTTTCCAAAAAAAAAAAAGTGCATTTTTTTCACCTCATTTTTGCATTTTTTTTTTTTTTGCTTAGGGAAAATGTGTGGTCCAGAACGCTTCTCAAGTTTCTCAATTAGCCTACTACTTCTCACATGATCCTTATCCTATATATTTATATATATATATATATATATATATATAGAGCCGCTAAAATGAAAACCACCCCCAGTTGTAAGAACCATGAGAACCACTCTCCACCAATCATATTTTACCAACCAAAAGGGTAGTTTGGTCATTTACCCCAAATGTCAAATCCCCCCCCCCCCCCTCTCAACATTTAATGCCACCAGCTTTAAAATGTCAGATCCCCCATTTTTGTTTTCTTTCATTGTTTGTCTCTCTCCTCATTTAAAACCCCCTCATCCCCTCTAACTGATGA